>JAZKJV010007438.1:0-600000 GCA_037367405.1 Ottelia alismoides | reverse complement strand
AATTCATTTAGGCCTCGATTTGCGTGCAAATGCTACGAAATTTTTATGATATGTTAAAAATGATGTCCTTAAGCTACTGTGAATTTTTGATAATTTTTGAAGGCACAGATAATTAATTAAAAATCAAAAGGTATCACTAGGCAAAATATGTCAACAATGCACCAATTAATTCATTAATAATTCAAATAAGCCTACAAAAATAAGACACGTGTGCTCATAGACGGAGGACAAAATTTCCAACAACATGCAATTTTTAGAATCTCAAAATGATGAAAAATGCACTCTAGGGACACGTGTAAACACAGGGGTGTAAATGCAATACGAAAAGTTAAAATTACAAAAAGCAAATATGTTGACAGGGACTAAAATGCAATTACCGATAATATGGTGGACTCTTGTGTAAATTCTCCACGGTGCACGTGCTTCTCACGTGGGTCTGCTTCACAGGGGCTTCGTTGCAATTTTGGAGAGCTTCAGGGGCTTCTGTGCAATTAACCCAGGCCGCACGTGCTCCTCACGTGGGCGGCCTAGGCTCGGAGGGCGTCGGTGGCTCGGAGCGAGGCTTGGGTTCTCTAGAGGTTCGGACTGCGGCTCGGTATCGCCTCGGGTCGCCCGAGCCTAGGCTTGGAGGCCGAGGCTCGGACTAGTCGACGTGGCGGCCTGAAGGCCCTCGGATCAAGATGGATCCAAGGGTTGTCGATGAAGACACGTGGCAACTGGAGAGCCGTCAGATCTGAGGCGCGATCAACGGTCGAGGACGGGCGCGGTGAGGAAACACGTGGCGGGACGAGGGCCGTTCGATCGGTTGATCGAACGGCTGCTACTGCTTCATCTCGAACGGTCCTCCGCCACCTGCGGAGGAGAAGGCGGAGCTCCGGCGTGGCTGGCCCTGCTCCGCCTCGGTCGCTAGGCGTCGATGAAGAGCGTCGTCGGCTCCCGAGTACCTCGGAAGATGCGGGGACGTGCGGCGAAGCTTCCGGTGGGCTCAGTGGCTGCGGAGATGTGCTGAAGCTCGCTGGAGACGAAGCTCGAAGGGAGCTCCGGTGAGGCTCCTGCCAATGAAGAAATGAGAACCTGCAGGGGTTAGACTAGATAGCCGAGGCGTGCACGTGTTCGTAGAGAAGTGTGGGTGAACGACGAGGCCTAGAGCGTGAAGGAGGTGCACGGTGGATGAGCTCCGGCCAAATGGTGGAGCTGTTGGTCGGAATAGTGTGAAACGCGTCGATGAAGTGTGAAAATGGGTCAGCGAGGACGGGAGCTTCGACGCAAAGGAAAAACTAAAGAAAAGATCAGACGATGGTGGAAGGGTTTACCTGGGGAATGGAGCTCGGATTTGAGCTCCAGGTCTTCGCTCGAGGGATCGGTAGGGTCCCGAGCTCGGGCAGCTGCTCGTGGGAGGCTGCAGCACGGCGGTGGCTGCCGTAGATCTCGCCGGAGTTGGATCCCTGTCTTCGCTCGATAACACACCAAATTGCTGTCACCAATGGGTAGCTTGGACCTCGAGGAACCTCTCTGGAGTGGCGGATGGGGGTGAACGTCGCCGGTGGTGGCGTATTTATAAGGTGAAGATGGTGGGTTGGCTGGTGGAGTAGCGAAGTTGGTGGTCGTCGTGGGGCGAGTATGGTGGAGGTGGTGGAGCTTGAGGGAGTTGGCGAGGGAGAGGGATGAGTGGCTGACATCGTGGGGGTGTCAGTGGTGGGCGAGAGTGGCTGATGTGCAGCCGGAAATAGAAAGGGGGCGCCCCTCCCGCAAGGCAAGGGACGTGGGGGAGAGGGGCGCCCAGAGGTAGGAGACGAGGTCTCCACCGTTGGATCTTGTGATCCAACGGTGGGGATCAAGGGGGATCTGCTCGGGTAGGATTTGATCTGGGGCGCGGAGATGACGGGCCGTGATGGAGCCACGTGGAGAGATGAGGGTGAAGCGCACGCGAACGGCCTGGATGAGGAGATAGGGTTGATCAGAGGGCCATGATTCGCAGGAAGAAGGGCGGCTGCGATGAGAGGATCGGGGATGCGATCAAGCGGCGTAGATGCCGCCACGTGGCTTGCCCTGGTGAAGGCGCTCATGTGCGGTGCAGATCGAGGCGAGGGAAGATCTTACGGCCATGGATTTAAACGTGCGTGGAAAAGGCTGGACCGTTGGATCTGAAGAGAGATCCAACGGTTGAAGGCGCGGGCGGATGAGGCGATGGGAGGCGGGCCGCGTGGCGCAACCAGAGGGCGCCACGTGGCCTGTTGTGAGTGGCTGAAGCTAGAGACACGTGTAGAGAGAAGAGGAAGCTAAATTTAGAAAAACTCAAAACATGAAAGTTGTAGATCTCGATGAGATCTACAAGTTTCATGTTGACCAAAGACGGAGATGAGGTCAAATATGATACATAAATAAAAGGGTACATAAATATACATATGTAGTATACAAAGTGACCCAAAAACCCAAGTTCTTCATACGAGCTCCAAATTCAATGAAATTAGTCTCATTTTGAAGGTCTTTTAATATGTAATATTCTAAGAGTGAGTAGACCTAATTCAGGCTTTGTATGAGGGCTTTATGTGTATTTTAGTGTACAAGGGCTTTCAGGCTATATTGGCTATTTTACAAGGGTGATTTTTGACATTCTTCCCTATGTTATTAATCAAAGAATATAGATTATAGAGAAGATGTTATTTTGGTGAAGAGGTATTTTACAAGGGATTTTTGGCTTCTTATTTAGATGCAAATGAGCTGCTAAACTACATGAGTTATGAATACATGCATGAATGCTATTTATGCAATATAAGGGGAAATATGCCTCTATTTTCTCGGGAACAAGGCTCTATTTTTGACTTTTGAAGTGATGAATCACAGATTCATCAACCCCCTATACTTAAACCTTGCTCGTCCCCGAGCAACTAAAATGAAATGCAAGAGTGAAATGATTTTGGGTTCCAAACCAAGGTCATGAACAAAAGTTGAAAAATGGAGCCTGACTCGACCTTTGGATTAATTGTGTGGCGGAACCTTATTGGGACCTGGACTTAAGACTTAACAGACTTCAAGTTCCACAAGTCTTCTATTCAAGACGCCTCAATAGTCAGGTCAGAACAAATCCTCAAACGCAAATTTCTGATGACTATGATTCTTACTTGTACTGTGTAAGTGATTTGTAACTCTCCACATTAGAAATGGCTCGGAACCAGCCTCCTCTAACAAGGTAACTCAATAACCCGGTCCAGTAACTCTTTCCTCGAGGAGCGGGGTATTCCCTTCTAAGTTCAAGTGCGACCAACTCAAGAGGAGGGGGTAGAGAAGAGAATGGACGGTAGCCAGTGTAGCTACCTATCCCGGGATGCCTGACCAGTGTAGCCAAGTCATCCAGCTGCACTAGTTTACATACTCCGACAGGTATTATTTTTTTCTTGGACCTGTCTGATTTTTTTGGAGTTCTTTCTTGCAATTTTTTTTTTCGAAAAGAGAAGCATGTACATCAGGAGTTTTTCCTCTTGAGTCAGTAGACTGTCCCTCTTTTGAAGCATTATTGCAACCCACGGCATCCTGTCCTTAGATGTCAACACCACTAGACTAGGTTGAGACGCACTTCCCTCCCTAAAGGAGGACGGATGTTTCCACCCGTGTGCTACTCCAAGCTAAAGGATTCTACCTCCTCACCACCTCATCAATGAAGAGCTACGTGCATAGTGCTTGTCCAAGTTAGGTCACTGTCTATAAGAATCATGCGTGTGCACGAGATACTCTACTTAGACTAATCAAGATGACATGTGAACATAGACTTGCGGACTCAAAGAATTAAGTCACTTGACCCGAGAAATCTTAACTCCAGTTCCTGTAAGGTTCCTCTGAAATTAGGTGGATTAAGGTCAAATCAAGCCCATCCTCAATATCCACTCATAACTTGGTCCAGAACCCACTAGCTTTTCACTTTGCATATGCAAAGATATGCAGATGAGATGAGATGTCATGCTATGAAAATGCAAGACTATTTTTATTTTTCTATGCAGAGATATGCAAGAGTAAATAAGAAGCCTATTTTTTATAGTTTTCAAATTTTTTTTCGATTTTTACCCACCCGTTAGTATTGTAAAAAATACGCGAAAGTACGAGCTATGGGTAAAGTATATATGTAATATATACACGCCCCCCTATACTTAGCGTGTGCTATGTCCTCAGAGCACGAAGAGCGAGGAAAAAGACATAGCTCGTGCTAAGCGTAGGAGAGCCAAAAGGAACAGAAAGTATAGAAGTCCTCTCGCCCCCCTATACTTAGGCTCTGGCAGCCTAAGTGTAGCAGAAGATCAGAAATGGGGCGGACAAGGGAAAGATGAGAAATGGATGAGTATACAATGCGGGCATCGGTTCCCCCTATACTTAGGCTCAGGTTAGCCTAAGTATTGGTAGGAAATGAGTATAAGGACCGATGTGATCTGGAGAATGTACAGTGAATCGACTCGGGTGGCCCCTCCCCCTATACTTAGGATCTGGTTATCCTATGGATAGTCTGAGATAATGGTTCGATGATGTGGGGATGGGCTACTAGAATCTTGGGAGTAAAGGATAGGATATACAGGAAGAATGATATATACAGATGAATCTGTCTGAATCTTTTGAAGATGCTGCTGATGGCTGGAGTTCACTGCTGCAAGGTCTCATGCGCGGCTTGAGGTGTTTCTGCTGTATCTGTCTCACGCATGAATACAATCTCCTCCACATGGACTAACTGTTCATTGGATTCAACGAAGTGCTTCAACAGCTGTCCATTCACAAGGAATGTCGGTGCATCATCTGCGAGATCCGAGATCTCGACACATCCACTATCATGCACCGTTCGGACAACGAATGGTCCCGTCCACTTAGACTTTAATTTGCCTTGGAAAGCCTTCAGCCTGGCATTGAACAACCATACCTTCTGTCCAGGAACAAAGGTCTTTCGTCTGATATATCTATCATGCCAACGCTTCACCTTGTCCTTGTACACCAAACTGTTGTCGTATGCTCGGTTTCTGACTTCCACAAGCTCATTCAGATCCATGTCTCTCTGCTTCTGACCCAGGTGTGTGTTCCAGTTGACCTTCTTTATTGCCCATTCTGATTTGTGCACTAACTCTGCGGGCAAATGGCACGGCTTTCCGAATACCATTCGGAATGGGGAGGTGCCTAACGGTGTCTTGTAAGCCGTCCTATACGCCCAGAGGATTTGATCTAAGATCTGAGACCAGTCCTTCCTGTCCGGGCGTACAAGCTTTTGCAATATGGTTTTCACCTCCCTATTTGACACCTCAGCCATACCATTGGTTTGTGGGTGGTAAGGACTTGCGACACGGTGTTCGATGCCGTAGTCCTTCAGGAGTTTTTTCACCTCCCGATTCACAAAGTGGCTACCCCCGTCTGATATCATCATCTTGGGGATCCCAAACCTAGAGATTATGTTCTCTCTGATGAATTTACAGACAGTCCTGCTGTCTGCGGCTCGGGTCGGGATAACCTCCACCCATCTGGATAAGTAGTCTACCGTAAGAAGGATGTATTCAAACCCGTGGCTGACAGGGAATGGGCCCATGAAATTGATGCCCCAGGCGTCAAAGACATCACAAATGATGACCGGCTGCATCGGCATCTCATCCTTGGAACCAACGGTTCCTCCCATTCTCTGGCAAACTGGGCACGACTTCGCGAAGGCGGTGGCATCGCGAAACAGAGTCGGCCAGTAGAAGCCACATTGAAGCACCTTCCATGCGGTCCTCTTCCCGGAGTGGTGTCCTCCTGCCTCTAAGCTATGGCATAAAGAAAGGACACTCCGGTATTCCTCCTGAGGAATACAACGTCTCCAGACATAATCCGGTCCTTCAAAGAAAAGGATCGGATCCTCCCAGTGGTAGTGTCTAGCATCCGACTTTAGTCGGTCGATTTGGCTCTTGGGCCAATCTTCGGGAACTTTCTTGGAGACAAGATAATTCACGATATTGGCGTACCATGGGAGTGAGTCGATAACAAGAATCGACTCGTCAGGGAAGGAGTCTCGAATCGGGGAAACCTCGGAAGTATTAAGATCTTCGAGATGAGAAAGATGATCGGCCACTACGTTCTTCTTTCCAGGTTTATCACGGATGTCCAAATCAAACTCCTGCATAAGTAAAATCCAATGAAGAAGACGCGCCTTCGCGTCCTTCTTTGCCATCAAGTATCGTAGTGCCGTGTGGTCTGTGAACACAGTTACCTTGGATCCGATTAAGTGAGATCTGAATTTGTCCAAGACAAACACTACCGCAAGCATTTCCTTTTCTGTAACCGTGTAGTTACGCTGAGCAGAATCAAGCACTTTGCTTGCGTAGTGTATTGCAAACGGGACGCCATCTCTTCTTTGTCCCAATACAGCCCCAACAGCATAATCTGAGGCGTCCGTCATGATCTCAAAAGGTAGAGACCAATCTGGGGCTTGTAAGATGGGTGCGTCCATGATCATTCCTTGTAACAGCTTAAAGGCCTCAAGACATTTGTGATCTACAATAAACTCCGTGTCTTTGCCTAAAAGCTCAGTTAGCGGTCGGGCAATCTTAGAAAAATCCTTGATAAATCTTCGATAAAATCCGACATGCCCGAGGAACGACCGCAACTGCCTTACGTTGGTTGGTGGCTGGAGTCGTCTGATCACGTCCACCTTGGCAGGGTCAACCTCCATTCCTCTCTTGGAGATGACATGCCCCAACACTATGCCCTCCGTCACCATGAAGTGACTTTTCTCCCAGGAGAGCACCAGATTGACCTCACAACATCTTTTGAGGACTCGGTCCAGATTCCTAAGACAGGAATCAAAAGAGTCGCCGTGGACCGAGAAGTCATCCATGAAGACTTCCAGGAATTCGCCGACCATTTCGGCGAATACAGCAATCATGCACCTTTAAAAAGTACCTGGAGCATTGCATAGCCCAAAAGGCATGCGCCTGAAAGCATAGGTACCAAAGGGGCATGTGAATGTGGTCTTTTCCTGGTCCTCCGGAGCTATGGCTACTTGATTGTAGCCCGAGAACCCATCAAGGAAGCAGAAGAATTCTTTCCCCGCTAATCTTTCTAGGATCTGGTCAATGAACGGTAGGGGGAAATGATCCTTCTTCGTCGCGGCATTCAGGCGTCTGTAATCCACACAGACGCGCCACGACGTGGGTACTCTCGTCACGATCTCTTCTCCATCCTCGTTGGTGGCCGTCTGAATTCCCGACTTTTTTGGGACAACATGGATTGGGGCCACCCACTTAGAGTCGGTGATCGGGTAAATGAAACCCGCGTCGCACCATTTTTCGATCTCTTTCTTCACAACCTCTCGTAAATTTGGATTCAAACGGCGTTGTAATTCACGAGAGGGTTTGGCTTCGTTCTCCAAGTATATATGGTGCGAACACAGAGCGGGATTTATCCCGTGGAGATCGGAAATGCTCCAGCCTATTGCCTTGCGGTTCTTCTCCAGGATCTCTAGCAAGCGAGATTCCTGCTCCTCGGTCAATTGCGAACTGATAATGACCGGAAAGTTCTTGTCTTGGCCCGCAAGGAAGGCATATTTCAGAGTTGTGGGTAAGGGTTTGAGCTCAGGAATAGTGTGATCGTCTAGAAAGTCTGGCTCAATCTGATCTGGTTCGGTGTTGGAAGTGCCTGATCATGTTCTGTAGCAGCTGCCACCAGACTTGGCTCTGGAGTCGGATCGTCAAAGGTCTCCATGCAATCGGCAAACGCCTCGTCCGACTCGTCATCCTCATCTTCCGATTGTCCTAAGGATGTAAGGACTGACAGGCCCAACCGGGCCTCTACGTCATCGAAGATGTAGGGCGATGCAGGCTCAGAGCTGTACTCGTTCCTGAGGATCTCGCAGACTGACTCATGCACTGGATCATCTTCAAAAGGAGATGGACACATTGGTGCTGGCTGGGTTCTGTCTCCATGGCTCAACTACGTCTACATGCTCACAGTCTGTTCCGATAGAAGAGTACTCGATGCTGGATTCGGGAGTCCGGTCTCTGCCATCTTGTCTGCTTCATTTCAAGTTCCTCATCTCCGCCTGGAGTTTGGAACTGAATCTTCCCATTCTTGTAATCGAATAAGGCCCCTGCTGTTCTGAGGAAGGGCCTACCTAAGATGATCTGGGAATCTCTCCAATTACGAGGGGTTTCCATATCCAGGACAGTGAAGTCCACCATGTATTCTTGCCCCTCGACTTTGATCAGAATGTTCCTTAACTCTCCTTGGGACCTCTGAGTAGATTTGTCAGCAAACTGCAAAATAGCTCTAGATTTTCTAAGAGGTCCGAGATCAAGCTGCTCATAGAGGGCTGTGGGCATCAAGTTGATCGAGGAACCATTGTCCAGGAGAGTACGTGCAAACGCGATGTCATCAACATGACTCTCCACATAGTATGCACCCATGTCTCTTCGTTTCTGAGGAAACGAGTTCTTTATTGCATAAGTCGTGGCTACTGATAGAACGTGTTTCTCAACGCGGCTTTTGGTTTTCCTGCTAACCCTAGAAGGTGTGCATCTCACCTTAAGGTATTTTTGGAATGCAGGTGTCATTTCCACGAACTTGTCAAAAGGGATTGTGACCTTGATGTGCTTATTGCAAAATTCAGCCATCTTAGGGTCATCTTTTTGGATTTTTTTGATTTTCTTCTTTCCACCCTTGAGAGCTTGGGGGAAAGGGATTATTAACTCAGGTTCTGGAACTGAAATATTCTCATTGATTTCTGGAACTGAGTTTTTGACACGACTCTGACTCGGACTCTGATACAGACTCGGACTTGGACTTTGACCGGAAAGAAAATGCTGGGGCGAGACCGGTGATGCTTCTTCCGCTTCTTCTGGACGATCCTCCTCAGATGGAGGTGCGGGCTCATCGGCGTCGTCTGACTCTGGATGGATGCGGGAATGCTGCTTCGAGGACTCAGATGTCCTCTTCTTCTGCTGGCGGTGGCGGTGGTGATGCTCCTCCTCTTCTTCCTCCGAATTCTCCTCAGGTAGAGTTTCGGAGGTTCCTTCTTTTTGCGCCCGCGCCCGATCAGGTATGGTCACGGTCCTTCCGCTCCTGAGGGACATATGGTTAACATTATCGTACGAAAGGATCTCATGTTCAGATAAATGATTATCTGAATAGTATACCCGATCTCGGGGTCGGTTCTGGCCCTGATGTACGCTGTTTGGGTTGGCCTGAACCTGTGCGGGAATTGGAGTCCTTGGCGCCATTTGTTGGTCCTGAGCACGAGAGACCCGATTGATGTCGGTCCTCATGTCCAGGTAGTCATTCTGCATCTGCTGGACCCTATCAGACAGGGTCTGGATCGCCAAGGTGAGGGACTTCAATTCGGTGGGCTGGGCTGGCTGCTGAGTGGATGCGGTCCTGTACTGGCCCTGCTGGCCGTGCCGATACTGCTGCTGATGGGACGGTGCTGGCCCCTGCTGGTAGGTGCGCTGCTGCGGCTGGTACCCCTGTTCTGGCCTGGACTGGTATCGTGGGACTGTGACGGGCTTGGTCTCTTGGTAGATTGGGGTTGGGCGGTGTGCAGCATCCTTCCCCATCTCGATTTGCCGGACTAGCGGGTCACAGCTATACCAAAGCCCGTTGATCTCGTAAACAGGCGGAGGCTCCTCGTATTCCGTTTCCACTGGTGGGGGTGCATGATGGTTCTGCTGGGTATAAGTCTGATCCCAGCTGCTCTGAGACCCCGGTGCCTGTTCCTGTACAAGATGGACTCGATGTACAGGTACAGGCGGTGCAGAAGGGGTGGGTAGCTTGATCTTGGCTACCTTTTCAGAGAGTTCTTCCACTTTCTTGGGAAGGCTCGAAAGAGACTCCATCTCCGCGACTCTCTTGTGGATCTGCTCGACCATGGTAAGCTTGTCGGCAATGGGGATGAGGTCCTCAGTCAGATCTGCAACAGTCCTTCTGGTTGTCTCATTGGATAAGATCGAAGGAGACAACTGATAGGCCCTTGTGGCCTGTGACCTGCCGGTTTCTGCCATCTGCTCTAGGATTTTCCACACGGCGTGCTCGTTCTTGTTCAGATAGCTTCCTCCACAGGCGGCGCTGACTAACCCCTGCATCTCTGGGGTTAGACCGCAGAACAAGGTCTGGACTAAGATCGCCTTAGAAATGCCGTGGCATGGGCATTTCTGTACTAAGTCATTGAACCTGTCCCAAGCCTCATGGAACGGTTCGCTGGGTCCTTGGGCGAAGCTGGCAATCTTCGTTCGCATTTGATTGGTTCTACTGAGAGGGTAGAACTTCTTCAAGAAGATGTCCTTGAACTGCATCCAGGTAGTACATACCACCCCTAGGTTTTTCAGCCAATGAGCAGCCTTATCTCCTAAGGCAAACGGGGTGGCCTTCAGCCGGATATAATCTTGGCCAACATTGGGATGGCTAAGATTGTTGCATACTAGTTCGAAGTCACGGAGGAAGGTGTAAGGCTCTTCACTGAGGTTTCCGTTAAACTTCGGCAGCAGGCTAAGGAAGTGGGGCTTCAGCTCGAATGCCTGGTCGGGAACTGCTAGCCAATTTTGGATCTCGTTCTCCGCCGGGTTGTAGGTATCGACCATTGGTCGGTCGATCCCTTCAGCTACTATTATCTGTCCCATCCGTGCCGTGAGATCAGCATTCTTCTGTTCGGCTTCAGCAAGGCGTCTAAGAATCTGTCACATCTGGTCCTCATCGGGCGGCATCCTTGGCGGCATTTCTCCCTCTAGTTCTGGGGAATAGAAAATAAGATCGGTGTTAGAGGGTGAATCAAGGAAGGGATTACCGAGGCAATGGTCTTCCTCGGTAATCTCGGAGGAGATAAAAGGGTTGGTTTGAGAGTAACCACCCTGAGCATGAGGGATCCAGGATTCAAGAGGGTCATGAGTCCTGGGTGGTCCAAGGTGCGCTCGGACCGAGAAAGACGAGTTACTTGGGGGACTCATAGAGAGATCAGTGAATAGTGCGTCGAGATCTCCCCAGTCACTCATCTTGGTAAAGCAAGAAGAAGATAGGATTTTACTCCTACCTGAAGCAAGCACAAGAACAATCCAAGACCCTCGATTCACACTCAACACAGTGAAGGACTCAAAGTTGAGTCCAATTTATCTTGTAGTTTTTAAGTGTGATATTCAAGAAAATCTAGCAAGGATTACGCGGCCTAAAGGGAAGTCGGCTCAGAGCCGGATCCGTCTTCCCTGTTTATCCTGTCGTCTAAGATACCGCCGCTCCTTCCTTTCTTCGCTCCTATCCCAAGCCGATGGATTCAGTGACCACGCCCCTATCTACCTGCAAGCAGGCGGAGGCTGACAAGGCCGGAACTTCACCCCGGGGGGTTACTGGCAGCTTGTCGCGAAGTACCGCAATTTCGCCCCTATCAACCTGAGACAGGCGGAGGCTACTTGGTACTAGTCAAAGAATCTGAAAATATCCGGCTCGTGATATTTGCTAGGATCAGTCAGAACGTGATATGGAAGACGGGTATTTGGGCTCTACCTTAGGGTGTTCACACACACTCAGGTACCCTCACTCAGCCTGAATACAAGGTCGGGGATTAATCTCCCGCAAACAATTTTCAGATTTTATTCTTTTTTTTTGGTCAATACTGTTAGCAGTCCCGATTTTAAGTTAAGTTATAACTTTAATTAATCCACCACAAAGCACGCCTATTGGACAGTCCCAATTTCTTTTTTAATTTAAGTGAGAAAATCAGAGGGGGAAATCGAGAAAAGCCGATGCAAGTAGAAATCGATGATGCGTATGCTGAGTAGAGAATACTTACAGTGATCCCTTCGCTTTTTGATGCAGGATGCAATACAGAATTGAAAACTTTATTCTACATGCAAATGCAAGCGATGAAAAACCGCTCCTAGACAGGCAGTTCTATTAGCGTGAAGAACAGTTTAATTTGACTAAGTCCTGCGGTCTAGGTGCGTCTTTTATGTGTGATGTGTGGTCCTACTGATTACGAGCACAAACAAATCCTAGAGTGGCTCGAGGAGCCGCTAGTGCAAGCTAAATTACCATTCACCCACACAGCACACGGGACACAGTTTCCACTATATTTACACGCGCGAGATCCCAAACGGGAACTGCTGGAAATGATGCGAAAAAGAAAAATAAATAAAAATTTACAATGCCTCTCTAATCACTCAATTAAAATTCTTGATCGTCGAAGCGTCCAAGACTCCTCGCGTTCCTCGCACAGAAAAAGAGTGAGGTCAGAGAGTGACTCAAAAATAAAATAATGCAAAGAAATAAAAGAGAGAATAATTACAAGAAAACCGGGGGTCAGACTACCCGGGGATGAAAATCAAACACTCAAAAATGTGCTACAAATTATCCTAAGCCGTGCCTCCCCAGCAACGGCGCCATTTTGATAATGCTCCCGCAACCCTCAGTTAATTCGGTCAAATTAATGTTCAAATCACTTAATATGTCTCGTTGTAGTCGGATACGAGGGGTTAATCAAAAACCACTTATCGATTAATGTGAAGTTAATTTCAAGCGGCAAATTTTTTTTACTTGGTGTAAGTCCAAGGTCGATCTCAGGGAGGCATCTGTCTCCTTAGGTGAATTTCAGCAATTATTCAAGTGTTGATTTTCGAGGAGTAATTTTTTTTGTCTTTTTACTTTTTATGCAGACTTATGCAGACAAGGCAAGCCAATTTACTGTGTAATTTAATTAATGTATCAAATCAAGTCCAAAAATCATGAAAATTGGCCAGATGGTTAATCAAGATGAAAATGACCTACACTATTTTTTTGGAATTTTTCGACTCAAAATAAATTTACTGTGAATTAAATAAACAGACCGGATGATTTTCAGAATTTAATTTTTAATAAATATCATATCACAATTTTTTTCAAGTACTAAAATTATCCTAGGTAGCTCTAATGATCAGGGACCTAGGAAAAATGACAGAACTTAATTTCACTGTGAAATGAATTAATTAAAATTAATTTAAGAAAATCACTAAACAATTCATTTAGGCCTCGATTTGCGTGCAAATGCTACGAAATTTTTATGGTATGTTAAAAATGATGTCCTTAAGCTACTGTGAATTTTTGATATTTTTTTAAGGCACAGATAATTAATTAAAAATCAAAAGGCATCACTGGGCAAAATATGTCAACAATGCACCAATTAATTCATTAATAATTCAAATAAGCCTACAAAAATAAGACACGTGTGCTCATAGACAGAGGACAAAATTTCCAACAACATGCAATTTTTAGAGTCTCAAAATGATGAAAAATGCACTCTAGGGACACGTGTAAACACGGGGGTGTAAATGCAATACGAAAAGTTAAAATTACAAAAAGCAAATATGCTGACAGGGACTAAAATGCAATTACCGATATATGGTGGACTCTTGTGTAAATTCTCCACGGTGCACGTGCTTCTCACGTGGGTCTGCTTCACAGGGGCTTCGTTGCAATTTTGGAGAGCTTCAGGGGTTTCTGTGCAATTAACCCAGGCCGCACGTGCTCCTCACGTGGGCGGCCTAGGCTCGGAGGGCGTCGGTGGCTCGGAGCGAGGCTTGGGTTCTCTGGAGGTTCGGACTGCGGCTCGGTGTCGCCTCGGGTCGCCCGAGCCTAGGCTTGGAGGCCGAGGCTCGGACTGGTCGACGTGGCGGCCTGAAGGCCCTCGGATCAAGATGGATCCAAGGGGTTGTCGATGAAGACACGTGGCAACTGGAGAGCCGTCAGATCTGAGGCGCGATCAACGGTTGAGGACGGGCGCGGTGAGGAAACACGTGGCGGGACGAGGGTCGTTCGATCGGTTGATCGAACGGCTGCTGCTGCTTCGTCTCGAACGGTCCTCCGCCACCTGCGGAGGAGAAGGCGGAGCTCCGGCGTGGCTGGCCCTGCTCCGCCTCGGTCGCTAGGCGTCGATGAAGAGTGTCGTCGGCTCCCGAGTACCTCGGAAGATGCGGGGACGTGCGGCGAAGCTTCCGGTGGGCTCAGTGGCTGCGGAGATGTGCTGAAGCTCGCTGGAGACGAAGCTCGAAGGGAGCTCCGGTGAGACTCCGGCCAATGAAGAAATGAGAACCTGCAGGGGTTAGACTAGATAGCCGAGGCGTGCACGTGTTCGTAGAGAAGTGTGGGTGAACGACGAGCCTAGAGCGTGAAGGAGGTGCACGGTGGATGAGCTCCGGCCAAATGGTGGAGCTGTTGGTCGGAATAGTGTGAAACGCGTCGATGAAGTGTGAAAATGGGTCAGCGAGGATGGAGCTTCGACGCGAAGCTCGTCGAGGTGATTTGGAGGCGCGAAGGTGGCTGGTGACGGCGAATAAAGTCGGAGAAATTAAAGGAAAAACTAAAGAAAAGATCAGACGATGGTGGAAGGGTTTACCTGGGGAATGGAGCTCGGATTTGAGCTCCAGGTCTTCGCTCGAGGGATCGGTAGGGTCCCGAGCTCGGGCAGCTGCTCGTGGGAGGCTGCAGCACGGCGGTGGCTGCCGTGGATCTCGCCGGAGTTGGATCCCTGTCTTCGCTCGACAACACACCAAATTGCTGTCACCATGGGTAGCTTGGAGCTCGAGGAACCTCTCTGGAGTGGCGGATGGGGGTGAACGTCGCCGGTGGTGGCGTATTTATAAGGTGAAGATGGTGGGTTGGCTTGGTGGAGTAGCGAAGTTGGTGATCGTCGTGGGGCGAGTATGGTGGAGGGTGGGAGGCTTGAGGGAGCTAGCGAGGGAGAGGGTTGAGTGGCTGACATCGTGGGGGTGTCAGTGGTGGGCGAGAGTGGCTGATATGCAGCCGGAAATAGAAAGGGGGCGCCCCTCCCGCAAGGCAAGGGACGTGGGGGAGAGGGGCGCCCAGAGATAGGAGACGAGGTCTCCACCGTTGGATCTTGTGATCCAACGGTGGGGATCAAGGGGGATCTGGTCGGGTAGGATTTGATCTGGGGCGCGGAGATGACGGGCCGTGATGGAGCCACGTGGCGAGATGAGGGTGAAGCGCACGCGAACGGCCTGGATGAGGAGATAGGGTTGATCAGAGGGCCACGATTCGCAGGAAGAAGGGCGGCTGCGATGAGAGGATCGGGGATGCGATCAAGCGGCGTAGATGCCGCCACGTGGCTTGCCCTGGTGAAGGCGCTCATATGCGGTGCAGATCGAGGCGAGGGAAGATCTTACGGCCATGGATTTAAACGTGCGTGGAAAAGGCTGGACCGTTGGATCTGAAGCGAGATCCAACGGCTGGAAGGCGCGGGCGGATGAGCGATGGGAGGCGGGCCGCGTGGCGCAACCAGAGGGCGCCACGTGGCCTGCTGTGAGTGGCTGAAGCTAGAGACAAGTGTAGAGAGAAGAGGGAGCCGAATTTGGAAAAACTCAAAACATGAAAGTTGTAGATCTCGATGAGATCTACAAGTTTCATGTTGACCAAAGACGGAGATGAGGTCAAATATGATACATAAATACAAGGATACATAAATATACATATGTAGTATACAAAGTGACCCAAAAACCCAAGTTCTTCATACGAGCTCCAAATTCAATGAAATTAGTCTCATTTTGAAGGTCTTTTAATATGTAATATTCTAAGAGTGAGTAGACCTAATTCAGGCTTTGTATGAGGGCTTTATGTGTATTTTAGTGTACAAGGGCTTTCAGGCTATATTGGCTATTTTACAAGGGTGATTTTTGACATTCTTCCCTATGTTATTAATCAAGGAATATAGATTATAGAGAAGATTGTTATTTTGGTGAAGAGGTATTTTACAAGGGATTTTTGGCTTCTTATTTAGATGCAAATGAGCTGCTAAACTACATGAGTTATGAATACATGCATGGATGCTATTTATGCAATATAAGGGGAAATATGCCTCTATTTTCTCGGGAACAAGGCTCTATTTTTGACTTTTGAAGTGATGAATCACAGATTCATCACTGTCTCCAAAGGGCAGTCAACATGGTTGTTCTTGCTTATATTTTTCCATATTTTTTTTATTTTTTTGAAAAAAAATATAATTATGTATATTCATCTATATATCTTCCAATATGTATTTCGAATTCCGTCAGAAAAAGAGACTCCTACGCCTTCTATCTTGAACATTTAATTTTAACAATCTATACATTGTTGTAATCGACATGTTCTGGATGGAGGATATACGAAGTCTCTGTTTCTGACGAAATTCGAATGACATATAAGATGGGATATATAGATGAATATATATATGTTGATATTTTTCAGAAAAATAAAAAAAACATCGTCGAAAATGAAGCTGGCCCCAAGAGAACAACCCCATTTAGCCCTAAGAAGAATGCGTGTAATATTAGAGAATATTAATGACTTTCTATTTAAGTTTTTTTTCTTATCAAATTACATTCATGTTGCTTGATGGATACTTTCCACGTTCAAATCTAACTAGGGTGCATACCCTTGTTTTGCACGTGCAAAATCATTCTTTTTTGTTTTTTTTCATTAATTGTAAAGTAATCTGTTTAGAGCGGCCATGAACATAATGTGTTGATGTGTTGTATCTTTGTAAAACTTCACATTAGAACAAAATGGGTTTAAGTTCAAAATTTGACGACACTAGCTAAATTTTTTAAATTAGTAACTAAAGTTTGCTATATGAACTGCCACTAATGTCAACAATAAAAAATATTTTTAGAATGAATAATATCATCATTACATACTTAACAATGGATGATATACTAATATATATATATTTTAAAAAAGTCACTATACATCTATTTTCTTGTAGTGTCAATATGAAAAATTTACAAACCATCTACGTAAAAAATCAAAAGAATTTCTTTCCCCCAACATCATGACAACCCGGTTGATAAATCGAAGGGAAAGTGATCTTTTCGGGTTGCCTTATTTAGCCTCATGTAGTCTATGCATACCCGCCAAGATGTGCAACATGGGTTGAGATATCTTCCAGTACTCGATCATTCTGGATCAGAGTTCTGCCAGCCTTTTTGTGAATCACATGAACGTGATTGACCCACTTACTATACAAAATTGGAAAATGATCCCTGCGCTCATCCATTTACAGATTTCGACCTTAAACCACTTCTCTCGTATTGTGATTCAAGCATCACTGAGGTTACTGAGAAGTTTTAGCATCATCCTCCAAGAAGATCTGTTGTGTACAATATGAATGGCTTATTCTCTGAAATCAGAGATCGTCCATCTGATAGCCCTAGAATTTCTTTTTAAGACATCTATGTCCTTGGCTTCATGTGTATTATCTAAATGAGCATTGCTTATCACATGTATCCAAGAAAGACATACTTGAGATCCATCTTACAGGTTTGTATATGATATAAATATTTATAATCTAATTATATACAAGGAGGTCAACAAATGTGCATTGTTCTGAATGTTAGTCCATATAGTGTTAAATTTATGATCACGATCTATTTATTACTCATTTCCTAATCAGAGTGAGGAGCAAGACTTTGTATCAGGAGAAACGACGATTTTGTGCTCAGCAACATTGTTCTGCTAAGAAGTTTTAAGTTCGATTGGTTTGAGAGATAAGGAACAAATACTATACTATAGATATTGGGGTTGATATAATTATGATGTGGTCACTTTGATCCAAGAATATTTCTTCTGTGATGAAGTCCTCTTATTTTAAGATAATGAGACCTTATCCATGATCCAAACACGATCAAGGAAATTTCTCTTAAGAAACACTTTAGTTGTATAAATGTAATTTCCTTTTTACTAGTGTGTACACCCGCGCTTTGCAGCGGAAGAAGAAGACTGTTGTTTTCTTGTTTGGACCAACACTGGAGTTTATTGAAAGCAAATGAAGGAACGAGACATGTGAGAAAAATAAAGTTCAATAAAGTTCAATAAAAGAGATTGCATTATTTTTTAATTGAGATTAGAAAATCATTGTAGGAGAGAAAAGATAATGAGGGTCAAAAGATAAATTAGAATATCTACAAATATATTTTAGCGTATTAATCAAATTGACAAAAAATGCAAATATACTTTAGCTTATCAACCAAATGAACAAGAATTGAAGGAAAACTTATGCATGAACATTCTTAAGCAATAAGAATCTATTGGATTAAATTTATCTTTAAAAGACTAAATTTATTATTTGATTCTATATCCTCCTTTGCCTTTTTTCCTCCCAAATGTACATATTATTGTCTTGTTGGAAGGGAAATCATTTCGAGATCTTTTGAACTGTAATATATAATTTTTAAAATACTGAAGCTTCACATTAAAAAGTTATCTTTTAATTTTATATAACCCAATTCGTTTATATTAGAGACTTATATTTTATTACATCTTCGATTTTTGCCGTTACAAATTGATACACTAGATTAACATATAGTCAACAATAATGTATGCATAATGAATATATGCATAATGTATGCATGAATCAAATTCATCTTTTGTAAACCAATTTCCTTCCATTCTTATGTTCACAACAACCTTTTTTGTTTCATTAACATACTATATTAATGTATAGATATCATATTTTGAAATACACATACACTATAAAAACATGACCTAAGACAACGAATAATTTTTATTCATTGTGATATCATCCGTAGTTAAACATATAACAATGAATATTATCTGTTTTTTACTCCGTTCTTTAAATTTGCAACGAATATCCTATTCGTTGTTGAATTCCTAACAACGAATCATATAACAATGATTATCCATTGACATTTTCATCTAATCATTGTCAAATTTAGCAACGATTTATGCAAATTTTAACGAATAAGTCAACGGATAAATCTTGGCTATATGAACCTGCAACAACGAAAATGATATCCTTTTCTATTTCAAGAAGAAAAGTCAATACTACAACGAATAATATTCGTTGATATATATTTAACATCGGAAGATATAACAACAAATATTGAAATTATTCATTGTGTTAGATCAAATTTCATGTAGTGGTAGTATGGAGAGCTTTTATTTTAAAGATGAATGGATGTCATAACAACCTTTTTAAAGTTATATAGGAAAATTAAATTAAGTATACAACTATTAAATCTAACTTTTCTAATTGTAAAACTGGCCTAACCGGTCTGACCTTTAGAGAAAAAGCGATCTGATTTTTCTTCAATCTGTATGAAATCTGATATCAAGCTGACGTTATCATCGGCACGATCGATTCGGTCTAGTGTCGAACCCGATCAAATCTAAACTAAATTGAGACCGATCTGATATCCGGTCTCATTTTTTAAACCTTGATTATGCTCTTTTGTAATATCAATGCCCCTACTTTGCAATAATGGAAGGATAGAACTGTGATTTTTGTTAGGAGGTAGGGATACAACTGATATTGAAAAAAAAAGAGGTATGTATAATTGATATTATAACGATTAAATAGGGCATCGGTGATGAAAACCCTTTTATCTAGAGAGAGAGAGAGAGAGGCTTTTGAGTTGGAGTATGAGTGTATGAGAGATTTAGGGCTGGGGGGATTGTCTGCAATACTGCAGACTCTGCAGCAAATGCTCGAACAGTCCAATTTTGATCGAGCGGTTCATACGAATTTGCATGGTAAGATCTCCAAAAAATTATGAATTTGTACGAACCGCTCGATCAAGATCGAATGGTTGCAAGAATTCATACTTTTACCACATATGTGTGCTGTAAGGGGAGCCTTCGAGGTGGACGGGGGAATCAGCGGTTGCAGCCGCAGTCTGAGATTCCCGCGGAAGCTCCCGTTTATCGAAAACCATATATAATGTGCAGCGGTCTTTTCCCTTTATATGTGCTGCCGAGGAAAAGGCTGTCACGTGCACCTCAAGCAACAGCGTGCGCGCAGTGATGCCTTTTTACTTTTAATAGTCAAATTAGCAACATAAAAGGGTAGATTACGGGCTCGTCAATAAGTTAATAAGAAATCGTAAGTTAAATAATAGAAGTAAAAAAATATAGCTAGAGAGATTATTTGTATTTTTTCCTTGCAATTGATGTATACCAAAATTAAAATGATTTAATCGGAAGCAAATGTTAAACATCATAAATAGACAGGATAGGAAAAATATTACAAAAAGAGAAGTTATCTTCTATCCATCACCGCATCTCTGTGATAAATAAAACTTTAAAGATTAGTATAAAAAATATTTATGTGTATATATTTCATAATTTAATTTACAAAATTTTAATATTTTCTACATATAATATAAAAGGATACTTAATTGGTGAATTATTTGAGATTTGAAGTAGATAAACAAACATAATGTAAAGTGATCAACCAGCGTTGAATCCTAACAAAAGTGAAAAATAGACAACTAAATTATAGAAATATGTGAAAATATAATCTAATGTGAAAACTTTTCAAATGGAATATCATGCATATGCATCGAATCCATGTTACCTCAGGTATATCGATGTTTAATAGATTTTGAATTTTGATTCTCTCTATGAAGAACCATGTCTTTTGGAAATTCGACAATAATTTCCTCTGTATTGTAATCAATAATTTCTTGTTGTTGTTCACAATTAGACTTTGAATAATCAATTCACAATATTATTTTCAAATTTTAATAATATTAACAAATACTATTAACTGAAACAATCATAAAAATTTAAAGCTAAGATCTTCAGATTTTATTTTTTTATGTGTTTGTCTTCTATTTATGAATGCATATAAATTATTTGCGATAATAAAATAGTATCCCTTTAATATATAGAATAATTTTTAAAAAAGTAAGATGATGCTTTAAATTTTAATTTCAGATTATAATGTAATTTAATTACTGATGAAGTAGATTTTTCTGAAAGTTTAAAAGATTTATAATTGATAGAATACAAATAAATGGAATTATTTATGTAATAATATAAAATCATACAATAATTAATACTCATAGTTTAGTTAAATGTATGAATGAGGCTTTAATTCTTATATATTGTCGTTTTTTTGGAAATAATTGATGAAATAATGAAATTTTATTACTTTATAATAAAAATTACAATGATGGAAATTGAAAAAGAGAGAGGGAGAGAAAGAGAGAGGGATAGAGAGTCACATGGTTATAAAGGGAAAGGAGAAAGAGAGAAGTGAGAACTGGTTGTAATAGGGAAATAACTTGTAAATAGGAAGGTGAATATATTTGGTGATGAGGAGAGAATAGGAAGAGGACGTGATTGGGCATTGGTGGGATATAACAGAGAGCTCGGCGGGAATAGCTCGTGATTTGACGGCGGGAAAAAACAGAGGGCCGTGATTGACGTTGGCGGGAAGAACCTGTATTTTAGTATATAAAAAATATGGCCAAAACAGGAAAGGGTAAAAAGCGAGAGAAGAAAACGTCGGACACTCGTGAAAACACGTGTCCGACAACGGGTGAAAAACCCGACTTTAAATAGGGTATATAGATTTATGGGGAGCCCGTTTCCCTCCATTTTTTATTCTGCTGACGACCAACGTCCAAGGTCAAGAATTCAGAACTTCAATTTGAGCTCTTCCAAAGAAGCTTTGCAATAAAAACCGGGATTTGGTGGGAAAGTGGTCTTCTACTCTCTTGCCATTTGCGATCAGCAATTAATTTAGTAAGTATCTCACATCCACCGTGGACGGTGCCAACAAGCCACGTTTACGTAGATTCGGCGTATTGAAAATGGAGACTGGGCTACTCGTGTTTACGTATCCGCGAAAAAAAAAAGAAACTGGGTCCAGAAACGTAGACATCTGCTTCGACGTGGCTACTCCATATTTGGGACCAAGTCGGGGCACGTCCATTGGACCGCTCAAAGGCACTTCCCACCCGCAGGGCGTGGCCACTACATGCGCTCTCTCATCGTGAATGAAACCTGTTTTTTTCCTTATTTTGGATGGTCACATTTTTAAGGGCCTGTTTGGTTGCTGGGTTGGGACTGGGTTGGCACAACCCTGATTACTATTCACAAGGGTACTTTCTCCTCACAGATTACTATTCACCCACCCCAACCCAGCCCAACCCAACCCAGTCCAACCCAGCAACCAAACAGGATTCACATCATAAACCCTGTAACTTTATAAATAGCGTAATCACTAATCATCGTTTGAATTCCGCAAACTTACTCCGGTCCTACATTGCAAATGTTACTGTCAACTTTAACTTTACTAGTGCACAGCCCGTGCGTTGCACGGGTGCAAATGCCGTAGTTATGCTATATCCAGAATGATAAAATCATTACTCTTTGTAAAATTATCTCGGTGGTAATCGTCATTAGCAAAGAGCATATAGGCAAAGCAGTGACGAACTTTTGATTACCATAGAGTAGGAGATATATAGGTTTTTTTAGACAATACATGCAAACCGATTTTCTCTTGTTAGAGGAGTGGAGATGAAGGCCTTGTTGCTACAATTTTTTGGTTGGACTACTTTAACCAATGAATTTTTGTGTGATTATTAAATCATCACAAATCGAATTTTTAGTACCATGGTTATAGAATATGATGTCGCTGCAGCATATTATTTTTTAAATATTTGTATAGTTTAATATAATATTTTTATTAAGATTTTTTTATTGCAGAATGATGTTATCTTAGATGAGAGTATTTAATATCCCAAGGTAATTCATTCTTTATTCTGTCTATTTTTTAAAATAAATTTTGAGTGGCACAATGTCTACCAAAGATTGAGGTGACGAAAATTTTGTAATCGAAAGTTAGGCATTCTGTAGGCACATGTGTTTATTTTGTAGTGGTCATACTTGTTGCTAATAGTTATACAACCACAACTATCTATTGATTTTTTAACATCAAAAGATATCACAAAGATTCATGTAAACACTCATTGATGGATTTGTACTTATTTTTTATTTATTGTTTTTACATTTTGTGTTTTGAACTTTTAAAATTGTCAATGGATTTAAATATATTTTTGATCATACTTGTATGAAAGGGTAAGAGCTTGTATGATTTCTGGGGATGTATAAGTTAAAAATGATGGTCTAAAAGGGCGAGCAAACTTTCTAGATTTATCAAACATAGGATCATATCAGCTACGCACCACAATAATGAAAGAAACATTTTTTTCCGGTTGTTATTTCTATTTTGAGCTAATTTCTAGCTCCCTTTGTTTGGAGAAGTAATCCAACCATCATATATATATATATTATTGGTTTGAGTTCAACAGTGTACATACCTAAAATCAAAACACCTGAAGTATAGTAGAAGATATTTAAATTACTTTCGAATATAATGCCCTGCATTATTGGTAGCACTGTAGAATCTGCATAATCATCAAGTTTTACTTCCTTATAAAATAAAAAAATGAGGAAAAGTAAACAACTTGATGCTTTAAGTCTGTGTGTATCCTTCTTTTTCTCAATTATTAAGAGATCTATTTGAAACTGAAATCCAGACTCATGAAAGGAAACATTGAACGATTGGATTTACATATGAATAACCTATCCCTGTAGAGAGTGAGTACAGAAAAATCACTAAGTACACTTTTTCTATCAAAGACATCAATTTATCTCCTTAAATAAAGCTTAGAGAATCATGGTTGTGAATATCAAATCATGTTATTTCTAGATTATATGCTAGATGTCATATCTTAAAATACTCATCAAAATTTTCATGCGGACTTTGCAATAAGTATACCTAAAAATCCAATTTATTAACCTTCTAGGTTTTATACTTCAAAGGGGACTTTGCAATAAGTATACCTAAAAATCCAATTTTATTAACCTTCTAGGTTTTATACTTCAAAGGCCAGTCTATATAACATTTAAAATTAAACATAAAGTTCTGTAAAAAAAAACCCTGAACACATGCGAACAAACTTTTTAATGGGATCTTTCGCACTTGTATCCTTTCAAAAATAATGTCTCCCATTTTCCATATTACACATTTCGAAACCATGATTTGGAAGGATGATAATAAGTTACCAAACTACAGAGTATAGGACAAGAAGCCCACATTCACATGGATGGATAATATCAAATATTTATAGAAGTGTTTAAGTAGAATCCCTAAGAAAAACCACTCATAGTAAGCTCAGGCACTGTCTTGGATTCCATTTGCAAATCACACCGGTCAAACCAAGTAAGATGATTAGTAGTTCATTCAACAACGGACCTTCAAGCCATTGTTGTCACAAGATTTGAATTGTGTATATATTTTCTGAAAATTACATGAATAAAATGTTTACCATTAACAGTGGATCTTATAATGGGATGGAACACGAAGCTGCAAGGCTTGAAGAGGTAGAAATACTCGTGCTCACCTTGCATTTGTGACGGGTGAATGGGTTGTAGGCGCATTGGAAGTTGCATGAAGAACTTGTTCGCCTCGGGGGCATGTTGCGCACGACTTGTGGAAGCAAACCTAGAACGACCTACAGATGTATCTCCGGCCTAAGCTGTCATGCTTGCAGCGGTCGCACTTGAACATCTTCATATTCATGCAAAGAATTAACATGTGGGGTGGTGGCCATCGCTGATGGGGGTAGCAGTGGCAGTGGCGAAGGGTTGAATAGTAGCTGTGCGTGAAAAGGTAGAGCATTGTGAGGTACGTTGAGGATTTGAGTTGAGATGTTTGTGTGTGTATATATATAGATATAAATGATATAATTGTGCAGGAAGAGAAAGCTCGGCTTCCAATTTTTTTCTCCAAAAAAATTACATTGGACTACGAATGCCCAACTTGGTTGGGGGTGGCCTTTTTCCCTCCCACCTCTGCTTTTCCATCGGAAAGTAGTATCCTAAGAAAGGAATCAGTACGAAATCAAGTTTACATACATAAGAAGTGGGCAACAAACATTCAAATTGAAATTCGAGTAAACATGAGGTGTAGAATAAAAAACTGTAGGTAATTGGAGTAGCAATAGTGATGTACATGCATATTCCAGGGGAACAAATGTCGGCTGAAGTACTTGAACACGACGCCTTCGTTGCGTCGGAAGAGCCGGCATAGCTTTCGTTGCTGGGGCAACACCCCTCGAATAAGGTCGCAATAGCCTCCTACACCGAATCCATTCTGAATTGCCACATCTTTGGAAAGACCCGAGACACCGATCTGATCCGACCTCCGATACACCGATCCGATCGATTTGCTGTTTGCAGCCTTCCACCAGCATCCGCCTCGATGTGCTGCTTCCAATGTTCAGATCTCTGGCCTGCCTCGATTTGTTGTTTGTAGCCTTCCACCAGCATCTGCCTCGATGTGCTTCTTCCTATGTTAAGATCTCTGGCCCTCCTCTGCAGGTGATGATAATGGCGCCAAGGGACCATTTGCACATGATTGTCATCCCTTAGAGTGAGTGAGGAGAGGTGGTGGAACCCAGATGACGAGGAGGAGGAGAGGGAGCGAGGGCGGCAATGGAGGAGGGATTCGTCGAAGGGGTCAAGCCGGAGGAGGTCTGGAGAGAGGAGTCGGGCCTGTTCACAGATCGACCTTTGGCCGATTAGAGTTGCCTTCCTTCGTGTCTTCCTCCTCATTTTGGGCGTCAATATCTTCGCCGTTGTCCTGTCGCCCAGCCTACACCTTCTTGTTCTTCTACTGCTTCCGCCACCAGCTGTGATGCTCAGCCTCGCAGCGCTTCGCCTTCATTATAGCAGTGATGGACAACGTATCGCCATTAACGGTGAAGTTGAGGTCGCCTTCGCGGCTTCGCCGGTTTGGGGCTTTGTCGGTGTGGGAAGTTGTATATCACATGCGGGGGGCTCGATCCGAACCTTCATTTTTGCAGTCGACACCAACGATGTTGCAGCAAGGAGGCGATGAACTTGGATAAGCGAGCTCAGTGGAGGAGAAGGGGGTTGGTTGAAGAGCCGGCGGGGTCAGAAAGGGAAGGCGAGGGTTTCGGTTGTCGACAACGGGAAAGGGAAGAATAGTTGGGGTGGCTTGTGTAAATCTTTGGAACAGTTGAGTGCAAAAATGTAATGATGACGAAAAGTTGAGGCTGGAAATGGAATGACGACTGGGGACGTGCTTTAAAGTCGAGGTATGTAAAATTAGAAAGGGTAAAACAGGAATTTTTTGGGCGAAAATTATTGTCTTGACGGTCTTTAATTTATATATATTGGATTGGATTTGAATTAGTAGATTGTGTTGATCTTGAGTTGATCCGATCATACAAAAATCCGACCTTCCACATCCCTCTCTCATTTGTTCCTTCCCGGAGAAGGAATTGAACCCAAGTTGAAGAACGAGTTGAACCCACACTGAAGCTTCTTGAGGATGTTCATAAGGTTGAGGATATCTATTGGGGGTTCAGTGAAGAAGTTGTTGCAATAAAGGGTGATCGCCTCGAGCGCGGCGTAATCCGCGAGACTGTAGGGAGGGGATGGGAGAGGCTATCGAAGGAGAGATCGAGCTGGAGGATGTTCCGACAACTCCTGAAGATGTCATCCAGGATAGTGTCGGAGATCACATTGCTGAAGATGTTGAGGAGCTGGAGAGTTCCGCAAGAGGAGAAAAAGGAGAGGCCAGTGAGGTTATTGGAGAGGACAAGGTGGGGAAGGGTGAAGTAATTAGAGGCGAGTGGATGTCGTCGGTGAGGTGATTGTCGAAGAAGTAGAGGATATGGATGGCACTGGCAAAGAGGAGCCAATCAAGGATGGGAGGGCCCAGATATCGTTTTGAGGGAGAGGTCGAGCTACCTCGAGGCGAAGTGGAAGCGGGGAGGAGACAAAGGAGAGGGGGTGTCCGAAGAGGTTGATGGACTGGAGGGAAGGGCATGAGGCGGTGATCGAGCACAATAAGGTCGGTGAGGAGAGTGTGGAGGGGGTAGGAAGATAGGTTTAGGTCGATGGGGCGGAGCAGCAGCGAGATACTGATACCATAGAGAGGTGGTCGGGGTGGTTAGTGTCACAGAGGGAGAGAGAGAGAGAGAGAGGAGGAGGAGGAGGGACTGGAGTGGGAGGGAGCGGATTGTCTGCTGCACAGCAGACTCTGCTGCAGTGTCTGAGCCGTTCGATCTTGATCGAGCGGTTCGCATGAATTCATACCTTTTTGTCTGACCGTGCAAATTCATGCGAACCGCTCGATCTTGATCGAGCGGCTCAGGACACTACAACAGAGTTCGCTGACCAGCAGACGATCCACGCTCGGAGTGGGAAAGGTGGTAGGCCACGTGGCGGATCTCAGCAACGATGGGGAGGGATGTGAGCAGTAGATCCCTGGAAGGAGGAGAAGGGGTCACCGAAGAGCCACGGAATGGGGAGCGTGTCGGGTTTGGGGAGGGAGGCCTTGAAGGAAAGGAGCAACAGGAGGTCCTCTAAGCCCGAAGCGGAGAGGAGGAAGATGAAGACAAGTATGGATGGTAAACAAAATTCATTATTAAGGACAGATGGCCAAATGGATGAGGTAACCACATGGGTTGTGGAATAAGACTCAGCACATTTACAAGGTTTATGTGATAATTATGAAGAGTACAAAGTCGAGAAAGTTATTTGTAAAATTTTTAGGGATCATGATGTTAAAATTCTTTTTACTAACGAAGGACTTGTTTACATTTATAACCCATTAAACACTCATTTTATTTATATCAAATACTTACAACAAGGTGTTCATATAACTCGGTTTCGGGAATGTACAAGATAAAATATATTTTACATAACATAGATACATACACATATATTATATATATATAGGATATCTTTCAAATGAGACATGGTCCTTCCATCTCTAAGGAAGGCCCACGATCCTGTGCGTCCATAATTGATCGAATGGTTGTTATTAAATACATGTTATTATTATTATTATTTATTTAATCAAAAACCCGTTTTGGTCATTATGCATAGTGTGTGTGTGTGTAACAACCATGTTGGTTGTTACACGGAGCAGTTTCCCCCCATTTTTTATTTTTTTTTCAAATTCTTTTTCATGTATATTCATATATCCCTCCAACATGTCATTCGAATTTCGTGAGAAACAAAGACTCCTAAGCCCTCCATCTAGACCGGGTAAATTTTAACGGTCTGAATTTTGTTGTAATCGACCTGTTCTAGATGGAGGGCTTAGGAGTCTCCGTTTCTCATGAAATTTAAATGACATGTAGGAGGGATATATAGATGAATATACATGAAAAAAATTTGAAAAAAATTAAAAAAATAGGGGAAACTGCTCTGTGTAACAATCAACTTGGTTGTAACACAGAACAACCCCTCTCTCTCTCTCTCTCTATATATATATATATATGGGTTTAATGAGGCTACCTTGAGGGTGGAGTCAACTTAGTTACTCTTTCTTATTTTTTGTTTTATATTATATATTTTTGTTTTATACTCCTTCTTAAAGTTCTTGTCAGTTGGAGCACTTTTCAGGTAGTTTCCTAATTGACATGTTACACGGGTTTTTTATTGGATTCATTAGATTCTTATCTATTTATCTAAGAATAAGTGGATGAGTGCACAATCCATCATATCAATCGCAGAAGAAAACATTATTGAACCAATCACAAGTTTACAATGTCCTAGGGCTAGGTCCTTTAACCATTAACAAAGTAAACCGATTCTGACTTGTTGGATTTGAGTCCAATTAGGCATGTTGACAACCACTCAAAATTCTTAAATTTTAGTTGCCAAGTTTAGGTTTCTACATTAATGGATCTGGGAATTCAGCCTGGGACATTACAAATGTAAATGTATTAGAGAGAGTTTCTTGGGGAATGGTTGTGGATTCGAGGTCTGGAGTGATGATTATTCAAACTAGGGGATCCTTGGTGAGGGCTATGATGGTGTGGAAGATGGGGAGGAGGGCCCTAAATTAGGGTGTGATTGGTTGTGTTGGTTTGATGGTAGGATTTTCGTCAGGAGAACTTACAAGAACACGATGGGGTCGACGTCATTTGATCTTGGTTAATGTGTCGCTGATTATAACGAATTTAGAGTTGGAAAACTCAATAAAGGGTTAAGGAATTTCTTTGATTGGGTGTGTTTGGATAGTGGGTTTAGGTGGGTTAAATTGGTTGCAGGTAATCCATTTTTGGGTTTTGGTGTTTGGATAGAGGGTTAAGCTGTGGGTGGGTTAGAAGTGGGTTTATTGTGATATGATTGTATTGGAGTTTGAAAAAGTGAGTAGTTATTATGATGTGATTGTATTGGAGTTTGAAAAAGTGAGTAGAAGTGGAGTAGTTTATATTTGTTATATAATATGATGGTATAATATATTATTTTTTGATAGGATTGATGATGTAGAATTTATTTTTTAAATTTTTTAAAAAGGAAATAAAGTGGGGCCCACGTGGAGCGAGAAAATATGGGGTAGGGGAGTTAAACCACCCCGAGGGTGGTTTAACCCATTAGCCGAACGGCACCTAAGGGTGTGTTTGGATAGTGGATTTAGGTGGGTTAAATTGGTTGCAGATAACTTATTTTTGAGTTTTGGTGTTTGGATAGAGGGTTAAACTGAAGGTGGGTTAGAAGTGGGTTTATTGTGATATGATTGTATTGGAGTTTGAAAAAGTGAGTAGTTATTGTGATGTGATTGTATTGGAGTTTGAAAAAGTGAGTAGAAGTGGAGTAGTTTATAATTTTTATATGATATGATGGTATAGTAAATTATTTTTTGATGGAATTGGTGATGGAGAATTGATTTATTTAATTTATTTGAAAAGATAAAAAGTGGAACCCACGTGAAGGGAGAAAATATGGGGTAAGGGGGGTAAACCACCCCAGGGGGGTTTACCCCATTAGCCGAACAGCCCCTAAGGGCCTGTTTGGTTACTGGGTTGGACTGGGTTGGCCCAACCTTGATTACTATTCACAAGGGTACTTCCTCCTCACAGATTACTATTCACCCACCCCAACCCAGCCCAACTCAACCCAGTCCAACCCAGCAACCAAACAGGCCCTAAGGGAAGATCTTGATCAAGTCTACCCAGGCCCGTTTCTTCTACCCAATGCAATTTTTTCTTGTTGTTCGGAGGCGAGTGAAGATGTGGACCATCTCATCTTTAACTGTGCAAGCTCCAAGGATGTGTGGGTGAGATTTCTCAATGACGGTAGTGTGAATGGACAGTTTCGTTTACTTGGATCTAGTTAATGTGGGATGGAGGAGGATAGATCCAGAATCATGGTTGTGTTACAGGTGTTGTGCTTGGCCAAGAACGATGTGATATTCCGCCATGTTACAATTTATGTAGAAAATGCACTGACAAATGCAAATTCTCTATAGGAGTCCTGATCAGCATAATTTTATTTAACTAAATAGTCATGTATCTATAACCTTGTGAACAAATGATTTTTTTAAAGTTCGCACCTTTACAACGAACGCCCTTTTCCCTTTCATAAATAAACTTATTTTCTTACCAAAATATGTTACAGTTCTTTGGTTCAACTGGGTCAAGCAGTCCAACTGAATTTTGATTATTTCTTTCTAAATAAAAATTGGACGGTTAGAACATTTTTTCCTTCTGTTCTTAATTTAATCGGTTGAATTGGTGTCGTCGATTTGGCTTTCTAAACATTGACTTGAATTGCAACCAATACTTCATTATGGATAAATTTATACCGACCCCTCAACTTCTACATCAGAAATTATGACAAGTATTAACTAAAGAGCTTGTTTAAATAATTATTAAAATAACCGTAATAAATTAAATAAGCATGATTTAAAAAATTTTAAAAAATAAGCATCGATCGGTACCTCAGATGTCGATTTGGGATGCCACCTTGCAGGGCCCAAATCGAGGGCTTCTTTTAAATAGTTATTAAAATAATCGTAATTAATTAAATAGGCATGATTAAAAAATAAAAAATAGGCATCGATCGGCACCTCGGGTGCCGATTTGGGATGCCACCTCCAAATCGGCACCTGAGGAGCCGATTTGGGAGAGAGTCGTTGGCGCCTCCCTCCAAATCGGCTCCTCAGGTGCTGATTTGGAGCGAGGCGCCAACGGCTCTCTACCAATCCCCCTATATATACAATACCCCTCCCCCATTTCTCCCTCACATCTTCTTCTTTCATTCTATCTCTTCCTTTCTTCTAATTCTCTCATTTCTCTCAATCTACATTCTAAAGAAATATTTCGATTTCTCATTATCTTCATCAATCTTCTACTCTTATTCGAGTAAGAATAAGATTTTTTTCGTAGAATTTTTTTTGTGATTTTTTTCATATTTTTATCAGCAAAGGCGATATATTGTTGCGGATATTGGAATATATTTATTATTTTCGGATAATACTTATGTCTGAAGACACGCGTCATTCAGGTAAATTTACATTTATTATTTTATATTTTCATTGTAGTGATTATTAGACGGGGAAAAATAATATTATTTAAAGTAATTTAGTTCATTTGACGTAAATTAAAATTAAGATCTTTTATATATTACAATTACAAATATTTTTGTTATAATTTTTTAGGAGGATCTATCATACATAAGTTCTAAAAAAATTGAACAAAATTTGGAAAGTATTATTAATATCATAATTTATATTAAAGTCAAATATCTTATTATCAATTGAGCCCTAGTTGTAGGATTGATTGTTAATTGATTAAGGCCAAACATCTTATTATCATTGCATGCATCTATAGATGTGTTTCTACATGAACGGAATTTAACTACTTCTCATTTAGATTTGGAATCAAGCACCGAGAGGGACTCTATACAGCGCTTGCAGGACTCACTGTGGTGAGCACCGATGAGTTCCCCAAGATTGGATTTTTGTATTCCATCTCTGAGTGATTAGCATCTTATACTTCATACTAATTGCACAATTAGATAATTAAAAACTGAATTGATAATTGTAATTTTGAAATTAATTATTCTTCTAAATGTAGTAATAATGTGTCTTTATTCATGAATCATAACTAAGTACCAATCTTCATAATATCTTAGATATGACATCCAACAATGTTCATATTTTATTATATTGGGGTGGAGCGGTGAATGCGACTGACGAGCACGTAAATTATATCGGAGGACAAAAATATATGGTTATAATGCCACGTCAGATAACATATTTTGATATGTTGGGTCGAGTTTCGAAGGCCATCGGTATTCCTCTCGATTGATACATCCTTACGTTAACTTGTAAGTGGTTGTTTGAAGGATCGACATTTTTTCTAGTACCAATTCATGATGATGAATCCACTTTGGCGATGATGAATTCAATCGACAAGATGAGAGTCATTCACCTTTTCGTTGAAGCTGCCCCAATTGATCAGGAAAACATGACATCCTCATCGAGGTAATATGGTTATATTTAAATTAAGTAATAATCATTTTTCACAATGTATAAACTAACAAATATATAAATTAATCATGCCAACAAATACCTCGATGGTTGACAATATTGATGAACCTTCACAATTGAACCAAGATATTGATATTTCGATACAAGAACCTGAAGAAGATAGTGGGGAAATTGAAGTTGAATCTGATTCATCTGATGAGGAAACCGTGAACACATATCATGATTTTGGATTTGGTTCGTTAGCATTAGCCTTAGACAATGAAGATAGGGGTAACTCTTATTGTGCCAATAGTGAGGATACAGATGAAGTACCGATGGAAGAGCTGCCTAATGTATTTAACCATGAAACTACAGAGGCAGAAGATGTTGCATTTGTAGATAGAGAAGTTGCTCCTAGCACTGACGATTTTGATTTAGATTATTGATTCGGTAAGAGCTTTTTAAACTCGAAAAAAGATTTGTAATATGACCTTCAGAAATGAAATATGGAAAATCATGTCCCATATAAGCCAAAAACCTCAAACAAGCAAATCTTTACTGATGTGTGAATTTATGACGATTGTGGTTGGCGTTTACATGCATCTGAGAGGAAATCTCGTGGAGATTGGTACGTCTCAGGATATAGAGGAAAGCACACATGTCGGAACCCTATTCTCCTACTCAAACACCGATAATGTACATCGGTGTTTGTAGCACAATACATATTATCCTCATTTAGAGCTCAAGTTAGTATGACTCAAGGTGCATATATGTATACAATAAAAGACGAGCTACAGACGGAGATTAACTACATGACAGCTTGTAACGCAAGAAGACGTGCAATGCATATTATTTATGGGAATGAGAATGTCTCTTATCGTAACCTTCGAAGATTCATTCGTGCCTTAGAACGACATAATCCTGGAACGTACACATGGTTCCAAACAGAACCAACTGTAACTACGAACCAGGTACATTTCAAGAGATTGTTTGTTTTGTTTGGTCCATGTCGTAGAGCATTTAGATTTTGTCATCCAGTTTTAAACATTGATGGAACACATTTGTACGGGAGATATGCTGGTCATATGTATGTTGCCCCTGCCATCGACGTGAACCAAGGTTTAATTCCTCTTGCATTCGCTATTGCGGAGAAGAATGAGAATATTTCAACATGGGTCTTAATTTTAATGTGCATCAAATGAACTAAACTACTTTAAATAATTCTAATTTTGCACATCTAATAATCACTACAATGAAAAATAAAATAAATAAATGTAATTTTACCTGAATGACACGTGTCTTCAAACAGAAATGTTATCTGAAAATAATAAATAGATTCCAATATCCGCAACAATATATCGCCTTTGCTGATAAAAACCTGAAAAAAATCACGAAAAAAATTCTACAAAAAAATCTTATTCTTACTCGAATAAGAGTAGAAGATTGATGGAGATGCTGAAAAATCAAAATATTGCTTTAGAATGTAGATTGAGAGAAATGAGAGAATTAGAAGAGAGGAAGAGATAGAATGAAAGACGAAGATGTGAGGGAGAAATGGGGGAGAGGTATTGTATATATAGGGGGATTGGTAGAGGGATGTTGGCAACGACCCTCTCCCAAATCGGCACCTCAGGTGCCGATTTGGAGGTGGCATCCCAAATCAGTACTTGAGGTGTTAATCGATGCCTATTTTTTAAAAAAATTAATAATGCTTGTTTAATAAAATACAATTATTTTAATAATTATTTAAAAAAAAATCCTTAACTAAACATACACCACAAAAATAAACATGGATTATTTTATATGAAAAGACCGAAATAGGATGAATTCAATGATGCTATATTACACATAGAAGGCCTCTCAGATGCAAACTGGAATATGATGGATTATTACATATTCATGATCATTTTTGGATTTTTATGGAAGGATTAATTCATTATAAAAAAACGACTGGAATATAGTTACATGAAGAAGTAAAAAGATGGGGAGGATATTTCCGGATCAAAACGGGAACCTTCCCCTCTCACACTCACATAGGGAAATGGATCATCTGCTGCAATGGGAATCCAAGCAGACTCTGCAGTGCTCATTTTAGCCGCTCGATCTTGATCGAGCGGTTCACGTGATTTTGTACTTTTTGTGGGTCCATACCGTGCAAAATCATGTGAACCGCTCGATTAAGATCGAGCGGCTCAAATGAGTACTGCAGAGTCTGCTGACTCCCCATCCATTTCCCTCACATAGACCAGGCACGATCTTCGAGCGTGGATCGTCTGTTGTATCCCCGCACCAGCAGACTCTGCTGCGGCCATGGGGAGTCGTTCGATCGTGATCGAGCGTTCCCACGAATTCCCCCTGTGTGTGGGACCGGATCAAAGTGAATTCGTGGGAACTGCTCGATCATGATCGAGCGGCTCCCCATGGCCGCAGCAGAGTCTGCTGGTGCGGGCTCCAACAGACAATCCGCCCCTACGATCTTCTCCCTTCTCACGTGCATGTCAAGCAAGAGTCTCTTTTCCTCCTTTATTTTTCTTTCTCTGACGGCAACAACAGTCGGAGTTCAAAACTTTAATTTGAGCTCTTCTGAAGCATACTTGTGGATGACCAATTAATTAAGTATCTCTCGTCCACTGTGGACGGTGGATAAGCAGCCACGTGTACTTAGAGTTGCTGCATGGTGTATTGAAAAATGGAGAAATGGTCTCCTCGAGAAAAAATCTAGATCCAGATACGTAGACATCTCTGCTTCGACGTGGTTGATTGGTTGCTTTCCACTGCATGAGATGAGAGGGAATCTCGATGTTCACCACCGTCCAAGTGGGGGAGTAGCATATCCTAAGCAGGCTGCAACGAATTTTCATTTTGATAATAATCAAACAAAAAAATTAATTTGTTTTACCTTTAAGATATAATAGGTAAGAATATCCAATCAAAACACAATTCATCAGGTAGGTAGAACAATATGCACACATTAGATCCCTACTTTAGATTTTTTTTCCGTGGTAAAGTTCCAGTCGATTGGAACAATATGCACTTCTCATTAGACCTGACCAATGGGTCGGGAGAAGGGATGAAAACGAACGTGAATATATTCGTATCCGGTCCGATATCGTATTCGTTTTATACATATTTTGACATTCATATTCGTATTCGTATTCGTTTTAAAATGGATGCAGATATGGATATCACTTTGACATTCATTAATATTCGCATCTATATTCGTATATTCGTTTTCGTATATAAGTATAGTAATATATTTATTTATACATGTGTTTAACAATATTGTATGACTGCATTCACCATTGTTGATATAATTGTTATGAAATTACTATATATGGTATATATTTTTATGTGTAAACCATCCAAAACATGTATATTTTAGTTAATCTATTAAATATTTATGTTATTATTAGTATCTGATTCGCATTCGTTTTACACGTGTATTCGTTTCTAAGGATATGGTAACACATTTTTCACATCCGTTAATATTCGTATCCACATTCGTATTTGTATTTTAAAATGGACAAGGATATGACTATACCTATATTCGTATCCGTATCTGACCGTTTTCATCCATAGTTGGGGGTCCGCCCGTCCAGCCCATTCATGAGACGAGCTTGGGTTAAGAGATTTCATGAACGGATCGTCCCGGTCTGGTCAACTCTTTGGCCCGCTCGTCAACTGGGCGGGCCGTGGGCACGTGCTACAAAACCCAGACCGATCCAACCCCGCACACATAAAAATATGGATTTAAAAATTATATTTTAGATAAGATTAAATATAATATACTTCAAGTTTTTTTTACATTTTCAATATTACATCGTATTTTATAGTTTACATGCCAAGTAACACATATTATGGTTACTTAGATTTAGAAAGATTAGATGATGCTAAAAAAGCTTAACTATCTCCATAAATTAGATTAAAAAATTAAGAAAAAATACTTTACATTCGGCCCATGGGCCGGGCCCAAGCCTGGACCGTGCTTAGATCTTGAAGTATGACCGGGGCCAGCTCGATCGAAACTTGGACATGGGATTTAGAATAATGCTTCGTTCGACCCGACCCATGACCCGGCCCAACCTACACTTTGGATAGGTCTACTCCCAGAGGGAAAGTGGCTCCTTACCATGAATGCACCCCGTTTTTTTTCTATTTTTGGAGGTTAAGATTTTTTTAAATGAGGAGTGAAATTCATTTTATTTATATAAAAAAATCTTCCTCGATCTTACTACTTCGGAAATATCTCGAATACAGTATATTTTACATGAGACGTGTACTTGCATGCCTTAAGTATGACGGATTTGGTCATATACCTGTATACGCAGTGCATAATATACAACTAGTGTCTACTTTTTGTGTTGCACAGATTACTTGCTAAGATAAGAAAACATATTATGAAAGATAATAAAGTTATCGTCACAATAGTACATCATTTGTGATAGTGATCTTTTTAGAACACATTTTAAAAATAAGGAAAACGAAGAAAGTATCATGTAATATGAGGAAATCACGTTTAAAAATACGTGACCAGAAGCACCTGAAATTATGTTAAAAAAAGTGACGATGAATATTTTTATTAGATAATAGTTTTAAATTGGGCATATGTATATTTAGCAACTTTATGATTGTTATAACAAAGGAAACTGAACACCACCACCATGGCTTTACTTATGTGGGGGCATTACATTACTTGTGCAACCATCACAAGCGTGTGCCTGAATTTATCGGTACTGGACGATTTGCTCATAAACGTATTTTAAGGGAATTTGGCAGGTTCGAAAAAGCAACGGCCGCAGCAGTAGACGGTCAGTGGTTGACTTGGTTTGGCTTCTATTGTGGTATAGTGGATTCTTGCTCTTTTGTATGTTGTATATGTACTATACTTCTTTTTGAGAGACATGATATCATGTATCTATACTTGTTGCTATATTTCTGTGGCATTGTACAAAATATTTTGGTGGACATGATGTTGTAAATGAAAAATGAAAAAATATTGTTCTTCTTTCTCTTACTGTTCTCCTGCATGTTTGTCACAACTTGGTATTTCGAATGTAGAATCGTGTGTGTGGATGTGTATTGCTGGGTATCTGGATCCTGAGACGTCAGATATAAGACATTGTTCATAACACTAGTGAGGCTTTATAGGTTCTAAACGTGCTTAGGTGTTGGTTGGGAATGAGTTTTAATTGTTCCTCTAATGTATTTTAGCATTGAAAAATAGGATAAAAATCAAGCATCATGCTTGTGTTGACAAAGAGATATAGTAATAGCATAACACATTATTTAGGGTGCCTTGACCTTATACCCTATATATTAAGTTTTCGATTGATCCGATTCTTCTAACTCATTCATCTGACCTCTGTACGGTTGATTCGCAAATTGGAAGTACCCTCCTTTTTTGTTGTTCAGGTACCCGAGTTGTCGGTTCCTTTCTTCACAAAAGATAAAATCTTCCTTACGAATTGCTTAAGAAAAGGTATAGATAGTACGTGACTACAAAGTTTCTTTTTTCCAATCTTAATATACGTTTTACTTATCAAAAAAAAAGGTATAGATAGTACGTGAGATTGTACTATTCAGTTGAAACTAGCGTGAACAGTAGAAGCAAGTTTAGTTAAAAGAGCAAAGGAGAAATCCTACAATGAAAAAAGCCGGATCGTAGTCTTCTCTAACACTTCTTTCTAGATTGTATGCAATTATCACTGACACAAAATAGTTACTGCAGAATTCACCCCTTTCTTGCGTCGAACTCACAATTCCTACATCCAGAAACGAACACTATTACATCAGAGAGAGAGAGAGATGAGAGCACTTTAAACCTCAGGAAGCTTAACTTCTTCCCCGAGAGGATTGTGGGTGTCAAAAATCCTCCTTTCCGTACGTGGAAGCTCGAGACCTTGCCATACAAAGACATTAAGATCAGAATCGGCAAAAAATACTTATTTCTTCTTTTTCTTCTTCTTCTTCAAGGTAAATTCATCATCAGTATATTTCTTCTTCCTGCGCATCCGTCTGATGGGAGGTCATTCCCAAACACCAAAATTCGATAAACCCTTACATACAATGGGCACAAGTCAGATCTCTTGGCATAACGATACGCTCTTGAACCTGAAGGCCTTTCCTTCCCGATAATCATTCAATGTTCCAGAGAGAAAGTAATGCATTATTTATTTATGTATGGCACGTTCCATTCCAAAGGCAACAGCGGTGCATGGGAAGGAAAGGCCCCAACTCACCTGACCTGACCTGACCCCTCCAGCAAGTCAAAACCCGAACGCCAAGGATCCAATCAAACCCAGAAGGCGCAGCCCAGCACAGCAGGCACCCCCTGGTTTCCCCGCAAAACCACAGGTGCAACCAGGACTCACTCCTATACTATTTCCCACCCTCCCCTTAAATAGCCTCTGCCCCTCCCCCATCCCATTCCAATACAGCAATACGCACATCACACTCTCGTCTCTCTTTCCCTTCTCTTTTCCCTCGCTCGCGATCTCATGGACACCCACATCGGAGGCGTGGACGCCGCCAAGCCCATCACCAACGACGTCGGCACCCTACCCACCCCCAACTGCCACCCCATCGCCCCTTCCGTCGTCTCCCACAGCGACTCCACCCTCGGCCGCCACATCGCCCGCCGCCTCGTCCAGGTCGGCGTCACCGACGTCTTCACCGTCCCCGGCGACTTCAACCTCACCCTCCTCGACCACCTCATCGCTGAGCCCGGCCTCACCAACGTCGGCTGCTGCAACGAGCTCAACGCCGGGTATGCCGCCGATGGTTACGCCCGCTGCCGCGGCGTCGGTGCATGCGTCGCCACCTTCACCGTCGGCGGCCTCAGCATCCTCAACGCCATCGCCGGCGCCTACAGTGAGAATCTCCCCGTGATCTGCATAGTGGGTGGACCCAACTCCAACGATTACGGCACCAATAGGATCCTCCACCATACTATTGGCCTCCCCGACTTCAGCCAGGAGCTCCGGTGCTTCCAGACCGTGACGTGCTACCAGGCCGTCGTCAACAACCTTGACGACGCCCACGAGCAGATCGACACCGCCATCTCCACCGCCCTCAAGGAGAGCAAACCCGTGTACATCAGCGTCAGCTGCAACCTCCCCGCCATCCCACATCCCACTTTCAGCCGCGAGCCCGTCCCCTTCTCCCTTGCTCCAAGGTAAACAAAAACAAAGAACAAAGAAATAACTCGATCCAGTTGTTGTTCTTGCTTAGATCTCATGTGGGCATTTCTTATTTTTTGTGGGTTTCTTTTATTTGTTCAGGTTGAGCAACCAGATAGGTCTGGAGGCGGCCGTGGAGGCCACGGTGGCGTTCTTGAACAAGGCCGTGAAGCCTGTGCTGGTGGGTGGCCCCAAGATCCGCGTGGCTAAGGCCGGTGAGGCCTTTGTGGAGCTCGCCGAGGCTTCCGCCTACCCTGTAGCAGTGATGCCATCGGCCAAGGGGCTTGTTCCAGAGCATCTCGAGAGGTTCATCGGGACTTACTGGGGCGCTGTGAGCACTGCCTTCTGCGCTGAGATCGTGGAATCCGCGGATGCATACCTGTTTGCCGGACCGATTTTTAACGACTACAGTTCCGTTGGGTACTCGCTGCTGCTCAAGAAGGAGAAGGCCATCATTGTGCAGCCCGATCGGGTGGTGATCGCCAATGGTCCAACGTTTGGTTGCGTCCTGATGAAGGATTTCCTGCTGGCTCTGGCCATGAGATTGAAGAGGAATCCGACTGCGTACGAGAACTACCGGAGGATCCACGTGCCCGAGGGTGTGCCGCTTCAGAGCAAGCCGAATGAGCCTCTTAGGGTGAATGTGCTGTTCAAGCACATCCAGAAGATGCTGTCGGGTGAGACTGCGGTGATTGCGGAGACGGGGGACTCGTGGTTCAACTGCCAGAAGCTCAAGTTGCCGGAGGGATGTGGGTAAGTTTGATCACTCGCAAGTGACCAATTAATCTTGCTAATTATGTGTTGGTCAGTTGTTCTGATCTTGTAAGAATTTGGTCATCCTCTAGATACGAGTTCCAGATGCAGTATGGATCTATTGGGTGGTCGGTGGGAGCCACACTTGGGTATGCTCAAGCTGCCAAGAACAAGCGTGTTATCGCTTGCATTGGTGATGGAAGCTTTCAGGCAAATCCAATAACAACCATCTTGATAGAAAGTTGTGATCTTTGTCTACTTGATGTTATAATTATTTTATCCTTATGTAATTCAGGTGACTGCCCAAGATGTCTCTACGATGCTCAGATGCAAGCAGAACTGCATCATCTTCCTGATAAACAATGGTGGATACACGATTGAAGTTGAGATCCACGATGGACCGTACAATGTCATTAAGAACTGGAACTACACTGGATTGGTTGATGCCATCCACAACGGAGAGGGCAATTGCTGGACGATGAAGGTTGGTTTTCTTGTATCCTTGCAATATTTGATTGATGGCATGAATACATTCTCAAGGGAATCAAATGTGAGGCGTGCTGCTTGTTCTTGCAGGTGCGGTGTGAGGAGGAGCTGACGGAGGCCATTGAGAAGGCAACCACAGAGAAGAGGGATTGCCTGTGCTTCATAGAGGTGATATGCCACAAGGATGATACCAGCAAGGAGCTGCTCGAATGGGGATCGAGGGTCTCAGCTGCCAACAGCCGACCACCGAATCCGCAGTGAATTTCTGTATGCATAATCAGGAGAGATTCCATTACCATCCTCTTAGCAATCTACTTCTTGATTTTCCAGTGGCCTCTGTTTAGGTGAGATCTAAGTAGAAACTTTGGATGTTTTTGGCAAGGAATCCCCGCTTGTTTGAGTAGTTCATGAAGACATATATCTTTGTGTTGCACCAATTTATTTGGTTGTCTGTGATTTGGAATAAACCGACTCCTTGATTCTGGCTGTAAATTAATCACAAGATTAGTTGCTCCTGCCGTCGCTCAATGTGCTGCACATGTAGTTTAATGGGATTCGTTATTAAACACAAAGTTAAATATCTGCATCATGTAGTGTTGCATCTCTTTTTATTTCCGCATTTAAATTGCCATTTTAGTTACTATCTTACAGTAGATTGCTCAAGCCTAACAGGAGAGCGTCATTACAGTTTATATAAACTACAGAACTTAATTTGCATAGGGTTTGTTAGAGCTTGCTAGACAATTAACAAGGGACCCAATAAGAATCCTATCTTGAACGTCAGCAAGAAAAAAGATCCAGTAAGAAGCCAAATAGTTCAGATCATATATAGGATTTACCTTGAAGTTGGGTAGCATGATGTTGGTCGGCCATATCTGCTTGGCCATTTTGGGTGGGACATGAGCTCGATTGTCGTTTTGATCAATACTCCGCTAGATAAAAGCGTGTGCCACTTGGATTGCATGTGTGTGGTATTATTGGTTAGTGGAAGGACTGCAATACCAGGAAACCACCCAGAAGAGGAATCAAATGCAGATAAGAAGAGTTAATCGCAGAATTTTTAACTTGGTTCCCAGTAATTATTGGTTTCTTTTCTTTTTTCAGTAGTAATTTGTCATGGTAAGGTCTTGCCTTTGTGGTGGTTTCGATCTTTTGCAAAAGGAGGGTTACTTAGTTTGCGGACAATTATCATAAACATAGATCCTTTTTTAACTCGGGGTCTTGCATACATTGGGAGGATTCATACCTAAAAGAGTTCCCTTCCTATATAGATAGATAGAGAGAGAGAGAATGGGGCTCATGAATATCAAATACACGAAAAATAGGAAATACAATCATAAATTACACAAGCACATCATCGACCGAGACCTAGTGAAGAAGGATGCATGTCATTGGGGACGATGTTCCTCCAAAATACTTTGTCGGGGAAGCTCTCAGGCCTAGGGATGAAAATGAATACAAATATATTCGTATTCGTTTGTATTCGCATTCGTAAAATTGGTATATGGATGTTATTTCTTTATCTCTGACGAATGCGAATACGAATATTATAAATCAAACATCCGACAAATACGACAAATACGAATACCAATACGAACTTAACATCCTAATTTTTTGCGAATGGTTTTTTTTTAATGAATATGAATGCGAATATTCGGATTTTATAACTCGATAAGTTAAATATGCAATACTTTTAACTTTGAGGTTATCTAGGGAATAGGAGCCACTGACTAATTGTAACATGTAATATAATAAAATATAAGGGTTTCATTTAAATTTATCCATTTAAATTAAATGTAAAAAAAGGATTTGTATAAAAAATCCCAAATCGGCTCTCCCCATTCCCAATCCCACCCCCGACGTCGGCCCTATACCCTTCTCGTCGTCTGAAGCATCTTCTTCTTCCCTCCTCTTTGGCCTCTCTGGTCACATGGGCGACGTGCTGACGCTATTTCTCCTCTCCATGTTGTTGCCTCCACCTCCACCGTAAACTCCCTTCCCCTCCTATCTGCATCGTCGTCGCCTCCCCCGTCGTCGATAACAACTCGACCATGGTACCCTAGGTCCCCAAATCCTCACCATCGCCAACCACACCTCCACCTCTCCATCGTCACGGCGTCTCTCCCTCGTCGTCGACAACATCACCTCTTCCCTCTTGGAGTGGTAACGAGCCCTAAAACTCTTATTTTTTTTCTTATTGCTTTAGCTGCTGGATATTACACTCAATTGATTTGGTTTATATCTATTTCCTGTTGTTTGTGGCTATTGGAATAAACTTCATAAAGATCTATTTGATTTATGCACAGTTGCACTTTTTTTTGCATTGTGATCTCCTTTGTTACCACATTTAGATGATACATCTATTTTTGTGTAGATATTTGATTATTCTTGATATAGTGAGCATCGATCCATCCATTGAAATTTCAAGTAATGACGTTACGGAAAAAGATAGAACAAGTTAACAATAGATGGAAAGATATCCGAGCGTGACATGACGTATGCCAAATGCAAGAGGTGCACCAAAGAATTGCATCATGGTTCGGGCATGGGAACGACCCATCTGAGTAATCACTCGAAATGTTATTCGAATAGAATTAAGATAGAGTATGGTCAAGAATAAATTCTATCAATATTAAAATCAGATGGAAGCAACATAATTACGAATTATGCTTTTGATGATGAGAAGAGTCAGATGCTCCTTGCTAAAGTAATTATTGTTCATGAATATCCTTTTAATATAGTATGTCATTCTGCTTTTCGAGCATATGCTTTATCTCTTCGCCCTCAACACACGATTCCATCTCGCATAACAGTGGCAAAGATGTGTAAGATAGTATTTGATATCATATAGTTGTATCATATCTTTGAGAATTTGTCTTCTCGGATTTTACTTACAATGGACAAATGGACAACACCAACACAAAACAAGTCCTATCTTTGCATTACTGCTCACTTCATTGATGATTCGTGGAACTTGCAAAAGAGAATCATCAATTGTAAATGGATCCACATGTTCAGATATTAGCAATTATTTTTTATCTCGCGTGTTTGAGTGGAATATAGATCATTAATTATTCATGATACAGTTGATAATGATAAGGCTAATAACGTTGCACTGAGACTTATCAAGGTTCGATTGGGAGATTCATTAATTTCCAATGGTCTATTTTTTCATGTTCGTTGCACATCACATATCATTAATCTCGTTGTTCATGATGGCTTGAATATGATCTCTAAGTCAATAGAGAAAGTGTGACTGAGCATTAAATATGTTACATGTTCACCTCAGACGGAGGTAAATTTTCTGAAGACTGCGAAACATATTGATTTTGGTACAAAAAAATCTTTATCATTATATTGTTGCGTGAGATGGAACTCCACTTACCTTATGCTCTCAAATTCTTTAGAGTATAAGGATGTAATTAAAAGATTTGGATTCCGAGATGTAAATTATATTCATGGATTAGGTGATGATGAGTGGGGCAACATCAAAATTTTGGAGGAGTGCTTAAAATATTTTTATGATGCTACGGAGTTGTTGTATGGTTCAAATTATGTCACATCAAAACTTTTTTTGTTGAATTTTGAGAGATTCAGTTACTCTTTCTTGAATGGTTAAAGAGTAATGATACCATTATTGTTTTAATGGAAACTGTAACGAAAAATAAATTCGACAAATACTGGGATATGTGCAACTAACTGCTAGCGGTTGCTTCTATTTAGGATCCTCACCATAAAATGAAAGCAATTGTCCTTTATTACAAGGGACCTTTCGACTATGACTGAACCTGAAAGGAGAACTGTTGGAAGGCATGATAGGTGTTGGGGCGATGTAGGGAGGGAATCATTTGGTCGGGGAGGAACGGGAAGGGGGAGGTAGGCCCAAGGACAGGAGATACTAACCATTGTACAAAAAAATTTATGGATGGAGGCCGTAGGAGTTTGTTTCTGACGAAATTTGAATTAAATATTAGAGGGATATAGTTATGAAAATCCACGGTGGAATTTTTCAAAAAAAAATAAAAAAATGTGAAAAATGGATGTGAAGTAGGCAAGGTTACTTACTTCACAAAGTAGGCTCCCTTTCCTATATGTATGTATGTATGTATGTATGTATGTATGTATTTTTATTTTGATTGATTTTTATTGTGAGAGGACATGTGTCCAGTCAACTGGTGACACCCAGTTTTCTCGTTGATTTTCTGACCTAATTAGCGATTGCCTCCATGTGTTCAGTACCGGGACTTGCCCAGGTTAGGATTAGTTTGGTTATTGTGTTTGGTTGGATTGGGGTAACCTCATGTGAATAGTAGCTGTTTGGATGGTTATGATGGTTGGTAGAAGGTTAGAATAAGGAATGTGATGTGATATCACATTGATTTGTGATGGAATTCCAACCCAGGTTTGTGGGGTGATTTACTGGATTACCCTGGAGTAACCCGAGGCACACCACCAACCAAACGAACCCTTATGCTTTATTGCACATAACAAGGATTCACTAAACATTTTATTTTAAATAATGGACAAATTCTAAATGATATTTTGAAATAAAAAAAGATTTTTATCACTTGTGCTCTTTTTAATTACTTCATTATCAGTTATGCCCTTCTTTTTTTAATATCAGTTGTGCCACTGATTTCTTATAAAATTCACAGTTCTGCCCTTTCGTTAAGGTAAAGTCGGAGCATAATTGATATTGCAAGGGGCACAATGATGAATTTCATAAGAAGACAGGGACACGACTGATATTAAAAAAGAGAGTGCCATAATTGATATTGCAAAAGTTAAGAAGGGCACATGTGATAAAACCCCTTAAAATGAACGTAAAAAGAAACTATGAACTAGACAGTGCAATTGTTGGCAATATAAATTAACGAAAATTGATTTTTTTACATCAAAAGTACCAGGAAAACTTGATTTATATTCAATTGAATAATTAATAAAAAGGGAATATTAATGCTCATAAGTTCATAACCTTAAGTACTTTCGTATTTGCATACATAACCCTTGGTAATAACAAATTAAACAAGGAACCCCGAATAGTCACTTCATCACACATCCATAACGCTCACGAATTACACAATAAACCATGAATAGTCACTCAGCCTCGCATCCATAACACTAAGGGTTATGTACATAAATACGAAACTACTCAAGGTTATGGGTGTAAATATCTTATTAAAATATAATTACATCCAGTTTCAAGATTAAAAAAATGGGAAGAAATATTTCTCTGCAAATAGGCCCTTGGAGCCCTTGGCTAGAGGTGAATTTTGTAGCCAACTGCAAATCAGCTATAGTAGGAGCCGACAGTGGTGTGGGGGAGCAGTTCCTCTGCAGTACTGCAGTTTCTGCTGCAAAATGATGGAACACCGAAGCCGCTCAATCTTGATCGAGCGGTTTCCATGAATTCCCTGTTTTCGTGGGCCCATACCGTGGAAATTCATGCGAACCTCTCGATCAAGATCGAGCGGCTCGGATTGATTGCAGCAGACTCTACAGTACTGCAGAGGTTCCGTTCTAGTGGTGTGGAGATGGGACGAAGGTAGTGAGTGGTGGAAGTGAAACTAAGGAGCAGCATCAGATATATCTGGTAAGTGGAGGTGCTTCAAAGAGGCTGGAAGAAGGCCGAAGACCTCGCCATTTTTGGATCGGTGTTCAATTGAACCTTTCTCCTTGGCCTGAGGAATAGAGAGAAGCTCAAAGCTCCTGAGCTTCGAGCTATGGTGAAGATAAAGAAGTCTGAAGACTGTTCGTTGAGTTAGCCTGTGTCGTTGTTTGTCACGAACATCAAAGAAAGTTGGCAACATTATCTTGCCCTTGAGCTATTGTTTCTGAGAATGCAGGAAGCTTCACTGTTGGCCGCTGATTCTCCTCCTGGGTCTTGGGAAGAGCACGACGGCCTTGCGATACACTCGGCGCGGTACAATGTATCTAGCAAGTGACATTTCATTGTCTCTGCTCCTCCATCATTTTGTTGAGAATATATTGGTACGTTACGTACGTAGCAGTTTTCCCAACTTTTGTAATTCAAAGTTTCAGTTGATTGATTGGATCAGAGTTCCAACGAAGAAGACCTCGTACTGCAGGTGTTGCTGGTAGTGTGTGGGGGCATGAGAGGGGCGAGCGAGAAGAAGCATAGCATTTTCCATATTACGATCATAAGGATGCTGCGAAGATCCAAAAGGAAAAAATCATATATGGATGATGATGATAAGATTTTTCCTTACCTTGAGAAATCCAATGGTAAACAAATCATTCATCAATTACTATCTCAATCTAGAATACCTAATCCTTCCTTTGCAATTAATCTTTTGAGACAATCTAAACGGAAGGAGGCACCAGACCTCTCCGACAAAAAACAAATGGGTCAAGAAGGAGTGGACCAACGATAAAAAAACAAATGGGTCAAGGAGTGGACCAACGATGGGGTATAATAAGAGCAAAGGTAGGGAGGAAGGAGCGAGTGGACATACAAAAAATGTTTTCTTACGTGGGATGGGATATATCTAACAATCCATATTATGAAGACCATCATCAACTCTCGTCCTTTAGAAGCCTTCTACTTAAACAGGGTTTTTTAGTATAAAAAAAATATAAACGATTGTGGCTGCTGGGATTCGAGCCCAGGTCTCCACGGCCACAACGTGGAATTCTCACCACTAAACTACAGCCACTGGATGTTAAAAAATATTACCTGTTATGTATTGTATGTAAAGAAAAAAGCCCAAAATGTTTATTTACAATGTACACGTTAAAGCATACTGAGTGGCATATGTAGTCGCGATACGGTGTTGTGTGAATGTTTCAACAATATTCTCGGAGGACCGTATGGCAAAATGTAATAATTTCTGAGGAGGTCAGGGAGGGGAAGAAAAAAGTAGACATGTTGAGAGTGGGATTTGAACCCACGCCCTTTCGGACCAGAACCTTAATCTGGCGCCTTAGACCAACTCGGCCATCTCAACTTGGATGACCTGATCAACCTTTGTGCATACATCACCAATGTTTTCAGAACCTAAATATTTGTTTATTCTACCACTGCACTTTGTTTGGAGTTGGGTTCCGGCATCAAGTTAAATGTCACCTTACCAATTGCAATTGGGATCAGTAAACCGGCATCTTGAGACTATAAGTCGAAAATAACTATATAGACTAGTGGAACTTCAACGTGAATCTGCACTCGTAGGATGCCATTGCCAATCTCAAAGGTCTTCCGTTTGTAACGACGATAACAAAAGTAATCATTGCAAATTTAAGAACTATTATATGAAAAGTAACGAATAACCGTTATATAATCCGTTGTTAGAAATAGAGCAACATATACTATGTTCTTTGCGAGTTTACGTTAGGGGGAATTTGCAATGACGAGCAGGAGGACTAGATGAGGGCAGCGGCAGCAAGGGATTTTTTTTAAATAATTATTAAAAAAATCGTAATTAATTAAATAAGCATCAAGGGAAAAAAATTAAAAAAATAGGTACCTATCGGCACCTCAGGTGCCGATTTGGGGCGCCCCCTCCAAATCGGCACCTCAGGTGCCGATTTGGGCAGAGGCGCCAAATCGGCACCTCAGGTGCCGATTTGGGATGGGAATTTTACAAAACAAACCCCTTTAATATTGTTATTCAATTTCAGTACTGCCGGAGATTATAAATTATTTTTATGTTCCTTAGATATGAATAATTGGAAAATGTTTATAGGAATTATGTAAATAATTTTACAAAATATTATTCTACAATTATATTTATGTTCATTTGAGTACATTTGAGGGATTACATAAATAAATTTAAAGAATAAAATAAATTTAATAAGCTATCAATATTTTCCTTCATCACACTATTTTTGATCTATGAGTAGAGCTTCGTGCTCTCATCTTCTTCCCGATAACGTTATTGTAAAATGTTAAGTATATCTTTATTTTTTTAGTATATTCTTCATTATTGATATATACTTAGAAAATTTATAATTGACATGTCAACAATATTGTAGCAAATATAAAGAAATTGAGAGTGTGAACAACATCATTTACCATTGATATATGTAAACTCAACAAGGTACAACTTCACATGAATTAATTTAAAAAAATTACAAGTATTTTATTAAATTCATAAGAGAAGAAATATGAGTTTACAAATAATAAGAAAAAAATTACAATAACTTAAACTTTCCGTATCTTCAGAAATCCCTTCAGACCTCCTCCTCCACCTCCTGCACCACCTCCCTTGCCGTTTCCTTTCCCTCCATCTCCCAATTTTTTGTGAGTCTCCTCATGTGTTGTCTTCTTCTTCTTCTGTTTGGACATTTGTTCTGAATGCGTTGAAACGTGCCCTGGAGGATGCGGTCTAGCTGACGACTTCCGTGGCGGTTCGATTGTTTGTGATTCCTGATTCCTTGACGTTCGTACACTTGTTGAATGGCGAGGCGGCTCTGATGGAGGAGGTTCAGTGATCCTTACTCCAGGAGAAGGTCTTCGAGGCAGCTCCGGACGTTGTTGTGGTATCGTGGATATACCAAACAAATGTCTATCAAAATCAGTTACCTCCATTTGCCGAACACTATCAAATATCTGCGACTGCAAATCTCCTGAACTGTATTGAGTAGATGGTATGAGCTGAGAGGGTCCGGAGTCAAATTGACTCGAAGGTCCAACAAGCGATGGTCCTACAAGATTGAGACATTTTCATTGTTATAAGTATCATATAATTTAAACATAACGTATTGAAATGAGTTCGTATATTCTATAATATATTTATACCTGAACCTCTAAATCCGGCTTCACCGATTTGAGACCCTCTAAAGCCATACTCGATATAGCTCATACCTGAAATATGTTAATTACATTATATGTCACATAAATTACCTAATAAGTAAGAGGAAAATGCAATGTAATAAATTAAGTGCAATTTTACCTGTAGATACGAATCCTGGTTGAATTGGTGGAACTTCCTGTCCGCTGTATCCCTGACTCGAAGGACCAACAAATGATGATCCTGCAAATTGGGATTGGCTAAAAGCTTCTCATATCCTGCAAGAATCAGATATTCATCTTTTATAAAATAATACATAAGATAAAAATTAGTTATTTAATTTAGTCATTTTATTACCTAAAGCTCCAAATCCAGTTTGGTCATATTGAGATGCGAGTCCTTGATGACCTGATGAGTACCCTTGCCCGCCATATCCTGCAGACGTCATTCCTGAGGTGCCAAATATTGACTCCCCCATTGTCTGACCCTGGGAAAATGCCTGCTCACCGAGTCCTGCTATATTTTATGAGGAGCTGTATTTATATGTCTAAAAATCGATATATGGATAAGAGTTAACTATACATAAACAAATAACTAAAACCTGAACTAGCAAACATCGGTGGTGGTTGCGTCCCCTCCTCACCATATTCCGTGTACTCCCTTCCTGTACAATTTACAACATAGAAATTTTTAAATTCACAATTTTAAGATACAAAATTAGTTTACATTTGTAAGAAAAAAAATACAAAACCTGATGCTCCCGAAGTATGATGCTCCTGTGATGGCATGAATTGTTGATGCTCATATTGATGGAAGGGATACATCAAGGAGAACATGTTGAGTGTTTCAAATCGAACATGCTAATTGTATTTTCGACTGTCGTCCTCATGTCGGTAGGTAAGTCTGTTGATCGTCTAAGTTGTTCCATACTGTTTCTTCCTTGTATAATCGTATCCACCTGGTCCATTTACAAATATATTAAGAATAATTTAATTGAATCTCAGTAGAATAAGTAGAGTTTTTATACATACCAGACGTCTTTCCATTGGTCCGTGTGGTCGGTAAGCTACTACAGGAGGAGGAATCTGTGTTTGGATCCATCTTCTTGTTATATTCCAATACCATTGCATATAAAGATCGGTATCGGAATCCGGATGCTCATGAACAACTGCGGCTTCCCTATCAGCCCAATGATCCACGTACTGTCGATGTATAGTAGCCCAATTTAGGATGTCCCCACTTCGGGTTTTGTTACGTCTAGATATAGCATTTATCCTCTCCACAGAAACAGGAAGGTGCTGACGCATCCCAAATTGTCGCATCACACGATCAGGTAGGTGCATCACTACAAGATCGTAACAAATAAGAGGAACACGACTCATCCATACAGGTTGTCCACTTCTGCAGATAGGATGCAATTGTGATATCTCAACTTCAGCGTATGGTGTCCAAATCATCTGTATTTTAGTAAAAAAATTAGATATTGTAGTTTACAATAATTTAAAATTAATATGAGTATTAAAGTTTTTATACCTGATGAGGTTCTTGTGTATCGAGCTCGTTACGATAGAATGCTAATGTTGCCGTATGCACGTTCTCTTTAAAACTGCGCACTCCTATCCACTTCAACGCTAATGAACCTCCAGTTATCTGAGCACCAGCACGTACTATCGGCCGTCCAATATGTACATGTTCCCATGCCCAAACCTATAATTAAAAATATTAGAAGATGAAAATAAATCAAATTGAGACATGTAGGGGTACTCTGCTTACCTGTAAAATTGAGAAGAAACCATAAATCCTAGACGTGCCGATCTTTGCACCCCTATCGAGTTCTGAATACATATGCGCCAAAGCAGCAGCACCCCAAGCCAGTTGAGCACATTCATGCAGTTCACGTAAGTGTAATAGGTACCTAAAAAATTAATCAAATCTAAGAATACAACAACAATTACTAATGTAATACAGTCAATCATTAACGCATACCTTAGAGGCACCATATCTCCGATGCTGTCTGCAAGTACACTACATCCTATATGATAAAATATGAGTGCTCTAACCACACGGGTCGCTTGTTGTTCGTCATCAATACCTTGCAACGGATGTTCTGTCTTAAAGAAGACGTCGCGTATCCAAGACAGCTTCACCTTTCCACTCTTTATCCGAGTGGGTACTACTCCTAACAAACTCATGCACTCTGCATCCCATCCACCAGGCGGAGAATCCGGACCAGTTACAGGTAGACCATAAACCTTTAAACCACTAATTAATCCCATATCCTGAAGAGTAATAGTAACCTCTCCTAAGCGTAGGTGAAATGTGTGTGTCTCAGGTCTCCATCTCTCTAGTAAGCTGGTCAGTAATGATGGATCCATTTGGACTCTTCGCATGTTCACCACACATGAAAAACCCGACGCTTCTATTAATCGCTCTACTACGCTACTCTTCTTGTCAGAAATGGAGTTAAGTAACTCATTATGCTCTACAAATCGAATCTGTAAAATATATTGAATAAAAAAATGAGAAACAGTATTACCGAACTAGTAAATTTTAAAAATTATAAAAAGTACTTACCGAACTAGTGGGTTGTGATGATCGATGGTCATTCTGCATATACAATACTGAGGTATCTACTGGTCCAGGAAGCCTATCCATCTGTGCCATCTACATTAATAATTACAAATGTCATGAAAAAATAACAATAAAATTAATAAGAAAATGATATATTAAAAATGAAATTAAATTACCCTTACAAATGCAAGTGTGCCTATGTTCTGCGTGGACAACTTAATCTATTATGTCCTGGTTGCTTGTAGATTCTACATAATTTCGGTCGGACGCACATTTCGTCCATTTCATTTCTAATTCTTCCCTGCACAAGTCTTCCGGCATTTCTCTTTCCCATTTTTGGAGGTAACATAACAATAGCATCTTCTTCTCCCCAATAACGTCTATCGGGTATGGGATGAAAGTAGGAGTTGTATGCCTGACGGTAATAATCGTTGGAGAAGTACTGCGAACATAGATCGTAGTTATCTACGTGAGTACGAGTATTTGCAGCTGCGGCAATAACATGTGGACATACGAAGTGTTTCATCTGCATGAACCCGCACATGCACTCACTTTCTCGGCCATTTAGATTAACTTCATGTGCAAATCCATCACGATCGCAGACTTGAAACTGAGTTAACGAATATCTTTCAACGTGACATGCTCTTGCCTCCCTGGTTTGTTTATCTAACAACTCTTCATATTTCTTAGTCAAATATGTAGTCATTCATTCTGACTCCTCACGACGATCATTGAAATAACCATTTATTCTAATGAATACTGTTAAGATGAGAGAAATAATTGGCAAACCACGTGCTCCTTTAAAGGCACCATTAAAACTTTCAGATAAATTGGTTGTCATATGTCCATAACGATGTCCATCATCTAAACTTAATGCCCAATATCTCTGATCTCCATTGTCCTGAGATCCGATCCACTCGAAAGCACTTCTATCTAGAATAAAAATTTCACGCATCATACTGTTGAACTTGTTCTGACATGGTTCTTGTCCAGCAGCGTAGAATCGGGTTAGAACTGTACGATTTCTATGACCGGCTCTCTGCATGTTTGCACGCATGTGTCTGAGACAATGACGATGCGTGAATCCCTCTTCCGGTGGAAATAAACCACGTACAGTATTCTTCAAACCAGAAAATCGATCACTTATAAAACAAATGTCCCGACGATCGATAATTTATTTTAATAAATTCAAAAACCAGCCCCATGCCGAAATATTCTCGTTCTTTTCAGCAATGGCAAATGCCAACGGAAAAAGGCCATTATTGGCGTCAATTGCTGTAGCTACGTACATATGACCGGCGTATCTCCCGTATAAATGTGTTCCGTCAATAGACAAAACAGGTTGACAAAATCTGAACGCTCTACGACACGCTGCAAATGCTACAAATACTCTATGAAAATGTATAGTGCTGGCATTTTGGCCTTCTACTGTCTTGAACCACGTATATGTGCCAGGGTTATGTCTTTCTAAAGCACGAATGAATCTCCGGAGATCACGATATGTTTCAACCTCATTTCCATAAACTATATCCATTGCACGACGTCTAGCATTCCAAGCTGTCATGTAGTTGATTTCAGTTTTTAACTCGTCCTTTATCTTGTACATTATCGCTCCTGGGGTCATACTAACCTTTGCTTTAAAGGAAGATAAAATATACTGCGCTACAAAAATAGATGTGCATTGACGATGTTTTACTAAAAGGACAGGATTTCTGCATGTGTGCTTCCCCCTATATCCTGAAACATACCAATCTCCTCGCGATTATCTTTCTGATGCATGTAAACGCCACCCACAATCATCATAAATACAAACAACCGTGAAAATATTCTTGTTTGACGCCTTGGGTTTGTATTGCACATGATTTTCCATGCTCCACTTATGTAAATCGTATTGAAGATCCCTTTTCGATTTATAACTCCTACCTAACCAATAACTTAATCCGGAATCATCGGTGGATTCTGATTGACTCTCTACAAATACTACATCTTCTGCTTCTGCGATTTCATGATCAAAAACGTTCGGCAACTCCTCCATCGGTTCTTCTTCAGCATCATCGTTATTATCAGAATATGAGTTCCCCCTTTCCTCATTACCTACAGCTAGAACTAGCGAACCATATCCAAAATCATGACAAGTATTACCACCAATATTTTCTTCTAATGTTTGAGTATCATTTTCTGGCTCGTCATTTCAGATTCCTCATTTTCTTCTAATGTTTGAGTCTCATTTTCGGACTCGTCATTTTCGGACTCCTCATTTTCTTCAGATATTTCTGTCACTAAGTCATCTTCTACATTTACTTGTGATGGCCCTTCGATATCCTCAAACATGGTCTCATTTGTTAGCCTGATTTATTTAAATTTTTGTCATTTTATATATAAATGGTGAAAATGTTATATAATTTGAATGTGAATAATTTTACCTCGAAGATGACGGCATATTTTCCATATTAAAGGGAGTAGCTTGTACGAAAAGATGGATAAATCTCACATCGACGATTGAACTCAACATTGCTAATGTTGATTCATCATCGTCAATCGGTACTGTAAAGAAAGTTGATCCCTCATACAACCACTTACATGTTAATGTAAGTATATATTTGTCGAGCGGGAGATCAGTGACTTCGGAAACTCGAGACAGTAAGCCAATGTAAGTTAATTGGCATGGTAATGTAACCATCCGTTTCTTGCCCCCAATATATTCTACGTGGTCATAAGAGACATCAACCGATCCTCCCCAATATATTAATACATGAGCGGTGTTGGAGGCCATCTATATGAATAAAATAATGATTTAATTAGTTTAATTACACAAAATAATTACTTAATAATCGGATGTAACAATTACTTTAATTAACATTTCAGTCGGATGGTATCTTTAATAATCAATAATTCAATTGATATACTAATCACTCAGAAATGGAATCCAAAAGTCCGGTCTTGGGGGCTCATCGGTGCTCACCACAGTGAGTCCTACCAGCGCTGTATAGAGACCCTCTCGGCGCTCGATTCCAAATCTAAATGACAGTAATTTTAACATGTATATGTGTACTTTTAAATCTAAATAAATGAAATGCTAATGTAATGTGTAATGTCCCCTATTTAATTAATTTCAATTTTTTTAATAATTATTACAAAAATCTCATAATAAAATGTCTACTGTCCTTAATTAATTTCAAATTTTTTAATTATTATTACAAAAATCTCCTAATAAAATGTCTACTGTCCCCTACTTAATTAATTTCGATTTAAATAACTATTACAAATCTCTTCATAAAATGTCTAATGTGAGTGACATTAAAAAAACATATTACTTGTTAAATTTAACTAAGCATCAATTTTGAAATATATTTTAACTAAGCATCAATTTTGAAATATGTTTTAACTAAGCATCAATTTTGCACAACTAATTACTTGTTAAATTTAATAAAAAATCTTGAATAAAATTACCTGAAAGATGCGTGTCTTCTACAAGAAATGTTATCCAAAAGTTAATAATATAGCGTCCTCACTGATATAGCGTCCTCACAAATAAACCCTGCAAAAAAAGCAGAACAAAATCTACAAACAAAGAAATCTTATTCTTACTTGAATAAGATTACTCGATCGAGAGCAGCAATCGCACTTCAGAATACAGAAAGAGTGAACCAGAGAGAATGAATGGGGAGATGATGAAGAAGGAGAAGGAGAGGGGGAAATTGTGAGGAGGATGGAATGAGGGGGGGCGTTATATATAACATCTGGGGAGGAGGGGACCGTTGGCAAATTTCCAACGGCCCTCTCCCAAATCGGCACCTCAGGTGCCGATTTGGGCCATAGCCGTTGGCCGCCTCCCAAATCGGCACCTGAGGTGCCGATTTGGAGAGGAGGCCAACGGGTATCGCCCAAATCGGCACCTGAGGTGCCGATTTGGAGGGGGTGCCCCAAATCGACACCTGAGGTGCCGATAGGTACCTATTTTTTTAATTTTTTTCCCTTGATGCTTATTTAATTAATTACGATTTTTTTTAATAATTATTTAAAAAAAATCCCGCGGCAGCAACAACAAAAGTGCCACCATTTGTTGTTGTTGCCGCCATATTTTAAAGATTCATAGATAAACTTACGAGAAGGGGATCCAGCTAGCCTCATAATACTGCGATTTTAGGTGCGCTAAAAAGTGATTTTTATTGCCATTATGCACACATGTGAAAATCGAGATTCTTCATTAAAATTTCTACAACTACAAGACAGAGGGATGCAAAAAAAAGTGTAATGTAAGTCGAGAATTGATCCACTAGAACTTGGGCATTTTACGTGGATTTTTATTTTATTTACAGAGGTATTCTTGATATATTGACTCAAATAAAATCCTATTTTTCTTTTTTCTCCTGAACCTTAAAATTTAGAAAAATATGTCACTAGATTCTAGATATCATCGAGATCAGTCATGAATTGTTGGAGAATTTTTCGGGGATTTTATGCTATTTTTGGTATTTTTTTCAAATGTCGAGGTAGTTGTGTAAGTTTCTGATATAGAAATCAACCTACAAAATGCTCGTTAGGGCGATTTTTTATTTAGCAATCGTGGACTCAAAGCTTATCAAGTTTCAATTTGAGTCTACGATGTATTATCGTGTTTGATTCCAAGTTAAGGATGTCTTGACTCATACAACTCAATAGACACCCCTACATGGGGGGAAATGGTGGATGCTTTGTCGACGATATCGAGGACATGTCAAGAGTACAATAAGTGAATTGATCTTTTCATAAATTTTTTCATGTCTAGAGGACATGTCAAGGGCACATTATCGGCATCTTGAAATGTCTTCTACATGTCGTATCTACTGTCACAGACATATTAGTTATTGATGCTTTGTTGCTTGATCATATTTTCAAAGCTTCTATCACCACAGTTAAGAGTATTCCTCCCAATTGTCGTCTTGTTTTCTCTTACGCTCTGAAGACAGCTTTGCACCAAGTTATCGCAAGGCTGGGATTCATACCTGCTTGGGTAAGATTGCTACTTCTTCCTCGTTGCACACTACATGCATTCATGCCTATGAATAGGCGAGATAGAAGATCTAGCAACAGAAATTCTTTGCAACAACTTATTTTGAGCTCACTCAATACTTGGGGCAATACAAACAGCTTCACCAAGTTAGTGGGTGATATTTTAAAAGGTGATATACCAAAGACGTTGGGTCTTAGTCAGAATAATTCCTTGGAGGAGAATCAACACTCCAACATTAGGCAATGCCTTCGTAAAGTATCAGATGGACACTTTTCAATAGCCTTAAGGGTTTTATGCTCTTTAGGAGTGGCACCTTATAACGAAGATACCATGAAAGCTTTAGAGGCTAAACATCCATATAAGTTGCTTCCTTCCGTGCAAGATATCTCGATTTCAGAGACTCCTCTTACAAATGATGCATGTGTTATCTTACAATCTATCAAATCTTTTCCTAAATGAACATCATGTGGTAGAAATGGCTTGAGAGCTCAACACCTTTTAGATGCCTTTTGTGGGTATGGGTCTGCAACTGCCACCGATCTTTTAGAAAAATCACCATGGTGGTTAACTTATGGCTATGCGAGAAATGCCCCTTGAGTTTGGCTGAGTGATGAATCCTCATTCATCACTCTTTATTCTTTCATTTTAGCTAAAAACCTGTGCAAAGCACCATGTAGATATGTGTAAATAGAGTAAATTACCAAAATGCATGCATTGTGTAAATATTAATAATTAGCATGTTTTGTGCAAAAATTAAAGAATAAAGAATAAAAGAAAAAGAGAGAATTATTTAGAATAAATATTGAGTGACCTAATCCCAAGGGAGGGCTCAGCATGGGCCTGACCGCAAAAGAAACCAAGTAGAGAGGGATAGGGTAGCTCAATACATTGTACATAACCTTATGTATATAAATAATTTTAATTTCCTCAAAATAAAAATAAAAAGTGTTTCTCATACCTTGTACATATTTATAAAAATAAAATAAAAATCATAAAAATCAAAATAAAAAGAAAAATAATAAAAATCATTTTTCACTTTGTATATATACCATGTATATATGTATATAAACCTATTTATTTAACTCATGTAATAAAAATCATAAAATAAAAATACCTTTTTATTCCAAATTTTATGTTGTAAATAAATAAAATATAAAATTGGAATAATTATGCAAAAATAAACAATTAAAAATAAAATTCAAAAACGCATAAGTAAATATACCTGTATATAAAAATATAATGTAAATACATTATTTATTTTTCAAAAAAATAAATAAAAATCACTAAAAAATACTTTGAAAATAAATAAACATTTTTCATTTTGAAAATTTTTCGAAATAAGGTCATTTTCTATTTTTAATTGAATTTTTAAATAATTAATAAATGGTCGCTTCTGATTGGTCCATGGGGGATGTTGACCCCTGGTCAACTCCCCCGTCAGGACCACTTGCTTCGCGGACTTGCGCCCCAACCCGATTTCTCAGACTTTTCGTACATTGATCTTCCTTCCATTCGTCCAAACCCTGTGTCCTGATTACACTTAAATCATCCCTGATCCACGCCTGGGGATCTGCTTAGGGATCCGAGCTCCGAATCACTCACCCGACCTCCATCTTGCCGGACCCCTACGAATATATATCATCTCCTCCACCGCGCTTTTCACTTGACCTTTGGCCATCGCCTTCGTCTCCTGGGACCTCCATTCTCTTTTATAGAGTGACAGCTATCGAGGGGAGGTGTTGCAGTGAGGATTCGAGTTCTGAAGCTTAGGTCCGACGACTCTTGTCGTCGTGCTCCGCCACCGACGAAGCTCGAGCCTCTGAAGGCGACGCTCCATCGAGGCGACGATCCCCAGAGATCCAGCGTCTCACCCCCAGTCGACCACGTTCATCAGGTAGACCCGCTAGCTCCTTTTTCATCGTCCATTTCTGATTCCCTCAATCCAGCTCCGCCAGCTCCGCCCTAGTGGCCGGAGCTCCTCCAGTCCATCCTACCCATACCGATCACCGCTCCGACTCATCGTCACCCTCCATACGCGACCTGATCACCTTGAGCTAAGCCATCCAAGCCCAGATCGAGTTGGGTTCCAACCCTCACGTACGCTGGAACCCCCCTTCGACCATTCACGACGCTTCCCTTTCCTTTTTGGCCAATAACCCCCGCCGGAGTGCTCCTCCGAGCGAGAGCTTTGTTTTACAGGTGAATAAGAGCAGGTACACCCCTTGGTCGCGCTTCCATCCCTTCGCCAAAGCTACTTCAGGTTGCTCCTCCCCTACCAGAGGATCCGACCGTTGGAGGCTTCATCGAAGGCCGCCATCCGACGTGGAGTGTCATCGTGAGGAAGACCCCCCCTTCCGATCGTCCATCAGCCATATGGATCATCTCCGGAGCGCCGGGGAAACTCGTCCAGGAGCTGTTCTTCCTCATCTACCCGCAGCCGTCGGATCTCCCCGCAGCACCAGTTCTCATCTCCACCATCCGTGCTCTGCCATCGTCGGGTCGTTAGATCCATGATCTGACAGCCACGTGCACCCCACGTTCCCCCTCGCTTCCGGACCGTTGGATCGTCCAGGGGTTATCATCAGGGCCATCCATCATCAGCCATTCACCTCGCGACATCTAGCACGCACGCGCCTCGCACGCACCTCGGTTGGGTAACTCGCACCCATACACCTGAAGTCTTCTTTAGTTCTTGTTTAGCCCATTAAATAAGTTTGCACTCTTGGACTATTTGCACATATGGACCTCTAGTTTTATCTATTTGCATTTTCGTCCCTGCCTGTGTGAGACACGTGCTTCATCACGTGATATTTTGGACAAATTGCATGTATGGGCTTGGGTTTTCTGCTATGTTATGAAATGAATTTTTAGTTTCCATATTTGCAGTTATACCCCTGTGCGTGGTTTTAATTAAACATGTGCTGATTGTTTGGGAATTTTGCACTTTGAACACTACGATTTTTGCACGTGTTACAATTAGGCCCCTGGAACTATGTTTTCTTACATTTAAGTCCATGTGTGATGTAGCTATTCTACTTGTTGGATAAAATAGCAAATAAACTTCAAATTAGGTGAAATTTGGAAACGTGGCTCCTGCCACTGTGTAAAAATTTCCCTATTTTTTGGGATATTTTTATTGCTTTTTTGTTATTTTTAAAAATTTAAAAACACGTATTTTTGTTACTGTTTGAATTGAAAAATCAAAGAAAAATATAAAAACTTCTCTAAAATTTCTAAAAAAATTAGGGATAGTTAGTTTTGTTGTTTTCTACCTTCTACTCATTTTTAGCTCATTTGGATTTATAAAACTTATAAAAATTGAAAAACCTAAAAATCTTATAAAAATCATTAAAAATGCAAACTCTTTTTCTGTAGCTTAGTTTTTGTATATATTTTTCATAAAAATTATCTCCAGATCTTTATAGACCAATTATATATTTTTAATTGATCTTTCAAGTCTGGCTGCACACTAACCCAATGTTTTCCTCTTTCTCCATTTTTAAAAAATCAAATAAAATTGAAAAATTCTGAAAAATTCACCAAAAATACTTAAAAACATAAAAAACACAAAAACAAATTTATTTTAATTTTTGGAGTATTTTTGAGTGCTTAAATAAATTGTTGTTGTGCTCGTTTATACCTTGTCTTATCTTTTTCCTTATAATTAAAAACACAAAAAAATAAAATAATTAAAATCCACCAAAAAATACTTATTTTTTTTTGATTTTGACTACTTCGTAGGCCATCTCGGCCAACTCGTGCTCCCTGAGTCCGACCTTGGTCGCTATACCAGGTTAATAAACTAGCGAGGACCGCTATTTGGTTTTTATTGTTTTATCTTCTGCTTTGGTGGTTCTATATTTTTCTTGTTGAGTCAGAGACGAGAGGTTGAGGTCGCAATGACCACTGATACCTATCTCCCTTAGTCTCTCGGATTTTTCGGCTCATCAGAATGGTGTCGTTGCCGGGGAGCACGGCTTAGTAGTCTTGTTTTTCATTTTTATTTGATTTTTGTTTTTTGTGGCTTTTTCCGTGGCTTTTTGTTTCGTCCGCGGCTTTTCGTGGCTTTTTGTTTCTCTTTTGTTTTCATTTTATTTTATTTTATTTTATTTTATTTTTGTTTTGTGTGTTTATTTCTATCTTTGCATATAGCTTATTTTATATTATGTGTCCTTTATTTTTATAATAACTTAGACTGACACACTTCTGTTTCTGTTTCTTGCGAGGGCCCGAGGACCGAGGCGGCTTTTTAGGAAGCCGAAGCAACCACCGCCTTCTGTACGAAGCCGCAGGAGAGCGCGAGGAGGAGAACTGAAGTGCGGGAGCCGCGAAATAGCCGCGGGAATTAGTTTAGTTTAGTTTAGTTTAGATTAATTTTTGAGCAGATATTTTATTGTAATACACAGGGACAGAGACTTGGACACTTGGGTGATATCGGGGTCTGTTTCTCCGAGCACCGGTGTGCTCGGGGGACCTCACCGCAGTTTTCGTCGGTTTTGATTTCTGACCGTTTATTTATTGCTTATTTGATTTACACGGTTTTGGCCTTAACTTAGGATTTTTGCTGATTGAGCTGTAACTAATTAAGGTCCAAACACTTAACTATCTGCATGTACCTATTAGATCGTAATTGGACCTAAATAAAATTAATAAAGAGAAGGCTAACCCGGTTAGTTGAGGGGTCTCGAATCGGTAGAGGTCGTATACAACGCTGGCAGGACCCATTGTGGCGGGCACCGATCGGTCTCCGAGACCGGACACCGACCCCTCCTGTTGACCAGTTAGTCATCAGTTCTCTCCGTGTAGAAATTGCTCGTTAAGGTCGGTTTCTCGTACATCATATAGGTAGTTTATATTCTGTCTTTATTTTATGCGCGGATCATTTTTCATTTAGATTGCTGGAGTCAGGTACGCATTTCTTACTATGCATGCATCATTGATTTCTCACGCATCGACTTTTTCATCTTCTCCCCTGATTTTTGGACTTAAAATAATCAGGAGAACCGAAAAATTCGGTAGGCATTGTTTGATCTGAAAAATACCTAAAAACAAAAGCTATAAAATTGGAAATGCTAAACACACTTGACCCTAAAAGACATCTCACTTAAAAAATCTGTCTTGGGGAGAGCAACCCCCTCATTGTCTGGTTTGTATGCGCGAGAGAGTGACCCGCACACTAGGCTAGAGCCATATCTGAGCCTCGATCAGACTACCGGTCTTTTATACGGGACAGTCTGGTAGATAGATTGGATTCCTATCAGGTCATGTAATCGCTCTGATATCCTGACATGATCACCAAGATAATTGATCGAGCTCTTACGGTCTTCAGCTCAGCGTGGAGTAGGTGAACCCGGGGTTTGTATTCTCATCTTGTGTATTTTTCAGATCTCACCTGTTCGACTCGCCAGATCAAGATGATGGGCATGAGGTCTCTTAGGAAGCCTCTGGCTGCAACGCTTTTTAGCACTCCAGCCCGTTCATTTAGGTTGGTTCATGAGAGCCGAGACTAGCTCTCTGAACCCGAGTTCGATTCCGTCATGTTCCCCCTTGACCACCCTTCTTCTATTCCTGAGTTAGCAGTGCCAGATGCGAGACAACAGACAGTTGATATTTCGGCACCTGAGTTTGGGTCTTTTTCCTTTGCAGAGACCATGGCCAGCAGCGAGGAGCGTACCGATGGTCCGAGGCTAGAGACAACCACATACGTTCTGGACTAGGGTGCGATCAACACCACCATATTAGCTTCCCCTCGAGACCATGCAGAGACAGATACGTGATCAGGGAGCTTTCATGGTGGAGATGAGGAGAGATATGGAGAGACTGAGAGCAGCAGCAGACCAGCCGCGAGCCGATGGACGGAGGGGACCAGATCAGCCAGAGAAGCCAGACCAGTCGGCAGCAGCAGCAGCAGAGCCGAGACTGATGCGAAAGTTGCACAATCCCGGATCGACACTGACGCACCGGTGGGTGATTCTTCCGGCAATCGTGGGAGACTTCAAGTCCCCCCCCCCCCGAACACACTTCAGCTACTCCCCCGCTTCCACGGGCTCGCCACTGAGGAGCCCCATCTTCATCTCCAGGAGTTCGAGATGATCTGCAGCACAATCCACGATTGTTAGGTGGACGAGGACACCATGAGGATGATTGCTTTTCCTTTCTCCCTGGTAGACAGAGCAGCCAACTGGCTGAAGCACTTAGGGAGATTCGTATACACCTGGGAGCAGCTCCGCACCGAGTACTTGAACAAGTACTATCCACTCGGACGGACCAATGCAGCGAGGGCCCTGATCAGCAACTTCTCCATGCTCCCCAATGAGCAGTTCCACGAGGCATGGGAGAGGTTCCGAGAGCTCACCGACAGATGCCCGCACCATGATATCACGAAGCCAAACCTAGTTCAGAGCTTCTTCTGCGGGTTGACACCAGAGCTGCAGGGCCTGGTGAACGCTTCTTGTGGAGGTTCCTACTTCGCCAAGGATGAGGATCAGGTCTGGACCATCTACGAGGAGATGGCCGAGAACTATACAGTGATGTCCCAGACCCGACTCTACACTCAGGGATGCCCACAACCACGATCCGTGCAGTTTCAGAGGATAGCACGGGTCGATGTCGGTCCTTCCACTTCGTCAGCGGCAGCCGCACAGACCGAGTCCACAGCCGTTGACATGGGCATAATCAACGAGAAGCTGGACCAGATCGAGCTGATAGAAAAGAAGCAGTGGCAGGGCATATCTCAGATGGATCATATGACACAGACGCTGAGTGACCTAAAGACACAGCTCATGTGTCTCCAGGAGGCACAGACGGCTTCTCAGCCCCGTCTTCAGGCACGAGGAGATCCGAGCAGCAGTGGTAGCTCGTCCCAGTGCTCCAGTCAGCCTAGACAGGTTCACCTTGTACAGGCGGAGCCGTACTAGTAGCCACAGCCGTACTACCAGTCACCACCATCCCCAGACACTCAGATGGTGGTCTACCAGCCGGATCAACCCTGGCAGTAATCCCCCACCCACTTACAAGCCGGAGCCGTTGATGGATGTAAACGGGATTTGGTACAACCGGCCCCAGCCCGGTATCCGATGAGACCATCCTGGATTTCGCTGGTCGGCCGGAGGCACCAGTTCCCAACAGCAGCCTCCAGTTCAGGGTGTCCAGTACGACCATCAGCGAGAGCAGCACCAGCAGCCCCAGCCCCCGGTTCACCACCAGCAGCAGTCAACCCAGCACCACCAGCAGTATGGTCCTCGTCCCTATCAGCAGGGACAGCCTTGGAGGCGAGAGCAGCCTCAACAGTATCATCCACAGCAGTACCCCTCCCACCCGCACCAGCAGCAGCAACCTCACTACTAGAGAGGCCACCCGTCAGGTTCTCAGGGGCCAGCCTATGAGAACCCTGCCTTAGACGACCTAGCCCGACTCATGACATAGCAGCAGGCTACCTTTAGACGGGAGGTGGATGAGTTCCGCCAGGAGATGTGGGAGATTGTGAGAGGGAAGGCCGCCATACCTGCCCAGATTGAGCCGAATTCGAACAACCTGAAGAGGAAGTCTGAGCAGGTAGAGTTCACAGAGATTACCACTCCTAGTGATTCATTTGGTGATTTGTCTGCATACATGTTTGATGGTGATTTTGTTACACTTAGGAGCGGTAGGATGCCAGCAGGCGGTGCCTCGTCTGAGCGACGATCCCATACCACTTCCAGAGCGCCAGACGAGGAGGAGCGCGGTACCGATGCCGCGAGAGATGATGACGGTGGTGATGACGCCACCATGGATGTTGATCCAGCCGACGGTACTGAGGTTGTCGTTTCACCAATTGGAGGAGGTAGTATTGATGCCACCACAGTTGCTGAGCCAGTGTGTGGTACTGATGCCGCGAGTCGACATGCTGAGGGTGGTACTGAGGCCACCATTACTACTTTTGCTAGTCCTGTTGTTTTTTCGTCTGTACATGTATCTCAGGACGTTTCTGAAAGTAAAGGAAAGGGTTTGTTATTTTCGGATCCACATGTGTTGCTTGATGATGTTTGTGTGGATTCTGCTGTTCATGAGCATGCCAGGTCCTCTCCTAGTCCTTCATCTGAGAAGGACCCTGTGATCCCCTTTCCACGAGCACTTCACATGGCAAAGGGGAAGAAAACATAAAATCAGAAAAAGAATCATCAGATAGAGTTCAGCCAACAGATGATAGATAGATTCCATATAAAACCGACTCTTCAGGAGGCCTTGAAGCACATCCCTCTACTGTAAAGATCACTCAGAGACAGGACCACAATTAGGAGGAGGAGGAGGAACGATCAGTCAGAGATCCATATGCTTACTCGTGCCACTTGTTTCGCGATACAGAACCGTCTGCCAGCCAAGAGGTCAGATGCAGGAGCCCCGTATGTTAGATGCCACATTCATGAGCAGAGGTTTGACCGCACTCTATTAGACAGTCGTTCTTCGATCAACCTACTTCCAGCAGCCCTTCTCGACCGTTTCGAGTTGGGCACTCTCCGACAGAGCAGGACGGTCCTTCAGTTTATTGATCGATCTGTCAAGAGGCGAAGGGGTTGCTGAAGGACGTTGTCATCACGATTCAGGGCCTGAAATTCCCCGTGGACTTCGTTGTGTTGGACATGGAGATCCCTGAGTCTGTGACCGATACCCCCATCATTTTAGGACGTCTGTTCTTGGCCATAGCCAAGGCAATGTCCGACCATGATAGCGGGAAGGTGTACTTTCGCGTCGAGGGCGAGAGTATACAAATAGAGACGATCGAGGAGACTAGAGCCAGAGATTCAGCTTGCTTAGAGGCGACTTCCGATTCAGAGCAGATGACAGAGGTAGGGCGAGATATTCACCAGGATATTTTGTGATTACAGATGACGAGGCAGTTTGGGCAGATCCAGTCGCACAGGCCATATTCTCACCTTCAGAGTTCACTGATGCAGAGACGCCAGCAGAGGAGAGCTTGGAGAGTGCATTCCTGGTCCAGGATACATTTCAGGCAGCAGACCCGGTTCTTGACCGCGAGACAGATTTTTGTGAGTATGATACAGATCCCTCGGAGTCAGATATTGATTGGGCAGAGTTTGATGATTTGATACCGTGTCTGATTTCTACTGAGCCTACAACTAGGGAGGAGGTTGATTCTGTGCAGAGCAGAGACAGTCCAGCCGAGCAGCCTTCTCCAGATCCAGATTGTGAGCGAGAGTTCTCATTCTCCCATGCAGATTTGGCAGCGTTCTCTCAGACCTTTCATAGGCCAGATTTGCCAGTATCTACTTGTCCAGAGCTGAAGCCGCTACCGTCGTCGCTGAAGTATAGGTTCCTTGCGGGCGAGCATGAGATGTACCCAGTCATTATCTCCGTTGATCTGACTGGAGAGCAAGAATCTCGTCTGATGGGGTTCTTGAAAAGAACCGCAAGGCGATAGGATAGAGTGTAGCTGATCTCCAGGGGATAAGTCCGACCATGTGCTCCCACCATATCTATCTCAAGGAGGAGGCAAAGCCGCCGCATGAGTTCCAGCAGCGGCTGAACTCGAATCTTTGAGATGTTGTCATGAAGGAGATCTCGAAAAGGTGGAGCGCCGATTTTATCTACCCCATCTCTGACTCCAAGTGGGTCAGTCCATTGCATGTGGTGCCCAAGAAGACGAACATCACCACAGTTGTCAGTGAGTCTGGAGAGGAGATCGCTACCCGGGTACCCACTTCTTGGCGGGTCTGTGTGGACTACAGACGATTGAACCATTCCACCAAGAATAATCATTTCCCCCTGCCCTTTATTGATCAGATTATTGAGAGGCTGGTAGGGAAGAGCCATTATTGTTTCTTGGATGGGTACTCCGGCTATAATCAGGTGGCCATTGCGCCAGAGGACCAGGACAAGACCACCTTCACCTGTCCCTTCGGGACATATGCTTTCATACGCATGCCATTTGGATTGTACAATGCTCCGACGACATTCCAGAGATTCAATATGTCCATCTTTTCGGACATGGTGGGGGAGTGCTTGGAGGTCTTCATGGATGATTTCTCGGTCTATTGTGACGGATTCGATTCTTGTATTGACTGCCTAGACCGAGTCCTTCAGCGATGCATTGAGGTTCACCTTGTGTTGTCTTGGGAGAAGAATCACTTCATGGTGACTCAGGGGACGATGCTTGGCCATATCATCTCCAACAGGGGTATGGAGGTTGATCCGGCCAAGGTGGATGTCATTAGAAAACTCAATCCACCGTCTAACTTGCGGAAGTTGCGATCTTTTCTGGGGCACGTCGGTTTCTACAGGCACTTCATTCATGATTTTAGTAGGATTGCCCGACCGTTGACTGATCTGCTGACTAAAGACACCGAGTTCCTTGTTGATGATAAGTGTCTATCGTCATTTGAGACTCTCAAGAGTCGTGTTGTAGAGGCTCCTGTTCTCCAGCCACCTGATTGGTCTCTCCCATTCGAGATCATGACGGAGGCCTCCGATTTTGCCATGGGGCCGTGCTGGGACAGAGGAGGGATGGAGTCCCATTTGCCATTCACTACGCTAGCCGTACATTGGATGCCGTGCAGCGGAACTATACAGTCACTGAGAAGGAGATGCTAGCCGTATTTTTCGCCCTAGATAAGTTCAGATCTTACATCATTGGATCTAGAGTGACCATCTTTACTGATCATACTGCCATCAGGATCCTTATGGCAAAGAAGGATGCCAAAGCCAGATTGACCAGATGGATCCTTCTACTCCAGGAGTTTGATATAGAGATTAAGGACAAGCCTGGAGTCAAGAATGTGGTGGCAGATCATCTCTCCCGATTAGAGCATCTTGAGGATTCTGAGTAGACTGAGCCTATTTGTGAGACCTTCCCAGATGAGGCGATCCTTGCTATCGCCTCTCTCCCATGGTATGACGTTATTGTGAACTATCTTGTCGCCAAGAAAGTTCCACAAGATTGGCCCAGGCAGAGACTTGAGACCTTCCTCGCGAAGGCCGAGTTTTACCATTGGGAGGATCCCGTCCTTTACCATGAAGGAGGGGATAGTATCTGGCGGAGATGCATTCCTCAGGTGGAGCACCATAGCGTCCTTACTTACTGCCACAAGCTTGAGGCAGGAGGACATTACTATGGGAGGAGAACGGTATAGAAAGTGCTCCAATCCGGCCTATGGTGGCCTACCCTCTTCAAGGACTCTAATGAGTTCGTGAAGAGATGTACTGACTGTCAGAGGATGGGCACTTTGTGGACAACGTGATATGATGCCGATGCAGCCCATACACTTCTATGAGGTTTTTGACATATGGAGCATCGATTTCATGGGTCCATTCCCTAGGAGTCAGGGATTCAAGTACATTCTGTTGGCCGTGGATTGTGTGAGTCGTTGGGTTGAGGCCATCCCCACCCGAACTGCAGATGCTAGGACTGTTTGCAGATTTTTTAGGAAGAATGTCATTTCATGGTTCGGGGTCCCTCGAGTGTTGATATCTGACGGGGGGTCTCATTTCGTCAACGACAAGGTAAACCCTTGTTAGAGAGTTCAACATAGACCATCGAGTAGCCACTCCATACCACCCTTAGACGAATGGTCTTGCTGAAGTGTCGAATAGGGAGATCAAGACTATATTGCAGAAAGTCGTCCGCCCTGACCGAAAGGATTGGTCACAGCTTTTGCACTCGATCTTGTGGGCATATCGGACATCTTTCAAGACTCCTTTGGGTACATCTCCCTTTCACCTCGTTTATGGCAAGCCCTGCCATTTACCTGTTGAGCTGAGACATAGGTCACTTTGGGCTGTTACAGATATACTTTTGGATCCAGAGAGTGTAGGAGATCAGAGGAGGGCAGAGTTAGCAGCCCTGGAGGAGCTTCGTGATACCGCCTTTTCAAACAACATACATTATAAGGAGAGAGTGAAGGAGTGGCATAATTCTCATATCAGCCACAAGCAGTTTGAGCCAGGACAGAGAGTATGGTTGTTTGATGCTAGGCTTTGATTATTTCCAGGGAAGCTACAGAGCAAATGGAAGGGACCGTATTTGGTTAGAAAGGTGCATGACAATGGGAGTATTGAGATATCTGAGTTGTCTTCTGATGCTACCTTTTGTGTGAACGGCCAATGGCTCAAGCCATACCTAGATCATGAGCCACGGGTCGTTGATGTTGCCCCGATTCACTTTGCGTGAGATGTGGTCTCTTGACTCACATCTGTAGCATCTCATGCCTGATTATCACTGTTCTTCCGACTTGTATAGATCCAGTTGTCCATATCACTCTATTCTTTAGTCCCACACCCCTTTGCTCATCCTATGATTATGCTATACTCAGGGTGTACTTTACCCTAAGTATGGGGGGGTGTAGGACTCTCGGGTATTCTATTGACTCTTTCTACCTCTGTTTTGCTGCCAATACTTAGGGATATTTCACCCTAAGTATAGGGGGGTAGACCCTGTACATTCTTCCACTCGGATTTCCCTTCATGTACATCTTGCTATACTTAGGATTACTTGATCCAAAGTATAGGGGGAAACACCGAGTTCTCTTCATTCTATTCTTTGATTCATCTTTGTATATAGCCTTCCTTTTCACTTCCCAATACTAAGCACGAGTTATGTCTTCTTCATCGCTCTTGACTCTGAGGACATCGTTCGAGCTAAATATAGGGGGGGTGTATATATTCCATATATACTTTAGCCATAACTCGTACTTTGTGTGAGTGTGTTAATAAATAAAAATGGCTATAAACCCAAAAATCCATAAAAATTAAAATTTTTCCTTGTAAATAAAAATTCTTTTATTGCACATACATAGCTAGTTGTACAAATTATTTTTGTAAAAGTGCTTGTAAAAACTTTTTGTGTAAATAGATTGTAAATATTTTCATATCAAAATCATGTATATAGTACAAAATTTTTGTAAAATGTTTTGAAAATCAAAAGTTTGCAAAAACCTTATGTAAAATTGTGTATATATTTTGCAAAACTTGCACTCATGCATACATCCATGTTTTCAAAACATTTTTCAAAAATTTTGCACATGTGTAGATATTTTGTAAATAGCATCTTTGTAAATAATTGTATAGTTTTTCCTGGATCATAGTTGACATTTAAATAGCCTGGAATTAAATTGGAAAATGGAGCTTGGTTAAGATCTTAATCCACCTAATTCTAAGAGGAACCTTATAGGGCTTAGGGTTGAGACTTTTCAGGTCCTTTGTGACTTAATTCTTTGAGTCCACTAGGCTATGATCATAAGTCATCTCGATGAGCCTAAGTAGAGCACTTAACAACACACACATGACTCATAAAGACAATGGCTTGACTTGGACCCGCACTTTACACCGAGCTCTCTACGGATGAGGTGGTGAGGAGGCAGTCTTCCTTGACTTGGGGTAGCATATGAGGGTAGTACTTCTAGGTGGAACCTCTCTTCTTCTTATAGTGAAGGAAGTACGTCTCAACTTGGTCTGGTTGCCATGAGGTTTAACGACAGGAGTTGTGGGTTGCAATAATGCTTCAAAAGAGAGATAGTCTACTGGCTCAAGAGGAAAAACTCCTTATGTATATATGTTGCACTTTGTAGATATGTTGTACAGATGCACATAAAAAAATGCAAAAAGAAAAGAACTCCAAAAAAGTGGTGGGTCTGAGAGAAAATGATAATCCCACTGGAGTATATATAGTGCAATAAGCAAAGCTTGAGACTCATGTTCCATCTTATGAAGCTTGCACCAGGGAGACTTAGCTACACTGGTTGAGCTCCCAGGGATACATGGCTACACTGGCCATGGTCCATTCTCTTCTTCCCCCTCTTCTTGAGCCAGTTGAACTTGAACTTAAAAGGGAATACACCGCTCCTCGAGGAAAGAGTGGCCAGACTAGGGTCATAGAGTTACCTTGTTGGGGAGGGTTGTCATTTTGCCACTTCTGAGGTGGAGAGTTATACCTCACTTACACTGTACAAGGAAAGATTCATGGTCTTCAGGGTTTGTGTATGTAGACTTGTTCTGATCTGGATTATTGAGGAGTCTTGACTATAGATTAGTGGATCTTAGAGGCTGTTAAGTTTTAAACCTAAGTCTAAATAAGGTTCCGACACATTAATAATCCAAAGATCTGACCGAGCTCCATATTTCAATTTAATGAAGGCAAGTTTAATAATCAGCATTGATTCATGCATTTCACCTCTTTTTCTTTTTCCTTTCTTTTTCACTTCTTTTTCAAATAAGTGTTTGCTAAGGGACTAGCAAAGTTAAATATATCACTCTTTATTCTTTCATTTTAGCTAAAAACCTGTGCAAAACACCATGTAGATATGTGTAAATAGAATAAATTACCAAAGTGCATGCATTGTGTAAATATTAATAATTAGTATGTTTTTGTGCAAAAATTAAAGAATAAAGAAATAAAAGAAAAAGATGGAAATATTTAGAATAAATATTGAGTGACCTAAAATCAAGGGAGGGCTCAGCATGGGCCTGACCACAAAAGAAACCAAGTAGAGAGAGATAGGGTAGCTCAATACATTGTACATAACCCTATGTATATAAATAATTTTAATTTCCTCAAAATAAAAATAAAAAGTGTTTCTCATACCTTGTACATATTTATAAAAATAAAATAAAAATCATAAAAATCAAAATAAAAAGAAAAAATAATAAAAATCATTTTTCACTTTGTATATATACCATGTACATATGTATATAAACCTATTTATTTAACTCATGTAAATAAATCATAAAATAAAATAAAAATACCTTTTTATTCCTAATTTTATGTTGTAAATAAAAAATATAAAATTGGAATAATTGTGAAAAAATAAACAATTAAAAATAAAATTAAAAAACACATAGGTAAATATACTTGTATATAATAATAATATAATGTAAATACGTTATTTATTTTTCAAAAAAAATAAAAATCACTAAAAATACTTTGAAAATAAATAAACATTTTTCATTTTGAAATTTTTTTCGAAATAAGGTCATTTTCTTTTTTTAATTGAATTTTCAAAAAATTAATAAATGGCGGCTTCTGATTGGTCCACGGGGGATGTTGACCCCCGGTCAACTCCCTCGCCAGGACCACTTGCTTCGCAGACTTGCGCCCCGACCCGATTTCTCAAACTTTTCACGCATTGATCCGCCTTCCATTCGTCCAAACCACGGGTCCAAATTACACTTAAATTATCCATGATCCATGCCCGGGGATCTGCTTAGGGATCCGAGCTCCGAATCACTCGCTAGACCTCCATCTCGCCGGACCCCTACGAGTATATATCATCTCCTCCACCACGCTTTTCACTCGACCTTTGGCCATCGCCTTCGTCTCCTGGGACCTCCATTCTCCTTCATAGAGTGACAGTTATCGAGGGGAGGTGTTGGAGTGAGGATTCGAGGTCTGAAGCTTAGGTCCGGCGACTCTTGTCGTCGTGCTCCACCGCCGGCGAAGCTCGAGCCTCTGGAGGCGACGCTCCATCGAGGCGATGATCCCCAGAGACCCATCGTCTCATCCCCAGTCGACCACGTTCATCAGGTAGACCCACTAGCTCCTTTTTCATCGTCCATTTCTGATTCCCTCAATCCAGCTCCGCCAGCTCCGCCCTAGTGGCCGGAGCTCTGCCAGTCCATCCTACCCGTACCAATCACCGCTCCGACTTATTGTCACCCTCCATACGCGACTTGATCACCTCGAGCTGAGCCATCCAAGCCCAGATCGAGTTGGGTTCCATCCCTCACGTACGCCGAAACCCCCATTCGACCATTCACAACGCTTCCCTTTCCTTTTTGACCAATAACCCCCGTCGGAGTGCTCCTCTGAGCGAGAGCTTTGTTTTGCATGGGAATAAGAGCAGGTACCCCCCTTGGTCGCGCTTCCATCCCTTCGCCGGAGCTACTTCAGGTTGCTCCTCCCCTGCCAGAGGATCCGACCGTTGGAGGCTTCATCGGAGGTCGCCATCCGATGCGGAGTGTCATCGCGAGGAAACCCCCCCCCTTCCGATTGTCCATCGGCCATCTGGATCGTCTCCGGAGCGTCGGGGAAACTCGTCCAGGAGCTGTTCTTCCTCATCTCCCTGCAGCCGTCGGATCGTCCCGCAGCACCAGTTCTCATCTCCACCGTCCGTGCTCTACCATCGTCAGGCCGTTAGATCCACGATTTGACGCCCACGTGCACCCCACGTTCCCCTCGCTTCCGGACCATTGGATCGTCTAGGGGGGATCAGCAGGGACATCCATCATCAACCATTCACCTCGCGACATCTGGCATGCACGCGCCTCACACGCACTTCGGCTGGGTAACTTGCACCCATAGACCTGAAGTCTTCTTTAGTTCTTGTTTAGCCCATTAAATAAGTTTGCACTCTTGGACTATTTGCACATATGGACCTCTAGTTTTATCTATTCGCATTTTCGTCCCTACCTGTATGAGACACGTGCTTCGTCACGTGATATTTTGGATAAATTGCATGTATAGGCTTGGGTTTTCTGCTATGTTATGAAATGAATTTTTAGTTTCCATATTTGTTGTTATACCACTGTGCGTGGTTTTAATTAAACATGTGCTAATTGTTTGGAAATTTTACGCTTTGAACCCTAAGGTTTTCGCACATGTTACAGTTATGCCCCTGGAACTATGTTTTCTTACATTTAGGTCCCTATGTGTTGTAGCTATTCTACTTGTTGGATAAAATAGCAAATAAACTCCAAATTAGGTGAAATTTGGACACGTGGCTCCTGCCACTGTGTAAAAATTTCCCTATTTTTTGGGACATTTTTATTGCTTTTTGTTATTTTTAAAAATTCAAAAACACATATTTTTATTACTATTTGAATTGAAAAATCAAAGAAAAATATAAAAACTTCTCTAAAAAATACTAAAAAATTAGGGATAGTTAGTTTTGTTGTTTTCTATCTGTCCATTTTTAGCTCATTTGGATTTATAAAACTTATAAAAATTGTGAAACCCTAAAAATATTATAAAAATCATTAAAAAATCTATAAAATTCAAAAAAATGCAAACTCTTTTTCTGTAGCTTAGTTTTTGCATATATTTTTCATAAAAATTGTCTCCAGATCTTTATAGACCAATTATATATTTTTAATTGGTCTTTCAAGTCTGGATGCACAGTAACCCACTGTTTTCCTCTTTCTCCATTTTTAGAAAATCAAATAAAAATTGAAAAATTCTGAAAAATTCACCAAAAACACTTAAAAACATAAAAAACATAAAAAACAATTTTATTTTAATTTTTGGAGTATTTTTGATTGCTTAAATTAATTATTGTTGTGCTTGTTTATATCTTTTCTTATCTTTTTCCTTATAATTAAAAACACAAAAAAATTAAAAACAATTAAAATCCACCAAAAAATACTTTATTCTTTATTTTCAATTTTGACTACTTTGTAGGCCATCTCGTCCAACTCGTGCTCCCTGAGTCCGACCCTGGTCGCTATACCAAGTTAATAAACTAGCGAGGACCGTTGTTTGGTTTTTATTGTTTTATCTTCTGCTTTGATGGTTCTATATTTTTCTTGTTGAGTCTGAGACGAGAGGTTGAGATCGCAACGACCATCCATACTGATCTCCATTACTCTCTCGGATTTTTTGGCTCATCACTGAGTTTGCAGCCTTTGCACCTCTTACTCCACTACTCAAGCCTGACAATGGCATGCGTCCTATTGTAGTGGGCACTATCTGGAAACACCTAGTATCCAAAGTTGTTATGACAGTGTGAGCAAAGAGATATCTAAGTATCTCAATAACTTTCTATTTGGGGTTGGTATATCTGGAGCAGTAGAAGTCATTTTACACAGCACAAATAGGATTTTGAGCACGCTTCAGGGTGATGGGTCTCTTTATGCTTACTCTAGATTTTTCTAATACTTTCAACATGATAGATAGATCTTCCATGCTATGTGAATTTAGGAGGCGATGTCCATCTATTTCTTCATGGGTGGAGTTTCTATATGCTCAAGGTAGTGAAATAATGATTTTGTCGAGGGTCTAAAATACGTCTCACACAGGGCAGAGACGCATTCACTATTGCGGTCCTTAAGAAAACGCCAAATTCAACAATTAACCCACAACAAATAATCAAGTAATTAAAAGCAGATGCGGAGTTATAATTTATTATAACTCTACAACAAGGATGTGTATAGGTGCAAGTATGTAGAGGTCGAACACAGGGAGCAAACGGGTAGATCGGGGCAAAAAACCACAAATGATGATTGTGAACTATGTGCCTATATCGTTATATGGGTTTTTAATTTCTAATAATTTTTTATTTTTGTATTTTGATTTTTTGATTTTATAGATTTATTTTTTTCTTTTTATATTTTTATATTTTTTAATTCTTTTCCTTTAAAAAATATATAAGATATATAAAGGATATATATACAATATAGATTAATATAGATATAAATATTAGTAAAAATAAATCAAAATAAAAGAAATAAAATATTTTTGGATTTTAACATATTTTTTCTTGATTTTGTGTTTTTTTTATAAAATTTTACTATATTTTTATATATTTTTAAAGTCCAAAATACCTTAAAATAGGGATAAAATAAATACCTGAAATTAAAATGGAGATATAAAGAATCAAATAGAATAAAAAATCCTTCAAATTAATTTTAAAATAAATATAATAAAATAAAGGAATCTTGAAGACAAAAATATATCTTTGGGATTTTCTAAAGATTTTTTTATATTTTTATTAAGGTTTTTAGGGTTTTTTAAATTTTTGGAGTTTTCTTTTGTATTTTTTTAATGATTTTTGGTCTAGAGGTTAAAAATACATAAATAGACAAAATATATTTTTGAGAGATTTTCCAAAATGTTTTTACAATTTTTATATATTTTCTATTACAATCAAGGATAAAAAGGCAATTTTTTATTTTAAAAAAAATAAAAATATCCTAATTGCAAAATTAAAATAATAACGTGAAAGATCAATGCGATAGGAATAAACACCTATTTTTTGAGATTTTTTAGAGCAATGTTGCTATATGAAATAAATAGAGACAACAAAAGGAAACTACACTACTAGCAAGGGCATAAATGTAAATTACAGAAATTTCCAAGGCCAAAGTGCAGTTTCACCAGAAACATAACACATTAATCACCCGTTTCTGGATCAGCATGAAATAGCAAAATCCATGTGGGTCCCTATGTAAAATTGCCAAACCCACGTGCACACAAACGTGAGCCTCGCTGGTTGGGACCTTAGAGCAAATAAGAAAAAGCTGCGAGGCTGGTTTACAAATATTACAAAATATAATAAATGTCGATGAATGTTTATAAACTAATTAATAAATACAAAAAGACGCTGGGTGAAGGTACAAAATACCCAGCATTAGGCGCGATCGAACGGTGGGGAGCCGCTCACTTGGACACGTGGTGTGATGAGGGCGCGTGGTACCCCTTCGGTTTCGAATGACCCGGATTAGATCTGATGATGGAATACGACAGTGCTTGTGCTGTCGGATCGGATGGTGGCTGTGCAGCTGGAAGAATAAGGGTGGATCGTGCGGTCTTCGATGATGGAGGATGAACTGGGGAAGAACAGTCCCTGGCGGGCTTGGATTTGGCTCTACAAGCTCCTCCGCTGGCCTGAAGCTCCACGGATGGCTCCAAAAGATCCCTGGAAGGGTCCCTGACCCAACAATGACACCGAAATGGCGCGACGAGCACCAGAGCGCCGCCGCGAGGCCAAGGAGGGAAGGTGGCTCTAGGTAGCAACACCTTCTGCAAAAACATCTCCAGGAGGAGCCCTTTGGCGCATGGGACCTGTAAGTAAAGTTCAACCACAATAAGAGATGGCTCTCGAGGCAAGCGAGGGTGGAGTGGATAGTGAATAGCGCGGATGAAGGTTCGTCGGAGCTCAGCTCCGACGAACTTCGAATGAGGGGTTTAACAGCTGATTGTGTGATTAAACGATAAAATAAAGGCGCTAAATAAACCTATGACTAACTTTACACTAGAAATGCCGTAAAAGTGGACCTCAAGCAGGTGTACCCGCGAGATTAAACCTCACGGCCAACCTTGGCCGGAGATGGTGGAATCCGCCCCTAGACCACGCGTGACGCCCCCTTCCTGGCTGGAGGAGATCCTGTCACCGTCTCCAGTCCAGAGCTCAAGAGAGGAGAGGACTAGCTAGGTCAAATAGGGTTCAAAGGAGAGAGGAAAGTGGAGGTCGGGTTTTGTACAAGTGACTGGGATGCTCCAAGGAACGAGGCGTAGCGGGCGAATCGCTGATCCAATCCTCGAGGAAAGCTATTAGCGTGTTTGCTAGATGAACGGGGAGAAAAAGTCATGAAGGGGGTGAGATGGATTGGTGAAAGGGTCGACCGTGAAAAAACCGAAAGACGGGCGAAAACCGAGGTCTGACAAGGCGCAGGTGCAGGGTCAGACAATTGACCCGAGTCAACTTCAGATCGCTTCTGGTTGGTCCACGTGGACCAACAACGAAAAACCTCGCCCAAAAAAATAATTTAAAAATGAGAAAGAATTAATAAACGATTTAATAATTTTAAGGTATACAATAAAAAAGTTTTCTAATTATTTTATTATGCTTTTTATTTATTTTTTAGAGATATTTAATTACAAGTTACTTTTTAAAGGTAATATATAGTTATATTCATCTATATATTTAAGTCTTTTATTTTTATTTTGCATTTTGATTTTATTATTTTAATTTATTAATTTATATATTTATAAATTATTTTTAGATACTTTAATATATTTTTATTATATTTTTCTGATATAATATATACACTTAAATAAGTAGATATATTTATTCTATAGGTATAGTTATAGATATTTTACTTATGTAGTTTTGTATTTTATTTTGTTTCAATGATTTCTTTATTGTTTTCTTCATGTTTTAATATGTGCATAAATTATAAATAATATTTAAAAATTATAAAATAGAAAATTATAAAAATAATGAATAATAATAAAATAAATATTTTAATCGGTAAAACTATATAATAAGGCTCCAAAACCTAACTTTCATACCTTAACTCCAAAAAATATGAAAACGCCTTCATTAAATAATTATTAAAAGTTATATACATAGAGGATAAAGCACATTGAGGTCGATTGCCACTATATACGTGACATGATCCAGAAGGGGTTCATTTCTACATCCCATGTCAGCTCAGAGGACCAGACAACAGACATTTTCACCAAATCCTTACTTAGAGGTCCCGCCAGAAGTGTTCATCCAAGCTGGGCATGATAGATATCTATCTCCAACTTGAGGTGGGGCTGTAGATATTATTCATATTTATGTATCTTTTTATCTATTTTCTTTTCCCTCTGTCTACTTTATGTAATATGCCTATAGTTCTCTCCCTATATTAGAGAGCTTAGGGCTCAAGGAATAAAACAAGTTTCTCATTTTTCCCAATAGTGATAATTTTTTTTGCATCCCTCTGTCTTGTAGTTGTAGAAATTTTAATGAAGAATCTCGATTTTCACATGTGTGCATAATGGCAATAAAAATCACTTTTTAGCGCACCTAAAATCGCAGTATTATGAGGCTAGCTGGATCCCCTTCTCGTAAGTTTATCTATGAATCTTTAAAATATGGCGGCAACAACAACAAATGGTGGCACTTTTGTTGTTGTTGCCGCTGCCCTTATCTAGTCCTCCTGCTCGTCATTGCAAATTCCCCCTAACGTAAACTCGCAAAGAACATAGTATATGTTGCTCTATTTCTAACAACGGATTATATAACGGTTATTCGTTACTTTTCATATAATAGTTCTTAAATTTGCAATGATTACTTTTGTTATCGTCGTTACAAACGGAAGACCTTTGAGATTGGCAATGGCATCCTACGAGTGCAGATTCACGTTGAAGTTCCACTAGTCTATATAGTTATTTTCGACTTATAGTCTCAAGATGCCGGTTTACTGATCCCAATTGCAATTGGTAAGGTGACATTTAACTTGATGCCGGAACCCAACTCCAAACAAAGTGCAGTGGTAGAATAAACAAATATTTAGGTTCTGAAAACATTGGTGATGTATGCACAAAGGTTGATCAGGTCATCCAAGTTGAGATGGCCGAGTTGGTCTAAGGCGCCAGATTAAGGTTCTGGTCCGAAAGGCCGTGGGTTCAAATCCCACTCTCAACATGTCTACTTTTTTCTTCCCCTCCCTGACCTCCTCAGAAATTATTACATTTTGCCATACGGTCCTCCGAGAATATTGTTGAAACATTCACACAACACCGTATCGCGACTACATATGCCACTCAGTATGCTTTAACGTGTACATTGTAAATAAACATCGCCTGCTGTTTGGGCTTTTTTCTTTACATACAATACATAACAGGTAATATTTTTTAACATCCAGTGGCTGTAGTTTAGTGGTGAGAATTCCACGTTGTGGCCGTGGAGACCTGGGCTCGAATCCCAGCAGCCACAATCGTTTATATTTTTTTTATACTAAAAAACCCTGTTTAAGTAGAAGGCTTCTAAAGGACGAGAGTTGATGATGGTCTTCATAATATGGATTGTTAGATATATCCCATCCCACGTAAGAAAACATTTTTTGTATGTCCACTCGCTCCTTCCTCCCTACCTTTGCTCTTATTATACCCCATCGTTGGTCCACTCCTTGACCCATTTGTTTTTTTATCGTTGGTCCACTCCTTCTTGACCCATTTGTTTTTTGTCGGAGAGGTCTGGTGCCTCCTTCCGTTTAGATTGTCTCAAAAGATTAATTGCAAAGGAAGGATTAGGTATTCTAGATTGAGATAGTAATTGATGAATGATTTGTTTACCATTGGATTTCTCAAGGTAAGGAAAAATCTTATCATCATCATCCATATATGATTTTTTCCTTTTGGATCTTCGCAGCATCCTTATGATCGTAATATGGAAAATGCTATGCTTCTTCTCGCTCGCCCCTCTCATGCCCCCACACACTACCAGCAACACCTGCAGTACGAGGTCTTCTTCGTTGGAACTCTGATCCAATCAATCAACTGAAACTTTGAATTACAAAAGTTGGGAAAACTGCTACGTACGTAACGTACCAATATATTCTCAACAAAATGATGGAGGAGCAGAGACAATGAAATGTCACTTGCTAGATACATTGTACCGCGCCGAGTGTATCGCAAGGCCGTCGTGCTCTTCCCAAGACCCAGGAGGAGAATCAGCGGCCAACAGTGAAGCTTCCTGCATTCTCAGAAACAATAGCTCAAGGGCAAGATAATGTTGCCAACTTTCTTTGATGTTCGTGACAAACAACGACACAGGCTAACTCAACGAACAGTCTTCAGACTTCTTTATCTTCACCATAGCTCGAAGCTCAGGAGCTTTGAGCTTCTCTCTATTCCTCAGGCCAAGGAGAAAGGTTCAATTGAACACCATCCAAAAATGGCGAGGTCTTCGGCCTCTTCCAGCCTCTTTGAAGCACCTCCACTTACCAGATATATCTGATGCTGCTCCTTAGTTTCACTTCCACCACTCACTACCTTCGTCCCATCTCCACACCACTAGAACGGAACCTCTGCAGTACTGTAGAGTCTGCTGCAATCAATCCGAGCCGCTCGATCTTGATCGAGAGGTTCGCCTGAATTTCCCCGGTATGGGCCCACGAAAACAGGGAATTCATGGAAACCGCTCGATCAAGATTGAGCGGCTTCGGTGTTCCATCATTTTGCAGCAGAAACTGCAGTACTGCAGAGGAACTGCTCCCCACACCACTGTCGGCTCCTACTATAGCTGATTTGCAGTTGGCTACAAAATTCACCTCTAGCCAAGGCTCCAAGGGCCTATTTGCAGAGAAATATTTCTTCCCATTTTTTTAATCTTGAAACTGGATGTAATTATATTTTAATAAGATATTTACACCCATAACCTTGAGTAGTTTCGTATTTATGTACATAACCCTTAGTGTTATGGATGCGAGCTGAGTGACTATTCATGGTTTATTGTGTAATTCGTGAGCGTTATGGATGTGTGATGAAGTGACTATTCGGGGTTCCTTGTTTAATTCGTTATTACCAAGGGTTATGTATGCAAATACGAAAGTACTTAAGATTATGAGTATTAATATTCCCTTTTTATTAATTACTAAATTGAATATAAATCAGGTTTTTTCTGGTACTTTTGATGTAAAAATCTCAATTTTCCTGATTTATATTGCCAACAATTGCTCTGTCTAGTTCATAGTTTCCTTTTACGTTCGTTTTAAGGGGTTTTATCACGTGTGCCCTTCTTAACTTTCGCAATATCAATTACGCCACTCTCTTTTTTTTAATATCAGTTGTGCCCCTGACTTCTTACGAAATTCATCGTTGTACCCCTTGTAATATCAATTATGCTCCGACTTTACCTTTAATGAAAGGGCAGAACTGTGACTTTTTTAAGAAGTCAGTAACACAACTGATATTAAAAAGAAGAAGAGCATAACTGATATTGCAGTAATTAAGAAGAGCACACGTGATAAAATCATTTTTTATTTCAAAATATCATTTAGAATCTGTCCATTATTTAAAATAAAATGCTTAGTGAATCCTTGTTATGTGCAAATAAAGCGTAAGGGTTCGTTTGGTTAGTGGTGTGCCTCGAATCACTCCAGGGTAATCCAGTAAACCACTCCACAAACCTGGGTTGGAATTCCATCACAAATCAATGTGACATCACATAACATTCCTTATTGCATGTACATTGCTAATCGATGTAATTAATAAGATTTCCATGTGATAATACTATCACATAAAATATAAAAACTAAGAAAATAGTCGAAAGTATACATATATGAGCATGCCCACGCATAGGAAAGGGTACTCTCCTATAATGGGTTTTACAGTAGAGGTGCTGGAATTCTTTTTTTTTTTTTGCAATTTTCATTTTGAAAATCTAACCTCATGGATTATATCTTTCATTTATGTTCCACATATCCTTCAAATTTTGCTCAGACACGAGCCACTTGCTATTTTTATTTTAACCTCAAAGGTCTGATTGACATTTAAGCAGCTTAAATTTCATTTAAAAAAGAATCGAACCTTTGACCGTTCAGATAAAATCGCAAATGGCTTTGAATTTGAGCTAATGGAGAATATATGAAATATTAGTAGAAAATATAATCCGTAAGATTGGATTTTCAAAATGAAAATCGCAAAAAAAAAAATTACAGAACCGCTGCTGTAAAATCCATTACATTAGAGGATCTTTCCAGCATACATATAGACGTGAGACGATTTGAGCTCACAGTATTTAAAAGTTATGACGAGTAAATTGCTCTTCCCAGGACCCAGGATCAGTGGCCAACAGTGAAGCTTCATGCATTCTCAGAAACAATTTCACCATTTACTGAGGAAATCAAAGCCACATGTATGAAAAGGTTAGTTATGTAAGTTCCCTTTTCCATTCAAGTATAAACAACGTTGCGTTGAGATTAACTATTAGTGCCAATTTCGACTGTCGATTGGGAACATTCCTTCTTATATATTGGCTAAATTTTTAAACATGAATAGGTTTATGTATAGACAACTGATCATCGTAGATGAGGAGAATGCTCTCCTTTTCCTATTCTTGCACTTTATTGACAAAGAGAAGCACCATCTGATGTTGAGCAGAACAAGATCCATATGCAGACTTCATTCGATCACCCACCAAGAAATCATGAGACCTGAACGAGCAAGCGCAGAAAATACCAATTTTACAATGTTCACCAGCATGGTTCGTGTCATCGGGGAGACATATTTTCAAATACACTAGACTTCTCATGGCGTCTCCTGGGGGAAGAGAGAACTTTATATCCCTTTTTCCCTGGAGGAGGAGGGAGATCTCCCCCTTCTATGGTAGCACTTAACCAAGAATTCTCAATCCAGAGAGGCTGTTATATCGAGATAAAAAATGGGCAACCACTGGGATTTGAACCATTATTAATTATTCTCCAAGATAGAAATCCATGTTCTCCACTGCCAGATGATTCAAGCAGGTTTAGGTTTAGCTCTTTTCCATCTCGTGCATGCATGGCGTCGGGTCTGACGGTTTGTTCCCAACAGAAGAAACTGACAGTAGAGGTATCATATATACTAGTGAATTGGACTTTTCTGATCTTTGATTTATCAGGAACAGAAAGTTTATTGTACCTGCAGTTAATAATTAAGATATACTGTTCAAGTAACACGAACAAAATAATGCGAAGAATTCACTTGAGAGTCGTGGTAACTTAATATCTATTGGAAACTCGATGCTGTAGCAATTCCTCTAAAAATAGGAACTTTCTACGCAGATGTCCGCTGTTCTCGTTATTTAGTACAATAATAAAGCCGTACACTCTTTTGTCCGTGATTGTACTTTTTTCCTTTTATGAAATTGCGAGGAAAAGAGGAGTGTCTCTCCATCTCATGTTTTTTTTTCTGATGTGTATTTCTCCATCTCATCATGTTGGATGCAATGAACATGTGATTCTCGAGAACCCTAAAAAAATGTTTTTACAGTTGCGCCCCTGTTGAATTATGTGATTGCAATTTATCAATGCCTATTTCTCCTTTTCACTGAGATCCCTATTAAATTCTTATGCTCACACCTTTTGCGTTTATTGTTAAGCTAATAACTAGGTAGCTTATACTCTGTCGTGGTTTCACCACTTCAACGTTTCGAGCTTAGATCCGACTAGTATCGGGGATATAACTACTCCGATGATCAGAGAGGATCGCCTACTGGTAGCCCTTGTTGTAGCAGACTCTGCTGTAGGGGCTACAATTGTCCGATCACCTATCTTCCGGTCTCGAGATGCGAGCACACTATCGCGGCCCCTTAGGAGGATCGTTGGATCCTCATCCGACGTTCCGCATTCATTGCAACCCCTGTTTGTAAATGACATTTACAGCAGACGATCGGTTTCCCTCCGATGACAACTTCTTAGACACAGATCCATATGCACGTTTTGATAATTGTCCAAAATACTTAAGTTTAAATTGTCAAGTAGTAATCATATGCTGTTTTTTTTAAATCAGTCTAGCCATTTTCATCTATCATGTACGTGACGAATTTCATATTGATACGATACCCAATTCATTCATCTCAAACAATTAAGATTCGACTATTTTCTAAGTAGATTTGGAGTGCGAAAGATCATAATCGCTTAAAATGAATATATTATAGATATCAGATTAAAGACAAATTTTAGCATACATATAGATAAAATGCCACATATACTTTCGATCAATAAGGTTGGACAGTCGCAAATGTTTTTGAAACTAACTAGAGATTGAATCATATACACCTTGCTGAAAGATCAGAATGGGTTGAACAATAGAATTGAACCAGTTCAATTGGATGATGATGATGATGTCATTCTTAAAAATCAGATTGAACCGAAGCGGTGGGAAAGAAGTGGTTGAATCGATTAATCGAACTGGGATGGATTAAAACATGTATAAAATACCCACTCAAATATAGTTGAAATTGATATCAATTACATAGCTAATGCATATATCTTATACAACACGTAGAATATATTTTTAATATGTAACATTAAATATTATACATATAGATATTCATATATAATATTTACACGATATACTCAATAGAAGGGCAATAGTTTAAGTTATAATTAAACTTCCACTTAATATAAGAACTTGTGGCGGAATAGCGTGTTAGAAGTTTGTTGTGGTTTGTTGAAGAACATGAGTTCAACTCTCACCACATGTTATTTATTTTAATAAATTAAAAACTAATTGTGGTCAGTTTTGGTTGAACCTTATTAAAATCGGGTTCGAAAAAACCAGATAAATTAGTGATTAGACATAAATTAGACATTTAAATTAGTGATAAGACATAAAATTAGACATTCGGACCGCACCACTACAAATCGGTTAACCGACGGTCCAAGCCTGGCTGGTCCGATCTGATTTTCAAAACACTTGTCTAAAGTGATATAAAGGGAAGCTCAATAGGATGTTGTACTGCAAATTAAATATACACTACAAGGAAAGCAAGTTGTGATTACAGAACTATGCTCATTGATGTGGGCTTGTGGCCACAGAATTGGGCTTGGGCACAACACGTCGTGACAGAACTGTAGCTACAAGTCTCGTCGTGAGAGTACTTTAACCACGAATATGTCGTGGCCACTACAAGAGACCATAGAAGTTGTCGTGGCCACATCTCTTGTATGAAGATTTTGGCGGTGGAATTGTACCTGCGAGAAACTAGTGGCCATAGAATTATCGCAACCACAAATTTCTGTAACCGTATTCTATAACCACAACTCATTTTTCTCGTAGTGATAGCGGCAATAAAGTAAAATTGAAATATTTTACAAGTCGGAAGCTGCAAAATTTCACAAAATTTTTGGCGCGTCTCTCTCGTTTACTATCACTTAATATAAATAAATATAGCAAAATAATGTTTGGAATGGAAAGAAAGGAGAAGCCAACGATGGCCATTGGCCAATATTCCAAATAAGCGACGGCCAGTCTTCCACCTCTTACAAATGCGCGTTAATTGCGATAGCTCCAAATCTTCCCGCAAAAATCTACGAAGCTTCCACGCATCTCTCTGCTCCTCGTATATATGTTATATATATATACATTCACACTTCGACACCAACACCCTCAGCTCGATCCATTACCGCAGTTTAATCACATCTCGGTTAACGAAGAGATTACCAAGATGGTGCACGAGCACTACGTCCACCTCTTCCAACGGCTGGATTTGGACGGCGACGGCAAGATATCCCCCTGGGAGCTCTCGACGTGCATGCGCACCATCGGGCACGACCTGCCCGTGGACGACGCAGCGGAGCTGATGGAGGCGGTCGACTCGGACGGCGACGGGCAACTGGGGTTGGAGGACCTGGTGGCTCTGGTGGGAGAGGAGGAGGAGGGGCAGGAGGAGCGGGAGAGGGGGCTGAGAGAGGCCTTCGGCGTGTACGCGATGGAAGGAACCGGTTGCATAACGCCGACGAGCCTCAGGAGGGCCCTCGACCGGTTGGGCAGCTCCAAGGAGATCGACGAGTGCGAGTTCATGATCCGGAGCTTCGATTTGGACGGCGATGGGGTCCTCAGCTTCCACGAATTCAAGGTCATGATGCTTTGAGTAGGAGAACAACATTGTTCACGTGTACATCGACCGATCTTGACGTTTGAATCTCTCTGTTGCATCTTTTGTTTGTCTCGGTCATATATATTCTTTGATTGGTTGTAGTTTGTTGATCTTCCTCTTGCGACCAAAGATACATCTGATCGGAAGGTTCCCATAACGTGCATGGGGAGGAGTGTTTGGGTTCGTTATCAACGGTATGCTCTTGGTAGGTGGATAGATTTTAAAAAACAAATTGCCCTCGATGAACACTTTCAAAGGGCGGTCTATAACGTTTTAACTGATGTATACACGTTATCGGAGTAGGTCCACAAGAGAGAAAGAAAAACATTATGAGTTTGAGAGAAAACTTAGGGGCACATAATAACATGTGACGGTCAAACCCCGTCCCCTCTCCTTTGATCGTATGAGATGGTCGTCGGTCCGTCCTCATAGGTCGTGCCCCATTTGATACATGGGATGGTGGCGACCATCCCATAAGAGACGGTCGTGGCTGTCTTCTATGCTGACATTATAGGGGACAGTCAAGCTCGTATCCTCTGATGTAACGTACGAGACAGTTTTGCCCGTCCCATATGGGCTTCCAAATCGGGCAGTCACGATCATCCCATATTGTCTAAAAGAACATCGTCTTAGATGTTGCTGCTTCTCAGGAGTACCTTCATATGGGATGGTCATGATTGTCCCTTTGTGATGTTCAGAAAGGACGGCCATGAATCATCCCAGGAAGTCCATCGACCCATCTCCCCTGATGTGAAGGCGTCCTTGGTGGTATAGGAGATGGTTATAATCGTCCCCTTCGATTATATGTTGTAAAAAAAATTACATACCAGTTTCATATGCCTTTCATTTCTTGCTTGCAATCTACTCTAACATGTATCATCTAATTCTTTAAACCTATATCAATCAATCATGACTTTACAAAACATAGATAACGATCATTTACAAAATAAAGACAAGATTGATTAGAACATTAAGGTCACATAGTCCATACCCAGAAAAGTGCAAAGCGAATAATGTACGAACAACTAAGAACCTTACTCTACTTAAATTGTTCGAACTGCTCAAACAATATACTAAACTACTCTACTAAACTACATTGCATCTTTATGCATCTTCATCTCTATCTTCATCTCCGTCTTCATCTCCATCTTCTTTCCCTTTCCTTTCCATCATCTTCGTCTAGCCTCTGCATGAGACAATTTAAAAGGCATGATATGCAGTCAACAATGCATCCCTATAAATTGCATCAAATTCCTTTATTTCCATTGGAATTAGATTCAGTTCATTGTCACACGACATTCTTTTAACCTTACCAAGTAGTCTATGAAGAAATTCAGACAATTTCAAGTTCCCTTTTAGATAGGAAGTTGATAAGGCGTTCCCAAGCATGCTTAATCCTATATCAACATATAGAGAATCTTCTAGGAATAAATGAAAGACTAGCATCAGAATCAATAAGGGTATGCACGTTTCTACTAATAATAAGGTGGTACTTGACACTACATCATCAATAGAGACGACTTCTTGAAATGTCTTGGAAATGCTTTTCCCAAATTTTATTACTTATTGTTTTGTCTTCCTTGAGCATTATATCTTTTGTCTGCCTCCGTTGTTTGCGGTTGGAGAGCTATGGCATTACCTTGAGCAATATTCTAAGTTGGTCCTCTTATATTGCCATAATTTGAATTTAGAATAAGGTAATTTCGACGCATATGACCCGTCTGGCCACAATGATAGTATCCTAAAGTCCCTCTGCAACATTCTCCTTGAAATCATCAAAATAATATACATATATATACCGAACATTCCTTGAAATCATCAAAATAATATATATATATATATATATATATGAAATTATCAAAATAATATATATATATATATTCCTCATCGAACACTAAAGAAATCTAAAATGAACATCTATATTAAAAGCCTCTTTAGATATTTAACAAACTTTTTTATTTACAAGATATTATTTATAAGAGTAGGCTATATTCTCATTATATAGTCATGTTTCTCTTAAGTTATACAACTTTATCTTGAAATACAAAAAAATACCGAAGTATCTAAAATATGGTAGGAGATGACACAACCTCTAGCTACTATATAATGTCCTTGGTCCTTCTAGGATTCTTTCTCAGGTATTATGTAAATAATAGATAGTAGAAGGATGAGTGTAAATACAAAAATGTGCTTAGGCCCAATGAATGGATCTCTGCATTCTGGCAGAAAATCATTATATGGTATTTTGAAAATGATTTTACATAAAACATATTGATATCATAACTAATTGCTTGTTGAACTACCTTCAATAAAAACTTACGTAAGATAGTAACATTATAAAATAGACATGCTTTTGAACTGAAAAAACAACAACAATCACTTTAAGGGTTTTTTCATTTGTTAATAAGGATGGATATCCCTCCTTATTACTCCCTTCCATAATTAATGTTTTGTTCTTGGAGTCAAGAAGAGGAATAAGGTTTCCCTCATTATTCCTCCATCATAAGCATCTCGTGCCAAAAAAATACACATAACTGATACTTATCTATCAATCTTATCTAACATAACTCCATTATCCTATCTTATTCTCTCTGCCACCGAAAATAGAATAATAACAAACTATTACTTATCCATTCTTATTCCTCCTTATCCTCTTTCTCCAACCGAACAGAAACAATGTCTTATCCCCCTATCTCTTTTTCTTATTCCTCTACCGAATGACCCATAAGAATAAAAATGGAATGCAAAGCGTGACTTTTCTAGCTACTGAAATCAAACAACACTGTGGTTAACTGCATTAAGTTCATGAATATGAAATAAAACTGAGTGATATACACATACAACCCCAAAGGTCAAAGAACACACTAGATACAACCCAAAGCCTTTGTGCATATAGAATGTGGATCCAAAAGTCTCTAAATCATATCTAATGGTCACCATATCTAATAGCTTTGTCATATCCAATGACGTGATCAGATCATATATAATGGCATCACCATGCTAGTTCACGACTTGTCTGAGAGCAACTGTGATTTTCATTATTTCTATATTCTTTCTTTCTGATTTATAAAAAAACATAACTACAAGCTATAAAGTGTATGATATCTTAAAGCTATCTGCATATATGTAGAAGTTTTATGGCTTATTGCAGCAATTGAAAACAGAAATCTTAATTTTTATTAAACATTCTTTATGTTCAAAAAGGAAAAAAACTAAGATTTTTCCACTATACATTAACTAATCATATTAATTCAATACAAAGGTCTGAACGCTAAGCTGCATGTATAATAGATAAAAACTTATTTGATTTCCAAACTTAGATGATACATGTATAACTATGCAATCAAAATATATATGAAAGCTTTAACATTGCAATTTAGTGGTTAAAACATATGGAATACTTAAAATAGTTTTTTAAGAGACCACTCACCTTCAATTTGATATTTATGTCTCTTCATGAGTTTATCTCCATCCACCAATCAAAACAAATCCACCTCTTATATAGTAGAAAGAAAACCAATGTATGGAATATGCTAATCCATGTTTACACATGCATGTGTTGATAAGGTCTCTTCTTTTCTTGAATTTTGATTTGCTCCTTTTTACCTTAAACTATACCCATATGAGGACTAAAAATGTGAATAATGTTTGATCTCTTGATAGAATTCTACATAGTTCTCCCTAAAAAGGTGACATTTTTTAAGAAAAAATCAATAAATTTCCCCTTATATGCCAATAAAACACGAAAAGATGGCTTATATCTGCTAACGTTTCTCCCGCAATCTGCTATGCCCCGCTCGCATCGTAATCCTACCTTTGCTTGCCAGTAGCACTTCACTACGTTCTTCCTGACCATTCTCACCTTCTCTCAACCTTTGATTTTGAGGTTTTATCTATGGAATGGATTGGATTTGGGGGAAGGGGGATTTATAGGCCTCCAAGTAGTGAAAATCATTATTTAGGACCCATTCTTTATATCATTGATTTTATCAAAACCATGATTTTCTCCAATATTATGGTTTCCTGCCCATTGTTTTTGACCATGATTTTGGTTCATGTAAACCTTGATTTTTCTCATGAAACTCAATTAACGTTAATTGTAATTAATTAGTATTAGCCGAAAGTAATAATCTTTAATTATATTTAACCTTGTTAATCTATGATTAAGTTCCTTAATCATCAGTAATCTCTTTAATTATGATCAACTCTTTTCTAATAACAATGTTAAGATTGATTTTGAGCTTAACAAATGTTAACTATTCAAAAATTCACATAAATTTGTATTAACACCCGATTAATATGGATCAAGATCAGTTGGTATCATCTCGTCAAGACTGGGACTAGAGAACTTTAATACATAACTTCTATAGATATCACACCAAAATGAGGTTTAGGATCATAAAAAACAAAGAGAATAATAAGTGATTTTACATAATCAAACATTCCTAAATTTGGTACCTTTTAAGGTTGACAATATCATAACTACTTATCTATATTGTATTCTATTCTCAAATCTAACAAGAAACTACAAATTTCAATGAAAACATCGTGTCCCTTTGAACACTATCCATATAATTGACTGTACCTACCGAATATTTGCCTAGAGCCCACTCTATTCTTCCCGAATGGCGTATCTATAATGTGCGGAAGTCATTCATACATGACAGATTGAATAGCAAACTATACAAAGTGAGATCACACAAACCATACATATATAGCATAAAGATTAGTAAGATGAGTAATAATTTTTTGTTCTTTTTAAAATAATGTATACTTTTCTACTTCCATTACTTACAAATGTCATTCTACATCTGCAAATTACATTCCACGTCTCATTCAACTAAAGGACTCAATCTTTACCGACATAAAAGACATGATACTTGCAAAATGATGTTCAAAACTTATATTATGATGTGTAACAAGTTTTCAAAATAAGTCCATTTACAAAATTTTGTCAAGATTCAACGTGATCGCAACCGAGCATTTTTTTGTTGATGCAACAGATTTGATAACGTGCTTCGTAGCCATTTAATTCGTTGCCACAACCCCACGGACCCAACATCAGAATGACAACTCTATAGCTCTCTTTCAGGCATAGTTTGGGAAGAGGTATCTCAACTAGCCCGGCCAGTCTTTGATGCAGAGAGCATGTTTTCTCTTTGGCATTATTATGACTTTTATAGGTTGGAAGGCTTAACAATATATTCAAAATGATAGGTTATGCTTTCTGAATGTTGTGCATATTATGTATTTATTTGGAGGTTTTAGGCGTGATGTCATGTTATGGCTGGGACATATAATTTAAAGGAGGGTGAAGATCACACGAAGAAAAAGGGAATTCGATTGCCAGTAAAGGGTAAATGAAGTGAAGGGCATATGTGAGGTGGGGAAGGAGGGGTGTGAACATACGACGATGGGAGAGAAGTGGAGCATTGGAGAGGCGCATGTGGGAGATGGGGGAGGTGTTAAGTAGCAGAGATGAGCAGATGGATTGTGTCTATCCTTTACTATATATTAAAGAGGGGAGTCCAACCCCATTTGATTAGTTTGCTTTTATCCTAAAATTCCATAAATATCCTTCTGCTTTTGCTAAAAAATTGCATTTCCTATAATGTCCTTTCAACATTTCCTCCCGTTAGTTGCCCCCACTCTTTATTAATATTTTCTATATGTTAATATAAATACTAATGTAAATAGTTAAATTAAATTAATGTTATAGAGGACCTCGGAGATGACCTAGCACTAAATTCTTATGTAAGATTCGAATTTTGTCCTTTCTTAATCTGTTACAAATTATTGTGCGCTTGCATCTACATAAATGCTCAAAATTTGTATTCAAATAAATTGTTTACATTTAGATAATTTCGAATTCGAAAAAACTGAAATTTTCCAATATTACAAATTATTGTGCACTTGCATCTACATAAATGCTCGGAATTTGTATTCAAATAATTTGTTTACATTTAGATAATTTCGACTTCAAAAAAATTGAAAATTTCCAATGTCTCTAATCTTTCTTTATGCATACTTTGCAATGTACGGATCATCAATATATATATATAATTTATGGCATGCATATATATATAACATCCCTATAGATTAATTATAACCTCTTGATTGGACATGTATATGATACATCTTTTTTTGTGTCGTAACATTTTCCGTACTCAAGATTGAATTTAAAAAAGTAGCATCAAAATCATTTTGCTTACTCTAAACTCAAAGAATTACAAGAACGAAATGTTGCGAATCCCGCAAATCTCGGGAGTAGAGTCAGCTTTCTTTTTGATAAAGCTCGGTAGATAATCCACTAAGCTGGATGAAAGGTGTGGGGAGAACATTCTTTTCCTGACTTCGGCTTCAACGACTCTCACAGTGAACCATTTGCTTAGAGAATAACTGCACTCTGAATATATTATTAAGCAAATAAGAAAAGTCTTTCAAGAAATCAATTAGATGACACTCAACGACACTAATCACATCTCCTTTGTCAAGGTGAATGCAAAGGTTGTTTGAATTCTATTAGGGGTGGCATAATTATGTCTATATTAACATATAAACTTTAAAAAGGATAATGGATGTTTGCAGAAGGAATTGATAAAAAAATTAAAAAATAAGAACACGATAAAGTAAATAATAATATTTCTTATGAAGAGGAGAGGCATAGGTTTTCTTTTGTCTCACGGTGGTGGCATGTATAGTTTTTAAAATTAACATGAAGAATAGTGAATCAATGTTTTTTTTTGCTATACTATTTCTATTTAATAGTTGCTTTCTACATATGATCAATAAATTTGCTCATTTCTCTCTCAATCCACTTTGAATAAATTTTAAGTCAAATGGTACATTTTTACAAATCATCTAAGTAGTCTTTAGTAAGCTCATAATGCCTCTACAAAAGAGATCAACAATTAAGAAAAATGAAAGACCATAACAAAAAGGAAAACAATCCTCTTTAATACAACAATGATAAACCCTTCACTCAAATTAAGTAGGGTTGTCTATGCACATTCTTTGCATCTATTTATATCTAAATAATTAAGATCGCTCCGGATAGCTTCTTCCAACACTTTCTAGGTCATCCTCACCCTCTCTTAACTGGATTACATCATTGTTTAGACTGTTAAAATTACGTGTTCTAGATGGAGGGCATATGTATCTTTGTTTCTGACGAAATTCGATTGACATATAGGAGGGATATATAGATGAATGTACATAGTGATATTTTTAAAATAATAAAAAAATTGGAGGATAAAATTTGTGCTATAAGTTTCAAATCCCTGTCTGTGAAACAAAATAATTTGCGTTGACACAGGTTTCGAATCCATGTCCTTCGTACACCAGATAACAGCAATGTTACCACCCAACAAACCAAAAATATTCTTTTTGATATGACATTAAAAAAAATTATAGTGCTCTTTGCATAAAAGTACAATAAAATCGCGAAGATTAACACTTAATTTTTCCTTTCAGAAGTAGAGTTCTTAGTAAGCGAGCGGGATGATACCAAAGTATCATAGAACAAATTTCTAACATAATGCTCACAGTGAAGCGATATAAATAACACAATTGTTAGTCATTAAAGCATGTATACGATTCAAAATAAATAGCTATCTCTCCACCATAATCATGTTCATCGTATCTTTTTAATACATTTTTATACATTAGAAACAATATGAGGTTGAATATTATGTGATGAGTGATTTTGATTTCTATCGAGATTATGGGATTTATATTGGGATTTGTGTTCTATATTATTTTATATACCATTACATTCTCGTAAACTATATAATTATTTTTTACATTCCTATTTACTTGAAAATAAAAGATATAATAATTACTAGCCTACAATGAAAATAATTGTCCCCTGGTTTGACCTTGGAGAACTAGAATACGTGAGATTTCTTGAATATACAATTCATTAAAAAGATATATTTAATGATCTAAACATAAATCAAATGAAGATAATTTTTTAATGGATGGAAAGTGTATGGGCATACGGTTAGCAAAAATATAAAAAATAAAATAAGAAAACTTTCATATGGACTTAATTGACACATGTAAGGACATATTGTAATTAAGACTGCTTTTCAAATTTTACAAGTATAAGGAAAATCTTATAAATTTTCAATTTAATAGAAAAGTAAAATGGATGGAAGTGGGCAGAAATCTTAACAGGAGAGCTAACATTTGTTCCTTCAGATTTTGCAGATTACGTGTATGATCTTTATATAGATTTCCATGTAGTTTGCTCTGAATAGAAGTGATTAAGTAATTTACATACATAACCCTATCGCCATTATGTGTACCTATAAATTTTCTGAAACATCTACATACACTATGACAAATATACATACTATCAATATGGTGCTCCAATCTGGTGAATTTTTTCTTAAACTTTGTACGTAGATGTCAATTAGTATTTCACCCAAGTGAAATTTACCCATGCAAAGCAGGGGCTCCTACTAGTTGAGGTGAACGAGAGGGAGGGGGGTTAGAGGATGGATTGGAGCCGCGAGAGAGGACATGGCTATAGGAATTAGGAAAGCAACAAGGTTATTCTCGTCTATTCATGTAATTTCCAAATGCCGCTTAACGGTGAGAAACAAACTTGGGGACCACATTGTTATCATGAAAATGTTCAGGACTTAAATCTATACAGTTTGAAAGTTTGGGGACTACTTTGTTTAAATCTCCCATTAAATTACTCAAATTAAATTTGTTTAGGCTCGTGAATATTCCGTTAAATAAGCTTGTCCTTAACTGGTGACCTAACGTGTCCCCGAGGAGTTTCGCCCCAGTGTCCGTAACTTGGCCCCCGGTTGACTCCTCCCTTACCCGTCGAGGTATCAGTCCAAGACGAAGCTCAGAGCCGACCGACAGCCCGGAATCAGATCTCGCACATCGTTATCGATTATCTCTACAGGTCTTCGATCTCCGCCCTCTTATCATTCGAAAAACCATTCGGTCTGCTTAGATCCATCCACAATCCGTCTTATCTGTTTAGCATCATAGCAGATGGAGAACCTGATATCTTTGGTGAATAAGATCCAGAGGGCATGCACGGCGTTAGGAGATCACGGGGAGCAGAGCGCCATGCCAACTCTGTGGGATCAGTTACCGGCCATCGCGGTTGTCGGAGGACAAGTAGGTCTAGATCTCGATTGGTGGAGGCTTCTACCTCATGCCCATCGCTGTCATTTACCTTTCGCCTTTTGTTTCGAGCGTAGAGGGAAGAATGCTTCCTGTTTATAAGATGATAATATGAGAGTGGGTGTCTACGATTCAAGCATTTGTTTTCGGATTTCGCTTACATGGTCTAAAGCTGAACTATTCCTTTCTGGTAGTCTCTGTACGTCAGTGTTTATGGAATGTTAATGCTGCTTGAAAAGGTAAACAGTTCTACTTTGATTTGTTTGGAATGCTGTCTAGTTAGCTGAATCACGCTGTTGAAGCAGTAATTTATTAAGAATTTTGACTTCAGATTTGTTGTAGTCGTTTTTCGTACATGACGCAATACACTAAAAATACAATTTTTATGGAAATTCTAGAGGCGAGTGATTATAAAGTGAGCGATTTGCCTATACAGTTTATTTTGTCCAAGTGTTTCTGTTTTGGCTGGGTTAATTTTTTGGGTTCGTGCCGCCATTTCAACACTGAAAAACAACTATGGCAAGTGAAAATACGCTTGTTAAGATGGGCGAAGAGAGATCTGACAGAAAAAAGGACCTGTAGGATAGTCTAAAAAAATCAAACAAAATATGCTTTGATCCATTTTTATGCTGTTTTAACCCAACTATACGAACACTTCTCTGATACTTCATTTGGCAGAGCTCCGGCAAGTCTTCAGTGTTGGAAAGCATTGTGGGGAAGGATTTTCTGCCACGGGGATCTGGTAAGCTTTCACATTAATCAACAATCCGTTCTCCAACTTACACCTTTTGACGAAGCCGACCAACCACATGTAAAATCTTAAAGGCATTGTTACTCGACGCCCTCTTGTCTTGCAACTACAAAAGATTGATGAAGGGAGAGAATATGCGGAATTTCTTCACCTTCCCAGGAAAAGGTTCACAGATTTTGGTATGCTCTCTTGCTGGATAAACATTATCACTGGACTGGACTACATGTTGTTGTACAATTCTAATCAACATTGTAGTATTCTGCACTTCTAACTCAGTCTTACGTTGCTCTAAAACTATTATCAGCAAAGGTCAGTTGACATTTTAAAGTGCTTTTTGACTTTTCTTTCATGTGTGCAGTTTTTTTAAAATATTTTCTTCGATTCGTGGAGGAGAAGTTTTATCCACATACTTATAAGATGTTTATTGAGACACAAAATTGCATTTTTTTCTAAATTACACAATGTTATTTAAGGAAAATGGGTGAACACCGATTATGTACCCCCCAAAATAAATAAATAAATAAATAGTTGTTCAAAAGTTTAAACATAAGAACTACAAGGAGTCAAGGACCAAGACTTGGCTAGAGCCCCAGCATGCTTGATTACATTTTTCACATAGAAACTTTCTTGATGGAAACTTACTTTGTTCCCTGCCAGCCAAATTGCCCGTATCATAACCAATGTCCATATCCTATTGTTGTTCGAGCCACTCCAGTCCATGCTGATAGTGTTTCGTAACTTAGATCCTATTTATTAACATGCAGTGATAGAGTTCGAATAGAGTTATGGAGTAAAACTGTCCTATTGTCATATCTTATTGAAGTCTATAATTTTTAGCTCCCCTAAATTTTAGAAGGTTATCTCACCAAACATACAAGCATGCTTTATAAGATGTTGTAGGATGCAACAAGGAGTATCTTTGAAAATGGATGGTTCTTTTTGGCCTTTTGGCAAACATCAAGCATAGTGATTGTTCTTATTGGTTCAATAATGTAATTTTATTTCGAAAAACCAAAATTACTATTCTTTAGTTGTCTTAATTTGCTTTAAAAAGAGTCATTGCTAGTTCCTATTGAGCAAGTACTTGCGAATGTTGAGGTTCATATGTTCAGGGGATGTGGAATTATATTATGATTTTATATGTGCCACATAAGTTACTTTTGATTTTTTGGAAAGTCCTACCAAAAACATCACTCAAGATTTTAGAATGGATGCTAAAATGTTTTATGGTGAAGGGTTTCTATCTTTTTTTTCTAAATTTTAAAAAGTTGTGGCATACACATAGAAAGAACATGTAGTAATTCATATGGATGGTGAGCACCATAAAAGAGAACCCAAAAGAAGTAAATTAAGGAAAGTGTCATACATGATGTAAGAGAAAGCCAATCATATCACTCTTTCTCGTGCTACACATATGTATTTGTCATGTCAAATAGCAAGGCGTGTCGAGGGGGGAAGTAATTAAATAGCAAGGTGTGTTGGGTGTGTGCGTGTGTGGGGTGTTGAAGCATTCGTTGTATGCGCCCATTGAGTTGTAAGCAGGGTAAATGGATCCTGAAGAAGATCCATTTACTCCATCCAGTGTTTAGTCCCACATCGTCCAGTGGTGGGACTTGGAGGCTCTGGAGAGGCTATATAAGGAGCCCCAGACCTCCTGTACTCATTGAGAGAAACTCAATAGACAAACACGCCCCGTAGAGGGCTTCTCCCGTGGTTTCATCCCGCTCCTCACGGAGTAGGGTTCCACGTAAAATCCCGTTCTTCTTATTGTTGTTTATCTTTTCCATGTTTACGCTTCCGCTTCCGATTTTCCAACATGGTATCAGAGCGGGTCGATTCTCGAGGATTTTATGTTGATTATCTGTCCAAGATTTGTTTTTTTGATGTGATGTTATAATTGAAGATTATTGTTCATGAAGTTCTTGTCCGAGATTTGTTAGAAATCTGCGTGTCGTTAAGGGTTTCTAACGAAACCCAGATTCAGACCTCCCGTGTTCAGGCGATACATGATTCAGGCGGCGTTGGCGTTACGAGCCCCCTCTCCAGCCATCGGACCTCCTCAAGTTCCAGATCTAACGGTGTTCTTTCAAGTACCAGTTCGGCATGGCAGCTCTGCCGCTCGTCCCGCCGCCCTGTTACTCAGATCTTGCGCAAGGAAAATAAAAAGGGGAGCCACCCCTTCCTCGAGCTACAGGCGGCACCGTCTTCCTGGATCTCGTGCCTCTCCATCGCACGCAGCAACACCGCCCTACTCCTCGCAGCGGCGAATCTCCAGCAGCGGCCCCGATCTCCAGGTCACGCGAGTCTAGGCAAGCAGCTCCTCATCCAGTCAGCATGCATCTCTGTGCGAAACCCAGATAGCGCGATGAAGCCCCTGCGCGAGTTATCCCTGCATCGCGCACTCGTGCGCGCATCGGCGGCACCCGTGAGATCCCAGGCACGAGATTCAGCTGGTCCCCACGCGAATTTGAGCCCCCGCGCGATCAACCCTAGCCGCACTCAGGCGGCGGTGCACGAAGCCCAGGCGGAGCTCGTGGCCTCCAGGAGACAGCCCTCCTGGCCCGTCTTCCGCGCGTGAGGGAAAATCCCCCATCAATGTGCGGCGCAGGGAACGAAGGGGTTCCCACGAGGGGGAACCCTAATAGGTGGGGTCACGTTTTCTTCAAGGGGTCAAAGTGGGCCCGATGGCCTAAAAGAAAAAAAAAGGCCTGTTTCATTAGAAAAAAAGGTGGGGGGCCCGATGTGCCTTAAAAAAAGGGGGAGGGGAGCTGGATTTTTTGTTTAAAAAAATCTGATTTGAAAAAAAAAGGAGGGAGAGAAAAGGCACGTGCAATAAAAAAAAGCCGCATGAATTTAAAAAAAAATGCAACAAAAGCCGTAAAAAAAGGTTGAAACGGCTTTACAAAAAAAATGTTACAAAAAAATATTGGCGGTTTAAAAAAAGTAATTATGAAAAGCCGCAAGTTCGTGTTCTGTTTTTCCCCATTATGTTGTCTTCTCCCAACTTGGTCGAATTCTCAGTTTTCCGACCAGTATGGGAGAAAGGGGGAGTATATGTAGAGTCACAGGTCTATTCAGATGCTCCAGATGTCAGATCTTCATATTCCAAGCCAGTGCACGTTGTTCAGACTCTACAGATCCAGTTTTAGACTCGACATCAGATATTTCCGAGTCTCAGTTTCAGACACGCACGAGTGTGCGGTCATTGTCAGATGTGCATATGTTGCCATCATCAGTTCGAGGTCCCCATCATTCTTGTTGTTGTTCGGCCAGAGTTTTCATGTGAGCCATAGGGACTCCAGAGCAGAGGACCATTCCCTTGAGGGCAAGGGTTTTCATGTACACCAGAGCAGTGCACCATTCTCTGAGCCAGATGGGAGAGACTCAGTTCTCCGACGAGGAGACTTCAGGCGCAAGTTTCAGACTCGATGGTCAGATTCCGAGTCTTCAGTTGACTCACACTCCAGCCCGTTCGTCCTCCTCACCTGCACGGCATGAGAAGCAACATCCTCGACTGCAGCATGTGCGCGTTGGGTTGATATTGTCCGTAGTGTCCTGTAGCGTTGAGTTGAGTTTATTTTCTGTTTGTCCAAGTTGAGCATTGCATGCTCCAGCTTGAGGGGGAGTGTTGGAGCATTCGTTGTATGCACCCATTGAGTTGTAAGCAGGGTAAATGGATCCTGGAGAAGATCCATTTACCCCATCCAGTGTTTAGTCCCACATCGTCCAGTGGTAGGACTTGGAGGCTCTGGAGAGGCTATATAAGGAGCCCCAGACCTCCTGTACTCATTGAGAGAAAGTCAATAGACAAACACGCCCCGTAGAGGGCTTCTCCCGTGGTTTCATCCCGCTCCTCACGGAGTAGGGTTCCACGTAAAATCCCGTTCTTCTTATTGTTGTTTATCTTTTCCATGTTTACGCTTCCGCCCGGGACTTGAGTTCGCGCCACCGCGCGGTGGGAGGGCAAGCGGGACTGGGTCGAAGGGCCCGGCTCCTTGGTGCGCCGCCTGGGAAGGCACGCGATGCCTCTGGAAGGAGCGCACATGCTTCTATGCGCGTGCAACGATACTGCGACGGGGTATCGTGCGCACGATCTGTGCGTGGTGCGCGAACAAGAAGGGGCAGTCGTTGTTGGGACTGATGCGGTTTCGCCATACCTCCTATGCCGCTGGAGTTGAAGATCCTTAAGATAATTGATAACGTCCCATGCAAAGATAAGAATGATATTTTTGTTAATAAATCTTAGTTCTTCGAGAATGACATGTCCCATGCAATACCAGACATCCTCCTTGAGGAAGACAATGAATCCCAATCTGAGAGCTTACGCTCCAATTTCTCAATGAGCGAGAGTCGATCTGCTTGCTTGATGTGGCTTCTCGTTCAGGGAAGTCCTAAGTACGATAATGGGAAGCCTCCACGAGGTATGACAAGGAACCTACCATAGTCAGCAATCTCCAGACAAAAGGTAGATTTTGACCAATTAATATTCGAACTAGAGAGCTCCCCCAAGATATCTAGACTATGGACATCCCTTTGGCCTTTGCCGTCTTCCCTCCACAAAGTAAATAATATAATTAGCATATTATGGCACCAACACAAAGATATCATTAAGGAGATACCTACATTCCATGACCAACCAAGATCCGAAATGCATCTACAACCAACACAAAGAGAGGGGCAAGAGGACACCCCAGACATACCCCACATTGTGGTTGGAAACCCCCCCTCAAGAATAACAAGGAAAAAACGACAATGATTAATTGCTTCATTGGCATGATCCAAAGGTCAATGAACTCTCTCTTCACTAGCGTAGCCCAAAGGAATCTCCAATCCACATAATTGTATGTCTAGGAGAATCCGAGAAATCCACTTTAACAACATGCCGTTCACGTGCATGCTTCTAGTCCGCAATTCAGTTACCATAACAAAATTGTCCATTATGTGCTTGTTTAGAATAAATGCCGCATGAATTGGGAAAATAATTTCATCTATCACAAGTCGTAGTTTGTTGGCAAGCACCTCTGCAACAATAAGGTAAAAACATTCCATAAATAATAATCGAAAAAGCTCCTACCTGTTCAGAGGGTCCTCCTTCATTAGAATGAAGAGAAAAGCCTTGTTAACTCTATCATATTTGGAGTTCCTGCACAAAATTCATCCAACTCCATATTATCACCTCACATATCCTCCCAAAATTCTCGAAAAATGAAGATCAGGAGCCCTTGAACATTCAACTCCGGCACCATAATACAAATTTCCTTTGGCTTAATATTTTTGGATCAAGACACCCTTTGATAGTGCAATAAAATGTGTAGAAAACGCGAATGTGGATGCATAGTCAAAGATAAAGAATATAAGTACAGACGAACACATGGATTTTTTGTGGAACCCTACTCCATAAGGAGCGGGATGAAACCACGGGAGAACTGCCTCAAAGGCCTGATGTTTCTATTAATCTTTCTCAAAGGTTACAGGTGGTGTGGGCTTCTTATATAACTCCACTAGTAAGATCAAGTTCCACTCCGACGATGTAGGACAACCCCAGAGGTATCCAATTACCTATCTATGGACACATACTCTGACACTTCTCAAGCTAGAGAATGCAATTCTCAACTTGGACAAATAGAAAGCAATTACTCAATCACAATATACACGACACTACGAACAATACCAACTAAAAGCAAACTTTGTCGCCTTGCCTACTAAGGACGTTGATTCTCATGCTGTGCTGGTGAGGAGCTGAAGGATTGGAGTCTGAATAGGGTCTCCTCATCAGAGATTGTGTACTATGTACAACATTTGTCAGACTACCGGAAATGAACCAAGTCTCATCATCAGAGAACGTGTACTCTGTACTGTGCAGAGTTGTTGGAACTGGAATGAGTCTCGTTGTCAGAGAACTCTGCCCCACAACATGTCTCCTTCATTGAAGACTGTTCCATATCTCTGATGGGCCAAACAAAGAACATCGTAGGAATCTCTCTATGTAGATATTTAAAGATGGATCTCTCTCATAGGGACCTCAAAGTGGGTTCTCTCTCATTAGAATCTCGAAAAGATCTCGTATATGAGTTCACGATCACTGGATAATAGAGTCTGAAATCAAGTCTCCTCATCGAAGAACCGGATCACTCAAATACAGAGTGTCTCGAATTGGTAGAGTTTGACTCTGAAAGCTCTACACAATACTTCCCCTTTCTCCCATACTTTTAAAAAAAGATGACAGTCTAAGTTGGGAGAAGAAATGTAGAGGGGAAACAAAAAAATCCTCATTTTTTAAATAAGCTGTTCTCTTTCTTTTTTCGGCTTATCCTCCTTTTTGTATGCCTCGTTTTTTGGAGCGGTGCCCTAGTTGAGTCCCAATGATCTGGCGTTGACGAAGATGCGTCACTGGAGCCTTAACAAGGCCCCAACAGTTTGGCAGCGGAGAAGGATAGTTGTTGGGATCCCTAGCGAGGCACCAACGGTCTGGTAATGATGAAGGAGGAGCCACAAGTAGGCTCTAGTACCCTGATGGTGGTGGAGGAGCGCCACATGTGGGCCTTAGAGATCCCTTGCGATCTAGCAACGGAGACTATCATTGGGGGCCTTAGCGAGGCCCTAATAGTTCGGTGGAGGCAAGGGAGGCGCCACATGTGGGCCCTAGCGCTCAACAGTGACTGTGGTGTGCCCTAGCAGTGATGACGGTGGTGTCGGAGAGGCTGGAGGTAGCGTGAGGTATTCGGTTAACGGTCCTGGTCTAGGATCGTTGCTCTGATACATGTGGAGAAAGAATTTGAATGGAATGGTTTATTCAAGGGGTATGTGTTTCTTATATAGCGTGAAACCCTAGAGCCCAAAAACAGATAATTGTGTAAGTGACCTTGGTTTACATGACTCAATAAAGAGATGATAAAAATCAAATAACTCTAACACTTGTAATTTTTGTTGTCTTTTTTTTTTGAATCTGCGGTTTAGATGGTGCAACCCACGTAATCTCACTTTCTTTTTGTATTTTAAAGGAGCAACCCCTATCATAAAAAGAGGGCGGCATTGGGGGTTAGAGAGGCATATATGGAGAAACAGAGATATCCTTACATGCTTTACCCTTCCCACCCCCAATTCCCCTCTCTCCCTCTCCTTCTCATGTTCCTCCTCTCTTCCCTAACTCTCTTCTCTTCTCCCCAGCGACCACACGACTATCTTGCTTATCTTCTCCTTCTCCTCTCCCCAATCCCAATCCCAATCCCAATCCCTCTTTTCACCTCTGAATCTCCTCCCTTCCTCCATCATGTCTCCTCTTACCCTCCAACACTTTTTTCTCCTCTCCCTAGTCTCTAGTAATCTCATTTCGCATCCCACCTTCCTCTTCCCCAACAATTCTGCCCTCCACCATATTATGAACAACCCCTTCTTCCGCCACAAATACCATCGCCATCAGCCTACCTTCACCACCACCAACTCCTTACACAACCTCGACCAACCCACCACACAAGTACGAGGGGGGGTATGGACAGACACCCACATACACACACTAATGAGGGCCCACACATGCAACCTTTTTTTCAAAAAAATGAAATTGCCAACCAACATCTCCGCATACAATTTGTCTCTTCTTCTACAATAGGTTTAACGTTCCGACAATGCTAACTTTAGGAACCTTGAACTTTAAGCGATAGTGTCCAACCCTCCGTATTGAAAACACCTTCACCTTGGCGTTGCAGTTGATGGCCACAGGACATCCTTCTGTATTGAAAACACCTTCACCTTAGCGTTGCAGTTGATGGCCATATGCCCATCCTCCCCACATGAAAAGCAACGTGTTTGTGGTGTTGATCATTGAGGCTCCGTTCCCTTAAAGCATTTAGTGATGCTTGTGATGAACAAACGTCCATCCCTCTTAATTTTCCACATCGGTGGTTCTCTTTCTCTGACTTTTTCCTCTTTACCATTTTCCTCCTCCTAAACCCATAATCCTTTTCTCTCTCTCCTCTCCCTTTCACCACTCTCTCCTCTCCCTTTTATGGCATGAATTCAGATCCTAAATAACTTGGCTAAAAAGGTAAGCTGAGAGGAAAATACAGAACTTGCAATCATGGTTTTAGAAATACGAGGCAAAACGAGGTGGTTTCCTCATCATTGAGGTGAGGCGCAAGTCTTACTTTTTATAAAAAATATCAAATAAGCTTGAGTTAAGAAAAAAATAGTATTTTAATGTTACGGAAATAAGACTAGACTAAGAAAATAGCTTTCAAACTATTTTATGCATTAAGGAATTATGATTATATGTAACATTTGAAACATCATTCCCCATATTTAGAGTCAAAATATGATATGTAATGACTTCCAACTGATATTACATTGCACTTAACATTTTTATATAAGTATCATCTTCTGTTTAGTTTCAAGTATAGATTGAAAGAGATGCTTCTTAATCATGGCCATACTCATAACGAGAATTAATGCATGAAATATGATCAAAAAATATCGTGGTCATAGCAGTCCAACAACTGAAAAATGCAGATGGATTCATAAGGCCATATAATGCTATCTATATTTAAGAATTGATGACTACTTATCTTACTTTATTGTTAGTTGTTAGAAAATATAATGCAAATGCGGAATCAGAGAAAAAAATAAACCATTATGGACACGGGAATTTTACGTGGAACCTTACTCTCTAAGGAGCGGGATGAAACCATGGGAAAACGCTTCAAAGCGTTGATGTGTCTATTGACTTTCTCATCTGATTCAGGAGGGTCTGGAGCTTCTTATATAGCCTCCACAGACCCTCCAAATCCCACCATTGGTAGATGTGGGACTAAACACTGGATGTGGTAAATGGATCTTGGAAGGATCCATTTGCCCGTTACATAAGTGACACATATACTTCAACACTCCCCATCAAGCTGGAGCATGCAATGCTCAGCTTGGACAAACAAAAAGAAATCTCAAACTCACAATACAAGACACTACATACAATATCAACTCAACGCGCACTACTGTCGCTGCTGTCGAGGACGTTGCTTCTCATGCCGTGTAGGTGAGGAGGAACCAATGGGCTGGAGTGCGAGTCAAACTGAATCTCCTCATCAGAGAGCTTGTGCTATGTACTGTGCTTGTCGGAGTCATTGCAACTGTAAATGAGTCTCCACTTGGAGAATTCTGGCCCGCTACAACATGTGGACAACTGCTCTATCTCCGAAAAGGCTAAACTGAAAAGCTGTCGAGACATCCTCGTAGGAGTCCACGATCGCTGGAGAACAAAGTCTGAAAAAGTCTCATCGTCGGAGAACTCGGTCTCTCCCATACTGACTCAGAGAATGAGATTTCTACTCTGGAATCCCTGTGAAATCACATGAAAACCCTAGACCACATGGCATAGGGAATGAGATCTCTACTCTGGAGTCCCTATGGCACACATGAAAACTCTGAGCCGACAAAACTAGAATGATGGGGACCACTGGAATAGTGATGACAAACATGTGCTCATCAAACCGAGGACTCGGAACCAATCGTCGAGTCTGATCATCTGAACAACTGTAGAGTCTGAACAATCTGGCTGGCCTGAAATCTGGCATCTGAATATAGAGAAACTGACAATTTGGCCTGTAACTCTACACCATACTCCCCTTTCTCCCATACTTATTGGAAAATAATGACATCGACAAAGTTGGGAGAAGACATGAAGATGGGGAGGAAAAAACATCACATCAACCGATTACAATTTTTTCTGGTTTTTTCTTCAATTTTAAGCATTTTTTCCCGACTATTTCATTTCATCATTTTTTAATAGCTGTCAATTTTTTTAAAATAAGCCATATAATCATTTCCTTTCCCCCCTTTTTTTCTTTTGTGTACGGCTTTTCTTTTGTACATGCCTTTTCTCAGTTTTTTTTTGAAACAACGAAACTTGTGGTTCAGTTGAACCCTTGAAATTCAGCCTAAATAGAGCTTACAAACTGTGGACGCCCCCTTTTTTTCTTTCTTGCCTTATATATATATAGCAACTGTCCTGCTCTTTCCCTTTCTCCCTCATTTTTAAAACTCTCGGCTGGGCTCATTTGGCCCAAACAGGAAAAATAATTATTTTTTGAACACCCGATCGACCCACTTGGCCCCCTTTTTTATTTTTTCCCTTTATTAAGAGTTCCCACTTGAGAATCCTTTCTCTTTCGAACCCGTGCGAAGGTCGGCGCCGTTGCTGGAGCCTTCGTCAAGGAGAAAGAGGAGGGGTTGAAGCCGTGTATCGCATGCAGGAGATGATCAGAGTCACCGCTGCCGCTGGGAGGACTGGAAGAGGGGCCACCTGAAGGAGGTGCGATGCGGCCTGGAGGTGCACCGCGAGCTCGCGCCACCTGCGTGAGGGTTGCATGACTGGAGGATGCGCCTTTTTGCACCATCGCCTTGAGCCTTGAGGGGGAGATCACGCATGATGGGGAAACACTGCCTCCCCCTCCTTTGTTGATATGTGCCGCCAGATGGAGATGGTGATCGGTTCCGTCTGCTGGAAAGAGAGTTGCGCCATCGCGCAAGTTCGAAGAGGAGCACACTACTGGATTCGGAGGTTCGATGGGACTCCACCTGGAGCTGCGGCTAGAAGGGGGTTGAGCTGCCTGGTGGTCAGACATGTAGCATTAGGGCTCGCCACTTAGACTTCGAGGCCTCCTTGGCGCGAGCCACTTGCGCAAGGGGTTGCGCATGGATGGTCTGATGTTCCAGATCTGGAGAAGAATGGAGCTGGAACTCGCCGCCAGTAGGGGCTGCCGCTGGATGCGCATGGAGGCACCCAAAGGGGAGACAACTCTCTCGACTTCTGCTTCCTGCGATGAAATGGGAAGAAGGCATTGTCGATGATGTCGAAGCAGAAGTCTCTCGTAGATGACGATCTTCAAGAATATGCAGAAATTAGGGTTTCTAAAAAACCCTAGAATTTCTCGAACCTTGGACACCTTGGACGAATCATAATCATGAACAAGTGATCTTCATGAACAAATCTTCAACAATAATCAAGAATCGAATCTTGAATAAATCAAGAACATGAAAAACCTCGAGAATCAAACCCGCTCTGATACTAGTTAGAAAATATAACTCGAAAGCGAAATCAGAGAAAAGAATAAAACATTATGGACACGGGGATTTTACGTGGAACCTTATTCCTTAAGGATCGGGATTAAATCACAGGAGAATGCCTAAAGGGATGGTGTGTCTATTGACTTTCTCATTTGATACATGAGGGTATGGGGCTTCTTATATAGCATCCACAAACCCTCCAAGTCCCACCACTGGTAGGTGTGAGATTAAACACTGAATGTGGTAAATGGATCTTCGAAGGATCCATTTACCCATCTTACATAAGTGACGCATATACTCCAACATTAGTGTAGAAAATAAGAACATTCTATTATTGATGGTTGTTGTTTTAGATTATTGGTACTTGCATTACATAACATTATAAATACCAAAGATTTGATTAGAAGCACAAGGATGTGAAGATGTTTGGGTTGAAAATTTGCAAATCTTAAAAAAAATTTAAAACACCATATAACTTGTTTAAGTTGCAAAGGTAACACCTTACAATGGCCCACCTCATCGAAAATGCCTCGAGGCTTATGCCTCACTGCCTTGAGACGTGATTTTTAAAACAAAGCTAGCAACACATGTCGCAAGCGCATGTTTGAGGATAAATGAGCTTTCCCTTTACCCGATACTGAAGAATGTCTACCATTTACATGGACCACGATCTATGAGGAGTAGTATTCTTAAGGACCATGAATTGTCCTCTACCTCAACACAAATGTCTGGACGTACTAGAGTCAACTAGTCAATCGGTACTAGCATAACAAGCATGTATAGTTACTCTCAATGGCACGAGTCTAGGCATGTGCTTTAAGACCAATGCTTTGTCTCAACTAAATGACATGGCCTTCTCCTACATTAAGCAGGGTCGGCTACCTAACGCAACCCCCACTAGGAGGAATTTGAACCCATGTCTTTTGGGTGATAGGCAAAATGCACTACAATCAGACCATTGAATTGGGTATTAATGATTTGTCTCAACCGTGAAAGAAAAACTGTCCATCTGTGGATCACTCGAGGAGGAAGACGTCTTTAAGGATTGATCAACATGATCTATAACATGATGAGCAGTAGGAGAGAAAGCATGCTTTTCGTAGAATGTGAAACATCCCAAACATAGTCCCACATATAGTACTCATGAAGTGTGAGAGTAATTTATTAGAGAGGAGGATTACTACTTTACAACTTAGATTTGAGCATTTTGGTTGGTCATTGAGTACCCGAGCTTAACAAGTTGTCGGGGTCAATTATACTTCCTGACGGCTCAAGTCTAGACTCGCTAAGTTACAGATGGTATCGGAGCAATATTTCCTCTACTAGTCTAACGGACTACCCAAGAGGTGGAACTAAACCTATCATAGAGATAGGATGAAAAGATTATCCGGAGTATTCAACCGTCACTATTATTGGGAATAAATGATGGATCATATCATAACGAGGACATTGCAAATATAAAGTGGGGGAGTTCGAAAAACCCCAATCATAGTCCCACATCTAGTATTCACAAAGTGTATGTGAAAATGAGTTATAAGAGAGGAGGGTTGTTTCTTAACAACTTGGGCTTAAGCATTTTTGGTGGTGATCAACGAGTCCGGTTGGGTTCAAGCCCGATAAGTTGTTAGGACCAATTATTCTCGACAATGGCTCATGTCAAGGCTTGAGATGTTACAACACATGTCCTCCACGTGTCACGATTTTTGACAGTAGGAACAACGATGATAGATTCCACATCCATCTCCAAATCATCGACCACCGCATCTTTTCCTGGTAAAGGAACCTCCTCGTCCCCATAAAAACAATAGTGGCAGTGGTCATGATTTTAAAAAACCTGAGGCATATATAGAAAAATATACATAAATACAATTACACATAATTATATATATTTTTAAAATCATAAATTTATGTATTCCCCAACATATTCACCCTATACGTTATGAACATGAGAATATATAATATTTTTTGCATGATTTGCTTTGAATTCTAACTCGTATTGTCGTCCATATACAATGCAAAGCTTATTATGACCTCCATTAATGTTGACGGGTGAAGTTCTTGTCGAATCAGGGGTGAAGCAAAATTATGTGACTAACATATATTATTAACATACACAACATACAATATGTTTATGTTGTATTATATATGTTATATGACTAATATATATATATATATTGATATGCTATGAATCCTAACAATCTAATTTGCTAAATCCAGTTAAAGAATCGTTGTATGCACCCTCCCGTCGCACCATACCCTACCAGCACGGTGGTCTCGCTGCCCGGTCAACGAGCCTGGGATGGGGGAGGGCTACAAGGAAGAAGTGGTGCTTCCCCCTTGCGGGGGTTGCAAGGGGCAGCGACCCCGTCCCGAAATGAATTTTTATACGTTTTTCTAAAACCATGGCAGGTAATGTCATTATTCTTAGCCGGACGCATCATAATAATATCGAGATGGTTATATGCCTCTTTGATTGAAGGGATCATGGCTGTGGTGAGAAATGGGCTCCTAGTGGAATCTTAGATAGGATCAAGTCCATACGGAAAAATTCTAGCCACGAGCATCTCCATGTATGTATCATCGTCGCCGCTAGTTACATGGGCATGTAGAATAACAGTTACGGAGTTTCTCATACTCGCATGGTAAATATGAAGAGTTCGACCAACCTATTTGCTTTGATGAAAATCATGTTGTAATAGGAGAATTTGTCTAATTTCTTGCACGTGAATACATAATGGCAAGAAAGTCCCACATCGACTTGGTTGTGTACTTAGAAGACATTTTCCATGATGCATTGGGTCCCGTTGGACTTTAGTTCTTTAAGAGTACGTCCTTACCACTAACCTCCATCAAACTCATGAAGTGCATGGAGCTTAACTCGTAGTTGTTCCCATTCTTCCTGACAATCGAGCCTTGACCTTTCATTAATCATGGTGAAGACCACCGATGCCCTTGATATTTCGCATAAATGGTTTTTTTTTTGAGGCTCAAAAAAGGGGGATACACTCGTTGGTGTTCGCCCCAGCAATATATATTAATAGAAAAAGAAAAAAGGGAGGAATACTTACATAGTCAAGGAAGAAGAGATGGTTTTAGAAAGCGTAATCAGAAACGACAAAATTCCGGGTCTAAAGAAGAGACTCGGCCACCATAAAAAGGCCCAAAAAACTACCGAATACACCAGTTGGATGTAAGTCGAGCACACGAGATAAGAATGTTTTCACGATAGAAGCGCTGCCCGGAGAAAATAACTTCGTTCCTGCCAAGCCATATGCACCACAGCCGCGCGACGGGAGCCAAGAGGTCACGCCTCTCCCTGTTCTTGTTGGACCACAGAATCTCGCAGAAAGCGGAGAGGTTGTCCGCTCTCGCCCAAGGCAAATCTTCCCAAATTCCTGAAACCAAGTGGCAGCCGAAGAAGCGGTGGTCAATGGTATCGTCCTCATCATTACAAAGGGGGCAGGATGCACCGAAGTCTGGTCATTTCGCATAAATGGTTAGTCGTAAAAAAACAGGAACACAGGTCTGAATTGTAAGGGTCTATGTAGACATTAAGAGGGTTTGTGTATGAAGGCCCGAGCAGCATAACTCCATAACATTACCCACAAATTACCCATGTACCTTTTACCCGATTCTAGAGTATTAACGAGGCCCTCTAGGGATGCAACGATGAAGATGAAAGGGACATAACAATGACAATGACCAATGGCAGCAGTGAGATGGAGATGGTGCTGGGTGGCACATGTAGCTACTGGGTTGGCGACAGTGTGGTGGCAGCACCTAGTGGCTGCTGATGGAGTTGGCACAAGGCTTGCACAAGGTAGTCAAGTGAGATCTGTGAGAGGCCAGGCGGTGCTACCCAATGGAGCCTCTTCACGGCATTGCTCAGTGGAACCCTCCTCACAGCATTGGCGTGCGATGTTGTCGAATGGCACCCAAGGCTGGACGCAGCCTGCAAGAGGAGAAAAACCAGCTTTTGGATGATGTTAGGTTTAAACTTTCAAGAGAGGTCCAGATCCTCAATCTAGGACCAATGCTATGTACCATGCTGAAAAATAAGATGTATTAATGTGTTCAAAACTGAAGTCCATATGGACTTTTCTACAGAGAAAACAAGGAAAATACAGAGCCATAAACAAAAGAGGACTAACGAATAGGTCCTTATAATACAATAAATTCTCTACAAATACCGAATAATATAACTAGTCCATCCACTATATTGCCATGGTTTACGCAGTTCCATGAATTAGTTCTTGATATTTTCAAATAATAAGCAATGAATTGGCATACACTGTTGAAAATTTGGAGAGTATCATGATTTTTTAACATGGCTCAATGTCAGCATGTACATTGTCACTGCAATTTGCTCAAATTTTACATTCTAAATAGCAAATTATTTGGGCTGTTTCTCAATGTCACAATCTGAACGTGTTGTACTTACTGTAAACTCAATCCACTTGTTTTTTGGTATATGTCATAATTTTCTTTTCACCATGGATCGGTTTTTTTGGCCATTTGTTATTTTCCTGTCATGCCAAATAGATCATTGTTGTGATTCACCAACGGACATGGCCTTATTTTTTTGGTATTATTTTTTTCAGGTCTTGTAAGAAAAGAGATTTCAGATGAAACTGATAGAGAGACTGGGCGGACGAAGCAAATTTCTAGTGTTCCTATTCATCTCAGCATTTATTCTCCAAATGGTAATCTACAAACATCAATTTTGTGGTTCGTTAAGAGGTATTTAATTAACATTAGGTCTCATACCTTCTAGACATATTTAGGAAACTGGCTATCTAGACTAACTACTTAGAGGATTATGCTGTGAGGTAAGTGGATCACCTCAGTAGATGATGCATGGAAGTTATTCTAAAGCACAAATGATTCATGAAACCTACGGGGTAACAGTGCACCAATGAGTTGTGCTGTCTGCACATGCATCGGCTTCAGAGATTTGTTATTACCTATGAGGATTTGTGTTTTCATTGCCTGTTAATGATTAAGTATATTTTGGATCGAAGTTAAAATGTTCCATGCTTATTTGGTAGTTGAAGGGTTTGCACCAGCTTTTGGTATGCAACACGTCACCAGGGCTGTTGATGGTAATTAGGTTGATGGGTACCCAACCCGAACCATGAAGAATATCCTGAACTTTCAGTATCCATTAAAATCACATGGAAGTGGTGTTCCATCCAAACCAGCATGTTTTCGACAAGTGATACAATTGGATTTCCATGAGTAGCTGCGGATACCCAAGTAAATCTAGATGGGGTATGTGTTATACAAAATATGAGAATTTTTGACATTAACCGCCTAACTACCAATCCTTTCATCTCAACTAGGCAACACAACACCTCTTCCTCGGTCCACTGAAGTCCCTCCAGCTCGTTCAATGCTTCCTCTCATCCAATCTTCGGTTCATCAATACATCACCATCTCCACTTGACACCCAGAGACCTTCCTTTGATACTGCAAACATTCGGGTGGTTGTGGCGATGCCTTTCTTTCGATACCGCAAGCTCTCAGAATGTTTTGCCAATGCATCGAGCCCCTCCATCGATGCCTCTACTCTCTATACTTTAACATTCTCATCTGAGAAATGTGTGGTTACAAAATTGTGATTTTATCCAATTACTCGATCGGTGATAAAGGTGACAATTTCATCTTTTCCTAGAACGATGCAAGCAACAATATGACTAATAGTCAATGGCTACTATATCGAGGGTCTCAAATATGTTAACTTCGTGCTTAACTTTACGCTTGAGGATCATTCTCCAGTCATGTATATCATCAAGTAATGCCAGTATTGTTCACCATTACTCTTAAGCAGCCACAACCAACCCATTAGGTATACATGCACCAGACATGAATCCCTACTATTGCCTCTAGTTGGGTTGTTGAGTTGCTATTATCATCTCGAGCACTAGAGCGCCAAGTCATTAGCGTACTCTTGACCCCTCCCTATTCTCTACCTTAGGCTATTGTTGATGGAGGATAAATTGCAACAGTTGCTGATGGGGGATAGATTGCAATAGTTTGACTGACTACCTGTTACTGAGAGGATGAAACAGGTTGGCGAGTCGACGTGTGACCTGTATCATGGCCTTAAATTTCAGCGAAATTCGGTCGAATTTCTGTCGAATATCGATATCTAGTCGAAATCGAAATTCGACCGAAATGACCGAAATATGGGGGTCCTAGTACAAAAATGACCGAAATGATCGAAATTTCGATCGAAATTTGACCGAAATTCCATCGAAATTCTGTTTTGGTCGTCACCGAAATGGTGACCGAAACCGACATTTAAGGCCTTGATCTGTATGTCGAGAGGTGGCTTCCTGGTGCTGTTGAAAGCAATTCTTTTGGCTATGCTGATTTTTTCCTGTCTACGTGTCGTTTGCCTGTTGGCGCGAGGGGAAAGTTGGAGGCACTTATGAGACGTTTCTTTTGTACCTCTTCTGAGGAGGTGTGCAAAATACCTTTGACATGGTAGAAGATGGCATAGGAGGAGATTGGTGGCCTAGGTATCTTGATCTTGGAGACAATGAATGACGTTTTATTGACAAAGTGGGTGGCCCACATATGGGGTGGAGGTCTGATTTGTTTTGCAGGATGATACTCTCAATTTATGGAGTCTTTATGAATCCCTCTACACTGCTGTTTCTGCGCCTATGCCTTCCAACTTTTGGAAGGGCATTTGATCGATTCTCCCTTGTATGGTTCCTCTCATGAAGCATATTCTAGGTAGCGGGTTCGGTTTCCTTTTTTAGATTGACGATTCGACGAGGATAAGGATGCTTGGGGCTCGCTTCCCTTGCCTCTTTGCTTTATCGTCCGACACTATGCGTAGGAATTGCAAGGAGGATAGTAGTGGTTTTTGCTCTTTCATATTGACTTATTGGATCAACATTTTATGGAAATTTTGCATCATGAAGGCTCTGCTTGTTTGCGGGGGCTTTTTTGACACGCATATCATCGGTCTTGGGCTGATGGACCCTTCATAGTGCAGAAGGCATACACAACCTTCTATTTGGAGGCAATCTTTGAACCAGGGATTGCCTCGAATCAATACAAGGACATTTGGAGGTAGAAGGTCCTGCTACGTGGTTAGAATTTTATTTGGTTGATGAGAAGGATTGACCGATGACTAGAGAATGAAGAGCCAGATTTTCCTCACCATTGACGATACGTGCCATTGTTGTTTATCAACGGAGGACATTGTGTGGCTCTTCTTTGTATGCTCTATCATGAGGGAGGTTTGTGCATTATTGCATGCTGAGTCGGTGTTAAGCTCTGATTAGGTTGGTTTTTGGGCTTTGGCTGGGTTGGGACGTGGGAGTAATCGATGTTGCAAAAGTTGGTATTCAATATGCAGTCGGACGTGTCAATGAATAAAGAATTAATGGTATTCATGTGACTACTTCGAATTATTCGGTGTGTATTTTTTAGTTTTTTTATCACTTGTGCCCTTAACTTCTGCAATATCAGTCATGCCCCCCTTTTTGGGATATCAGTTGTGCCCCTTATTTCTTGCTCCGTTATCACATCACTTTTGCCTTCGATCAGATTGTCCGTCAAATATTTGAACTAGAAGCGGGTGCGGCGGGAGGCCATTCGACCGAGAGAGTGATGGAGAGTTGTGCGGCGGGAGGCCATCCGGCCGAGAGAGACTGGGTGATAGTTCATACGAAGAGGTCCAAACGTCACAAGGTGCCGGAAAAAGTACAGCTCCGGCGGCAGTTCGCCAACCCTTTCGGGAGAGGGTGCTATTGCCGTGGCTCCATGAAGCATTGGGCTAGGCAATGCAGGGAGCCAATCCGTTGCTTCCTTTGTCGTTTCTCTCACCGGAGCAAGGCGTGCTCGCTTAACCGGAGAAAACCAAGGGAGGCGGTTTGTGAAGAGTTTTCGTGTGGATCATGGGCGAGGGCGGAGGAACCGATGTGCTTTTTGAGGGATCATTAGATGTAGGTCTGATCTTAACGGGCCAGTTCGGGGGAGATGTGGTGCAACTGACTCATCAACGTGTGATGGCCAGAGGGCTTACATCTATGGAGGCCCAGGAGCCATTGTGGTGGACGTCAGAGGGGTGGACGAAGCTGCGTTGGAGAAAACCTTCCGCTACTGATGGGCTCGCTCATCCAAAGGTTATTGATCGCATTCGAGTTAAAGGAATCCCGCTTTTCCTGCGGGGAAGAACTCTGCTCGCTGCTTGGAGTTTTAGTCCAGATCATCGATGTCGAAAGCTCGGGAAGTTTGCCAGGGGAGCCGCCAGACTTGATCCTTAGAGTGACCAGTTTTGGGGCAGAACTGCTAGGGTGAAAGAAGATATCTTTTGCGGGGAAGGTTCTTCACATCGAGATCGAGCTGACGGATGGTGTGCTCAGGGGGGCTTCTTCAAGAACGATCCGATACTGCAAATGACAAAAGGTCACCAGCCCGGTCTAACGGCTAACCGGCGAATGGAGGGCGACGGGGCCCCGAGGAGGGCGGTGCGACGCCAGGAAGGGGATACGACGCACACTTCGGAAGGGGAAATGACACATTTCCCGGATGAGTCTCGTCTTTCGCGGAGAATCAAATCGGGACATTTATTGCGGACCTTCCCAGGGAACGGCTTTCTCCGGAGCCGTCTGGTCCTCAAAAAAATGTGGCGATACAGATTGGAAAGGTCATGGCCGCTAAGGACGTGTCACCAATCCTTTTGGGGTATTCACGCCTGGTTCCGTCGCCAAACTTAATATCCCCTTTAACGGGTCGGTTTCAAACCTGTGAAGAAATACCCGAAGTGGGACTTATCCTGGGGACTCCGAACAGGAACCCGAACATGGGGCCTCACCCGACTATTGCTACGGAAGGCTCAAACCCGAAGACTTGTCTAATGGATCCTCTGGTTCTGGGCAGGAACGAAAAGCTCACGATGGGAATCGAGGAGCGGATTGGGAACGAAAAATCTGGGGGGTTCGAACTGGACGCGGGAACGCTGGGAAGTGAGGGGCCGTCTCTGTTCGGAGGTGGAAGTACTGCGGGGCTTGGATCCAACGATCATCTTATGAAAGGTGAAGAGCCTGCAGTCTGTAGGGTTTCGGGCGAGGGAAGGGGTACCGACAAGGAAGCAGGTGAAAGGGAGGTTAATCGGGAAACATCCTTAGAGCAACCTGAGACATGCTAACAGCTAATAGACACTCGACGGGTAACCCTCCATGACTTAAGTTTGCCTGGGAGAAAGACGTCACACATGATCTCGACGACTGAAGGGACTAGATTCGGAGTTTACTATGCCAGAAAGGAAACCAACAAGATGTCCAGGAGGGACAAAAGGGAAACTGTACTCGCCCTGGCGGAAGAACGTCAAGATAGTTTGCAGATGGAGTTCCTCGCTACAGAGACACCACCGACATTTAGGAACCGGTTTGACGTCCTGGATAGGACTGTTGCTGCTTGGTTGGGTCTGGTCCCGCCCACGAAGGCTTCGCAGGTTGCTTTATGAAGATTCTTTCCTGGAACGTAAGGGGTTTGGGGTGTCCTGGAAAGCGTATGGGAGTTAAGAACCTTATTTCAGAAGCCAACACAGATGTGTTTCTAACTTTCTACTCCAGGAAACAAATCTGTCGGGTGGTGTTGAGGCGGTCATAAAAGACTTAGACGGAGGAGGCCAGTTTGAATTAAAAGAGCTGGAAGCACATAATTCATCGGGTGGACTTCTGACTGGATGGACGAAGGACAATTTCGACCTCCTAGAGGAGTCCAGATCTACATTCTGGCTTTCTATCATATCGAAGAGACAGATGGATGGTCTCACCATGTTAGTCACGAATGTCTATGGTCCAATCGACAACGACATGTGTACCTTGGTGTTGGATTTGGAGCTGGTGCGTCGTGAGAATATTGATGAGCTTTGGTTCATCAGGGAGGGGGGATCTTAATGAAACTCTCCTCCCAGATGACCGCCCCCGTCGTGGTGGTGGGGGCGACCCCGGCTCTGAGGAATGCAGAGGGTTGTCCATAGCTTGAGCCTTTCGATTATTGATGCCACAGGCTGTGCTTTCACTTGGCGTAATGTAAGGTCACGTTCAGGTTGGACAGATTTTTATTGTCAAATGACGCTTCAGAGAGGTTTCACCTATCACATGCATGGGCCCTCCCACGTGCACATTCTGACTACACATCGATTATCTGGATGTCAGGTGAAATGGAGAAAGGCAGATTCTTCTTTCGCTTTGAGTGCAGCTGGCTATTGGAGGAAGGTTTCCGAGAGACTGTGATAGATAAATGGCGTGGTTGGCAACCCAAGGGGTCGACAGTAGCGAGACTGGTGACTAAGCTGTCACTTTTGAGATCCTTTCTTATCACCTATGACAGGGAGGTGAAGGAGAGAAGGAGGGCTAGGAGGGCGGAGGCCCAAGAGGGTGTCACTAGACTGGATGCTCGAGATGATGACAGGGGACTGGATTTGGGTGAGTACATGGGGAGGCATGGATGGCTGGAAGAGTTACGTGTGGAGGATAGTAAGGAAGAGATGGAGTGGCGACTAAGATCCAGACAGAAGTGACTAAAAGAAGGGGACACAAACACGCGATTTTTTCATTCTATGGCGTCGGGACGTCAGAGAAGAAACTGACTACACGAGATCCAAGTGGGAGGGGTTAGAGTTTAGGGGGAAGCGGTGCTGGGGAATGCGCTGAGGGGGCACTTTGTAGAGGCGATGAGGAGGAAATGCGAGCGGTTGGGGTTGGCTGGGGACATGTGTTGAAACTCTGACCAACACGCAGGCCGAGGTTCTCTTATTGCCTTTCTCGGAGGAAGAGACGAAGAACGTGATTTGGGGTCTAAATGCAGATGGGGCTCTTGGCCTGGATGGGTTCCCTATGTTATTCTACCGAGAATTCTGGGATCTCTTGAAGGAGAAAGTGATGGAAATGATAGACGAATTCAGAGAGGGAAATAGAAGATTCGAGAAGGTTAACCGGACGATGCTTTTTCTTCTGCCAAAGAAAGACACCCCTGTCATGGTGGAGGACTTCAGACCTCTAGCTCTGTCCAATGCAATCTACCTTATTGTAGCTAAGATCCTGACAAATCGGCTTAAAGGTATTCTGGACTCAGTTATGCTGCCTGGGCAGTCGGCCTTCATACATGGGAGACAGATGACAGGCAGTTTAGCAATGGCATCGGAGATTTGTTTTGATTGGAAGAGGACGAAGTCGAGAGGGGCTTTGTGGAAAATCGACTATGCTAAGGACTATGACTGCGTGGACTGGAGGTTCCTGTGGATGTCTCTAAGGAGGAGAGGCTTCCCTGATTTATGGATCGACTGGGTGAAAAGATGTGTCACTACATCCTCATACTCGGTCCCAGTGAACGGAAAACTTGAAGGGGGATTCTTTCAGCCACAACGAGGGGTTCGACAGGGGTGCCCGTTGGCTCCCATGCTTTTTGTTCTTGTGGCTGACGCACTTGGCGTGCTCTTCAGGCAGGCTATCGAGGCGGGTTGGTGTGAGGGGTTCCGCAAGGACGACATCACCATCCCGTTGTTGCAGTACGCTGATGACACTATTCTATTGCTCGGGGGAACCAATGATTAGAATGCTAACACGGTGCAGCTGGTTGATATCTTCGGCAGTATCTCCGGTCTGGAGATCAACAAGCAAAAGTCAACGGTAATTACTTTCGACATGAGTGATTTGGAGAGTGCCAGAGTGGCGGGGTTGAATGATTGCCCCGTGGGAAAACTCCCAATTTCCTATTTGGGGTTGCTTCTGGTAGCGGGGAAATTGAAAAAATCCGACTGGGATGATGTGGTTCAAAGAATAGAGTAGAGGTTGGCTGGCTGGAAGGCGGTCACTTTATCCAGAGGGGGAAAATTGATCTTGCTAAAGCATGTTCTCTCGGCCATTCCTTTATTCTTCTACTCCACCAGACTCATGCCCGTCTTCTTGTCGGATGGGAAGCAACAGAGACATGGTTTACACCTGGTAAGTTGGGCGAAGGTTACAAAGGAACGCAAAGACGATGGTCTTGGTATTGGTGATATCGAATGCATGAATAAAGCACTTATAACAAAATGGATAACACACATATGGGGTCCGTCTACTTCTCTGGTCGCTCAATTCGTCAGGAAGCTTTATGGTGTTACAGCTGAGCTTGTGGTGGAAATAATTCAGTTTGAATCCTCGTTGTGGGCAGGTATACGTGAGGTCCTTCGGTTGATAGCGCCACATCTTAGGTCAAAGGTGGGTAGCGAACAACTTTTCAGATTTTGGCGCGACGATTGGACTGGGAAGGGCACTTTGCAGAGCAGATTCCCTAGACTTTTTGCTTTGACGACTTCGAAGGAAAGCACACTTGCACAAGTGGCGGAAGCAGGCTCGTGGATGGTGCCATTACTGACTGATCTTTCTGAACAACGCTTGGAAGAGTATCTTAAGCTGCAGGCTGACACCCCACCTCCAGAAGAATTCTAGATGGTTAGAGATCGCTATGTATGGGGAGGTTCGAAGTTCTCCGTGAAGAAAGCATATAAGGCCTTGAGACAGATAACAGAGGAGCAAGACGTCGAGCTTTGCCAAGACATGAAGGTGGTTTGGAAGTCGAAGACACCATGCAGAATCAAAGTCTTTCTCTGGTGCTTGAGAAGAAACCGTTTGTGCGACAAAGTCAGGAGGGGACGGGTGACGGGAATGGCAGACATGCAGTGCAATAGGTGCGAAGAAATGGTGGAAGACTCAGAGAACTTGTTCTTTAAGTGCACAACATTTGAACAGGTCTGGAGGGCAGCATGAATTCCTTGGGTTGTGAGTAGCGACGCAGAGGAGTTTTGGAGGTCGGTTCGGGTGATTGGCTATTCCTCAACAGACGACTGCTCCAAGCCTTTTGCCGTACTCTAGTCCATCTGGTTAGGAAGGAACGATTTGATTTTCAACAACAAGAGATTTCACCGTGAAAATGTAATATCATGCTGTAATGCTCTTTATAGTTCCTGGCTCCTGCGATAATGTATGTAAAGGTTACTTATTATTAATGAAATTAGACTTGTCGTGACTCCCATCATGGGGGATCACCCTCTTTACAATCAAAAAAAATATTTGAACTAAATCATGGTTTGTTCAAACCATGTTATGGTTAAGAGGGGCAAAATTCTCAATCCCGTCCCTCTCTTTGTTGACCAGGCTAGTCAGCTCAGTCCCCATTTCTCCTAATCCTTCCTCTTTGACTATATCACCCAAATTCTCTGTAATTTCTCTGAGCAAATCCCAAGCAAATCTCTAGATCTTCTACCCCAATTGAACCCAGATCACCTGTCAACAACCCCCTCCTCCTTCCCTCATCTTCCTCTCTACCTGACAACTTACCATCTACATGCACCTCCCAACCAAAGATTCTCCCACCAAGTTTGAGATCCGACCTGATTCGTCATCTGGGTGCCGTTTAACCGTCCGATCATCGGCCAACTTTACCGAGTCTGCATCGCTAGCCTGGAAGCTTCACCATTATACACCGTCCCTGCTCCATCTCCCGTCCACCAGCCACTGTCTTCTTCGGCCAAGATGCACGCTAGTTGTACCCAAGCCCAAGGTTTAAAAAAGCACGAAAAGCAGAAAATTCCCGGGTTGGATTTAATGGATATTTGTTCGACGATTCACGGCCTCTGTCTGATGCAGGTACTCTGCTAGGTATCGTTGGTCTGTTCGGGGAGGAAATTCTGTCCGCTTTTTTGTCGACGTCTGATTTTGAGCAGACTAATGGAGGAAATTACCTTCCCTTCACTCTCTTTTCCGGTGCTTGATACCCTAAATACTAGATGATGTGGTTGACTTTTTGTTTGTTTTCTTGCAGGTCCTCTGTGTTGGGTTGGTAGTGATTGGATCTGAGGCGTTTTCCCGAAATTGAGGCGAAGCGTAAGCCTCAATTTTGTGAAAAAATTAAAATTAAAATAAAATACATTAAAAAGATATATAATAATCTTAAGTTTTTGCCACAGACACATTTACAAATAATTTCACACTAGTAAAAGCTACAACACATAAGCGATGAAAGCATTGAAATTATTGAACTAAAGTCTATACTTCAACGATTCTATGAGTATTGAACTAAAGTTTATACTTAATACTAAGAGTACAGTAGAAATCACAATTTTTAATGGTTAAAGTAAAAAATATTGATATGCCTTGAATCCCAATAGTTAGAAAATCGGAAGCGGAAGCGTAAACATGGAAAAGATAAATAAATATAAAGAAGACGAGATTTTTATGTGGAACCCTACTCCGTGTGGAGTGGGATGAAACCACGGGAGAAGCCCTCAAAGGGGCGGATATTCTATTGAATTTCTCAATGGATACAGGAGGTCTGGGGCTCCTTATATAGCCTCTCCAGAGCCTCCAAGCCCCACCACTGGACGATGTGGGACTAAACACTAGATGGGGTAAATGGATCTCCTCCAGGATCCATTTACCCTGCTACAACACAATAGACGCACTACCTAATACTCCAACACTCCATCTCAAGTTGGAGCATGCAATGCTCAGCTTGGACAAACAGAAAGAGACTCAACTCAACGCTACAGGACACTACGGACAATATCAACCCAACGCACACATTGCTGCAGTCGAGGACGTTGCTTCTCATGCCGTACAGGTGAGGAGGACGAACGAGCTAGAGTGTGAGTCAACTGAAGACTCGGAATCTGACCATCGTGTCTGAAACTGCGCCTGAAGTCTCCTCGTCGGAGAACTGGGTCTCTCCCATCTGGCTCAGAGAATGGTGCACTGCTCTGGTGTACGTATGATACCACATGAAAACCCTTGCCCTCAAGGGAATGGTCCTCTGCTCTGGAGTCCCTATGGCTCACATGAAAACTCTGGCCGAACAACAACAAGAATGATGGGGACCTCGAACTGATGATGGCAACATATGCTCATCTCACAATGACCGCATACTCGTGCGTGTCTGAAACTGGACTCGGAAGACAATCGTCGAGTCTGAAACCGAACTGTAGAGTCTGATCATCTGGCTAGTCTGGAGACTGTCATCTGAATCTGGATCTGGAATACAAGACCTGTGGCTCTACATATATACTCCCCCTTTCTCCCATACTTGTCGGAAAACATGGACGTCGATCAAGTTGGGAGAAGACAACAATGATGGGGGTAAAGAAAACATCAAATAGCCGACTTCATCATTTTTTTTCGGCTTTTCAAACATCATCATTTTTTTTTCTTTGGCTATTTTCAAAATTTTTTTAATAGCCGCAATTTTTTTTTCAATTTTTTAAGCCGTTCAAACTCCCCCCCTTTTTTTATACGACTTTTCACTCCTTTTTTTTTTGCAAAACTGTACTTCTTTTTTTCCTCATCCCCGCCCCCTTTTTTTTTCAAATCTCTTTTTTTTTCAAGGGCCCTTTCCCCCTTTTTCTTGGATGACCGTTGCCCACTTGGACATTCAAAAATATATATTTTTTTGACAGACGGCCCACCGGGGCTTGCACTTCCTTTGTTCTCTCTTTTTTTTACTAAACGCACGCCCACTTGGGCCCAAAACACATCCCCCCTTTATTTTGATAACACGGCCCAAAAATGACTCTAGGGTTCCCAATGTGAACCCTTTCTAACGAAGGACCAGCCGCCCCCAGATGGAGGTTACTCTTCCGCCGCCGCCTGGATCATATGCGCCGCCCCCAGACAATCAGGCGCGATCAGATGCGAGGAGTGGCGCTCCTGGAAGCTGGAGATGCGCGTGAAGAAGATGCGCGGAGGGCGCGCCTTGAAGATGGGGGAGCACGCGAGGTGCCGCCTGGGAAGAACCGTGCGGGGGGGTGGGGTGGGCATCGTGCGCAACAAGAAGAACCGCCTGCGCTCTGGAGAGGAGGGATGCCATCACACGGCTGAGGCGTATGCGCGGGTTGCTGGGGCGCATTACGCCTGGAACCGATGGAGGTGCCGCCACGCGAGTCCTGCGCGCGTGGAGATGCCCCGATGGAGGGCGCGAGGAGGAGCCGCGCCTGGAGAGCATCGCGCCGCCTCGCGCGATCCTGCGAGGTTGGAGGAGGCGCGCACATGGGGGGGGGCGCCACGAGGTTGGAGGAGGCGATCTGGAGGGAGGCTCGCGCGCGCGGGGGGAAGGGGAGGGTACCGCCATGCTCACGCGCGCCGCCTGGAATTGCCTGCGAGAGGTCTCACGCCGCCTGCGCGAGACGAGAGAGACTGCTGGCTAGAGGAAGATCACGCAGAAGGGGGGGTCTTTTTTTTATCTCGTTGATGTCGTTGATGAAGGGCTGCGCCAGAATCTGTATGCCGCCTGATCTGGAGGCGCACGGTTGTGGAGCTTGGAAGAAGGTGTGCTCGGAGAAGCGCAGTTGTGCGCGATCTTGCGCCACTGCCGCCAGCATGCAGAGGGCTTGCAATAAAGTGGGATGTCGAGGCGTCGATTGTTGGAAGGACTTGGAGGCTGAAGGGCAGAGGGGCTGCTGCAGCCCTTGCGTGACTTGCTTCTCACGCTGCGAAATCTCCGAAACAAAACTCCAGCAGTCGGACGGATCATGAACAAAACTTCAGAATTAGGGTTTTCACAAAACCCTACAACTCTTGAAAAAAAAACTCTTGAACAGAAACAATAATCTTCAACATAAAACGAATCTCGAACATTCTACAAACGAACATGAAAGAGAACCCTCGAGAATCGACCCGCTCTGATACCATGTTAGAAAATCGGAAGCGGAAGCGTAAACATGGAAAAGATAAATAAATATAAAGAAGACGAGATTTTTACGTGGAACCCTACTCGGTGTGGAGCGGGATGAAACCACGGGAGAAGCCCTCAAAGGGGTGGATATTCTATTGAATTTCTCAATGGATACAGGAGGTCTGGGGCTCCTTATATAGCCTCTCCAGAACCTCCAAGTCCCACCACTGGACGATGTGGGACTAAACACTAGATGGGGTAAATGAATCTCCTCCAGGATCCATTTACCCTGCTACAACATAATAGGCGCACTACCTAATACTCCAACACCAACCATTTGTCTTGCTGGACATAGTTGGAGAATCATCGTATGCATCCTCTCCTGGCATATCATATCCCAACAAGACAGGGGTCTCGCTGTTTTTACTAACGGTTCTATTTCTATTTGGCTATTCACAATAGAACACAATAATTATTTTAGTTCACATGTTTATTTTCAACATTGTTTCTTCAAATATGTGATAACTATTCTAAGATTCACAACTATATAACCAAATACCAACATCAAGATGCAAAACTGCAACTAATATGAAAAATTTATTACAATTCAATTTCAAATTTGTGTGTAATAGAACTAGTATGTGTAGATGTATGATAATTAGGCATGATATTTACAAGCTCATTGAGCTTCGCTTGTTTCAGATGATCTCTTCTCTTTGCATGAAGCTATATATAGAAATATGCTAGGTTTAACATGGAAACAAAAACACAGACATAAAAAATTCATAATGCTTAGGGAAAAATAAGGTCATGTGCAAAACACATTACCAAAAAGTTAAAAAAGGCATCTTGCTTGAGGCTTACATCTCTGCATCTCCTCGAGCACCTTGCACCTCGAATGCCTCATGCTAGGTCGAAGCGTACGCCCCACCTAAAGGATCCGAGACGTGCACCTCGAGGCGATTTTGACGCGCCTCACCTCGAGGCGTACGCCTTTGCGACTTGAGGCACCGATTTTTAAAACAATGGTTGTACCCATGCTCGAAACCCTATTGCCGTCTCCACCAAAAATTGTGCTACCAAAATCGCCAAGCCCTGGTCGATCTCCTCATCGCTCCATCTCGTCTGGATGAATTTTTCTCTGTTGGATTCTCTAGCCAACATCCCAACTCCTGCAGGTGGGAGAGATCATTGATCTGGGAAAATCAGAGACTTTTTAGTCAAGCGGGCTTATCGAGAGTTATTTATTCCATTGCCGTCATTTCCTGACTTCCTCGTTCGCGATTGTGGGTTTGTGTGGAGTCTCAAACTCCCCAGTTGCATAGCTATGTTTTTATGGCTATTACGGAGAGGTTGTAATCCTACAAGAGACCGTTTCTATAGAATGTTCCGGGGGACCTCCCAGCTATGCCCTCTGTGCAACAATGAGGTGCAGATTATTGATCATATTTTCTTCCATTGTGAGAAGACTGATGGAGTATGACGCAATCTGAGTCTCTTCTGGCTAAACTTGTAGAATCATCTTTTGGGACTCTCTTTTTTGAATAAAGGTAGACCAAAGTCGGAGTTGCTTTATTCGTTGGCTATGATGTGGGAAAATATAATTTTTATGAGGGAATAAAGGTAGACCAAAGCTAGAAATGGTGTAAAGTTTGCGTTCGATTGTTTTTATGAGGGAAAATATAATTTTTCATGCCAAAACACTCATTGAGTCGTTGCCGTTGTAATTTCTCTTAACTCTTTTATTTTAATTTAACTGCGACAGACACCTGTTTCCCCAATTTTTGACCTAAAAAAACAACATTTGGCCTAGGAAGACGTCGAGCTTGTACGGTCCGATTAAGATGATGTGGATGCTTAGGTTTGGGGGAGTAACCTCTCCAAGGCTTGGTTGTCGGCTATGTTATGGTCTGCATGGCTATCATGAAATGGGTCCATGTTCGGGGGAAAGAGTGTACAAGGAAAATGCATTAGAGCATGCAAAAAGCCCTTGGACCTTTCGGTCCTTTCAGTTTTTTTATCTATTGTGAATATATAGAAGTTTACGGGTCGATGTCTCTTCGACGTCACACCTGTTTTCCCTCAAAAAAACAATTGAGACATGCATTTTTTCTCCTTTCATAGACTTAAAGTGATGTATGACAATTGTAGGCATTTCATCCCCATGGAGCAAAACAAAAAATGTGCTTGTTATGTTAACATTTATAAGAGAATTTCTTTTCAATACTTGGGATCTATTTTGCAATAAGATGGGGAAATCGATGGAGATGTTACTCGTAAAATAGATACGACTTGGCTAAAGTGGAGATGAGCTTTTAATGTTCTATGTGATAAGAAAATTCCTTGAAAATCAAATGAAAGTGTTACAAAGCAGCAGTGGGACCTGCTATGCTCTATCTGAATGTTAGCATGTAAAATGTTAGAGTATGTGTCATTTATCATGTAAGATGGGTAAATGGATCCTTCCAATATCCATTTACCACATCTAGAGTTTAGTCCCACATCTACCAGTGGTGGGACTTGGAGAGTATGTGGAGGCTATATAAGAAGCCCCGGACCTCCTGTATCCAGTGAGAAAGTGCAATGCATACATCAACCCTTTGAGGCGCTCTCCCGTGGTTTCATCCCGTTCCTTAGGGAGTAGGGTTCCACGTTAAAATCCCGAGGTCTTAGTATTTATTTTTCTATCTCTGATATTCGCTTCCGCATTATATTTTCTAACATGGTATCAGAGTGGGTTCGATTCTTTTTTTTTTTGAAAGTCCAAGTTAGGGGGTAGTACTCAGCGGTACCCTCCCCATCAAAATTTATTCCAAACAAAAAACAAAAGCCAAAGCTTTACAAAAACAGTACATCAACGGGTTCGATTCTTGAGGATTTTATTTTCTTTTGTTCTTGTTGAGATTCGATTACCAGATTCAGTTTTCGATTGTTCGACTAATGTTGGAAGATTATTATTCTGAGTCATCAAATTCCAGATCTCCATCTCTAGAGATATGGGTTCCTCTTGAACCCTACATGCAAACGAGAAGAAGCGACGCTCCTCCAACCCTAAGACCCAGTCCAGGCAACCCAACATTCAACTTGGGTCCACTGATGCATATTCTTCCAGGTCAGATGTTGCGCGAGTCCAAGCAACTCCTCTAGTTGGAGGTTCCCTTCCAGGTGCCAAGGCGACACCTCCTTCTCGTCCAAGATCTCCTCTTCAGGCGGCACCGAACATCTTCAGGCAGGGGCGCGAGAGCAGCTCCAACCGCATATGGCGGCGCCACAACCTCCGCCCTAGACTGAGCCCTCGCTCAAGCGTCGACAACGCATGCTCTGCTTGCAGCGGAAACCCTCTGCACGCCGCAACTCCCCCTCGGGCATACTCCAGGTCACCAAACGCCACCACCGAGCGCATTCTCGCACGATTTCTAGGCGCCCCTAGTCCGATTGCTTTGGCGGCGCATCAAGATTTCGATGCTCCAGCCCTAGCCATGGTGCTCCTCCTTCATGAGATGCTGCCGCCTTCTCTTCAAATCTCGTAGGTGGAGGCGGCGGCCTCGCCACCCTCTTCTCCAGGCGCCATGTCCCCAGGCGGCGCTCCATGCGGTGGCACACTCCTCCATCCGATCCTCTCAAGCACCAATCAACAGGACCCGCATCGAGGGCAGCGGCTTTGAGGAAGAGAAATGATTCCCATTGTTGTTAAAAAAACATTTTTCCCTCTGCTGCTGTAAGGGCCCAAGTGGATCAAAAGAAATTACAAGAAGAAGAGAGAGATCATGCCTGATTCACTATGTCATGTGGCTAGGCTTTTCATGTGGTTTCATAGGGACTCCAGAGTAGAGATCTCATTCTTTGAGCTAGTATGAGAGAGACCAGTTCTCCGACGATGAGACTTTTCAGACTCCACCCACAACGTTTTATGTGGTTTCATAGGGACTCCAGAGTAGAGATCTCATTCTTTGAGCTAGTATGGGAGAGACCAGTTCTCCGACGACGGGACTTTTCAGACTCCATTCTCCAGCGACTGTGGACTCTGACGAGGATGTTTCCACGGCTTTTCAGTTTGGCCCTTTCAGAAATGGAACAGTTGTTCACATGCTGTGGCGGCCAGAGTTCTCCAAGTTGAGACTCATTTTCAGTTGTAGTGACTCTGACAGGTGCAATACAGAGCACATGCTCTCCAACGAGGAGATTTAATTTGACTAACACTCCAGCCCGTTTGTCCTCGACTGAATGGCATGAGAAGCAACGTCCTCGACATCAGCCAACAGTTGTACGCGTTGAGTTGATATTGTCTGTAGTGTCTTGTATTGTGAGTTTGAGAGATTTCTTTCTGTTTGTCCAAGCTGAGCATTGCATGCTCCAGCTTGAGGGGGAGTGTTAGAGTATGCGCCATTTATCATGTAAAATTGGTAAATGGATCCTTCCAAGATCCATTTACCACATCCAGACTTTAGTCCCACATCTACCAGTGGTGGGACTTGGAGAGTCTGTGGAAGCTATATAAGAAGCCCCAGGCCTCCTGTATCCAGTGAGAAAGTACAATGCATACATCAACCCTTTGAGGCGTTCTCCCGTGGTTTCATCCCGCTCCTTAGGGAGTAGGGTTCCACGTTAAAATCCCGAGTTCTTAATGTTTATTTTTCTATCTCTGATATTCGTTTTCACATTACGAACATAAAACACAGACCTGTGCAATGTTTTATAGTAGCAGACATGAAAATGCTAAGGTAGATGTGTGGTCATATAGGAAAAGATTTGATTCGGAATGATGTAAACAGAAGGAAAGTTGATGTAGCTTCGATAGATGATAAGACGAGCGAAAACCGCTTAAGATGGTTTGACCATTTGCAAAGGAGGTTAACTGATCACTAGTTAGAAGATACAAGATTTGGGATGTTGTACCGACTAAAAGAGGGCGAGATGAAAGTCCACGTAGTGTTGGAATGAGACCATCCGAAGGGATCTTTGTTATTTGGATCTAATGACCATATAACGACCCTACTTAATGTGGAGGCAAAGAATCCATATAGCTAACCCTACTTAATGTGGGAAAAGGCTTTGTTGTTCTTGTTGTACCATATGGAAAATATTATATCTTTGTCTAGATTTCTCCTCGAGACTTTGCTTCTATAAGTTTTTACCATTCTAATAATTTCTGGGGTAGACACCGGTAATGGGTGTTTCCCCTTTTTGATTCGAAAAAATTTTCGCTGAAATTCGGTTGAGTTTCAATTTTGACAAATGAACAAAATCGACATGAAATGGTTGCCATTTGAGTGTTTAGGGGCGCCGATAGAAGGGTTGGTGATCGATATAGTTGAAATTTCGATCGATTAAAACCGACATTTAATGCCTTGATTTGCATATTTTTGCACATGAATGGAAATAACCCCTATAGAGTAACCTGGGGGGACCATGAATCACCACTTATTCCACCATCCGTGGAAGCACATCCGCGAGCAACACGAAAAGCAGAGGTGCTAAAGGGCGCCCCTAACGAACCCCCTTTTGTGGCTGGAAGAAACCACCTTCAGGTCGACCGTTCACAAGAACATAGTAGGATGTGGTGGTGGCACATCTTTTCATCCATGATATGTAGATGTCAAGGAATCCTCGTCTACCCAAAAGCGACCACATGAAGCGCCAATCCATGCTATCGTAAGCTTTGGAGAAATCTACCATCCAGAGTATATGCCACACGTCTACCGTCAACACCAATCGACAACAATCTCTGAGGAGACCATATGCCACACGTCCACCGTCAACGCCAATCCGCAACATTATCTGAGGCCATAACCAAACTGTCCCCAATTTCTCGGCCAAGGATGAAGATGAACACTGATTGGATAGGAGAGGTAAGACAATCCATGACCTCAGTTAATCTGTTTACTGAAACTTAGACAATCACCCTTGGGAAGATTATTTCTTTCTACACACCAATCAAGTTTGATGGGATGAATTATGTTCTATGGGTGCATATCATTCTTGGCATATCATTCTTGACATCGTGGATGTACACGATAATGATCATATCCTGAGGGAGGAGCTTTAGAAGGATAAATACTAATCCTGGATGTACAAAAATACCCTTGTATTGTCTCGGATCTATTGTACTTTTATTTCTCGGACAACCAATAAGGTGCTACACATTGTGAGGTTCTTGATCGTGTACTTACCATGTAGGAGCACATCAATGATTCTGTAACTCTAGATTGATATTGCTTATAGGTATTTTTACACGTATAACCCTGAGTAATTTCACAATTACATTCATAACTCCACATAATCATGAATTACATGAGAAACCCTGGATAGTCCCTCCGTATCACACCTATAACCCTCCGTTAAGAGAGCAATTAACTCAACCATATCGCGAGTTAATCTAACTTATGCTCTATCCGATGGCTTTAAAAAATTTTCAAAAAAAATAAAAATTTCTCCCATCCCACGTCCCCCTCCCTCCAGGCGATCCTCCCCACCTCCAGTCCCCACCCACCTCTAACCACTGCCGCCCTCCAGGACCACCCCTCGGAGAGTAGATCTTTGCCCACTGCTTGGAGCCGGAGGGTGTGCGGGCGTTGGGGGAGGTCCGAGCTGGAGTCGAGGTCGGGCCTCTCTGCCTGGAGCCGGAGGGTGCGCGGGGAGGTCTATGCGGGAGGTTGGGCCTGGGTTCGACGACGTGGGGGGGGGGGGCTCTCTGCCCAGAGCCGGAGGGTGCGCGGGGCGTCGTGGGAGGCGAGGGTCGGGCCTGGGTTCGGCGACGTGTGTGTGTGTGGGGGGGGGGTCTGCGCGGGCATCGTGGGAGGCGGGGTTCGGGCTTGGGTTGGCGGCGTTTCCTAGGTTCGGTGACGCCGGGGCCGGGGGGTGGGGGGCTCTCTGCCTGGAGCCGGAGGGTGCACGGCGGGGGTCGGGCTTGGTTTGGCGGCGTTTTCTGGGTTCAGCAACGGGGGGGGGGGGGGGGCTCTGTCTGGAGCCGGAGGGTGCGCGGGGAGGTCTACGCGGGAGGCGAGGGTCGGGCATGGGTTGGCGGGGTTTTTTGGGTTCGGCGATGTGGGGGGGAGGGGGGGGGGCTCTGCCTGGAGCCAGAGGCTGCACGGGGAGGTCTACGCGGGGGTCGGCCCTGTGTTGGCGGCGTTTTCTGGGTTCGGCAACGTGCGAGGGGGGGGGGGGTTCTCTGCCTGGAACGGGAGGGTGCGCGAGCGTCGTGGGAGGTCCGCGCGGGAGGTGGGGGTTGGGCCTGGGTTCGACGGCTCCTGGGGCTATTTCTTGGGATAGAGGGTGGGCGGGGAGGTCTAAGCTGCCAGCGAGAGGCATGGTCGGGCCTGGGTTCGGCGGGGGCGGGGATGGAGGGGGGTTCTTGGGATGGAGGGGCGGACCTGCTGCCCAGGAGGAGGTGGGCGGAGGAGGTCGGGGACGACTGGCTTGACGGGGGTTCCTCCAAGAACATGCAAAAAATATAGCTTTGTTATGTTTTTATAATAGTGGCATATTTTATAAATGTGATATGGTTGTAAGGGTAAAATTGGCAACTTGTAACTTTTTCTGTGAGAGTTAACAGATAAAATAGATGGCAACTAACACAAGGGTATGCCATGTAAAAGTTAAGCATTTTTCGAGGTTTTGGGTATAATTCGCGATTTCGTAGGGTTATGAATGTAATTGTCAAATTACTCAGGGTTATGGGTGTAAAAATCCCTTGCTTATATATATATATCCAATGAGCACCCAATGTCGGAGTATCACTCTATGATGAGAGGACCTTTAAGAGGCTATATAAGTATGCCGCTGCATGCACATGCCCTTAAGTCCAGTTTCAGGCAAAGAGCATTGTTTAGGCGTTTTGTTGATGGTCCAAAATCTGTATATAAGGCCTCCAGCAGTTAGATGCTAACTCTACCTGTGATACCTACTTCAGAGGATGCATATAATAAGTCGAGTCGAATGTTGATTCTTATGGTTCCAACTTTGACCTAAGACAATAAATCTGCCATGGTTGGCTCACATAGTCACAAATGTGATCTTGGATGCGGTTTAAGAGGACATATTTTCATGACTTGTGGTCTGGGTCAACAAGGTAATGCGCTTATTCCGGCAAGACTGGCTGTGTTGAGGACACTTGGTGGTAGAAGCACGAACACCTCGCTTTTGCCACTTTTACCGAGCTCTAGTTAGAATTCCTATGTTTCTCGTCTGGAATATGATGAGTGGTTCATGAGACTCAACCAGCTTACTCATTCTTTCGATAGAGCAACACTATCTTCTATGGCTGTTATTGTTGGCACCGCTGCTTCCATGATGTATCAAGTATGTAGGATAATGATGAAGCATATTGGTAGGTTGATTTTGGTGCATCCCACTACGTTTATGGGATTATGCAACAATTGTCAAGGTTTCGTCCATTTATTAAGGATGGACAATTAAGCTTAGATGATGGGTGTCAAACACTCATTAGTCATTACGGGTCAACTCATGATTTTCCATTGTGCTTATCAAAGTTAGTTAGATATTTACATATCTTAACAACATGGATGTTTTTGACCATGTGTCTCTTTGTCTTAGGATATGCTGCATATGCACATGCAGGTGGGTGATTGGATGTAGCTATGAAGAGACATGTGTCTATTGCACAATGCGTTCTTCTTGCCATAGCCTTAATATTGCCATATGTCAGTTGACATGTCATCAATGGATCGGATTCACTGACATAGCGATATAGAAACTCCCACCCCATATTTTTTTTCAGGATGTCACCGACTCACTGATATGTCACCGTCATATCACCCATGTTGCCAAAGATTGCCACATATCACCTGGAATGTGAAAACTTCTTAAATTTCTCGGATTTCATGACATTTCTTCCTATCTTGATGATATATTTTCACATTTGGCCTTTACTGCATTGTTTCTCACAGAGATTTATGATATCATTTCTTTGACATATAACCGAACACTCTTGGTTCTGACAAGTGTCGAATCGAAAAAATATTTACTTGACGAGTATTGAATTTGTATTTTGTGTATGTTATGAATTATGAGTTTTATTTATAATTTCAAATAATTTACGCATTCTTCAATACTAAACATCTATATTCTAATTGCATGCCTTCATAGTACACATATCAGCATGTCGATGTTGATACTATACAAAACTTGTATTTAGGACTATATCTAACAAATAAGTGAGTATTTCTGTCTTATTTATTGCTTAAAGAACATTGAAAGCCTTAAATTTCAGATTTTTTAATAGCTATTCTTTGCTTTTTTGGCGATTCTAGCGACATCTAGGCGATATGCCGATCTTTAGGCTCGGTGAAATGACACCGAAATCGAAAGTCCATGCTTCTTGTGAAAGACGTGTGACCACTACCATCTGAGATTACACCTAGTGTTCCATGACATCTTTCGCCTTGGTGATCTCTCTCTTCTGACACATATATAAGTTTTGCCTCAATCATATCCACAATCACAGTTTAAATGTGAGTCTTGTCAGCTTGGGAAGCATACCGCATTCATTCCAAAAGTATCACATATCCCGTTCAAGTAGTCTATTTATGCTTATGTATTTGGATGTTAGCATTCTTGATCATTTAGGGACATCATTTCTACTAGGTAATTATGGACAATTTTTTTTTAATATTTTTCGGATATTTTTCTTAAATGCAAAATCCGAAGTGAGTGATGCAGTGAAGAATTTTGTGAGGCAATAGACATTAAATCTGTAATTAGAAGAAAAATCCAGATGAAAGTAATGGTTACAGTACACCATTCATTACCTTCTATCTTCATTCTTGTTTCACACAAATTAGGATAATGCTGTATCTGGACATAGTTGCAATGGACTATACCTTTATTTTTTGGGACTCTATGGATCAACCTCGAGGTGGGATGGAACCGGTTAGGATTTGTGCTGCGGCCATTTTATGGGCATTGTGGTTGGTTAGGAATCGGATGATTTTCTGTAGAGAAGTTCTATGTTGAAAACGTTGTAGAACAGGGCATGATCATGATCATGGTCTTTATAGTTTTTGTAGGTTAACTTGTGAAAATAAAGTTCGTAAGTTACACAAAAGTCTTTGATTTATACACCGAATTTCAATGTCATACGTGGACCTTAAACAATGACAATGTGGTACCAGATTTTTTAAGATTTGTTTCAGTGTTGTCCGGGACTATTTAAATCCCATTACTTTCATCTGGATTTTTCTTCTAATTACAGACTTACTGTCTATTGCCTGGTAAGCTTATGTAGTTTCATTTTGTGCATCTTTGATGTGCTGATTGTAAGTATTTGCACTTGACAGTTGTGAACTTGACTCTTATTGATCTTCCTGGACTCACAAAGGTCGCTGTTGGTAAGATATATTTATGAATAAAATTTTCTTTTGTGTACCAATCTTCAACTATTCTCGTATTACTTGTGCTTTGTCTGGACATAGAAGAGCCAGTTGCATCACTGAGTTTATCACCTTAATTTCCAAAATCATACAATAGTCGAAGGCGAACATTCCCAAATGTTCTATAACGAAGTACAATCATACTGCATTTAATAGTAGTATGTAACTTGCACTGTTGCTGGATCTTGAATATACGCCCGTTGTCATGGTTGAATGGCAGGTACGAATTTGATTTCATTTACAAATGCTAACATATGCTGACATCTGACTGACATCAACTTAACATTTATTTTCACAATAAAACAAATGATTAAAAACATATAAAGCCAAGTCCCGAATTCGGCCATTTTAATAACAAAAATTTTCTATTTGTTATCATACCATGTTAGTGGAACAAAAAGCAAATCAAGTTCCACTATATATGTTGTGTTAGATCAAAATTAAACACGACATGCTCCATGTATTGAAAATTCTGATGAAAGATATTCACGTTAAGATATATCCTTTCTTCCAAATATATTGGGCAATAATCATGTCACACATCTGGAATGCTCCTCTAAAGGGTAATTTAGTGAAGATATCAACAGTCTGATATGACGGGGTGACGTGAGAAGTTGGAATAAGTCTCTTCACGATTAAATCTCGAAGATGATAGCTTACGTCAATATTCTTGGTGTTCTCATGAAAAGATGGATTATTCACTTGAATAATGCATCATGAGGATCAATTTAGGATGGGGTAGTTTAGAATCCTGGTTACTCTGACGCGTGATGATCGAGCGTGAAGTTTGTTAATATGATGCCTGAGGATCGACCCGGAATGAGGTGCGAACATGACCTTTGTTCATTGGATTTTTCTTATTGATAATCTTTAGCTCGATATAATGAACTATGAACCATGGAGATGAACGTATCTACAACTACATCCCCGAATGACAATCAAATAAGATGTGAATGTGAGATGCCGATGGAATGTTCGACCCAACATAGGCGAAGACTATTCCCTTCTCTTCGCGTCTGACGGAGGCGGAGACTATACAACATAATGATGCATTGTATGCCATCCTCTGTTTTAGGAGAAAATGCCCCTCTCTTGATTGCGTTTCCCGAGGACCTGTTCTTCCTTACACCGGTGTGTTTGGTTCTGTCGTCTTTGTTCACCACCTTACTCCTGGTAGTGACAAGCTCTCCCTAGATCTGTCAAGTGTGTCTTTGTCTCGTACCTAGAAGGGGTACCGTTGCTTTGACTCTGTTAGACTGAAATACCACGTCAGTGCTGACATCACCCTTTTTGAGTTTCTCATGTATTTCTCTCATAAAAGTGATAGGTTGACTCCATCTGACTCTGGAGATGAGGTATATGTGCCTCTTCATGTGATACCGGCACCTCCAGTCCCACCACCACCTGCTTCTGTGGCTCCACCTCCCCCATCACCAAGTACCTTGTCTCACTTATTTCCACATTTCTACATTCACATGCCTCACATGATTCCCCTTACTCGTGTCCTTTCCCCATCATCTATTACGCCTCGGGTATATACTAAGCTCATTGTTTCTACTGATGGCACGAGTGATTTGTCCATGCAGTAGGCTACTTTATAGGATGAGCATGTGCCCTCTTAGGAGGCTAATTCACAGGTTGAGGAGAAGGCGGGTGATCTTGATGTGCTTATTGCTCTGCGGAAGCGGAGACGCACATGTGCTTCTCATCCTATTGCAACCCATGTTTCTTTGGGGCAACTCTTATCTTAGAGGATTTCAGGAGGTTTGTCGTGGGATCGTTAGCCTTGGTGATTTACCACAGACATATCATGAGGCGATGACGGACAATCAGTGGCGTCTTGCCGTGGAGAAGGAGATGATTGTGTTGTAGTCGCTTGGAACATGGAGCATTGTTATAACTCCTACACGGGCATCTGTCGCGGGATGCAAGTGGGTGTTCACGGTGAAACACCGAGCATGGATCGCATCAAGGCGAGGTTTGTGGCTATTGCTTCACCCGGACTATGAGATGTACTATTATGGTACTTCTCTCTAGTGGCTCGACATTCTACAATGAGGATTCTTCTCTCTGTTGCAGTGACATGGAATTGGCACTTAAATCAGCTTGATGTGGAGAATGCATTTCTTTATGATGACCTGCTTTAGGAAGTCTTTACGCAGCATCCGCCATGGTTCGTTGTTGAGGGGGAGCGTCTTATGGTGTGTGACTTAATAAGGCTATCTATGGACTTAAACGGTGTCGGAACATGGTTTCAGAAGTCGTTGGACTTGATAAAGCAACATGGGTTCATGAGTTTGACTGCAGATCATTCAGAGTTCATTCAGAGGACTCAAAGAGGTACACTTGCTATACTGATTTACATTGATGATATCATTGTTACAGGGGATGATGTGCAAGTCATTCATGTAGCTAAGGATTTTCTTGGTCAACAATTCGTAACCAAGATCCTTGGTAATTACATTACTTCCCTGGACTTGAGTTCGTCATGAACCAATGAGGTCTTGTTATGACCCAGAGGAAGTATGTTACATATATTCTCTCTGAGACATGCATGGTAGATTAAAGTCCTGTCACTACTCCCATTGACTCGAGCACGAAGTTATATGATGACGACACATAGGAGGTAGACAAGAGGAGATACATCGAGCTCGTTGGGAAGCTCCTATATGTGATGATCACCAGGCCATATATATATACATACACTTTGCCGTGAGCAGAGTGAGCAAGTTCATGGAACAACCTAGGCATGTACATATGGATGCAATCCATATGATTATGAGATATCTGAAGACCTCTCATGACACTAGTCTTTTATTTAGCATAGGAACATCGCTTGCAGTTACAACATGCACAAATACTGATTATGCGGGAAATCCCATGGACAAGAAGTATACTTCAGGTTTTTTTGCAGTATTCATAGGGAGCTCCTTGGTGTCATGGAAGAGCAAGAAGCATATGATAGTCACCAGATCGAGTGCAAAGTCAGAGTAGAAAGACATGTCACACGGAAATACAGAAATGATGTGGGTCAAATCCTTTCTACCATTGATATGAGAGTCCAGTCGGAAAAAAGACATCTAAGTGCCATTACCTCGACAATCAGCTACCCGAGCATTACAATCACCAACTATGGTAAAAAGGCGGGGAGATGAGATGCTATCGGACCATTATCGGTCTAATTATCTATCTAGAACGTAGACGAACACTGATCCCCTAATGTCGGGCAGAACAAGGCAATGGACTGTGACATCGAAAAGCTGATGCCCTTCTAAAATGTAGAGGTGGGGGACGAAGGGCATTGAGACAGAAGGTCATGAGCATGGATACCGTATATTCTTCATATAAGCTAGCATCGTAAGTCCTCATCTCTGCCCCAGATTATAGCAATCCATTTTAAGAGGAGTGCTTTCTTCATAGATTCAAGGCGAAGGACCCCAAGACCACCCTCTGCCATAGGGAGTATGACCGTATCTCACTCAACCAAGTGGATTGTGGTGTCAGTTTGGTTCTCTTTTCCCTAGAAGTATCTTTGCCTAATCATTTCCAAGCGATGTCGAACTCCAATAGGAAGAAGCCATGCTGACATGAAAAAAATAGGTATAACAATAAGGACGACCTTTAAGAGAGCAAGACATCCACCTCTTGAGAGCATAGAAGTTTTCCATCCAACTAATTTTTTCTCCATATTTTTAATTATCAGAAATGCGCATTGCAATGTGCCTACCATCCAAAAGACCAAGGTTCAAATCATTGTTCGAAAAACACATCTTAAGGCGTAAAGGTGCTCGAGGCGCTCCCAAAGAGCTCTGAGGCGACCGTCTCGGATCCCTTGGCCGAGGCGAGCGCCTCGTATGCCCGAGCCAGTCGAGGCAAGGCGATGAGGCGGGACGAGGCGTTACCTGAGGCGTTATGGATTTATCGAGCATTTTTGTAAGAAAATAATTGGTTCTATTGGTTTTTGAAGATATATTTATGCAAGATAAATGCTTAAATTTGAACTCTTTCATATTCTTATTTACTGTTAACATGTCCAATTATTTCAGTGAAACTCCGATATTACACCCTTAAACATACGAATCCACAAATCTCAGATGCATGTGAATTCAGATACCCATATAAGAACAAATTTTGGGACGGGGCGTTTCCCCCTGCAACCCTCGCAAGAGGGGCCCATTTGGTTTCCCCTATCTCCAACATGCTCGCTTACCGGGCAACGAGACCCTCGTACTGGTAGGGTATGGTGGCAGAAGGAGACATCAGACTGTTCTTCAACTGGGTTCAGCAGAACTTATAACCAGTGTTGAAATCTTATAAGCAAAAGCGGAATCGATAAAACAAGAAAGATAAACATGAAGAACAATGATTTAACGTGGAACCCTACTCCCTAAGGAGTGGGATGAAATCACAGGAGATGCCCTCAAAGGGGCTGGATAATCTATCAACTTAATGAGTACAGGGGGTGAGGGACTCCTTATATAACCCCTCAGAAGACCGGAGTCCCACTGCTCATCTATGTAGGACTAAACATGAGTAGGGTAATTGGATCTTGGTGAGATCCAATGACCCACCTATTACATTCTCCAACACTCTCTCTCAAGCTGGAGTTGAGAAAGCTGCAGCTTGCATCAAAAAGAAAATATACAACACGTCTTCATGATACATCACAAGAACTCATATCCGTTGCTGGTAGAAGACCTTGCATGAGGATGGGTCTGCGGCTTTCAGGTCACCGGAACGTATCTCTGCCGTGGCTGTAGAGCAGCTGTGATATCAGGTCACCGGAACATATCTCTGTCGTGCCAGGAGAAGAATCACTGCAGAAGAAGTCCAGCGCGGGAAACTGATCGGGTCGTAAAAGAAAAAGTATACGCCCTGATGAAGAATTTGATGCTTGGTGAAACGGATGATCAAAGAAATCTGGAGTGCCGATCTGTCAGTCATGGACGTGCAGATGTCCTGAAGAATTTAGCTCTAATTCCCTCTTTCTCCCATACTTGATAGAATAAGAGCATGGATCAAGTTGGGAGAAATCAAAACATGCATTTTTCTTCTTCTTTTCCTTTTTTTGCACAATGTTTTTTTGTGAAAATCATCTTCCCCTCTTTTTTGTAGCCATCCTTCTTTTTCGGCTATTTTTTTCTCTCTGTGTACGACTCTTTTTTTGTATGCTTGTTTTTTTCAAAACAAATTCACGGTTCAATTTGGATCAACGTAAACATCCCCCTTTTTTTCCTCTCTTTGCAAATCATGCCTCTTTTTTTTAATCAACAGCCTGACATTGGCCCAAAAGTCACACCACTTTGCCTTTTCTTTTGAATAGCGCCCAGTTGGGCCTTGAAATAATAATAAGAAAAAGTAGGGGGCTCTTCTTTTAGGAATGGGATCAGGTCCCCCTCTTCTCCCTGCAAATAGGATTTCCACACAGGAACCCAATAATAGGGTCCCGAAAGTCTCACCGCTACCCCAGGGACACAGGAGAGGCAGAGGAGCTCAATGCCTGAGCAGTGCTCAGAGCATGGTTTCAAATTTCGCGAAATTTCGACGAAATTTCGGCAAAATTTCGGTTTCAACACCCTACCGAAATCGTAATCGAAACATCGATATATACCATTCCTTCACAAATCTAGGCTGATTTTGGCCGAAATTGGCGAAATTTCATCGAAATTTCGTCGAAATTTCGAAATTATTTCGTTTTTTCACCATCTCGAAATGAAATCGAAATCGAGATTTAAAACCTTGGCTCGGAGTGGATTACTGGTATCGCGCCATCGGGGGTTGTCATCTGGAGTAGGGCGTGATGGGGTTTGCTGCTTATGGAGGTCGCTATCGCCTCCCCCATTTTTTTTCCGATGCCCTAAGAGATGGTTCTGCTTGCTGGAGATGGAGTAAGGTGCTTCGACTGGAGAGCTTGGACTCGATGTGAGGGAGTACATCGTCATGCGTGGCCATTATGGAAGGAGACCCGCAAGGCCGCAACATGTCCTTGGATGGGCACCGCCAGAAAGTATTTGGAGAGCACATGGTAGTCACACATGATTTTTTTGTATCACCTCTTGGGATGATTGCGTGGAGGGTAGAGGAGTCACGCACCTACTGTACAAGAAGGCCCCTCTCCCCTTTTTTTCTTCTTGGTTGCTTGTCTTTCTTCTTCAGGAACGTCACCGACCTTTTCTAGGGTTCGAAGGCTGCGTGCACCTGGAGGCTTGTATGGATGGCAAGATGGCACTGCTTGCCGTTAGGGTTCTCACTGCAATCCTCTTCTTGAGATTTTCTTCTTCGTTGACAGCAAACCAACATTAGCGCACATATCACACAGAATGAAAAAAAAAACCTCTAACAGAATATGTCCATAGATCGACTTGCTCTGATACCATGTTGAAATCTTAGAAGCGGAAACGGAATCGATAAAACAATAAAGATAAACATGAATAACAAGGATTTAACGTGGAACCCTACTCCCTAAAGAGTGGGATGAAACCACGGGAGAAGTCCTCAAAGGGGCTGAATAATCTATCAGAATTCTCAATGAGTACAAGGGGTGAGGAGCTCCTTATATAGCCCCTCAGACGGACCGGATTCCCACCTCTCATCCGTGTGTGACTAAATATGAGTGGGGTAATTGGATCTTGGTGAGATCCAATTACCCACCTATTACATTCTCCAACAGTTAGTATTTAAATCATATGATTCATATCAACATCTCGAATATCTTTAATGCCGACTATAGCCAATGACTTCCTCGTTGATAAATATTTTAGTGATAGCTATAGCCAATGATTTCTTTTTTGATTGGGTGTGTCCATTTCTCCGTGAGAGGGTTTTGGGGGGCACTAAAGGGCACTGATGTTATTGTGGAATAGCATGTAGTTTTTAATGTCCGGTAATTCTAGTTGTAATATATATGTACTCTGGTTATAGTTTAATAAAGTTGCGGTAGGTTCCAATCTTGGGACTACTCCATCGTTCTCCTAAAAAAATCTTCATAATTTCATCATATATTACAGTGTTATATTTCATATATCTTTCATATTAGATTATTTCATCAATAAATATATTTATTATAATTATTTTCCTATACAAACTGAGGCTTACGCCTCGACTGCCTTGAGGCTACATCTTGCCTCAACTCGCCTCTAGGTAAAACGTCTCGTTCCGCCTTCGTTTTTTCAAATGTTGGTTCAAATCCCCCTTGTGGGGTTGCACTAGGTAACGGACAACCATCGTAAAAAATAATAGGATATTTCAACATTGATTTGAGCATGAATCCATGTAGCCGACCCTACTTAAAGTGGGATAAGGCTTTGTCATTTTTTTTAAATTATTGGCAATCGGTCCGCGGTTTTGAGTCTACCACTGGTCGAGGGAAGATCATGATATTGGATAGGAAGGGTGCCACAAGGAGTATTCAAAGCCTTTTCATAGGCCACAACGTCCAGTTCTGATAATCTGAAGGGGATTGTACATGATTTGTTTCAGTTCATAACTAAATCAGAGAGCTCCCCAGGAATAGTAAGAATCGTTTATATTCCCATCACTTCATCCTTACATCCGTCAGTAAAAAAATATCATCAACATACTGTAACAAGGGGATAGAGATTTCACCTACAGAGTAGCCTGTAGTAATGCCCATTCTTGTCGCTTGCTCGACCATACAAGCGAGAACATCCTCAGCAATAACAAAAAACAAGCGAGAACATCCTCAGCAATAACAAAAAGCATGGGTGCTAAGGGACAACCCGATCAAACGACACACTAAGTCGGGAAGAAACCTCCTTTTGGGCGACTATTCACATGCACATAGTAGGATGTCGTTGTCACACATCTCTTCATCCCTGATATCCACAACTCAGGGAAGCTGTGTCTTGACTTGACATGCCAAAGTAAGTGTCGGTCCACCGTGTCATATGCCTTTGAGAAATCCACCTTCCATTTTTTTATCCAAAAAATCCACCTTCCATAGGAGGCTACTAGTGTGTCGTCTTTTTCAATCTGTTATGATCTTCGTTGCAATTACCAAACTGTCACCAATGGTAAATGGCATTAGATAGCGCACTAGAGCAGAATTCCTCCACTCTGTCAGGGACCCCCTTCTTAGGTAGAAGAAAGAAGAGTTTCTTGTTCAACCTGTCAAAGCTGGAGTTGCCTCGCATAAATACCTTATAACTGACAGTTCATTCCATCAATGAACCAAGCATGTAGGCATTAGACGCTATACTAGAGGCATTGTACAGAAAGGGGTTTGTGGCAACCCATCACATTTCTTCCTTAGAGCAACCCAGAAATATCTTTACCATACCAATTCCAAAAGTTATGTTTGACAAATGCAGTTCCGAGTTGAGATTGACGGATATATACGCTGTAACTTGAGGGGGTATTGAGATTTGGCTATCCTTATCTTTCGTTATTAGCATGCTTGTAATATTTAGTTGTTCCTTTGGCTGGTTCTCATTAGTTCTCATTGTATTTGACCCTTAGGTTTTCTCGTATATAAGAGACACATGAGCTCTTCATATTTTAATTAAGTCACGCAGTTCCTATTTTGTAATAAGTATGGATTTGATGTTTTCTCTTGTTTGGTATTAATAATGATCACATTTTGTTGGGTTTTTTTAGAAGGACAGCCGGACAGCATTGTAACTGACATAGAAAACATGGTTCGCTCCTACATTGAAAAGGTATGTGTTCTTTTGGTGCCTGTTTTATGGTCGTCTCTTGTTTTTCTTTTATCGTAAAAAAATAAAAAACATATTGATCGTTAATATTGACACCATCCTAGCTTACCCTTGCGCAATCTTCCCCAAAATATGTTTACAATCTAGCAATATACGAAGACAGTTGACATATTGGATTTGTCATTTTTTTGGCCAACTTTGTACAGTTTGGGGATTTTATCTAAATGCCGGTGACAAGTTTTTGAGCTTCATTATGATAGTTATACTTCTAGCTTTATTATGTTTTCAATTGTAACTTATATATCAAATGAGCAATCAACTGATCTTGTAAAGGATCCATTTTCAGTCTGTATTAAAATAACAATCAACTGATATTGTAAAGGATCTGTTTTCAGTCTGTTTTAAATAATCAGTCCTTGTAACTTGTAGAAAGCATAAATTATAAGGAGCTTCACAATGAATACATATAATATGGTTCAACAGATGTGCGGAACACTAATTTAAAGATTTATCCCAGACAGTACAATGAACAGAAAAGCTACCTTCCTAAGTCGGGGATCAAGTTTTAAGTAACATGCACAAAGTTAATGAGCAAGTAAATACTCATCAAAAGTTTTGGGGTTTGTATAATAAGTAGAGTTTTGTTGGGATGAACAGGAGAACAGTACATTCATAGCCACTTAAAAAAAAACTGTAGAATAAGCTTCGGGCTCAGATTTTGGGTGGTTTGTTGAAAACTAAAGGTTTACATTCTCCGTGCATAATAGGAATAAGCATTGCAGAAGGAAACACTTTGCTTGTTCAACAACGCCTAACCTTTTTTTATAGGAGAATGATGTCAGGTAAATAACATAAGTTCCAAGCAAAACAATACAACATGAAAAAGGGTAGGAATAACTGAGATAATTGCCGGGGCGAGAAACCGAGAGGTGAAGCGTGAAGAGGGGTAGTGGCGTTAGCTACATTGCCCTTGGACTCTCGTTTATTGGTGATGGGGACAAAGGGACATGAAACTAGACTTCTCTCCAATAGTTAGGGAGTCATCGAGACTCCTGAGGCACGGATGCATTGTTTCCACTATAGGTGATTGATGCATCTTGCATTGAGGTGCATGGGCCCTCTAGTTTGTTTTCACCGGTAAAGGACACCATCGAGGAGGCTGTGAATCAAAGGAGTGTCAAAGCAAAAGTTAATAGGAGAGTTTTAGAAATTTAAGGGCAACGAGGGTGCTAAGACTAAGGCAATTGCAGAAGAAGCCATTCATGATGTACTCATCGAAGAGGTCGAGGTACCAAAGATGGTTGGCATTTAAACCTTCTTAAAGCCAGCTAGATCGAGTATGAGGGTAGCCTTTCATGGCGACATGGTCCCACTTGATGAGAGGATGGTTGCAACATGGGCTTTATGTATTGTACTCTGTCTGGATAACTTTTTAGGTTGCATAGATCGCATTAAAGGGATGTGGTTGTAGTAGTGAAGAAGATGATCTTTATGGAGCTCATTAGTGTTTTGCTAAGATGGCAAGGCTTCAATGCTATTTCCGAAGGAGTTGCAAAAGGATCTGCCAACTCAAGGTGGTGATCACGCTATTGGGGACTCCGGTGGAAGTGCTCTCTAATGGCCTTCTGCCGGAGAGCCACCTAAAAGTTTGGTGGGGCTTTCCAATCATGTCGATACATCTGTGGCGATTTTCAGTGAATCCTTGTGGCTTGGGGACTACCTTCCATGTTTGTTGCCTCCTTGTTAGGTTGGACAATCTTGCTTCCATGTTAACTTTTCTGAATATCTGGTAGACCATCGTGATGGAGATGAAACTATGATGGACATTGACAGTGCGCCACATGCATATGATCAGAAGAAGCAACCGTTGAAAAATAATTCATCGGGGGTGTTGTTGGGGGGGGGTGTGGGGAGGGGTGCCAGGAAGCTAAAGCATTACTTCCAACACGAGAAGCTAAAAGGTCTTGACTAAATCGGTAGTGGCCTGGGGGCAGTCTGGTCGGCGGTTGGATGGCCCGGGCTATGCCCTAGACGGCTGCCCGAAGGGCCAGGCGATTGGCATCCAAGGGTGGCCTGGTCGGCCTGGGAGCGCCCTGGGGAGTGGCTGGTGGGGCTAGGCGGCGATCGAGGGGTTGGACGGCGGTGTGGGGGGAGCATGGGTAATGCTAGGATTTTGGTGGATAAGAGAACTCCGGTTTAGGACCGTCGCTTTGATACCATGTAGAAGGAAAAATGAATTGGTTGCATTAATGAGAGGCCCTTGGGTTCTCTTATATAAGAGAGAAATCTATTGGGTAAATTACATGAAGAAGCCAAAATAAATCGATAATTAGGAAACAATAAGAAAGAAAGGAAGTATCTCAACATATACATATAGAGGCAAGTGGGTTGAGCTCCGAAGGCGTTAGCCTCCCAATGTAAGACTATATAAAACTTAGAATCAAAGCCCACATGTAAATGAGTATAGGGTTGCCAGTTGGCTTTGTTGCTTTTTGTAATTGTTGTGGATGCGCCTTCTAGGATGGTTTTCGGTGCGGTTGGTGGAGAGTTTTACACTGGCTTCAAAGTTGGCAACATCTCAGTGTCTTTGTTGTACTATGCAGATGATATAATCGTTTTTGTGGTGATGCTAGGGTGGCGGAGGGCGCTGCGACATTCCTAGATCTGTTCAGGGCGGTTTCTCAGATGTGGGTCATTGACGACAAGTATGTGTTTGTTCTGTTTGTGGTGGAGGCATAGATTATGGCTTGTACTTCGACTTTGAGGACGCATAGGGGGATCTCTCCCTATCATGGCATCTAATTTCGTCGAAATTCGGTTGAACTTCGATTTCGACAGGCGATCGAAATTCTACCAAAATGACTGAAATTTCAACCTCTATGCCTGCCAATGGAAGCACTGGTGAGTAAAATGGTAAAATTTCGACGAAAATTCGATCGAATTTAAAATTTCGTTTTGGTCCGTCATAGATATGGTAACTGAAAACGATTTAAGGCCTTGCTCCATATTACCTATTTGGGTCTGCCTTTGGTTGGTGAGAGGTTGAGGCAAATGCGTTTGGCTTCTGGTGATTAAGAAGATGGGGAGAAAGCGTGCGAGATAGTGAGCGTCTTGCATGTCGATGTGGGGGGGGGGGTCATGCTACTTAAGGTTGTGCTATATGCTATTCCAGTGTTCTTGGTGTCGATGCTGCTGCTAGTTGTTGAAATTTGGGGCGATCGGAGAGTTTGATGCACATATTTTTTGGCATGCTACCAACTAGACTCAGGGTGTTCCTTTGGTGGACTGGAGGATGGCGATGATGGCAAAGGTGGATGATGGCCTGGGGGTGAGGAGCTTGGAGGATATAAACATGGTCCTGTTGACCATGTGGGTGGCTTGGATCTGTGATGATGGGACACATCTGTATTCATAGATGATGGCATTATCTACGACGTGGCTACAGATTTTCCTAGTAAGTTGGGACATCACGTACGGCGTCGAACTTCTGGAATGATATATGTGCTGTGTTGCCTGTAATCTCTCGTCACTTTTGGTCAGTGTTCAGTGATGAGAGTGGCTTTCACTTTTGGCTCGATGATTGGACGAGCTGTGGTGTCCTCTCGTCTATCTACCTTAGCAGCAGGAGGAGGAATGTAAGTTGGTTAGGCCAGGACATGGATGGATGGTGCCCCCAGTCCTGTACACAACTATTTGATCAGGGGACAACTGGATTTACGAGACTGTTGCAGTTTGTTGCAATTTCTTTCTAAGGCAGGAAAGTCCTATGTTGGCTCGACCATTAAGCCTGTGCTGATGGTCACTTTTCAGGGTGGAAGAGTACAAGACCCTTTATTGTCTCCTCGAGTTCAGACACCTTTGGAGATGGAAGAACCCATTCCGGGTCAAGGTATTCTTATGTTTATTGATGACCTTGTACTGATGGGGCCCTGTTAGTCCAGATTCTTTTATGGGGTGGATGAACTTGCCCACAATGTGACTGATCAGCTGTTCTTTCTCGGTCGCTCTACTAGGGAGGTATAAGAGGCCGGAGGCCTGGACGAGATTTCCACGAATTGTGCCTATACTTTCTGGGATTCTGTGGACCAGTAACATGTTGAGCGGCTTGAGCCATACCCTATCAGAACGTGGATACAGCCTTTTTGAGGGCGATGTGGTTGACTAGGTATATTTTGATCTTTCGTGGTGAATGTTTCTATGTAGAAAATGTTATGGAAAGTGCCAGGATCCAAAGGGATTCAAGATTTTGTAATTGCTACACTTTAATTTGTGAATATAAAGTTTTTGGATGGCATTTTCTCGGCGCATCACCCTTTTTCCTTTAAAAAACAAATCGAGGGATATAAACCACATTGGTAACCCAGAGACACGGGGTCAAAGTGATCTCCCTTGTTTCTCAGCAGGAGACAATCTGCCTTGAACATGTACATTCTTGCATGGACCAACTGAGCGTATAGCCTTCACGAGATATTTTTGACCGTAAAGGATGCGAGATACATCCGAATCAACTCTAATGACTGGATGATCATGCTTCGCCCAATAATTAGACTTAACATGTCTAGGTCTTCCATAGAAAGTTCACTATCTCCATCCTCACCCTTTACCATTATTACTAAGGCTGTGACCACAACCCTGCCGGAATGAAAACATCCATGAAATCTCTCGTGCAGAGGTGGCAACATGATCAGAAGTCTGGCCATGATCATCTGAAGATCTGGTCCCCAAATAAGAGCTAGGTGATTGAACCTGTCGTAAGCTTCCGTTAAGCAAGGTAATGGCCATAATCATCTGATTGAGTTGCATAAGTATCAACAAGGTTTGCCAAGAGCATCATAACCGCCATAGTCATCGGGGATCTTTTTAATATCACATGGACAATCAAGAAGACAAGCATTGTATTGTTAAAACAAAGAATGAGCGCAGATAAGTACTGAGCAAGTGGATGACCGATTTATTCCAAGTTTCTTATTTCATAGTAAGTTCGAAAAAGCTAAGATGAGTTTTCATCATGGCTGTATGTAGCATTTACAGAGTCCTGCATGCCATATTACAACACGGATCATCATCAATCCGAGGAATGACGCCTGTAATGACCCATGAACATGCTATGTTGTTATCCTTTTCCCATGTTGAATGCTTCCCTTTCTTCCATCAACATCATGAACATGCATGATCACTTGGGGTAGTTCCTTTCATCCAACTTCGTACTGAAGAACGGAAGTCTACCACATCCTCCATCATTCTCCATTGATGCCACATCCGGTGTAGATAGTTTCCAATCCTTCGGAACAAGGATTAGACACAACTGGATTTAGATGTGCGTAAGGGAATGGCAAACAAAAACTACATCACATCCAGTCATCATGAGGATCAACTAGAGAAGTCCAGAACATCTGTTAAGCATCCACAAAACACACTGTTCGAATCTGCTCTACGGAACTTAAAAAACAAATGGCAGGGGATTGCATTTCCGATGACACTGGTGGATCAAGGATGGATTAAACCATCACTGAGATATACCTCAACTCAGAATCGACTGTCGGTGCTCATTCCGTTTGGTTGCGAGGCTGCCTGTGCCTGGTAGGGACATGAGAGCACATGGGTGCATATGGTTGGTGGTGGAGGGAGCATTGACGACCACATGGGGTTGTGTATGGGCATTGGGAGGCACATGGGTTTGTTTGCTGGAGGTTTTGGGGGGGTGGGGTGGGGGAGGGGTGCAGGGGGTCTTGTGGATTTTGTTCAGATGCCACGCAAGATCTTAGAGACTGTTACTTTAAGAATGGTTACTGGCTCTCAGTATACATGAGGAGAGGCTAACAACCATGTTAGTAATTGAGAAACAAAATTACCGTAAAGAAACAAACTTTCTAACAAGGTAGGATAACGAATGTAGTCATGCATGCACACGTACATGTTTTCCTTTGCCCTGGAGCTGTTAATGCAATGGCACTTGTCTAAAAATGGAAGTTTTAACTTTTGGGTTGTCCGAGATTGCTGACTGTAGAATAAAGATATAATTGGCGAGCTTTATTTGTTGTGTTTCCATTTTGTACAATATAGCCTAACCATATTTGATGTTTTGGTTAGTACAATAAACCATTGATTAACACGAATCCTGTCTCACCAACTGCTATAGCCATGATTGATATTTTAATGATGACAAAATAGTAAGATTTCTTAGTGGGTTATTGTTTACTTTTTCTTCCTTTTTTCTTTGGCAGCCTAATTGTATTATTCTTGCAATTTCACCGGCCAATCAAGATCTTGCTACCTCTGATGCAATCAAGATTTCTCGTGAAGTGGACCCCAAGGGTAAGGCACCTCATGAGGTCTAGACGTGAGAGTTGGTACATGCATATACTGACACATAGATGAACACCATGAAGCTTCATGCTTTGACAATGTTAGCTTAAGTAGTACTTTAATTTGTTTGCTTGCAGGGTTGGTTTGATTGTTGGATGATATTTTGATGATTAACTTGCAAAACCCAGTGATATATTTTATACATTAGGAGTTTAGACCACGTGCACTTATCTATGCATTGATGTGATTTCAGATCTTCTAGACCCTATGCAGAAAATGTGTTCTATTCATTTCATTCATTGAGTTCCTTTGAAATGGGAGTGTAATTTTATGTTATGTTTTTTTAAGGTAAGCTTTGTGGATGATCATTTATATTTAATGATCATCATTTGACTTTTTTTTAAAGATGGTGATTAGCATGCAATAGCTTTCCGTCAATGCAAATAGTCTCGTCAACTGGTGAACCAATAACCACAAGTAGTTTCTTTGGAATACAACAACAAAGCCTTTTCCCACATTAAGTGGGGTCGGCTACATGGATTCTTTTTCCCTCGTTTACCCCTCATACCCTTTTTTATCCTGTCACCCTTGCTCTTCGTCTATTAGAAACAGTTTTCTAGTCCAACTTACTCTACATTGCTAATTATTTATGGTGTATCCTCGATAAAGAAAAGATTTGCAAGTTTTAACAAGAATATGCAACATGCCTGGCTGTGCAATTTGTTGATACCTTTCGACCACGAGATATTGATTAATCGAGCAGATTGAATATTGACCTAGTGAAGTTTTGAGTTATCAAAGCTGGCTTGTATTGCCGACCTTCGTAGAATGGGCCTGAGTGTTTGATGGCTTTGAAGTTACAGTATATGCATTAGATAACATTTTCAGGGGACTTCTTTCTCTGAGAAAAAAAACATCATTTAATTGCATTATAATTGACAGCTTTTCCTTGGCCTTATATGAACTTTATTTTCTGATTAATTAAGTTTGGGCAGATCTCTTATGGAAGTTCGTCCTTTTAGTTCTCAAAAAAATATTTTATTAATTAAATCTGTGATAACGAAGTTCTAGACAAACTACATATTTCTGTTGCTGCAGGGCTATAAGCTTATATCTTTAAAGCATATAACACCAATACTATTTTCTTTTACTGATCAGGAGAGAGGACTTTCGGGGTATTGACCAAGATAGATCTCATGGACAAGGGCACTGATGCTGTTGACGTAAGCTGATTTTTTAGATGGCAGTCATTATAGTTATTAGAAATTTGACAATACAAAATATTATTTAGAAGACCAATAATTCATGATGTAAGATGTCTGTTAGAAAGATTAATCTTAAACAGTTAATTACTCTCAACAGTTGTGGCACCTCTCCTATTTGTGTGTTCTCATATGTTGTTTATTCTAAGTATATTGTCACAAGGAATTTATCTATTATGATAATACAAAGTTGATGATACTGGCAGAGATGGCTGACATGGATGTAGTGCAATTTGTTTTTCAAGTAGAGCAGGTAAATGGATCCTTTTAAGGATCTGTATGCACTTGCATTCTGCTCAGACCGGCAACAACCTGGTTAAAAAGTTACGTGCTCGTGTGTTACATATACACATACGGATGTGTATACCCTTTTACATTTTTATTTCTAGTGGAGTATTCAAGTTATTTGATCTCACGAATCATGTAGACTTTTGGTGCAACTATGGCAATTTTTATTTGAAAAGAGAATGGCATGCACCCGTATTAATGCAATCTGCTTTAATATATTAATGTAAATTAACAAACAGATTACAATACTAAGGATTCAACAAGTGTTGTGGAGTATGTACACCATTTTCAACATAGAACTTCTTATCCCGAAAACAACACTGTTAACATATATATTAGTGGTCTTTGTGTCTCTCTGTTATTTTTATTTTCAGTTGTATGCTTTATGTAATTTACCGGTTTACCCATAGGCTACTCTCCTATATAAGAGAGCCCATGGCTTATGGAATAAACAACTCGTTCATTTTTCCCAACATGGTATCATAGCGACGGTCATAGACCGGAGTTCTCGAAACCCTAACCCTATCCCTACCCCACCCGCCGGCCTCTCTCTCTCTCTCATCGGCGCCGCCGGGGCACACATGCGCCTCCGCCGCGCGAGTGCGCCTTCGCACCAGCGCTCCCGCGCCTTCGCCGCACCAGCACCCTTGCGCCTTCGCCGCGCGAGTGCACCAGCACCTGCGCGCTAGCCCTCTGCGCGCTTGCACGCTAGACTTCGCGCTTGCGCGCTAGCCCTCTGCGCGCTCATCCCTGCGCGCCTCTGCACCGGCATCTGCGCGCGACTGTGCGCTAGCTCCCGCGCTGCGCGACTGAGCGCGGCTCCTTTACGCACCCCTGTGTGCCTGCGTGATCCAGCGGGCATCTTAGAGCCCTTGGCGTGCGTTCTTGAATCAGCCCTAGAGCGCACACCTTCAACCAAATGGGTTTAGTTGCTTGAGGTTTACACATGCAACTAAACCCGTCTATGTCATTGTAGACGAATCTTATCTTCGGTCAATCGCTCCAGTCTTCAGTTTCCAGTATGTCAGAAAGCAAGGCGGATATCCCGTCCATCGGCGCCTTTCGTGGTCCGGCGCCTATTGTAAAGATGGATGGTATGAACTATGAACTGTGGGCGATGCAGTTCATGAGTATGATGAAGTCAACGGGTAAGAAGCACATTCTTACCGAAGCATAGCCTGCTGAGAAAACTGGAGCCAATGCCTCTTGGGAGGCCGATGACGCATACGCCAAAGTTTGGCTATCTGGAACGTTGGCGATCGAGATAGCCAATGACATTCTACATCAGCCCACGACCAAAGACATGTGGGACATTCTGGCGGCCACATACTCTCAGGCGAAGAACGAGACAAAGATTCTGCAACTCCAGCATGATATATTCACTATAAAGCAGAATGGTCGCCCTCTACATTCACTCTACACATCCCTGAGAGGGATGTTCGAGAAGCTCTACAGCTTCATGCCTCTGACAACCACGCCAGAACAACAGAAGACGTATCGGAATGCGACTATGGTGGGCGTGTTCCTTGCTGCATTTGATCCAGAGTATGAGGCAACACGATCCTAGATCTTGGCCGATTCCACTATTCCTCCCATGAAGGAAGCTATTCACAGAATGAGCCGGATCACCGTCCCTTCCACGGCCACGAATCAGAATGCTTCAGCCATGGCCGCCAACAGGGGTCGCGGATTTCATCATCAGACCCGCGGACGTGGACCTCGTGGCAGAGGAGGCCGCACTCGGACAACATGTACCTACTGCCATCGCGTCGGACACAATGAAGACACATGCTACTCGAAGCATGGATTTCCTGCATCTGCACGAGCCGCTGAGTAAATAGAGCCTCCATCTGCTGCTACTTTGGATCAACGATTCGATGATCTAGTTGCCCGTCTAAGAGGCATTATCCCCCCATCTGACCCAACATCTGCTACTGAGAGTCAATCTGATGCTGCTGCATCTGCCTCTGCGTCTACCAGTGCTTCAGGTAGCATACTTGCATTTACCAGTAGTAGATCAGATACATTACCTTGGATTATGGACTCGGGCGCTACACATCATCTATGTGACGATCAGAGTTTACTTACAGGATATTCTCAGATTCCTCCAGGCCGAACAGTGGTCATTGCCAATGGTACACATTCTCCCATCACTGGTCAGGGGGAGATTAGACTAACATCTTCTATGCAGCTCAAGAATGTGTTACAACACCTGATTTTTCAATGAATTTGTTATCAATCAGTCAGATTACGAAGGATTTACAATGTCGGGCAATTTTTGATCCATCTTCTCTTATTTTTCAGGACATCCGTACGAGCAACGTGATTGGTCGTGGCTATGAGCAAGGAGGCCTCTATCGCCTAAATCAGACTCCATTTGCTGGAACCTCATCCTTCCTACTGGACCAGTATCTCCTCTACTGTGGCATCTGCGCTTTGGGCATCTACCGCTTCAGAAGTTGCGTCATGTGTTACCCCAGGGTCTTCCTCACACATCTATCCAATGTGAGGCTTGTCAGTTGGGAAAGCATCACACGTCTACCTTTCCCACTCGTCCAGGTCGGAGTAGTTACTTTAAGTTTGAGTTATTTCATATTGATGTCTGGGGTCCGAGTCGTGTACCTGATCATCAGGGACACAGATTTTATATAGTTATTGTGGATGACTTCTCTCGTGTGCCATGGGTATTTTTGATGAAAAAAAATATGAAGCAGGCAATATTATTTCCATTTTCTGAATGAAATTCAAAATGTTTTCTCCACATCTGTGAAATTTGTGAGAAGTGATAATGCCCTAGAACTGTGCACTCATGTCCTAGCCAACTTCTACTCCTCAAAAGGGATTATCCATCAAACATCCTGTGCTTATACCTCACAACAAAATGGGATCGCTGAAAGGAAACATCGCCACCTACTAGATGTCACAAGATCACTTCTTATACAGAGTTATGTTCCTTATTCTTACTGGGGTGACGCGGTTCTCACATGTTACCTAATTAACCGTATGCCGTCCTCTGTTTTGGATGAACAGATTCCTTTTTCCCTTATCTACCCTGGTAGGGATCTGTTTTCCCTTACTCCTCGTTTGTTTTGTTCAGTTGCATTTGTCCACCAGTTGTCTCCTGGTACTGACAAGCTCTCTCCTAGGGCTGTCAAGTGTGTGTTTGTTGGGTACTCCAGAACTCAAAAGGGGTACAAGTGTTTTGATCCTTTGCGTAGGCGGTATATGGTCAGTGCAGATGTTACATTTTTTGAATCCGTAATGTATTTTTCATCCTCAGGTGATCAGCAGCTACCTCCACTGACTACCGATGCCATATATATGACACCACCACCTCCAGCATCACAAAAACCACCACCACCACCACCACCAGCTCCACGTACTATCCCCATTTCACCACTACCATTCCATTATAGCCGCAACCCGCAGGCCTCCTCCAGCTCATGGTCATGACTCATCTCCTAGCTCGCCTATGGTATGTACTGAAGATACTTCTCTTGATGGATCTAATGATATTTCTGAGCAGGATATGTTGCAGGGGCCAGATGAGGACGCAACGGATTTAGATGTTCCTATTGCTATACGCAAATCGAAGAGGAGTTGTGCTACATATCCTTTATCAGCTTCTGTGTCATTTGAGCGACTATCTGGGGACTTCAGGAACTTTGTGGTGGCCTTGTCAGCTGTAGATATTCCACGGAATTATCAAGATGCTCTGCAGGATAGTAGACGACGTCTAGCAATGGAGGAAGAAATGGCAGCACTTCAATCTAGGGGAACTTGGAGTCTAGTTCCTATACCTGCAGATGTGACCCCGGTGAGCTGCAAGTGGGTATTTATGGTGAAGCAAAATGCAGATGGCAGTATTGACAGATACAAGGCCCGCCTTGTTGCACGTGGCTTTACACAGACATACGGGGTGGATTACCTTGATACATTCTCGCTAGTAGCCCGTCATTCTACTCTACGGATCTTGCTGTCAGTCGCAGTCACTCGAGATTGGCCGCTATATCAGTTGGATGTGAAGAACGCGTTCCTATATGGAGACCTACAGGAGGAAGTCTATTTTTTTGACGCTCAAAAAAGGGGGAAGCACTCAGCGGTGTTCACCCCAATGTATTAAAAAAGGAGAGTAAAAAAGTATTTACAAGAGAAAAGAAAGCAGCTGCCCAAAACAAAAAGCCGGATGGTATCCAAGAAGAGATACCCCCGACCTGAACAGATCACGTTACCAGTAGACCAATCAAGAAGAAAACGCGTTGCAGAGATACATATATTCTCCCTGTAGAACCTCTGCCGAGCAAATAGTGCGTCTATGGCCTCCATACAGGAGGAAGTCTATATGCAACAACCACCAGGTTTTGCTGTTGAGGGGGAGTGTTCCAAGGTGTGCAGACTCCATAAGGCTATCTATGGCCTTAAGCAGAGCCCCAGAGCATGGTTTCAGAAGCTCTCAGACCTCTTTGAAAAACAGGGATACAAACGCTTTAATGCTGATCATTCCTTGTTTGTACAAAAGACTTCAAGAGGTATTATTGCAATTATGGTTTACGTAGATGACATCTTGATTACAGGAGATGATGAGTAAGGCATAAAGCAGGCGAAAGAGAAGCTGGGGAGCGAATTTGTCACTAAGGATCTTGGAGTCCTTAGATATTTTTTGGGGCTGGAATTCGCTAGAAATCCGTATGGGTTAGTAATGTCGCAGAGGAAATATGTTACGGACCTGTTGAGTGTAACATGTATGCTTGGGTGTCGGCCTGCTACGACACCAATGGACCCCAGCATGAAGCTATATGATGATGACACAGAGGAGGTGGACAGGAGAAGATACAGAGAACTGGTAGGTAAACTGTTGTATGTCACGATCACTAGGCCCGATATATCCTTTGCAGTGAGTCGTGTGAGCCAGTTCATGGAGCAACCACGTCAGGTTCATATGGATGCCATACATATGATACTTAGATACCTCTAATCGTCTCCAGGTGCAGGTTTGCTATTCAAGAAGAGCAAGGGGATTTCTATCTCAGCATGTGCGGATGCAGACTATGCAGGTTGTCCCAAGGACAGGAAGTCCACCTCATGATTTGCAGTCTACGTTGGAGATTCTCTAATCTCATGGAGGAGCAAGAAAAAGACGGTGGTAGCCAGATCTAGTGCTGAATCTGAATATAGGGCTATGGCCCAGGCTAGCACAGAGATGATGTGGGTAAAGGCTGTGCTTACAGATCTATGTATGGATGTACCACTTCCTATGAACTTAGAATGTGACAATCAGGCAGCCTTGTTCATTGCAAACAATCCAGCATTCCATGAGCGGACCAAGCATATTGAGGTAGACTGTCACTTCATACGTGACATGATTCAGAAGGGGTTCATTGCTACATCTCATGTTACCTCAGAAAATCAAACTGCTGATATATTCACCAAGGCACTACTACGAGGCCCATTCCAGAAGTGCGCGTCCAAGCTGAGCATGATTGATATCTATGCTCCTTCTTGAGGGGGAGTGTTAACATATATATTAGTGGTCTTTGTGTCTCTCTGTTATTTTTATTTTCAGTTGTATGCTTTATGTAATTTACCCATAGGCTACTCTCCTATATAAGAGAGCCTAGGGCTTATGGAATAAACAACTCGTTCATTTTTCCCAACAAACACTATTAAGATCCAATCAAAGAGCCCAGAGACATGCTCATGGCTTCAACTGCTTTGCCGTTGGTCAGAACTAAGCTGAAAAAAGGAAGTCCCAAAAGTTCTTTAGAGAAGAGATGCCAATCAAAGAATTGCCTTTGCTGAAGTCATTTGAGTGCGAAGCGCCGAAGCCTATCAGTGCGGTAAACATTATCTGACCTCCTTTCTGCCTAGACACGATGATCGCCACCTTTTTGTTTAGTCCATTGTCACATTTGGGGATCTTGTCTGGCCCATATTGTAGGCATGCACATATATTTTGTTGTGTTTTCCCATGATTGTAGCGGGATCTCTTAGGTCTATTTAATAAAGGACCGATAAAATATACTAGTAAAATTGTCAAGTCCTTTCAATTGATTAAATCATCTTTCTCTATTTATATTTAAACTATTAAGACTGACAATGCTCTTGAGTTCATTCAGTAGGACTTGGTATCTTTCTTTGCTAGTCAGGGGACCCTTTATCGAGCCTCATGTTCGTATACCTCTCAGTAAAATGGGTAGATGATGCAGTATGGAATTTGCGTCGACGGAAAAATAAATTTGATGGTGGAATTATCGGTGGAGAAGAAATCGAAGGGGTTGAGAGGAGAAGAGCACGTCGGTTGCGCGAGATTTTGGGGATGAAATGCGAAGATCGCTGAGAGAGAGACAAAGAGAGATATACTCAAATTTTCATATCCACTGAACTTAACTGTCCCTTACAATAGACTACCATCCCCTTTATATAGGAGGGGTGGAATTACAAAAATAGAAAGTGGATCAAATTTAAAATCCCACTCGATCCTAATTGACTCTAATTGATTTGAATCAAAATTCAAATCTACCTCTATCCTAATTTGACTCTAATTCAAAATTCAAAATTCATATTTAAATTTGACTCATTAATTTTGGAGATTACACGTGATCTCTTTTATTTAAATAAAATTGCAACGACTCGAATAAACGTAAATAAAATTAGACTCTAATAAAAGTGAGGCCCTATTTATCAATTTTGTGCTGCATAAATTCTCCTCCGTTTGAAAATCCGTCTCCTGACGAATTGCTTGATCTTCATTCCGTCAGTGGAGAATTTCATCTGGATTGGTTGAGCAGATAACCCCAATTTTGATCATTTTCAATGTTACGTTTATAATTTCTTTCCACCAAGGGGCATGGCAGCAAATATTCTACCCCTTCACTTAAAATGTCTCCTCTTAAGTCCCCACCAAATTCAACCTTTAAATAACAACTTTTTTGTGGGGGGGGGGGGTTGGCTTCACTGCAATTATTCCAAAATAACTCTCAATACCTGTTATCGTGGGATTCAAATCCCCTTGAATAGGAACCCCACGCTAGGGTTGTGACTCTTCTCAAGTAACAACGGCGATGGTCTTGATCTGGAGGCCATAGGATGCATCGAGAATAGAGGAGCATGCGGCGAATGTGCCTCAAGCGCCGACAGTGATGATCACGCCAAGCACGCCTGCAGAGGCAGTGGGAGCTCGGTATCGAGCGGAGACGGCACCGCGGGCGGTGAAGAGGGCGCACAGGTGGTGTGCAGGCCACGCGTGTATCATAGCTAGTTGGAGAGCATCCTCGCAGATGGCGGAGGCAAGAACGTCCCCGTTGGGATTCGCGGCGACACCGAGCTCGCCTGCTAGTCCTCCATCGGGTGGCGACAGCGACGGTTGCCCTGTAGGCTGTGCACTCGGTGGTGGAAGACGTGTGAAACCTTGCAGCGGTGGTCTGGGGCAAGGGAATGCGTCGGCGTTGGCAACCAACTACCACCTTCTACGACAACGGCTTCGGAGGGTGTGGATGCGAGAATCGGAGGCGGCGATGATGCAACCTCTTGGACAACCACTTTGACCGTGAACCAATCGAGGATTTTCAGTTCTTCCTCTGCTGGATACTCGTCGATTATGGGCCCAGAGTCTTTGTTTTCTTCTTGCATAACAGTTGTATTAAATAAATATTCATCTTGAGTGAAAATACCTTCGTTTCCTTGATCAAAAGCATGTTGTACAGCAGCTTCTGTGATCTAATTTTTGTCGTTATTGCGCGAAGTTTCATCTATTAAAGCGTCCAGCCATGCTTGAACCTTGAGGCTTGATATAATGCGTCGCTTGAACTTTTGTTGTCGTGAATGCGCATGTGAGCCATGGAAGAGAAGACTAAGATCGAATTGCATCCTCCAATAGGTGATGGGATCATCGAATCGTAAAAACGATTCGGTTTCCATGCTCTGATACCAAATGATGCAGAATAGGATTTCACGAAGACGGAAAAATAAATTTGATTGTGGATTTTTGGAGGAGAAGAAATTGGAGTGGTTGAGAGGAGAAAACTCGTCGGAGAACGAGGGATTTTGGAGAGGAATCGCAAAGAATACGCCAAGAGAAAGAGAGAGAAACACACAGAGAGAAAGAGATAAAGAGAGATGAATCTCAATTTTTTTATATCAACTGAACTGAACTACCCTTACAATAGACTATCAACCCCTTTATATAGGAGGGATGGATTTACAAAAATAGAAAGTGTATCAAATTCAAATAAAATCTGACCCGATCTTAATTGACTCTAACCGATTCTAATTGACTCTTAACTAATTTTATCTACCAAAAAAGTTGAGATTACAATCTCAATTATTTTAAATAAAATAAGCAACTAAATTAAAATAACTAATTGAGGACGAAATTCTTTAATTTGAGAAATCTCCAAATCATCCCTCTAATTCAATTTGATTTGCCTTGTCAATTTGGGAAATATTGCATCAATTCTCCTCCGCTTGAAAAATTCGTCTCCTAACGAATTGCTCGATCTTCGATCCGTCGGTGGAGAGTTTCATCTGGATTGGGTGAGTAGATAACCCCATTTTGATCTTTTTCCATGTTACGTTTGTAATTTCTTTCAACTGAGGGGTATGGCTGCAAATGTTCTAACTCTTCACTTAAACAAAAGTTTTCCCCTATATAACTCTCCACTTCATCCTTTATATAAAAGATTTTTGGTGGAGGGACTTTTGTATAAAAGCCAATGAGATATTTTGAGCTCTTCCATTAGAGATGAAGCCATCGAACAAAATAGAACCCCTTTTTCGTTCTAGAGTTCGAGCATTCCTTTCATGGCGGCGCCATCGAGATTGGTGGGATCGGTAGCGATGGATGCGTGCAGATCGACAACACGAGCAACACTCGAGGTGGTGGTGGTAGCATGACCTCAGATGTCGCGCACAACAGGGATGGTTGCAACGGTAGGTACTGGGACCCAACATCAGTGTCGATGGTGGCACCTCTGATGTCGGCATATCCTTGAGGGTCTCCTTTGGGAATGGTGCTCGGAGTTGAGGAGGTGGCAACGGTTCTTGTAGCGAAGCATCGAGATCAGGCCACAATGATGGTTGCACCATATATAGACTAGGGATGTGGGAAGGGGTCGCACGATCCATGGGGCTGTTGTGATCGACGTTTGCACAACTAGTGGTGGTAGTTGACGAATGAGCCTCCTGGACTGCATCGGAGGGGACCTCAACAAGGAGTTCAGCACCTTCCTCTACAATGGTTTCATCGTATATGGGTTCTGCATCTTCCTTGACAGCATGTTCGGCCGTGAGAAAATCGACAAATTCGTATTCTTCCCCATAGGATCTTCATCAAATATGGTCCCCAAATCTTCGTTTTCTTCTTGTGCAACCATTGTATCACATAAATCTTCATCTAGAATGAAAATACCTTCATTTCCTTGATCAAAAGCATGTTGTACAGCAGCTTCTGTGATCTGATTTTTGTCGTTGTCGCGCGAAGTTTCATCTATTAAAGCGTCCAGCCATGCTTGAACCTTGAGACTTGATATAATGCGTCGCTTGAACTTTTGTTGTCGCGAATGCGCATGTGAGCCATGGAAGAGAAGACTAAGATCGAATTGCATCTTTCAATAGGTGATGGGATCGTCGAATCGTAAGAACGATTCGGTTTCCATGCTATGATACCAAATGATGCTGTAGAAATCAGAGAAGCGGAAGCGGAATCAATAAAACAAGAATAATAATCATGAAGAACATGGAGATTTACGTAGAACCCTACTCCCTAAGGAGCGGGATGAAACCACGGGAGAAGCCCTCAATGGGGCAGATATTCTATTGGAATTTCTCAATTAGTACAGGGGGTGTGGCGATCCTTATATAGGTGTTCAAGGGAGAATATTCTATAGGATATTCTCCATAGAATATTTTCTTAATAAATAGCCACAAAGAATATTCTCTAACACTCCCCCTCAAGCTGGAGCTGAGAAAGCTGCAGCTTGCAACAAGAAGAAAGTACAGAACACATCTTCACACGATACATCACAGGAAGAATTCAAGTCCGCTGCTGGTAGAAGACCTCGCACGAGGACGGGTCTGCGGTTTTCAGGTCATCAGAATGTATCTCTGTCATGCCTGTAGAACCACTGCGATATCAGGTCACCGGAACATATCTCTGTCGTGCCTGGAGAATCGCTGCAGAAGAAATCCAGCGCGGCAAACCGATCGGGTCGTAAAAGAAGAAGTATACGCCTCGACGAAGAAGTTGATGCTCGGTGAAGACGGATGATCTTGTAGAAAGCTGGAGTGTCTGTCAGTCGAAGATGGACAGTTGAATTTGTGAAGAATACAATTCTGACTCCCCCTTTCTTCCATACTTGATAGAATAAAGAACATTTAGCATCAAGTTGGGAGAAACAAGTAACAACATGCATTTTTTTTATCATTTCATTTTCTTCATTTCTTCTTCTTTTTTTTTTCAACCCGTTCAACTCCCCCCCTTTTTTACGGCTTTTCTTCTTCCATTTTTTTTGATAAACTTTGCGCACGGGGTTTTTTTTTCGGTACGCGCCTTTTTTTAAAAAAATACTTGCTTACGATTTTTTTTTGCAAAATATTTGCGTACGACTTTTTTTATTGTACGCGACTTTTTTTTCTCTCTCCTTTTTTTTTAAGACAAACCTCCTTTTTTTTTCAAATACAGCCCACATTGTTGTTGTTTTTTTCGTGGGCCCTTCCAGCATTTTTTTTATTTCGCAACCCTCACTGTTAAAACAGGGCCCACAGTTTTTTTTTCTTTTTTTTCTTTTGGCCCATTATCCCTAGGGTTCCCAACGTGGGAACCCTTCATATACCGCCTGCCGCCTGCGATGTGGCGGGGGGTGGGGTGGGGGGGGGCGATCTCGGCGACGCGCGCGTGACCTGGGGGTCGTGCTGAAGGAGGAGAGCAGCCTGGGAGGAGTGCGAGCCCATGAGAAGGCTGGCGAGAGGGCGGCGTTGCTCGGTGTAGCGGAATTTAAATTTTTTTTACGATGAAACCACATGATCCAAGAACATATCTTGGATCGTTTCATCTAACCACATAAAAGATATAGGAATACCTCTTGAAGCGTGGTTGCGATCGAGCCTTTAAGCGAAGAGAGCTCCTGTCTCAAGTCTGATCCGTCGGAGGAGACGCTTGCGAGTGCGGGAATGAGTTGCGTGCTTCTTGCAATCCAAGTCGTTGATCCAAGCGATGGATCTCCTGATCTCGTCTCACGAGATCGAACGCCTTCTTCACGAGCGCCACACACCAGAGAAGATGGAGATCCAAGAGTCGTCGAAGCGGGCATGACGACGAAGGTAACCTTCTCTTTTATGAGAGTGGACGGCCACTCCAAGAGAGAAGGAACGAGATATGCGTGAGAATGAGAGGGAGAGAGAGAGAGACGTTGTCGAGATTGCGTAACTCGAAGAGCAAGGGATGCCTCTTCTTACATAGGGTTTTGGGAGTCCATGGATCCCAATCTATGGAGAACACACAATCAATAGATGAGATTGATTTGTGTTTCTTTCAACGGCCAAGTTGTTATTGTAAAAAGACAACATCAAATGATTTAATTTAAATTAATTTATATTGATAAATCAATATAATTAATTTCAAATTATATCATCTTTGACTAGAGATAGGATAATGAGGAGACTAACCTTCATCCCTAAAAGAGGGGGGACGGCTACTCCTCTCCACATGGAGAGTAGTGGCCGTCCACTCCTCTTGAGAGGAATGGGTCTATCTCCTCTAATAATCATGAGATCTCATTATCTCATGATATCTCCTAAGACTCTTGTCGTAAATAATTTTTTTACAAAAAATAATTCCCAATTATCTTGTGGAAAATATCAACCAAGCCATTGAAATTATGTGAATCTCATTCACAACCCAAAATTAAATGTAATTATATTTTCAACTAATCAGCAATTCACATTAACAATTAATCAACAAATATAAATCACATAAGTCTCTCTCTAATATATATTATAAATTGTATTTATAATATACATGGATAATTGAATAGTGCTATCCACATTATCCATATCCATAATAATTAAATCACATTTAATTACATTGGATAATCATTCTCATGCATTCAGATAATGTAAATCAAATTGACATTATTCATGATAATTAAATCACATTTAATTATCCATTTCCCAATGCTCAGATATAATTCAACTTTGAAATTATTCTTGAACTCTTTTAAGAATAATACGCTTTCTTCACAGATACTTGGAGATAAGGACAGGGCGATTTTATTGTTCCACGTATAGTGACTTGGATATTGAGATCACATCTCAAATCCAGATCTCACAGGTCTCTCATAGATGCTTGATTTAATCAAGGCCGCAAATCTAATCCTCTCATTGCATCTGAATCTCATTCAGATCAATGTCCATCACTTGTACCAAGATCAGATTACTTCTCTATTGAGAGGAGTCACTAAAATCCAGATCTGTTTTATCACTCCTTCGGAATGGAAGCGTCATGGTTATACAATCATTTATGATCACATCACCCTCAGATATTCCTAATACATGTACATCCTGCATACTGGAAGACCTATGATGAACCTGAAGATATAGATCAATTTTACACTGTCATCTTCAGGGTCTTCATCATCAAGTTTCTCAATCTTGATCATTGGGATTTGGTATCAATCATATGCTTTCCAAAAGCATATATCATACCTTCAAGTTCTTGTCATGCTTTTAAAACACGACGACCATGCATGGAATTTGATCGGTTCCTCGGTTCCAATACCTCATGAGTGAGCTCATATCTTCCGGTTCAGAACTGAACCTATATTATCCCTTTGAGAGATCGTATTACTCATATGCCCCTGTATGTACACCAGCTCGTCGGTGTATAGACCTTGGTTAGGTCATCAACCTATTGGTCTGCCAAATATACATATTCAGACATATAGCGACACATCTGTCTTTGGTCAGAGGATGTGTGCCTATATCGCGACAGTATACGATATAGGACTTTGGTTATCTCGATCTCGTTAAGTCAACTCTTTGACCTAACTAATCTGACACCTCCGAATCTCTATTCCCATGCAGAGGACCTGCATCAAGAGGTCGGTCAGATATCGGCCTATATGAGAAAGGATTGCCATCTCCTACTCAGACTGGAGATCATCTCTTAACAATTATTTGATGATGTTTGATGAGTCCTTAATCTAACTCCTTAGATATTCATCCAAACACCAGCCTCTATGATTCTATTACTGAATCAACATCTGTATGATTATTAAGATGGCCATGGTACATAACCCTAATTGTATAGAGGGACCTTATAGTGCATTCATTCACTTAATCTCAGAAAGGGAGTGAAAATGAATCAATAATTTTTATTGGTAAATCAAACATTACAATAACATTTATTGTAGGAATAGTTCGCCTCGGGCTCACATGGCTAACAATCTCCCGCTAGCCCTCAGAATCATTAAGGTACAACCCTTAAACCCATACTCATAACATGCTGGTCGAAAACCTTCTATGTCAGAGGTTTGGTAAGTGGATCAACAACGTTGTCGGTAGAGGCACCCTTGGTGAGTGGATCAACAACTACATCAATATCAACAAGGATGAGTGTAGAAGATGACGTCGATCAATAAGAAGCCTACATTAAGTGATTGAGTCAAGTTATCAACTCATACTCCAAGCAAGAGGCAAAAGGAGTCGCAACATGAGACACGAATAACTTTAGGATGCCAAAACTTGTGTTGATGGTCCTATGGAAATAACATGTTCGTAAAGGTTGAGAAACATTTGACCATGATATGAAAAGATTGCAATAATTATTGTAGTAGACGGCTAGATCACATACGATGTACAATACCTAGGGTCAATGGTGAGCTCTAGCGATAGGGAGACACGAGTAGTGGCTTTGATTCCTGCTAGAGTGGGAGATAGGGAAGAAAATGGATACAAATATATTTGTATTTTTTCGTTTTTCATCGGTTTGATGATGTAGACGCCATTTTTTCCATGTGGCAAATTAATGCAAATAAAAATATTGAAATCCAATATCCAGTAATTACAAATATAAGTGTAATGTTCAAAATTTTGGCAAATACAAATATGGGTAAAAATATACAATTTTTGAGAGTACAAGTACAAATATTCAATTTTCTAACTACTTCAATAAATATGATATATAATTATGAGAGAGAAAAATCAAGAGGCACTACTTTCCATCTAAGTTATATACTCTTTCCTTAAGCTGCTTTATCTAATTATTAACCTTTTTTTTCATCATGATAATCTGTGCAGTAGTATGTATGTGTTTCATATTTCCTCCTCACCTCAACGTATATTAGTACCGATCTTTTCCTTTTATTCATGCTCCACTAGACCGTCACTATTCATATATATGAAACTTTTAATTACCAGTGAGATTAACTTTCTTTGTGCCTTTTTAATATAATATTACTGTTGCTCTTTTCCGTTATCTTCGCAACAAAACAAAATAACTACCGTTCTTTAGAAATTATTCCCATACCATTAGTGTAGAGATATATTTCATGTTTATGTATCTTTTATCTATTTTCTTTTCTCTTTGTCTACTTTATGTAATTTGCCCATGGGTCTCTCCCAATATAAGAGACCCTATGGCTCAAGGAATGATTATCTCTCTTTATTTTCCCGGTACAAGGAGCGTTCAAGGAAAATACAAAAAACAGTAAGTAACTAATAGCACATGTCACATGCCCTGAATATTGAGGTGGATAATGAGAGCCATTATTTTAATCAAATATCCTTACCTTGTATATCTACGGCAGTTCAGTTGTTATTTTCGTTAGAGTGACATTGTCATGGACAAACTTTTTTTGTTCGAAGCTGAGCATGCAAGATATTCATGCTAAATCTTGAGCGTTGTTACCCTAGAAATGAAGGATTATTTCATGTTATTTGTAATATTTGTGACATGTCATAGGATGGCCACTGGAGATTAATGGTCATACATATAAAGTATTTTGTATTTCTTTGCGAGTCCTTATGTATTTTGTCTAATGGTTGACCATATATAGGGACACGGTTTTTGTTGTCATTAGTCCTTGTCAACATCGACTTAGGCAGCTCTATGCTATAAAAGAACCAAATAAACTATGTTTTATCATTTTCTTGTGCTTCTGCTGGTGACAGAATATAGGTAGTGATCCGCTTCTAAAAAAACCGACCTCGCTTAATATGCAGAACAGTTTAATTTGACAAAGGAGTGATAGCATTCAATCTTATGGTCAAATTCACTTACATCCATGCTCTGTTCTTACAGAAAGATCATATCAGGGTCATTATTTTTACACCTTTTTATAATAATTTGCACCCAGGGGAGTTTTCGTAATTAAGCATGTTTACATGAACTTTTTTGAGTAAGTGTTTGCATGAACTTGTGGATGCTGAATGCCCAAATGAACCTCTCGATGGAAGCCTTGTTCTAAAGATTTAAACAAATGATATAGCCCTTTTCCCACTTACTTTTACCTCTTGTTATCGAGGATATGTTGTTGGATCTTTCCGCTTTCTTTTCTTGGGGCTCTCATCTACATTATCTCTACTACCAATTCCCACTAATAAGGGTTGCCTCATGTCATGGAGAGTGAGCTCTTGACCAATTGTGGAACTTGTCAACACGGAGTAGGTTGTATCTATCTATTTGCATATATTTGGGTGCAGTTTGTGACGCTGGAGGTGTGCAGGTGGTGGAGGATTAACTTGGGTTGCAGTTGCAATTGTCAACCATTGTTGTAAATGGTGATTTACAATCAATCAATAACCACCAGAGACACATTTCATTAGAGAATTTGCTTTCATTGTATTTTTTGTTCTTTAGGGTCATTAAATGTCAAGTTAGTTGGGTAATCGGTGTTTTATTGTTTTTTCTTCCCAATTTCCATTCAAGTTCCCTTAAGATTTAATAACCGAGTTCACACCATCATACGCAAATTGTCTTTTCTTTGTGTAATTGCAGATATTAGAGGGAAAATCATATCGACTGCAGTTTCCCTGGATTGGTGTTGTTAATCGATCTCAACAAGATATTAATAAAAATGTTGATATGATTGCTGCTCGCCGTAGAGAGAGAGAATATTTTTCTAATGCTGCGGAATACAAACATATGGCTCATAGAATGGGATCAGAGCACTTAGGAAAGATGCTCTCAAAGGTATGCTAATCTTTGTTAAATATCTTTACAGAGTGATCATTTTCATGTAATATGGTTATTGTGTATTTTCTTATATCTTGTCCTTTATTTTGTTTTGTCTTCTCTACAAGCAGTATCATATAATGATCTTTTTCATTTGCTATTTAACATCAAGCAGGCAACCTATAGAAGATATGTTATTTTCTCTAAACATGATCCAGAAATGTGAGCTTAGTATCTGGTGTCATTACCTTCAAATTTGATCTTTGCTTAGGCTCATCTCACGTAGTTCTTAGTGTGTCTCCTTGTATTGGGGGTTCTCTACAAAATTTTGCTAACTTAACAATGCCATTTTACCTGTTGGTGCTGCTTTTATTTTCACTCCTAGTGGAAGCTATATGAGAGCGCTTGGCCCTTACAGCTGCTGAGAACTGTGCATCAATGCCTCCCTGGCACCTTGCACACCCGCATCCTTCAAGCAGACCCACACGAGTAGATGTCAGATATCTACGTCTAGGTGCTTCTTGGTATTCACTATAGACTCCATGAAGCGATACCAGATATACTACATCTTGGCATGTTCATTGACTACATTGCTTTTGTTACAATCTGAGGTTCTTTTTTTCCTTCTCCTTGATGTAAGTGTTCATTTGTTGGTTCACTAGATCTCCAGCCCACAAATTGTTGGTTCACTAGATCTCCAGTCCACAACTATGCACATCATATATCTGTTGTTGCCATGGTTTGTTAATTATATATTTTGTGGTTTAATTTCTTTAAATGCCATCGTCCCATAGATCTTTGGAGGATGTTATTATTTGCCATTGTTAGTGCTTGGGTGTGCTCCTTTGTGGCTGGTAGTTCTTGGACTTCTATAGTAGTTCTTAGTTATTAACACCTTGCACATTTGCATCCTCCAATCACACTCAAGCAAGTTGATGTCAGACATCTACATCTATGTGCTTCTTGGTGTTTACCATACACTCCATGAAGCAAGATGAGATATACTACGTCTTGGCATGTTTGGCTCTTGTAACAACTTGTGTGAGGTTCTCCTTGACTTAAGTTTTAAGTCGTTGGCTTTAGACCTCCAGTCCACTACTATGTCCATTGTATATCCATTGTTGCCATATGTAGTTTTCTTGTGGTTTAGTTTCTTTGAATGATGTTTTCTCATTAGAATTTTGGTGTGTCACAATTCACCACTTTTAGTGCTTGAGGGTGCTCCCCTTTTGGTTGCCGGTAGTTCTTAGACTAACATAATAGCCACAATCATTGAATATTCTAAGTTTGACCTGTGTCCTAAGCCATTGCTATTGCTTTTGTATTCTAAGACATCTCGGTCTATCTTAGTGATGCCTATAACTGTATTATATGGTCATTATTCTTGTGGATTTTCTGAGGAATAAGAAGCTCTATGCCTTTTCTCTTGACGAGAATATTTATTCGTCTAAAACTTTGTTGTAGGCTACTCTCGTACCCAGAAGGGTATCGCTGTTTTGATCTGATTTGTCAGAAGTACTGTGTTAGTGTTAATGCCACCTTTTTTGAATCTATTATGTATTTCTCTCCTACATGTGACAGGTTGACTATGTCTGACTCTGGAGAGGAGGTATATATGCCTCCTACGACTGCATCGCCTTCATTACCTCCGCCACCACCACCTCCGGTACCTACACTTGCTCCTGTGCCTATCCCTGCAACACCACATATTACATTGGCCCATATGCTTCCACATTTTTATGTTCGCAATCCTCACACAGTTCCCCTGCTCTTAGGCCTTCACCATCATCCATCATGCCTCAGGTATGTAGTGAGCACATTGTTTCTATTGATGGCACTAGTGATTTGTCCATGCAGTATGATTCTTCAAAGGAGGAGCAGGTGCCCTCTCGGAGGGTGCTTTGGTTGAGGAGGAGGCATGTGATCTTGATGTACCTATTACTTTGCGGAAGCAGAGATGTACTTATACTACCTATCCTCTTCCAACCTATGTTTCCTTGGGCAAACTCTTAGAGGATTTCTAGAGGTTTGTTGTGGGGCTATCGGTCGTGGAGATATCTCGAACATATCAAGAGGCGATACAGGACAATCAGTAGCGTCTTGACATAGAGGAGGAGATAGCCGCGTTACGATCGCGTGGTACATGGATCATTGTTACAACTCCTACATGAGCATTTGTTGTAAGATGTAAGTGGGTGTTTACGGTGACATACCAAGCATATGACAATATAGATAGCTACAAGGTGAAACTTGTGGCTCGTGTGTTCACACAGACATATGGGGTGGACTATCGGGTTTTTCTCTCTCCAGTAACTCAACATTCTACACTGCGGATCCTTCCTTCTTTTGCAATGACACGGGACTGGCCCCTATATCAGCATGATGTGAAGAATGCATTTCTCTGTGGTGATCTACAAGAGGAGGTCTACATGCAACAACCACCTAGTTTGTTGCTGAGGGGGAGTGTTAGAAGGTTTGTAGACTTCACAAAGCAATCTATGACCTTAAGTAGAGTCCACTCCAAGAGCATGGTTCCAAAAGCTCTCGGATTTTGTAGTGCAACAAGGGTCCGTGAAATCGATTGCAGATTATTCACTGTTTGTTAAGAGGTCTCAGAGAGGTACAACTGGCATACTAGTTTATATTGATGATATCGTTGTTAGTACAAGAGATGATGGGGAGGGCATCTGGGCTGCTAAGGATTTCCTTGGTCAGCAGTCTGTAACCAAGGACTTTGGCAATCTATGTTACTTCCTTGGACTAGAGTTCACTAGGAACCAACAAGGTCTTGTGATGACCTAGAGGAAGTACGTTACAAATCTTCTCTCTGAGACCGACACATCAGATTGCAGGCCTGCCACTATTCCTATGGACTCGAGTATGAAGCTGTATGATGATGGCATTGAGGATGTAGACAAAGGAGGAATATCTGAAGACCTCACATGGTACCGACCTTCTGTTTAGCAGAGGCACATCCCTTGCCGTTATAGCTTGTGCATATGCAGAATATGCGGGGTGTCCCAAGGACATGAATTCCACATCTGGCTTTGCATTGTTCATAGGGAGTTTCTTGGTGTCATGGAAGGGTAAGAAGCATACAATGGTCGTTTGATCCATACAAAATTAGAGTACATAGCTATGACACATGGCAATACATAGATGATGTGTGTTGGATCTGTTCTTACTGACCTAGCAGTTGAGATGTATTTTCTCATGCAGCTCCAATTCGATAACCAGGGTGCTCTTGTTCCTTGCCAACAACCCAGCCGTCCTTGAGAGGACCAATCATATTGAGATAGTCTGTCATTATACTCGAGACATGATTCAGAAGAGTTTCATCTCCACCGCTCATGTTATCTCAGGGGATCAAACAACAAATGTGTATACCAAAGCCCTAGTCAGGGAGTCATTCCAAAGATGTTGTTTTAAGCTGAGCATGATTGATCTCTACGCTCCAGCTTGAGGGGGAGTATTGAGATATTAATTATCTTTATTTCTTTTATGTATTCTCTTTTCTTTCTGTCTACTTCATGTAATTTGCCCAACATGTTTCTCCTTTATATAAGTAAATCGTAAGGTCTCATGAATATGCAACTCTTTATTTTCTCTCCACAGTTTGTTGATTTATCTATACATCAAGCTACTTTAAAGGATGAGCAATTGCCTTCTTAGGAGGTTACTTCACATGTTACTAATGGTATAAATGATCTTTGATGTGTCCTTTGCACTACGAAAGCGGAAGCGTACATGTGCCACATTTCCTCTTGATGTACATGTTTATTTAAGGCATCTTTCAGAGGATTTCATGAGATTTATAGTGGGATTATCAGATGTAGAGATCACACAGACACATCATGAGGTTATATGAGATAATCAGTGGCATCTTACTATAGAGGAGGAGATGGTCGCATTGCGTCGCATGCCACTTGGATCTTGGTTACTTCTCTTATAGGGGCTTCTGTGGTTGGATGCAAATGGATGTTTATAGTGAAGCACCAAGCGGATGGCAACGCTGATCATTACAAGGTTAGGCTTGTGGCTCTTGGGTTCACTCAGACTTATGTGGTGGACTATCATGACACGTTCTCTCTCGTGGCACACCATTCTACTCTTCAGATCCTTCTTTCAGTTACAATGGTACATGACTGGTCCTTGTCCCAGCTTGATGTGAGGAATGCATTTCTATATGGTGATATGCAGGGGAAAGTCTATATATAGCAACCACCTGAGTTTGCTGTTGAGGGGGAGTATCAGAAGGTTTGCTATATGACCTTATGCAAAGTCCCACAGTATGGTTCCAGAAGTTCTCAGACATGATAGAGCAACAAGGCTTCACGAGATCTACTGCAGATCTCTCACTGTTTGTTAAGAGGATTCATAGAGAAATTTTGTTATTTTATTGGTCTTTGTTGACGATATCATTGTTACATAAGGCGATGTGCATGGTAAGGGGCTCCTTGGATAGCGGTTTATCACCAAGGTCCTTGGTAATCAACGATACTTCCTAGGGCATGAGTTCTCGAGGAACTATCGAGGTCTTGTAATGACCCAAAGGAAGTATGTTAATAATCTCCTTCGAGAGACATGCAAGGTATATTGCAGACTTGTCAGTACTCCCATGGTTCCTAGCAAAATGTTTGGAAATGCGGTCCATGTGGACGCATATGCGGCCACATATGCGTATTCGATCACTTGACCGAAGCACATATGCCATATGCGGCAATATGCGGTCAAACCGCATATGCGGTCCGCATATACGGTAATATATGGTCAAACTGCATATGCGGTCCGCATATGCGGCCGCATATCTGATAGGATTCATGTTAATCCATGACATGTTGATGATGCATAGACTCGATTTTTTCCAAGCAACTCATATATCATCATTTACATTGATGCATCTTTTCATTATTCTCGTATATGTTGCATTTGGGAATATAATATAGGATATTTTTTCTCATATCCATTTTTCCCATTGTTTTCAACACTTGTTAATGAACGGTTTACTACTTTTTTGAATTTTCTATCTAGTGAAATCCATTCTAATTCTTCAAATAAAACATGAAATAATTGACTAACAGTCTAACACTTTTCATTTTTGTGCTTCTAATAAATTTTATATGCAATTACAAATTTTCCCTATATTTTGTGTCAACGTGTTTTATCCCTTGAAGATACATATATATGTATAATTTTGGGTGTATATGATTATTCTTTAGCTTTTGTTATATGTAGGATTTATATATACACTAAAGGTTTTCTTATAGAATTCATGCGTTCCTTGTTGAATCCAAATTTGTATACATATGTATTAAATTCAAAATACACACTAAAAACTAATTAATTTATAATATCATGCTGATATATCTTATTGATTATATTATCTTATTTCAAATTTTTGATTTTGGATTTTGTTAGATCGTCAAATATTTTATGTAATCACATTTTATTGTTTATTTTATAATATTTTAAATTAAAATATTATAAACCGCATATACCTCCGTATACTTCTCGCATATCCGCTTACTCGCTTTAGACCGCATGACCGAACGAATACTGCATACCGCATTTCTGAACCTTGCCTAGCATGAAGTTATATAATGATGATACTGAAGTGGTGGACAAGAGGAGATGCATGGAACTCGTAGGGAAGCTCCTCTATGTGACCATCACCAGTCTAGGCATCTCCTTTGCTGTGAGCAAACTTCGCCAGTTTATGGAGCACTCGGGACATATACATATGGATGTGGTTCACATGATTCTGAGATATTTGAAGATATCTCCGGGTAAAGGATTGCTCCTTAGCAGATGGACATTCCTCACCATTACAACATGTGCAGATGTAGATTTTGCAAGATGCCCCAATGACAGAAAATCTACCTCATGCTTTGCATATTCATAGGGAGCTCTTTGGTGTCATGGAAGAGCAAGAAGCAGACTTTAGTTGTCAGATCTAGTGCAGAGTCAGAATACATAGCTATGGCATAGGGAAGCACTGAGATGATCCATTCTGACTAACCTAGCTATTGACAAAACTCTTCCCATTTATCTACAATGCCACGACCACACTTCTCTTTTTATTGTCAACAACCCTGCATTCAATGAGAGGACCAAGCAAATTGAGGTAGATTGTCACTACACACGTGCCATGATTCAGAAGGGCTTTATCTTTACTTCACATGCCAGCTTAGGGGAACATATGTCGTGTTTTCAGTGTTCACCAAGGCTCTAGCCAGAGGGTCATTCCAGAGGTGTTGTTCCAAGCTGAGCATGATTGATATATATGCCCCATCTTGAGGGGGAATGTTGAAAGTTATTTTATCATATGTTGTTCTATGTGCTTTCTTTTCTTTTCGTCTCTATTATGTAATTTGCCCAGTTGGGTTTCTCCTCTCTATGTAAGTGAAACCTAGGGCCTCATGAAAAAGCAGTTCATTTTTCCTTTCCACATTTTGAGTATGTATCATATTTTTCATTAACAAGGCCTTAGTTTAGACATCTTAGTATGATGGGGTGTTTACCTATTATTTCATAAGTTAGAGGTAAGTTCTTGTAAAATAAGGTCAATCCTAGGCTTTTTTTTTTGGCCCATATTTTTTTGGCCCATATTTGCCTATTTTTTGAGGCTCAATCCTAGGCTTGGGGAGATATGCACCCTTTTTCTAATTCAACGCTCATGACTACCCCTTAGGTACTATCTATTACAAATGGTGATGCACACATGTATACCAATGATATATATAGCAGTAGTAAAATTGCTGGTAATGCAGCTGAAGTATTTGATTTTGATTGTCCTATTGCCATGACGAATGAAAAGAGTGCATGCACTCTACATCCTTTGCAGGACAAGTCATACTTGAGCATCTTCGGTTAACATAGAGAGTTTACTACTTGCCTTTCTTTAATCTTTGGCCCATAGACATCTTAGTCATTTCATTCGTGATACTTAGAAGCGGGAGGCTATGCATACAGAGATGGGTGCTTTTCTTTTTGGAGCTACAACGAATCTAGTCGATGTTCTAATGCAACTACTATTGGATGCAAATGAATTTTTATTACCAAGCATCGTACTTATGGACAAGTATAGTAATGCAAGTCTCGTCTTGTGTCCAAGAGCTACAAACAAACCTACGGTGTCGATTATTTGGAAATGTTCTCTCTTATTACTTGCTAGCCACTATACAGATTCTACTGTCCGTTGCAATCCAAATGGAATGATTTCTTCATTATATTGATGTAAAAATACCTTTTTATATGAAATTCTTCACGAGGAAGTGTACATGGAGCAACTAGACAACTTTGTGGCTAAGGGGAATCTCATAAGGATTGACATCTTTACAATGCAATTTATAGGGCTCAAGCAGATATCTAAAGGTTGGTTTCCCAAGGTTTCCCGGATGAGGGAAATGGATGTAGTTGTTAAGTCCAACATGGATCACTCTCTATTTATATAACGCATGTCCAATGAAATCTTTGTGCTTCTTGTCTTCTTGGATGATATAGTATTACTATCAATGGAAGTGATGCTCAAGGAATCTCTATGGTTAAAGAGGTGCTAGAAAAATGGGTGGCTGATGACCTCGAAATTCGCCTCTTTAATAAAGGGAAATTGTAGTATAGGAGGCGAAAAACGGTCGATCAAAAACCACAATCTTTGAATGTTGTGGAGTATTTATACTTGGTAAGTCTACCAAGGTCGAATACAAGGAACAATGATTTTTAGTTGCGTGGTTTTAAATTAATTCAAATAATTAAATAATTGTTCTCTCAATTTATGTGTCAAAAAATAAAGAGAAAATATGCTGATGCAAATGAGAAGAAAATAAAAAGAAGGGAAAAGCGCATGATCTGTGATTTATAAAAATCAATCCTCAAAGAAATTCACCCGTTAATCCTAAAAACTTATCACAGATCGAATAAAAGTTTCCAATAAATATAATCAATTTAATCCAGACGCAGGTGAGAATCCAAATAGATATATGATTAATCCTGCAATTAGTGGATCATAAAATGATTTTATCTCCAAAATATCTCAAATTTAATTCATAAATAAATTAACTTTTAATCACATAAAATATTGTGAATTGAATTCATTTTAGCTCAATTGAATGCCCTGCACAGATTAAATCTTCAAGTTAAATGATCAATAATTATGAGAGGAATGAAGGAAAATTTCCTCGAAAATATTTGTACAATTTAATAATTTCTCCTTGATTTCCCCCCTGAACAGATAATGATAATCATGAATGGTAAGAGAATTAATCTATTAAAATTCCTCAACCGAATCCTTAGAGACTGTCAAGTCAATAAGAAGCCTACATAAATCAACATACTCCTAAGATAACAAACAACAATAATGATCTTCAGATTATTCCGCAAAGCATATAATATGATAGAGCACAGAAATAACTCCAAATTGACATATTATGTGCTAGAAACGGAGTTCGTATGAGAAAGATATGCTAAAATAAAGCTCCAGGGACTAAAATGCAATAAATAGTTAAGTTTTCTTCTCAATTAGGTCCCTTTAGGACTTATATGTAATTTGCAATACCCGTAGGGGGTTTCATGTAATTTCACCAGTACGTCACGTGCCCAGCACGTGATGCTACGTCAGCGACGAGCAGGTGAGGGCCTTCTTGCAATTTTCTGGAACTCTGAGGGGGGATTTGCAATTTCTCCTCCAACGCACGTACGAAGCACGTGTGTGGGAGGCTCGGCACGGAAGCTGAGGCTTGGTCGACGGGGGCTGGAGACTCGGAGTTCCGAGGCGGAGACGCGGGCCGAGTCGAAGGCTCGGGCGTCCGATGCCTATACGTGGCAGCTCTGCATGCTTCCGAGGGCCGAACCTTCAGGCTTGGACAAGAGGTTCAGGGGGGGATGACATGGCGTCGTTTTAACTGTTGGATCAAGGGCCGCATCGGGGCGGAGGCGGCACGGAGGCACGACGGTGAGGGTGGCCGTGTCGCACGACGGAGAAAGGTGCGAGAGGCGGTGGCTGCTGGGGCTCGACCGGTCGACACACGACTGGAGGAACCTGGTGGCGTTGGAGGCTCGCGAAGCGGAGGTCGGTGTCGACGTGCGACCAGGGAAGGAGCATGGAGGAGATGGTCCCCTATTCCTGGAACGAGAGCTCGCGGAAGGGGGGGTCGCATGCGTGAGAGTTATGCTGGAGGGGTACGATCGATCTATTGTTGGTGCGAAGGAGAAGAAACGAAGGGGGAGGGAGGGGTTCACCTGGAGAGAGGAAGGAGCGAGGCTCCTGCCTGTGCGAGGCCGAGGGCGGAGATGGGTGGAGGAGTCGTGGGGTAAAAGAGAGAGATAGAGAGAGAAAAGGGGAAGGGAATACCTGGGAAGGAGCGGTGCTCGACGTCCTCTCGACCAGAGTCGGAGCAGCCTCACTGAGGAGGGCTGCGACGAGGTGCGACGCACCTCGGATCACGCCAAGCGACGAGGGTAGCTGGTGTTGTCACCACCGGAGAGTCCCTAAGCTGGTGAACGACAGATGGTTCGCCGGGTACATCGGCGGTGGGATTTTATAGGAGAGGATCGAGGAGGAAGCGTTACACACTCGCGGTTGTTACGAGGAGAAGCGGGCGGAGGAATGATGGCGGCGGGTAACGGCTGCGGCGAGTAGGGTGGTGGCGTTACAGGAGGAGGAGCGGGCGCAACGACAAGGAAGGAGAGGAGGAGACGGGTCACGCGCCTTGCACGTGGCCCGGAGAGAGAAGAGAGAGGTGGGTGTGCCACGTGGCACGTCTAGGGGCTGCCACGTGTTACCCAAAAAAAATTCAAAAATAAATAAAAAGAAAAATAGAAAAGAAATAGAAGAAGACCTCGGATCGAGAAATTTCCTCCACGAAAGTTGTTCGTCTCGACGAGATCTACAACTTTCATGAAGGACCCGGGAGTAAAAGAGGTCATCTGTGCGAAGTGGTATTTTTGGTGGTTCTCCATGTGTATTGAAAACCGGCTTTTTGGGGGTTTTGTAATTTTTGTGGCAGTTTTAAAAGAGGATAAAAATCTAAAAAAAATACAATTAAATACAAGAAAATTTATTACACACTAATATTTTTTTTGGATTTTTAATAAATAAGAAAATAGGAAAATAAAATAGAAGTACAAAATACTAGATTTTTGTACAAACCCATAACGGACACCCGGACACAATCAGTTTCTTTGATTTCAGTTTTGATCGAGATTTGGATTTTTGTGCCGCATAATAAAACTTTCATCAAAGAACACAAATGAAGAAAAATTAAAATTAAAAGGCTTAATTATGTACATAAAAACTCATGTCAAAAATAGCAAAAAGTTAAAATGCGCAAAAGAGGTCCAAAATTCAAATTTCACATATGAGCTCCAAATTTTACGAAATTGGTCTTATTTTGAAGGTATTTGAAAATGGAGTACTTTAAAAGCGAGTAGACTAAAATCAAACATTGTATGAGAGAGATATGCACGTTTTAGTCTGTCAAATGTGAAAAATTGTTTTAAGATTATTTGACACTAATTTGAGTTAATAGTTTTCTTGTATTTTTTATTGATTCTTGTTAGTAATATCTACAGAGTGGAGGTGGTTTGGGGTTAATTGGAGTTAGGATGAATTAATTAAAAACTGTGGAAGTTAACTGCTTTTTGGGCCAATTTACACTTGGATTTTTTTAATTCAATTGTGTATGATGGAATGCGAATTTTATTTACACATGTATGTATGCTAATGATGCTCTATTACTGATTAAATGCAAATGGAATTTGGGGAACATAGCCTAATTGACCAATTTTAGCATGATGAATACGAGATTGATCAACGGTAAACGGGTTAACTCAAAAAAATATAAATATAGATGTAGCTATATCTTCCTTGGAAAAACGTAATATTAGTCGGCACGTTAGTGGATAATATATATTATCAAATTTATTCCTATCATAAGACGTATAATAACATGAGATCGTAATTAAGTCTACAATATAATATATGGAACATTGCCATGTTGCAACTCACATTCACATATATGGACACATATAGTTCTAAGGTGCCCACGAAACAAAATTATATCGATCTACAGTTCGGTTTAGTATGATATAGATATTTAATTACTACCTACGTAGACAATTACAACTATAAATATAGGTACCGATTGTTGAACATGCAACTCCTCTTGTGTGCGCATTATATATAAATATATAAATATAAATATAGATATTATATATATTCCTTATCGAGCCCTTATCAGGTTATCGAGCCGAGCTGGGCTCAACTCGAGCTCGGCTCGTTAAGCTATCGAGCCCAAAATTCTGGCTCGGGCTCCTCTCAACAGCTTAATGAGCTAGGCTCACGAGCCCTTGTCGAGCCGAGCCCAAGCTTGGCTCATCGATCCTTGACTCAATAGCTAGCCCTACTTAAGAGGTCATATTTGTATTTCTAGGATATTTGAGAACTAAAAAAATACATCATATTTTAACCCTTTTGCTCATGGATGCTATAGGTTGAATCCCACAAACTTTGACACTAAGGTCTAGTAGTTGACTCTGCCTAAACATGATATTGTTGCTCGTCGACCTTCACTCACGAGCTTGTACGACCATCCAACACTTTTAAGATGTTTCTTAATCACGGTTTGTCTAATGATGGCTCCATATTTTTTTTGCTTGTGCATCTACAGATACATGGGCACAAACAGATCAATAGATATAAATGATCTCAACTTTCTTGCCATAACAGAAGGCAGCTTACCTTTATAGCGCATCCCATTTCGAGCCATACTTCTTTGGAGAGACCTACTCAATCATAGATAACATTTCTATTAGCATTTTACAGTGGTGATTCCCCATGCCTATTAAGATGCACTTCTAGATGACATGCAAGGTATCTATGTAGAAAAATATGCATATTTGTTCCAAAGCAGTTCTGCCACGCATAGGACATGATCTAAAACGGGTTCATGTACACCATCCATGTTAGCTCGAAGAATCAAGTGGCACATATAATTACCAAAGCAGTTCCAAGAAAGTCTTTTGGTTGCTGAATATTCAAGATGAGCATGATTAGCATCTATACTCCTGTTTGAGAGTGTTAGTTGAGGGTAAGGTCTTTTGGTTGCCAAATATTCAAGATGAGCATGATTAGCATCTATACTCCTGCGTGAGAGTTTTAGTTGAGGGTAAGAGAGTTGAACTGGTCATTTGATTGTCGGGACCAATTTTTTCCCGTTGTATTGTTTCTCTTTTCAGAAGTGGAGACATACATGTAATCTCACCCATAGCCTCTTATTGTGTAGAGAGGAATTGGGTTCTTAATGAAACTACATATTCTGTTCTCTTTTACTTCAAAGAATTTTGATGTAGGCTTTAAAATCTCCTTCCCTATGAATGGCAGAATAGAGCTGCTATATTTCTGTCTCAACTACAATTTTTCCATTTTAAAATTTAGCATGCTAAAGTGCTTCATCGTTTCATATGTGGATTTTAATATAGCAAATGAAAGGAAGATTCATGCTCTTAGCTCGATATTTCTAATTACCTTTCTTCCTTCATATTAGTACTCATCTTTGTTGCAATATGCAAATAATTAATGTATTTTTTCCAACTTGAGTGGAAGCATGAGTGGTTTTTCTGTTGCCATGTTTTCTTATTCCTTTTTTTAAATTTGACTCACAGATATTGTCATATAATATCCTCTTCTGTCTTGAAAAAAAGTATTGATTCTTATGAAGAACATTCCATTTTCCTATCTGAGTGTTAATTCATCATGCTTTATGTTTGTACCACCTTATATTTTGCAGCATCTCGAACAAGTTATCAAGTCTAGAATACCTGGTATTCAGTCCCTCATTACGAAAAGTATTTCGGACTTAGAAGCAGAACTTGGCCGATTGGGTAAACCTGTTGCTACTGACGCAGGGGTATAAATTCTATTTTCTTCTGTTATTATTCCGCATATATATTTTTGCTTTTCAATGCCATATTAGTTCAGCCATCTTCTTTACTTCTTCAATTGTCAAATTTGACCCAAAGGCTACCCCCTCAATAAAAGATGTTTTACACAGATGGTCTTATAAACATTTCATTTCACCTGAATACCCCTATATTGTACATAATTGCACAAATAACAACATAGACATTAGTTTCTTAATGTACTTGGATTGCTATATGTTAATATGTGAAATATATACTGATAAGTCCCTACACCTTTTGGATTGCCACACTAAAGTCTATTCAAAATTCATCTAAAGTTCAAAAGTATGCAATACAACCACCTGGCCATTTCCGACTAGTAGGGTTGGTTACATGGATTCTTTGCTTCTAAACAAGTCTAATTTAGGTCACACACATGCATAGATATCAAAAAATCCATATCGTTCTTTCCAGTATTTTCTTGATTTTTTCTACGTACCTTCCTACAAGGCTATTGTTAACTTCCCCTGTCTTCAAAGTTCAAATCGGAGCATTAGATAACATTCTTTACACGTCCAAAACATTTAGCGGAGTTTTTCTTGATTTATCTTTGGCAGTGCCAAACCAACCTCATTTAATACTCTTACTTTGAATACAGTCCCTTATGTCGATTTAATAACCCATCAAACACTCGTTTCTATAGAGCATTTCAAGGACTGAGTTCATTCTAGCAACTAGAGATAAGGTCTCGCATTACCACATTACAAGTCTGAATGGAATCCTTTACTACTAATCTAGCATTATATTTGTCAACTGACCATTGGAACATGTTTTTGTTGAAAACATCCATCTGCAATCAATGCAATCAATAGGAGTGACACATGTAGGACATGGCACAAAATCCCTAGTGCCCTTCAAAACAAGAGTATCCTTTCCTCATCCATAGCCCTTTTTAGACCTAGAATTTAGGAGTTGCATGCTGATCATGTGGAAGATGCATAGCTATAAGAGCATCTCTAAAAGCCCGTCATAACTAGATAGACCATCAATAGAAGTATAATGTGACACATGGTGTATTCTACATTGCCTTTTAGACTTCCTCATAGCAATAGGAAGGTTTGAAGACAAAGTAGGATCACTCAAATTTGTAGAGGGGGACTGAGCATTTGAAGGAAGCTCATATTCTATCCGGAGCTATCTGTATGTATGATGCAAATTTATTTCTATCTTCACATAGATGACGAGAGGCGCTAGAATCGATTATGTAATGTGTAGAGGGGGACTGAGCATTTGAAGGAAGCTCATAATCTATCCGGAGCTATCTATATGTATGATGCAAATTTATTTCTATCTTCACATAGATGATGAGAGGCGCTAGAATCGATTATGTAATGTCAGCCCTACTTCGACTGGTAAGAGCATAAGCACTACTTGAGATACTAGTCGAGGCAGAAGCAACCACATCTGAACTCGAGGACCCGAAGGAAGCAACATGAGGCACAATTTCTCTCAGGTGAGAGACTAGGTCATCAAGTCTCTGAACGGAAGTAGACGCAACGCGAGTCTGACTCCGCTTAGTAGCACGAGCAGAGGTTGGAGAAAAATCTTTGGAGTAGCATGTATCCTCAGAGTGGTTAAGACAGGGACAATAGGTACATGGCTGACGAGGACCACGACCATCTCCTCGACCTCTATACTGTGATGTACCTACTCTACCGTGTGATGTAGCCGTCATAGAGGAGGTTTATGATGAATTGGACGACGAAACGATGATCCTGCTAAGTCGATGGTATTCCCTTTCCATAAGAGGAATAGTATCATCTGTAAGAATATATGACCGAACAACTTTGTATTCTGGATCAAAAGATGCTAAGAAGATGCCAATCATCATGGCATTTCTATACTCCTGTTGCCCAGGTGTAGCTGCAAGAGGCGGGAAGCTGTGAAGATTCTCGAACATGTTTCTGAGAGATTTATATAGAGAATGCAGGGGTCGTCCATTCTGTTTGATAGTGAATATGCCGTGTTGTAATTGCATGATCTTTGTCTCGTTTCTTGTCTGTGAATATGTAGCAACAAGAATATCTCGCATTGCCTTAGCAATGGGCTTATACAGAACATCATTGGCGATCTCTATCGTCAACGTAGTAATCATCCGGATGCATGTATACGTATCATCGACCTCCAATGAGGCATTTATCCCAATTTTGCAGTCGGCTGCTCTTCGGTAAGAAGACGCTTTTTTATTAGTAGACTACATCAGGCTCGTGAACTACATGATCCAATTCAATTCATCCATCGTATCAACCTTGTTTTCTGACATGATGTCGCATCCAAAGACTGGGACTTATAAATCAATCAAAAAACTTGTCTACACAGACATGAGGGAAATTGATTGCAGGTGCGGACTCAAACTACAACCATTCCCATCAATATGAGGTGTATCCTAGGGCAAGAGAGTGTGATTTATCAATTTGAATTCACCCTGAAAAACTCAAAATCAGACAATATGTTATCACTCGATCACCGAGACAACAACAAAACCCTAAAACAAAACCTCTTGCGCGGCTGCACCGCCATGCACCCACACGAACCCCTGCTGCCCTGCACAACAACAACTGCCCCCTCCTCCAGTCCTCTATCAAGTACACTACGTCGCCAGCATGCCGCACCCGCACTACAGCCAGCCCGCCCCTCCTCCCTGCGATCACCAGGTCACCCCTCCTCCACTACGCCGTCGCACCCGCACCTCAGCCAAGCACTTCCCCCTTCCTCTTTTCTACGTTTGGTGGATTATGTTAAAGATTTGGAATTCCTGCACTTATCTATGTTTTTTTAGGTTATAATTAGAAAATTAGTATTTTTTTTCCTTTTTTATAAGCAAATAGAATGTTACATATTATAATTAAGCTTTTGTCTACAATTTGAATGGTGGCCTATTGATAAGGAACATAGACTTCATAGAAGAGGTTGTGGTTTTAAGCCTATGCAAAACACTTTTCCATCAAAAGTACTCATTTTCCTTAACGATCTTGACTTGGGCTCGAGCCCAAACCATGCTCGATAAGGGACTCGACTCGAGCCTTATCGAGCTCGAACTGACTCGATAAGAGGCTCGAGCTCATTGAGACCAAGCCCGAGCTAGCTCGATTGGGCTTGAACGAGCCCGAGCAAGAGCCTGGCTCGGCTCGTTGGGCTCGATAGCCTGATGCCCTAGAACACACGACGATGCAACGACACAACTCATGCCAAGAGAGGGGCATTACAATCCACAAGAGAGGAAGATCAGCTGTAGTGGGACCGTGCGACGGCAGCTCCGAGCAGCGACGACAAGGTCTGTGAGCGGCAACAGAGCCGGTGGAGGGGAGTGGGTGGTGGGTATGAGTTGGGCTAGAGGTGGGGTAGGGTTTGGATGTGAGAACTCTGGTCTAGGACCTTCGCTCTGATACCATGTTGGTGGAAAAACAATCTATATGATTCATGAGAGCTTAAGGGTCTCTTATATTGGAGAGAGTCTCAATGGGTAAATTACATACTGTGGACAACATTAATATAGAATAAACACACATTAAAACATTGATGTATCTCTACAAGTTATGATGCAGGGGAGCACATAGAAGAAGTGGGCCAGATTCATTCTGGCAGATCTAGTTATTAATGTGTTTCTTCCTATTCAGTGCTTTTGCGACAACCAAGTTGTTCTATTCATTGCTAACAATCCAGCTTTCAATGAGAGGACCAAACACATTGATGTAGATGGCCACTACATATGAGATATGATAAAAAAGGTTTTATCTTTGTGGAAAAACATGAGAAAATGAAATGATTTATATTATTCAATGGGTCTAGAGTTTCTTATATGACGTAAAATCCTAGAGAGGCGAAAAGAGAAAAATACATGGATGTACCAAAGGGCTCACAAGACTCAATAAATATAAAGAAACAACCCATGAACTCTAGTACTCCCCCTCTATCAATCATGCCCAACTTGGAATCATCCGCGAGAGATGTTTCCTCAGTAGCGCTTTCATGAATATATCTGCAAGCTGAAGATCTGTGGAGATATGAGGAACAATAATTTTCCCTCCCCATACTGCATCTTGAATGAAGTGACATTCGACTTCAATATGCTCAGTCCTCTCATGAAAGCTTAATTGGTGACGATGTAGGTAGCAGACTTGTCACAATATAAGGGGACAAGAGTAAGAATATAAAGTCAACTCCTACAGATAACAGAGAAGGAAGCTAATCTCACAAGTAGCTTAGGACATCGCCCTATATTTTACTTCTGCACTCAATCTAGGAACCACAATAATCTTCTTACTTCGCCATGTATCAAGGTTGCCAACAACAAACATAGCATAGACTGTAGTAGGTCATCGATCCTTATGTCAACTGACATAATCTACATCGGCATAAGAGATGACATCAGTATGGCCTTTGAACCCTTAAATAGGCATCACCTTGGAGTTTCTTTCAAATGTCAAAGGATCATAAGAGCATCATGTCAATGACTATAGTGAGGTCTTTCCATGTTTTGGCTCACTCTACTTATATGATATATCTGACCTAGTGACAGTAAGGTAAAGCAGCTTGCCCGCTAGGTTTATATCATGTAGTGTCCTCAAACTCAAGATCAATGGATGTAGAATGTTTTCACAGTTCTGCATGGATGCCAGATGGTTTGCATCCAAGTAGTTCAACCTCTGTAAAATTATCTAAGCAATACTTCCGTTGTGATAGGTGTACTCCCTCTGTAGTAGAGTTGACCAAGGTCCTTTGTGACAACACCTTCTGGAGGAAGGCCTTGGTCTGAAATGTCGAATTTATCATAACTAGTTACTACCATACCATTAACATAGATGACTAGCATAACCGTGTCAAGGGACCATCATCGAAAAAAATAAAATAGTCAAATGTCTCCTTATGGAAGCCAAGAGAGATGATATCCGTAATAAGTATGTCAACCCAAGCTTGTGGACTCTGCTGTAGACCATAAAAGGCCTAACGAAGTCATTACACATGCTTCCCTTCTATTGGATAACCCGGTGGTTGCATCATATAGACCTCCCCCTCAAGGTCGCCATAGAGAAAAGCATTCTTCGCATTTAGCTGAAAGATGGGCCATTTCTTAACTTCTTATTAACAACAACAGAGAGAATAGTGTTGATAGATCTCATCCTGGCAACTGGAGAAAAGGTCTAAAAATAATCCATGCTATAGGTCTGAGTGAAGCCCTTTGCTACAAGTTTGGCCTTTAATCTATCAATAGAACGATTGGGTGACTGTTTGATCGTGAAGACCCATCTGCAAGCAACATGTTTGTACCAGGGAGACATGGCACAAGATCCCACGTGTTCCTAGATGTGAGTGCATCCATCTCATCATCCGTAGTCTTTTCCAACCATGATCCTGAGGACTAGAAATAGCCATCAGAGCCTTTGTAGATCGCATGTCACAACTGGATATATGTTAATGTAAATAAAATGTGGCATGAGATGTATAATATATTGCCTTTTGGCCTGTCGTAAAGCTATAGGGAGTTCTGGTGGGGCATTTGGAGCTGTAGTGGCGGGGACACTTGAAGAGGGTGCATCATCCTACATATAAGGAACATGTAAGGGAAATGGGTCAGACTGTGTTGTGTGTTTCCTTTTATAGACAATGGATGTTGGTGGAATCTCCAAGGAAATGTTACTAACAGAGTCAGTAAAGTAGCATTTATTCAAGAAATGTACCATTAGCTGATATATACTAACGATGACCTGTGGAGTCGTAGCACCTGTACACCTCTTGGGTATGTGAATATCCAAGGAAAACACACTTGATAACACGAGGAGACAATTTATTTATAGTCTGAAAATTGTGTACGAAGGCAGTATAATAAAAAATCTTCAATGAAAGAGGAAAGATTCTTCGTCGGGATACAAGAGTGAGAAAGGAGTTACCCCCTTGAGGACTAACGATGAGATTGTAGATATATATTTATGATTATGGACTGTTTATGTATTTTCCTGTTCTTTTTGTCGAGCTTATGTAATTTACCCATAGGTCTCTCCTCTATATAAGAGAGCCTATGGTTCAAGGGATAAGATAACTTTTCATTCTTTTTCCCAACAAGGTATCAGAATGGCGGTCCTAGGTCGGAGCTTTTGAACCCTAACCACACCCGCCGTCCTCTTCTCCGTCGGACACAATCGTCGTCGGCCCGTCTGCCACCGCCGCTGGCCCGTATCTCGTTGCTGCTCAGCCACCTTCCTATCTCCCTCGAAGCCGATGTCGCTCGACAGATCTGCTGTCGTGGTTGTTTGCCATCGTCGAGTGGCTGCTGCAGCTACTTACCACCGTCGTCTCCTTGCCTTCTAGCCCTGTTGTCGACCTCTCGTTACCGACCCATTGTCATCGCGGCTAGCCGTCACCAACTAACTATCACCAGCCCCCTAGCCAACTGTTCTTGCATCGGGATCCGTTGAGGATTGATGAATTTGAGTGCATAAGTCTACATATGCATTCAAATCCACATATGTCTGTGTAGACTCTTATCTTTTGGTCTACAAAACCTAGTGATCTTTATCTGACAATATATTAGAAAACAAAGTCGACATGCCCGCCACATGCGCCTTCAGAGGTCCAGTGTCGATTGTCAAGATGGACGAGATGAACTATGAGCTCTGGGTTATGCTGTTCATGAGCCTTATGAAGTCTAATGGTAAGAAGCATATTTTTACTAAGGAGGAGACGGTGGAGAAAACTGGGGTTAACTCCTTGTGGGAGGCGGATGATGCTTACGCAAAAGTTTGGCTTTCAGATACATTGACGATGGAGATCGTCAATGATGTGTTACATCAGCCCATCACTAAGGCGATGTGGGATATCCTCGCATCAATTTTTTCTCAGGCGAGGAATGAGACCACGATTTTGCAACTCTAACGTGATATATTTACTGTCAAGCAGAATGGACGGCCACTTCATTCGTTATACACAGCCTTGCGTGGGATGTTTGAGAAGCTCCATAGTTTTTTGTCTCTCACGGCTACTCCTGAGCAGCAGAAGACATATAGGAATGTTACCATGGTTGGTGTGTTCATAACAACCCTTGATCCTGAATATGATGCTGCTCGATCCCAGATTCTCATGGATGCTACTATTCTTCTCATGGAGAAAGCTTTCCGCAGGCTTAACGTGATTACTGTTCCGTCCACTGCTACGAGTCAGACTTCTTCAGCGATGGCTGCCCCTGAGGTCGAGGAGGTTCTTACCAGTTCCGTGGATGTTGAACTCGTGGCAGAGGAGGTTGTCTATGTCATCCCTGCACTTACTGTCATCGATTAGGACATTCAGAGGATACATGTTATTCCAAGCACGGCTTTCCTGCATCTGGTAGGGTTGCTTAGCAAGTTGAGTCCGCGGCTGCTTCATCTTCAGACCAAAGATTTGATGAATTTGTAGCACGATTGTGGGATATCATGCCTCCTATAACCCCATTGTCGGATTTGGAATGATGCAATCAAAATAAAAGTTGGTGTAGCTCTGATCGAGGATAAGATACGAGAAAATATCTTAAGGCGGTTTGGCCATTTGCCAAGGAGGTCAGCTGATGCACCGGTGAGGAGCTGCGGGTTTTGGGATGTTGAGCCAGCTAAGAGAACGCGAGGAAAGCCCAAGAAGTGTTGGGATGAGACTATACGAAAGGATCTTAGTTTTTTGGATCTAAGCCTGGGAATGACCCAAGATCGATCTGAATGGAGACAAAGAGTCCATGTAACTGACCCTGCTTAATGTGGGAAAAGGCTTTGTTGTTGTTCTATTACTACATATCTATATTTTAATATCACTTCTTATAATTAGTTCAATCTCTGCGAATACATCATTGACAAATCAACCTGCCTGAACTCCGAGTATTTACTCTCAGGTCTCAAAACTGCAAATTTTAACATCATTTCCCATGTTTATCTTCATTTGTTAAATTTCTGCTACATTAAGAACTCATCCCATTCTCCATGAACTGAGTTTTTTTATTGATGTAATTGCTTGGATAGGGGAAGCTCTACATGATAATGGAAATATGCCGTGTCTTTGACCAAAATTACAAAGATCACTTGGACGGCGTGTAAGTGTTTTCGATTTGCTTTTCCATATAACCATTGTTTCTTAAGGGAGGTGAATATGTGGTTGCAGCCTTTTAGCTGCAGAAATTTCTGCAAGTGGCTATTTCTGTGGATCGAAGGCATGTTTCTAATTCTGGAACCATCGATATCGGTAGTATGACATGGGTCATGAGTGATATGGTTATATCTGTCTGCTTGGGTATGCAATTCCATTCTAATGGTGTAAATTATAAACACCCTCATTATATGAATATATCCTATTTCAAACTAAGTTATTGCACTAAATATACAAATCCTTGATTTAATCCTCACATCTGGAAAACCATATCAATTACCTGGTCATAAAAACCCCTATACCCGGTCTTCAAAACCCCTATACTGGTCATATTCTTTGACCTCTTTACCAGTTCATTGTTCTTATATTCAAAGATACGGTAAATAAAGAAAGAATTAACACTTCTTCTTTTCCAATTTCCATTATATCGGACATGAAATCGACATCGGCTTTGCCATCTTCCAATTTTGTTTCCCTCCATTGACCATTACTTCTCTTTGTGCACTATTCATTTTCTTTGACCTCTTCACCCGTTCATTGTTCTTAGATTTAGAGATACGGTAAATACAGTAGAATTAGCATTTCTCTTGTTCCATTATATCAGATATGAAATCGACATCTGCTTTGCCATCTTCCAATTTTGTTTCCCTCCATTGACCATTACTTATCTTTGAGCACTACTCTCCTTATCATTATTCTGGACAATTTGTTGAACGAGTGGGCTTTGATCTATCAAATTATGCAATTATTTTTGTCTTGTACTCACGTTTCTCATGAGAGGTGTGATGCAATGGGCATAAGCCTAACCGTGTAAGCTCTAATTTTCTAGTTGGGTTTCTTCTTTTGGAATTTATCAAATTGAATCTGTTACAATTCCCGTCATATTCTCATCGGAATTAAGAAAAGATCCACATATCCCTTCATATTCTCATTTTAATTAAGAGAAGATCCACTTTTATGTGTGAAATTCAGAGAGAAGACACATGGCATTCACTGTGATCAAGTGCACTATAATGAAATGAACTTAAATAAAACTTTATATTGGGAAACACTATTTTATATTGGACCAACTTCTCCTTGCATAGAAGAAGGGATAATGGTTATAAGAGGTACATAAGTGATACTCATAATGAAGAAAAACAAATACGAGTATCTCAAAAACAACCATGACTCTTAAAAACTCCCAAGTTAAAAGCACAAATGCCTTGCATGCTTATTTTGGACACATATGGATCAAATAGATTAATGCTAGTCAGTTGGTGAAGATTTATGTTAGCTGTTCAGTAGATGGCACATGTAGAAACTAAAGAAGGCCTCTCTAGATCAGGCCATGAGTATAGTGAGAGTCAATCTCCACATGTTTGATCTTTTCAACAACAACATGATTTTTGCAATGAAAGTAGCTGCTTGTTTATTACCGCATCTCCATGGGTCTGTGATCTCGATATTCTTATTCCGCAGAACCTATCTAACTCATACCATCACTACTACGGTATGAGCCGTTGCTATGCACTCGGATTCTACAATGGACTAAGCCACTGCATTTTATTTTTCTTTCTTTTCCATTTAACAGGATGACCTACGATAGAATGTACCTTCTACTGAAACTCGTGAACTGTCTGATGCGACTCACCAAGATATATGGTCTGGTTATAGTCACATGAAATATGCAGAAGAGAATGAATTGATGTATCCCATTCCTTGGGTATAAGGTTTCATATGTAGCGTGAAACCCTGGATAAAAGGAAGAATTACATAAAAAACCCCGAAGGGTTACATGGTTCAATAAATAAATGAAAGACATGATATAATAACAAAATAACTCTAACACTCTCCCTCAAGTTGGAGCATATCTATCGATCATGTCCAACTTAGATATCATTCACGAGAGATGTTTCTTTGGTAGCACCTTTGTGAATATGTCTGCAAGCTGAAGATCAATGGAGATATGTGGAGTAGTGATCTTTCCTCCTCGTACAACATCACATACGAAGTGAAAGCCAACCTGAATGTGCTTAGTTCGCTCATGGAGTACATGATTGGTGGCAATATATGTAGCAGACTTGCTGTCACATTATAGAGGTAGGGAGTAGTATCATGAAAATCCAAGTTCATGTAGGAAGGGGACAAGCTAAGTAATCTCACAGGTGGCTTGGACCATTGTCCTATATTCTACCTCTGCGCTTGATTTAGAGCAAAGTTGCAAAAGTCGGTAGTCGATACTCGGTCGGTTGGGTCACTGACTAAGGATTAATCGGTAGTTGGGCGACTAATCGGATTTAGTAGGACTTTAATCGGCTTTGAATTTTTTGATTATTTTAAATATATAACTCAATTTTGTACATATATTTACATAGATTTTGTACATTTTTATAATATCCTAATGAAATAAAAGAAGTAGTAATTGAATTTAAATAAAACATAAAGCATATCATAATAAGTTTGCTTTTAAAAAAGCAAAACATAAAAAAATCAAGCAAAAATTGACCGACTAGTGTGCCTAGTCGGTACTTGGTCAGTCACCCCACTGACTAGACTAGTCGGACCTACTAGTTGAGCCAGTCAGGCGACTTTTACAACACTGGTCTAGAGACTACTGTCTGCTTCTTGCTCTGCCACGTAACAAGTTTCCCTCCAATAAATATAACATAGCCTATTGGAAGAAAAAGAGAGAATGTTTATTCTAGGAATATTAGGTTCTCTTATATATAGGAGAGATCTATGGGTAAATTACATAAGATAGACATAAGGAAATAAAATAACCGAAAAGGTACATAGAAACATAGAAATATCTCTACACTCCCCCTCATGATGGAGCATAGATGTCAATCATGCTCAACTTGGACGAACACTTCTGAAATGGCCCCGTGAGTAATGCCTTTGTAAAGATATATGTTGTTTGCTCTCCTGAACTAATATGAGAGGTAGAAATCAAGCCCTTCTGGATCATATCTCTCGTATAATTTCAATCTACCTCAATATATTTCATTCTCTCATGGAATGCAGGGTTGTTTGCAATGAATAAGGCAGCTTGATTATCACATTCTTACTGCATGGGTAGGGGAACATCTACATGCAAATATGCTAACATTGTTCGAACCCACATCATTTCTATACTTGCTTGCGCCATAGCCCTACACTCAGATTCAGCACTTGATCTGGCCACAACTGTTTGTTTTTTGCTTTTCCTAGAAACAAGAGAACTGCCAACAAATACTGCAAAGCACGAAGTGGACTTCCTATCCTTAGGACACCCTGCATAGTTACCGTCAGCACACGCAGATACAGAGAGAATTGCTCCTTTTTTGAAATATAATCCTACACCGGGAGAAGATTTTAGATATCTCAATATCATGTATACAACGCCCATATGTACTCGTCGAGATTGCTCTATGAACTGACTCACTAGACTCACTGCAAAAGAGATATCTGGTCTGGTAATAGTAACATACATGAGCTTTCCCACCATCTCTCTATATTTCCTCTTATCCACTTCATCTGTATCATCATCATATAATTTCATGCTAGGATCCATAGGAGTAGTAGAGGATCGACACCCAATCATGCACGTCTCAACAAGCATGTCTGTAATATATTTTCTTTGGGTCATCACAAGACCCTGCTCATTCCTACTAAATTCCAACCCTAAGAAATATCTTAGAGTGTCCAGATCCTTAGTAACAGACTGATGGCCTAGAAACTCTTTTGCCCTGCATATCATCTCCTGTAACAAGAATATCATCAACATAGACCATTATGACTATAGTACCTCTAGGTGTCCTCTGCACAAAAAGCGAATGGTCTGCATTAGCCCTCTTGAACCTCTGTTTCTCAATCAAATCCGAGAGCTTCTGAAACCACGTCCTTGGACTTTGCTTAAGGCCATATATCGCCTTGTGGAGTCTACAGACCTGTTGACACTCCCCTCAGCAGCAAACCCCGGAGACTGCTGTATGTAAACCTCTTCTTGTAGATCTCCATACAGAAATGCATTTTTAACATCCAACTGAAATAAAGGCTAATCACGTACCGCTGTTACGGAAAGGAGGATACACAGTATAGAGTGGCGAGCCACTGGCGAAAAAGTGTCCAACCACGTCGTGGGTCTGAGTAAATCCACATGTCATTAACCGTGCCTTATAACGATCAAGGTTGTCATATGCATGATGTTTAACAGTAAACACCGACTTGCAACTGATTACATATGTCCCAGGAGGAGCAGACACCAAACTCCATGTACCACGAGAATGCAATGCAACCATCACTTCCACCATAGCTAAGCGCCAACAACTATTCTTCAATGCCTTCTGATATTCAGTGGAATTTCCACGACAGATAGAGCTACTACAAATTTCTGAAAGTCCCCTTTTAAATGATGAAAGGAAACCTGAGAGGCAAGGGGGTAAGAAACACAAGACTGCTTCTGCTTGCGAACTGCAATAGGAATATCTAGGTCATTGCTAACCTCCTACTTCATCTATTGGCCATTCTCCTGCAAAGATTCATATACAGATATATCTCCAGACCCATCATTAGAAATCATGTTATCAAAACAAACCTGGGGCATATTGGATGTTGGGCGATGACCATGAGCAGAAACAGTCCGACGAGTATAAAATTTAGGTAATGGTGGAACAGTTGGCACATTCGACTGGGTAGTAGGAGGGGTGGAGGAGGAGATGGTGGTGGTGGTACCACTGGCACATGAAGAGGTGGTGAATCCGTAGGAGGAGGTAGCATGTAAACCTCATCCTCTGAGTCTGATGAAGCCAACGTGTCACCTGTAGGAGAGAACATCACAGATTCAAAAAATGTGACATCAGCACTGATATAGTATTTCCTGCTCAAGGATCATAACAACGGTATCCCTTCTAGGTCTTGGAGTACCCAACAAACACACATTTGACAGCTCTAGGAGAGAGCTTGTCAAGACCCGGAATCAACTGGTGAACAAATGCAACAAAGCCGAACACATGAGGAGTGAGTAAGAATAACTCCTTCTCAGGGAAAGCTATATATAAAGGAATTTTCTCACCCAAGACTGACAATGACCCAAAATGAATGTGGGGCACGATTCTGAATGAGAAGAGTCTGAGTAACATCAAGAAGATGACGGTGCTTTCTCAGCAACACCATTTTGCTGAGAAGTGTAAGCACAAGATGTTTGATGAATAATCCCACGAGATGAAAAAAATGGAATACGAGTACAGAATTCTAAAGCATTGTCCGTTCGCACAAATTTCACAGATGTAGAAAAAACATTTTTCTGCACTTCATTAATAAAAGTTTTGATCGCATCTCTTGCTTCAGACTTATTTTTCAAAAAAAAAAACATCCATGACAATCGAGAAAAATCATCCACAGTCACAAGATAAAACCAGTGTCCCTGGTGATCAGGAACACGACTCGGACCCTACATGTCTACATGAAATAACTCAGAAAGGGAGCTACTGCTCCGACTCTGACGACTAGGAAAGTAGATCGATGATGCTTTCCCAACTGACATGCCTCGCACTGGAAGGAAGAACCAGGTGAAATCTACGGCAACATATGACACATCTTCTAAAGAGGTAGATGACCAAACCGAAGGTGCCAAGTGAATGGAGAGACTGATACAGACAAATGAGAAGATACGCCTGCATAGGGAGTCCGAACCAGGCGATAGAGGTTACCCTGCTCACGGCCATACCCAATCACTCTGCCTGAAAGAATGTCCTGAAAAATAAGAGACGATGGTTCAAAAATAGTCGGCAGTGCAAATCCTTTGTAATCTGACTAATAGAAAGCAAGTTCATAGAGAAATCAAGAACATGCAGCACATTCTGTATACGCGTAGAGGACGTCAAAGTGATCTCCTCCTGTCTTGTGATTGGGGAATGAGTTCCATCAGCTATCACAACTGTTCTCCCTGGAGGAACCTGTCTATATGAGGTAAGCTGTTGTCTGTTTCCACATAAATGTTGTGTCTCACCGGAGTCCATAATCCACTCTGTAATCTTAAATCCATGGCAAGATATAAAAGCATAAGTACTTGAGGTGCTAGCTGTAGCATAGGTACTAGCAGAAGCCGAAGCTGCAACATCTGAATTTTCTCCAGAAGGTAAAGTAGAAGGAGGCATGATGTCCCTCAATCTGGCCACGAGGTCATCAAACCGTTGATCTGAAGTAGGAACTGCAGGAGATTCAACCTGTTCCGCTACCCGAGCCGATGGAGGAAACCCATATTTGGAATAGCATGTATCCTCTGAATGGTCGGGACGATGACAAAACGTGCATGGCTGATGGATTCGACCCCCTCTGCCACGGGGTCCACATCCATGAAAAATAGACAAGTCTCCTCTACCTCGGGAGGCTGCCATCGTCGAGGAAGTCTGACCACTAGTAGTAGACGGAACAGTAATCCTGCTATGCATGCGGAAGGCTTCCTCCATGGGAGGAATTGTAGCATATACGAGGATTTGGGAGCGGACGGCATCATATTCAGGATCAAGAGCAGCTAGGAATACACCAACCATGGTAGCATTCCTATATGTCTTCTGCTGCTCAGGGGTGGCAGTAAGAGGCATGAAACTGTGTAGCTTCTCAAACATCCCTCTCAAGGATGTATACAACGAATGCAGGGGTCATCCATTCTGCTTGATAGTGAATATATCATGCTGGAGTTGGAGGATCTTCGTTTCATTCCCCGCCCGAGAACTGTGAGGATGTCCCCCATTGGCAGTAGGCTCATGTAACACGTCATTGGCGATTTCAATCGTCAATGCAGCAGAGAGCCACACTTCGGCATAAGTGTCGCCTGCCTCCCATGAGGTGTTTACTCCAGTCTTCTCCACCAGCTCTTCCTCAGTAAGAATATGTTTCTTATCATTTGACTTCATAAGGCTCATGAATTGCATAGCCCAGAGCTCATAGTTTGTCCCGCCCATCTTGACAATAGGCGCTAGACCTCTGAAAGTGCTTGTGGCGAGTATATCTACTTTATTCTCAGACATGATGCCGGCGGTAGAAGACTAGAGCTTGTGAAGATCAAAAGGTTAATGTCTACACAAACATGTGGGTTTGATTGCATATGTAGACTTATGCACTCAAACCCATCAACCAGATGAGCGAACCGACGTCGGCGTGCAAGGAACTGCGCACGGAGGCTACGCGCGTGAGCGACGCGCGTGGGTGGCACAGTGCGCGCTAGGGCTGCATGCAGGCACATGAGCGTGCGAGGGCTGTGCGAGGACTGCACGAGGGCGCGCGAGGACTGTGCGAGTGCGTGTGCGGGCGACACAGGTGGGTGTTATGCGCGACACGAGAGTACGCAGAGGCACAGGGGCGATGCGGGGGCACGGGGGCGCAGGGAGGTGGTGCGCATGGCTAGTTGGCGGGGTCAAGGGTTTCGGATACCCGAGCTCTGGTCTAGGGCCGCTGCTCTGATACCATGTTGGAAGAAAAAGAGAGTGTTTATTCTAGGAACCCTAGGCTCTCTTATATAGAGGAGAGACCTATGGGTAAATTACATAAGATAGACATAAGAAAATAGAATAATTGAAAAGGTACATAGAAACATATAAATATCTCTACATAGCCCATAATGTATTGATGGTCCTCAGATGAACTGGTATAATCTGGATCTGCAAAAGAGGCATAAGTATGACCATTAACCCCATAGAAGAGTCGTCGCCCTGGAGATTCCTTCAAATATCGAACGATCAGAAGAACATCATGTCAATGACTATAAAGAGGTGCATGTATTAACTGGCTCTACTCTCGGCATACGATATATCTGGCCTAGTAGCAATAAAGTAGAGTAGTTTGCTCATTAGGCTTTTATATCATGTACTATCGTCAAAGTCAAGATTAGTAGATGTAGAGTGCTTCCTTGATTATGCAAGGATGACAAATATCGTGCATCCAAGTAGTCCAACCTCAGTAAGAATACCTAGGCAATACTTCCATTGTGAGATATAGTTCTCTGGAGTGTGTATCACCTCAATACAAAGAAAGTAGCGGAGTTGTCTAAGATCTTTGTGACAAAGACCTTCTGAAGGAAGGTCCTAGTCTCTTAAATGCATGCTTCGTCATCCCTAGTGACAACCATATCATCAACGTAGATTGCAAGTATAACGATGCCAGTAGATTGTCGTCTTGCAAAGACAGAATAGTCTGAAGTCATCCTCTGAAAGTCAAGAGTGTCGATCTCAGTAGTAAGTATGCCAAATCATGCATGAGGGTTCTGCTTCAGGCCATATATGGCCTTATGTAGTCGTCATACACACTCCCCTGCCACTACGTAACATGGCGGTTGCATCATATAAATCTCCTCTTCGAGATCACCATAGAAAAATGTGTTCTTGGCAACAAGATCAAAGATAGGACAATCCTTATTAGCAGCAACGGAAAGAATAGTCCGTATGGATCCTGTTCTAGCAACTGGAGGGAAAGTCTCAAAGTAATCCACTCCATACGTCTGCGTGAAACCTTTTGCAACCATACTGGCTTTCAATCTGTTAGTGGACCCATCATGCAACTATTTGATCATGAAGATCCATCTACATGACACAGGTTGAACTCCTTAGGACACGGTACGAGATCCCACATACCCCATGATGTAGGGCATCTGTCTCCCCATCCATAGCTTATCATCGATCATGATTCCGTAGTGTACTATGATGATATCAGGGAATAGAAGTTTCCATTAGAGCATCTGTAAATCTGTTGTCACGGCTAGGTAAACCATCAGTAGAAGTAAAATGTGACATAGGGTGAAAAGTACGTTACCTCTTTGATTTTCGGAGAGCTATGGGAAGCTCCTAAGACACATCTAGGGTAACAATGGTGGGGGCACTTGAAGAAAGCATATTATCCTGCAAAAACGAACAAGTAAAGGCACATAAGCATGTATAGTATTGTGCTTGCATTTATAAATGTTCGGTGGAGGTGGTAGATCCAAAGGGATGTCATTGAAAGATTATGTGAAAAAGATAATTTGCTCAAAGAAAGTGACATCGCAGAAATATAATACCGATGCCTAACAAGATCATATCTCATATAGACCATTTGAGTGCGGGAGTAGCCAAGGAAAATGCACTTGATAGCCCTAGGTGACAACTTCTCAGCAGCATGAAAGTTGTGGACGAACGCAAAGCATCCAAAAATCCTCAATGGTAATGGAAACGGAGACCCATTGGAGTATAATAGAGAAAGGAGTGCCCCCCTCCCTTTTGGATAGAAGATGGGACCATGTTTATGAGATGGACAACAGTAAGGATGGCACCCCCCTAGTAGTACGTTGGAACCTTTATCTGAGTGAGTAGAAACCAGACAATATCAAGAAGATGTATAAGTTTCCTTTCTTCTACCCCTATTTTGTTGAGAGGTATATGGACAGGATGTCTGATGTACTGTCATGTTTGGTGAACTCAAGAGTATTCAGTTCGAATAATCTAAACACAAACAGAGAAAGATGTTTTGATATGCTGAAAGAAATTCCTGACAATCTTATTAAAATCCAAACATTCTTTTATTAGATAAACCTAAGAAGATTTACTACAACCATTCACAAAAACTACAAAATATATTTGACCACTCAAGGTGCGACTGGACAGGGCCCCTTAACATCACAATTGACTAAACCAAAAAGAGTAATACTACGCGACTCGGCACGAAAAGAAAAGGAAGCTCGATGATGTTTCCCAAACTCACATGCCTCACACTGAAAGGGCTTGAAAGTAGAGAGTTCAGGGAACATCATGGAGAGGGCATTGGCAGAAGAATACCCATAGTGAAGATGCCAAAGAAACGGATCGTCAGAGATAGACAGAACAACGACAAAAGTGGAATCAGAGGGCACATCCAGCTAATAGAGGCCATTCTTCCCGTCCCCCACTAAAAATTTGCCTCATCCGGATGTCCTGAAAATAGCAACATAAATCATCAGAAATCACACAACAGTTAAGCTCAATACAAAAGTTTATGAACACACAAACAAGTTGAGAGAAAAATCAAGAGCACAATGAACTCCAATCAGTCGAAGCTTAGAGGAGAACTCCATAGTTCTAACAATAGTAACATGAGAATGAGTCCCATTGGTGACTAGAACTGACTTCACGGATAAAGAGGATTTGGAGAAGGTTATTAGACTACCTTCTCCTGTCAAATATGTGGAGGTTCCATAGTCAATAATCCATGCAGGAGCAGTACTAATGGTGAAGTTGACTATTGTATTCGAAGTGGTAGCCAGACTAGCACCAGTACTATCACTTGCCGAAGCACCAGACCATGAGTTCTGTAGAAGTTGTATCAGACAAAAATAATCAGTAGCATAGAGGTAAACCGTCTTTCTACTGGTGTCAGAATCAGGAGATGCCTTTACTGTATCATAGGTATTCTCATAGGCACTATTGGCATGAGGACAATAGCTAAATTTTGCCCAACATCGCTCGGACAGATGGTTCCAATGATGGCAGTGGGTGCACTTTAGGTACAAGGGAGTAGTACTGTCATGACTACGACCCAAGTCTCGATCACGACCTGACTCACATCAATGACCACGACGAGAGTCATGGCATCATCCACATTTCCCATATGATGCAAAGTAGGTAGAATTCTCTGGGAGAGGTAAAATAGATGCATGTCCAGCTGATGTCTCTAGTTCTTGAAGGCAACTTAATATAATCTTGATTAATGACAGAGTACCAGATATCAAAAATTGCTCTTTCATTGCTTGATATCGTGGATGTAGTCCAACGAAAAAGCGATAAACATGACAGTCAAATCACTCATGTACTTGTTTGGTATAACAGACATGCCGAAAAATTACAAGCTTCTCATACAGACTGGTGAGATGCTGGTAGTAACGATGAGAGCAAAATCAGCCTGAGATGTGGACCAGATCTGCATATGTATGTCGATGATGCGAGACTTGGTCATCTTCTATGAGTATATCTGTTCCAGGTCATCCCGCTTGTCCTTGTAGAGTAGATTCGCAGCAATGTGTTGTTCGATACTGCTGGTCATCCAAGTGATGACCTGATAGTTGTCTCCGAGCCATTTATCATAGTCTTTGTCCGTCTCTTCTGAAGCATCTTTCATCAGAATGTAGATCTTTCGCTGACTATCGATGAACACCTTGAAGGAACGAGACTAGAAGACGAAGTTTTCTGTGCTCTTGAGTTTGATAGAAGTGCCATGTACCATCATAGAAGACGCAGTGTACAAGAGCTTGGTCTCAGTAGGAAGAGATGCCATCATGATCAGGTAGAAGATTCAAGAGAGTTAATTAGTTGTTTAAGTACGCATACATGTGCTGGAAAAAACCATAGAACCTACGCATACACATGCAGGGGTCCTTCAAAGATGGTGCGCAGCTGGTTAGGGGGTTCTGGTGGCAGACACCCTAGATGGGACCTAGGTTCCCTACGGTGATGCCTGAGGGCAGGTGGCGACATCCCAACATTGGTCTGGGGCCTAGAGGCGCACGAACGGTGGCGCACATGGAGTTGGAGGGCCTAGAGGGGCTCCAGTGGGGATGCTAGAGGGGTCCGGTGGCCAGGCAAAGCCCCTGGCAGCGGCGTAACACGACAATGCCCATGCCCTTGGGCTCGGGTGAGCTTATAGGGCAACGTGAAGGGCATTGCAACCCTCGCGAGACCCTAGTCGGAGGGAAGAGTCCGTACAAGGGTTTGGTTGGCGGTGGTTGTGGGAGTTAGGTCAAAACAACAATCTAGGACCGTTGCTCCGATACCACGTGGAGAAGAGAATGAATTGTTGTGTCTTATTCCGTGGGTATAGGGTTTCTTCTATAGTGTAAAACCCTAGAGAGCAAAAAGGAAGAATTACATAAAAGACCCCAAAAAGGTTACATGACTCAAAAATAAATGGACATAGTCTAATAACAAAATAACTCTAAGATGGAAAATTTTGCATTGGAGTTTTGTATCGTGTGCCATCCACTTCTTTTGTGTTATCCTCTCGTGGTTTAGCATCCATTACATAGGCATGGAAGTGACCTTGGATCCAAGGCTCCAAGCATCACCATCTCAACAAGAAATCAAGAACATATGATAGGATAAGTCCTTTCATTTTGCGAATTACCTTATTACTAAGAAAAATTAGTCTTCTAAGATCATTTCGATGAAATGTCTTTCTAGCTCTTCTTTCAACATAGAGATACCCTACAATTGTGACATTATTGTTGGAGTATGCTTCACTTGTGTTGTAGATGGGTACCACATCCAGTGTTTAGTCCCACATCTACCAGTGGTGGGACATGGAGGATCTGTAGAGGCTATATAAGAGTTCTCAGACCTCTTGTATCAGATGAGAAAGCTGAATGCAACAATCAACCCTTTGAGGAATTCTCTTGTGGATTCATCCCGCTCGTTCTTTATTGTTTATTCTATTTCTCTGATATTCGCTTCCGTATTTGTAGTTTCAAACATGTTATCAGAGTTGGTCCATTCTCGGTTGATTTTTTGAAGATTTATTATTAAAGATTTGTTTGATATTCAAGAACTGTATAGGATTTTTTGAAACCATAATTTTGCACGATTACGAGAGGGTTCGATTGTAGGGTTCTTCGTTCTTCAATATTTATTATTGTTTGTGGATTTGTTCTAGGAGAATATTCAAGTTTCGATTCAACTCTAGGGTTTCATTCTGAAACACTAATTCTCCATGGAAACAAGGTTGCATACGCTCCTCTACACGTTCTGAAAATTGTCATATTTTTCTGATTCGATTCTGGATTCAATGCAAGGTTCCTCTCAGTTTTGTTCAGATCGGAAGATACATTTTTGTTTTTGAGAACAAACATCTTATCAAGTACACACAATACAAGGTTGTTCTAGGGTTCATGGAACCCTAAATCATCCCCTTGTAGTACTCGATTCTCGAGCAGCATGACATAAAGAAATTTTCTGAGAAACCCCGTCGTGGGGGTGACGCATATACTTACGCCTCCAACAACTCGCAAGGTCCTTCAGCAACTCCATCAAAGAAAGAAAAAAAGGGGCGGCAAGGGCCAGCGGTGCCTCTCCCCCTATCGGTGCCCCTCTAAAGCTTGGTGGCGTCGAAATCTCGCAAATCTCGTCCATCACGCAGACGCTTCTTCTCGAGCTACCCTCTTTCGGTGGCGCTCCCTCCTTCTGTGGGAACCCTAGGTGGTGCTCCAGTAGCAGTTCCAGCATGCATCAACAGCATAGACTAAGTCTCTCCATGCGACACCTCCATCTTCCAGACAGCAGGCGGCGATGGTCGCATCAACTTCCTTCGACTGTGAATCTCCAGGAGACGGTGGCCCTCATCAGAGGGTTTCGACGATGGGAACTCTAATTTCTAAGGGTTGTGAAGAAAAGGATCTGATTGCCCCTTAAATAAAATTTGGGGGCCCCAATGTTGTTGAATAAAAGAAAAGGAAGAGAGAGCGGGCTCATATTATGTTGGGATGTGAGTTGAGAAAAGGAAAAAAGGGAGAGGAGATTTTCTTTAAAAAAAGGTGCGTACAAAAAAATCGTGTGCAAAAAAAAAGACAAGATGGCTATAAAAAAGGAAAATAATCATAAAAAAGGATCGTACAAAAAAATACATACGAAAATTTTTTTGATTAAAAAATGTTTGAAAATTTTTGAAAAGAAAAGCCAAAAGATTATGATTATCGGTTTATATGATGTTTTTTGACTCTCCATTTTCTTGTCTTCTCCCAACAGTGTTGATGTCATTATTTTCCGACGAGTATGGTAGAAAGGAGGAGTATTGTGTAGATTTATAGGTTTGATTCAGATTTTCATATTTTCCTGATTCCAGACCAGCCAGATTTTCAGACTCTATAGTTCAGTTTCGTACTCTGTGGTTTGGTTAAGAGTCCAAGTTCGAGGCACTCCATATTTGAGTGACCCAATTTCTTTGAGTTCTCCAGAGAGAGACTCATTTTCAGACGCACATGTGTGCGATCATTTTTGTGTGGTCCCCATCTTTTGTTTTTGGTCTCAGAGTTTTCATGTGATCCATAGGGACTCCAGAGTAGAGATCCCATTCCCTTTGCCATGTGGCTAAGGTTTTCATGTGGAATCATAGGGACTCCATAGTAGAGATCTCATTCTCTGAGCCAGTATGAGAGAGACCCAGTTCTACTACGAGGAGACTTTTCAGACTCCATTCTCCAGCGATCGTGGACTCCGACGAGGATGTCTCCACTGCTTTTCAGTTTGGCCCTTCAGAGATGGGGCAGTTGTCCGCATGATTGTGGTGGCTAGAGTACACCGATGAGGAGACTCATTTTTAATTGCAATTATTCTGACAGGTGCAGTACAGAGCACATGCTCTCCGACGAGGAGACTCGGTGCTACTCACACTCCCGTCCATTTGTCCGTCCTCTCCTGCACATAGACCTGGCCAACGGGCTGGGGGCCCGCCCGCCTAGCCCGCTCATGGGCCGGGCTTGGGCTTGGAGATTTAAGCATGGGCCGGCCCGGCCCGGCCCACAAAAAATAAAAAATATATAGCTATATGCCAAATTATACATGTATTAATATGATACGCTTTAAGTTTTCCATTTCTGACACTAATTTTAAATAAAATTCAATAGTTTACATGCCAAGTAACATATTAAATACCATTAAAAAATCAATTGAAAAAGAACGAAATGGGCCATGGGCCGGTCCATGGGCGGGCTTTGGACAGAGGTTTTTTAACCTCGGCCCGGTCCATGGACCGACCCGGCCCGCATTTTGGCCAGGTCTACCTGCACGGCATGAGAAGCAACATTCTCGACAGCAACCGACAATTGTGTTTGCGTTGAGTTGATATTGTCTGTAGTATCTTGTATTTTGAGTTTGAGTGATTTCTTTTTGTGTCCAAGCTGAGCATTGCGTGCTCCAGCTTGAGGGGGAGTGTTGGAGTATGCGCTACTTTTGTTGTAGATGGGTAATTTTATAGCGATCAGTACTGCCATCAGCTCCATATTTCACCAAAACATATTTGCAACGGTTGGAGAATATGCGTCCACTATTGTAGATGGGTAAATTGATCTTTCCACGATCTATTTACCACATTTAGTCCCACATCTATCAGTGGTGGGATTGGAGGGTATGTGGAGGCTATATAAGAAGCCCATCTCCACCAGTTGCAGCGTCCTTCTGTGCATATCCTCTGAGCCACCCAGGAAAATCACCGTGTCATCAACATACTACAATAGTGGAACAGAAATGATCTCCAAGCGGAAGCCTTCGCACCATCCTTCGTCTCTTGAACAATACTGCCAAAGCATCTGTGACCAGAACAAAAAGCATCGGTGCTAAAGGGCATCCTTGTCGCACACCCCTCTGAGGCTGAAAAAAGTCTTCATCAGGCCTACACTTCACTAGGACAGAGTAAGACGAGGTCATGGCACATCTTTTCATCCATGCTATCCAGAGATTAGTGAAACCACGTCGCCGGAGGGACGCCCATAAGAAACTCCAGTCCACGATGTCATAGGCTTTCTCATAATCAAGGTTGCAGAAGTCGGCAGTCGGTACTCGGTCGGCAGGGTCACTGACTAAGGATTAATCGGCAGTCGGGAGAGTAATCGGATTTAGTCGGGCATTAGTCGGTTTTGATTTTTTTAATTATTTTAAATATATAAATCAAGTTTTATAACATATAGTCTCATTTATATTCATATATTTAGCAGTTTTAATATTTTTGAGAGCTTAAAAAATTATAGCAACAGAAGAAAAAACGAAGCAAAATGTTTGGTTCATAGCACGAACAAAATGTTAAGAACAAAATGTTTGGTACATAGCACGAGTTGAAGTTAGAAATAAATTAATACAAAGCTAATCAACAACCACAAAAGGTAAATAACCTAAGTTACCTAACTATCATGCAAATCAACAAGAAGTATCTAAGTTAATGAACATTTAGGCGTAATAAACACAATTCTAGTCTTATATAAGTTAACCAACATGAAACTAAATCACAAAGTTTTAAGTAAAATTATCCAGGATAGTATATTAATTAGTTGATATTTTATATCTAGATGAAAAACTATAATTTAAAGTACAGAACTATACAGAATTTTCTTATAATTTTTAGTTAACATTTTTAGTGTTTTTTATTTTCATATTTTTAATTTATTTGTGAGTTATACTTAGTAGCATGTAACCTTAAGTATCTCATCTTATTGTCTAACAACAAGCCCTAAATCTCATCTAATTCTAAACGGGTAATCGAGTTTACGGTTTGTGCCGAAACATATATCCGAAATCCCTATGCAAAAGTCAGCCAAGAAATCTCTATGCAAAAGTCGGCCGACTAGTCGGCCGACTAGGCCGACTAATCGGGCGATTAATCGGGTCTGACCGACTATTGGCCGACTTGGCCTAGTCGAGTCGGGTACCCCCCGACTCGACTAGTCGGACCGACTAGTCGGCCTAGTCGGCCGACTTTTACAACAGTGCTCATAATCAATCTTCCACATCAAGCTTTTCTTGTTTTCGCGTCTCTATTGGAGGCAGATCTCAGATGTTGTAACCAGACCATCTGCCATCTGTCGACCAGAGATAAATGCAGTTTGATTCTGAAGAATTACTGAGTCAAGGACCCGCCTCAGCCTATTCGCCAGAACCTTGCCCACGATCAGATAAATGGCATTGGACAACGTAATCGACCTATAGTCCTCCACCTGTGTCGGATGCTCCTTCTTGGGAAGGAGAAACAACAACGCCCTATTAACCTTGTCGAACCCTATGTTTACATCCCTGAACTCATTGATTACGCCTAGAACCTCTTCCTTCAACAAGTCCCAAAATTCCCTGTAGAGAAAAAACTGGGAACCGATCTGGTCCCGGGACCCCGTCCGCGTTCAGCCCCCAGACCGCACTCTTCACTTCTTCCTATGTAAAGGGGGCTTCAAACCCAGCCGTCTCCGCCTCCACCCATGTTCCACGCCACCCCCACCCCTTCCCCTGCTTCCTTCTCGACATATCCACAAAATGTCTCCCGAGAGCACGTCCTAGCTTAGTGTCCCCCCGCCACTCCCCCCCCCCCCCACCCCACCTCAAAGCTCTAAATGAAATTCCTCCTTCTGCCAGAAGCCATCGAGTGGAGGAACTTGGTGTTCGCATCGCCTTCTCGCAACCATTTCTGCATAGATCTCTGCCTCCATTCAACTTCCTCCTTTCTATCTTTCAAAAGTAACTCGTCTAGCAGCCTCACCCATTCAGGTGCCTCCTCCTGATCGAGCCCTCTCTGGTCATCCAGCCCATCCAAGCGGACCACCCCCTCTTGGGCCTCATTTCTCTGCTCCCTTCGTTGCGCCTGCACTTCTCGGCCAAACGCAAGCAAGAAATTCTTCAACAACGCCAGCTTGCCAACCAGACATGCCACCGCTGCACCCTCCACCTGCCAACCCCTCCAGCGCGAGACCACTTCTTCCTTGAGCCCCTCATCCAGCAGCCACGCTCGCTCGAACCTAAAGAAGAATCTAGACATCTTTTGCTCCTCCGAAGACCAAAGAATAGGCGTGTGATCCGAATGCACCCGAAGTAACGCCCACACTCTCGAGAGTGGGAAGGAATCCACCCCCTCAGGCGAGAGAATGAATCTATTCAGTTGAGATCTCGACCTTACATTTCGCCAAGTGTATGTGCAACCTGTCGCATCTACAATTATCAGTCCCATAGCATGAACCTAGTTCCTGAAATCTTCCGAGTCCGCGTCTCGACCACCCCCACGTGAAGGTCGGTACTTTTGGAGCAAAGTCAAGTTGAGATCGCCTCCTATGATCCAGTTACCGTCCTCTCTGGTTGTTCCCACCTCAGGAAGATATTTACCCAAGGATTCAAGCATCGAACCCGTGAGCCCATAAATATTTATCACAGTAAAAATGATGTCGTCTGCCTTCAATTCAGATGCAGTGACAGCGAAAAGATGGACCTCCACTCGGCCAGATTCTCAAACTCATTCCTCTTCCACTCTGTGATTAGCCCACCAGTTGCTCCATGTGCCTCGACCTCAACGAAGTCGAAGGTAGAGCCTCCCCCCCAGATCACGCCACGCCTCTCCTGAGCCCTCAAAACCTTCATTTCTTGCAACAGATAAATATCCACCTGAGTATCAACAACCAGATTCTTGACTCCTAGTCGTTTCTCGGGACAGCCCAACCCTCGAACATTCCACGACAACATCTTCATGGGCAAACCTCTTTGTTCTTCCTAAGGGGCGGCACCACGCCCAGACTTTCCGTGAAGCTCCTATCCAGCAAGCTAAAAAAACTCGATCCCCCAATCGGAGACAACGACCCCTCTACCGCGAGAGCAGGTAGCTTTCCTTCCGCCTGCTCCTACCCCTCCCGGACGCCACCACCGACCTCTTCTTCCTTTTCTTCTTCCCACCCAACGCCTTCCGCTTGTAGCAGAACCCATACCTTCGCGAACCCACTCCCTGTACAACCCCCCCCCCCCCAATCACCCTACAGGGACACCTCTGCCCCTTCCACCACACACTCTGCCACCCCCCAAAACAACAACCCCCCCCCCCCCCGAGGACTGACCCCTCTGCCTCGCATCCTCCGAGGCCCAAAGCCTTTCCTTCGGATCAATCGTGATGGTACCCTTCGAAGGCCTGAGCACCTGGTTCGGATCCTCCACAATAGGGTCGGAAACCAGCTCAAACGGAACCGGGTCAACTTGAAGGCTCGGATCCGGGTCAATCTGAGTGTACCTCCGTATCAACTCAAGGGTCTGGATCCAAGTCAATTTGAGGGTCCGTATTCGGGTCTTCCAGGAGTTTGTTCTGTATGTGGATCTCTCGGCTTGATCGGATCCGGGTCAACCGCAAATCTGGAGCAGCAGGCGCATCCGACTCGATACCAGGCGACGACTCTTCAAAAGTCTGACGTGGGAGAGTTGCTTCGAAAATCGCCTGAATCGACACGGGAGATTGCCCCTCCACAACGGGAGACGAAATGGTTGGGTCATCTGCATGGGAGAGTCGAACAACCGCGGAAGGTAACCGTTGTCTCGCATTTAAAGTCCCAAATCAAATTCACTGCGGGATTTGAGGAGCCGCGACGCCTCCGCCTCCGGAGTTGACTGTAACCGCTGCCACGACCTCTGGCGGTCCGGCAAGCGCACCCCGCTACATCAGAGCCGCGTAGTATATTACTACGTCCGACTGTTGAAGCCGAGCCGTCCCGATCGACGTCGATCCCGCTGACAAAAGCTCCAGGTGCAAGCTACGCCCCTCCGCCTTCACTGTCCACCAACCAAGCTGCTGTGGGTGAAGGTGACGAACCCAAACAAGAGGGTCGGTGTCTTCACGTGGAGAAACACCACGGGCGGCGAGGCCATCCACCACCGTTATTCCCTCAAGGAGTCGTCGCGCCCGGAACAAATCATGCCAGAGAAATGGGATCCCCCTCACCCTCACAAGACTCGGGCTCCGAGGTGCGAGCATGCCATCGTCGGGCCACGCAAGCCTCCACCTGAGAAAAGACCTCCCCGAGCGCGATGAAGAAAACAACTCATTCGATTCAGACCCGCTCATGCCTCGAGCTACAACCTCCACGGCGCCACCAAAGACACATCCCCCTGATACCTGACCTTCGTTGCCACGCCCACGTCTGAGGTGCCCCTGAACAGGACCTCCCCATCGCCACCTTCCCCCACCAGGAAGCCCGATGCCTCCGCAGGATTGTTCAGCGCCGCCTCTGACCAGACTCTTGCACTGCAATTCTTCCTTCGATGCGCAAATCCAAAACACTGGAAACAACGGATTGGTTCTCTATACTGGCTTGCCCAGTGTTCGAGCGAGCCACAACAGAAGCAACCCCGCCCGAAAGGGAGAAGCTTGCTCGTACTGCGGGGTGCACTGCTCCTGGCTACCTTCCTTTCACGCTTTCGATGACGAACCTCCACCCAACCGCTTTTACTGCCCGGCGCCAACCATCCAGGGCCTATCGGAGAAGATGCAGAATCTTGTGGGAACCGGACCTTCCAGTCGGAGTCTCTCCTGGAGCCTCTGCCGAGCACGGAGCCTCTCACGAATCGCTCTACTTTGATTAACTATAAGGGTTGTCCCGAGTATTGGTCTAGAAGAATGATAAGTAAGAGGAAGTCTCCTTTGGGATATAGAGAAGTAAGTAGACAAAGGTTTTAAAAAAAATCAAACCGGACATCAAAGTGAGTATCAGTTTTGGCTTTTTATGGTCAGACTAATAGAACCAACCCATCGAACTGGTGATAATGTCAGTTGTTCATAAAAATAAACAAAATCACGCCATTATATTTTTGGTTTGGCACGTATGGTCCAACTAGCTCGAATCGAGATAAGTCTGTATTTCATTCATACAAATATGAATAATGCTACATCATATATTTAAAGGATCTTTTCATTTGTGTCCTCCCAAGTTTTTCCAATGACACTTGTAACCTTTTTTTACGATTACATGTGTGTACATGTATTTTTATTAAACTCATAGCAATGACTTTTTATTAATGCACTTGTGCTCTTGTATAATACCAACATAAGTACAATATTATAATTTTTTTAAGATTACCTGGGCACGAGTGTGATCCAAGAAAAGTTAGGTGTATAAATGTTAATGGAAAAACTCGAAGGGAAATATTTAATATATTTTGTCAAATTCATATAAAATTTATACGTGATGTTTAAAATTAATAATTTTAAAACTATTCAAACTCCAATTGATAACATGCATTGTTAATTTACCCATGTTCATAGTGTGACTATGACAACTCTTTACGTGGAGGTATTGTTTGTTGTTGAAAGGGGACATCCTCATGCATAATGTGGGAAGAGAGGCGATGCTCGTAAGGAAAATGCAATATTGGATCATTGACACACACAGAAGGAGAAGAAATAAATGAGTATTCATACTACGGGTTAGAATGAAACTCGACTGTGTATAGTTTTTAAGAATTTGCATTTTTATTATATACTTAGGAATTATTTTTTGTCAAATTATGGATTGTTGAACTAGTAGTTTGATCCAATTCATTCAACCAGGTCCAGCGGTCCAACTGGGTTTTGGCTGATTTTTATTTTCTGACTACCGCTTTCCCGTCGGTTCTTGGCTGAGCCGGTCGATTTAGTTTTTAGAAACCTTGAAGTAATCACCCTCACCAGATTTAAACATCTAAGCTAAGTTCATTTAATGAAAATAACTAAAAATATATTAATAAATTTAAATATTAGATATTTATAAAAAGAGACAATATTGACCATTGAGTCATTTAATATATAAGCACTAATAAATAGCACACCGGTTACTGAAAGCATCCTCTTATAGCAAACATAATGTAATGTTATATTCCGCAAACCTTATATGAGCATTAATTGTTCTCACCTTCTTTACTGTCATCATGTTTTTTAGCTGATTTTTTTGTTAAACAGACGATCAGGTGGCGATAAGATCTATACTGTTTTCGATAACCAGCTTCCAGCTGCTTTGAAGCGGTTGCAATTTGACAAGCAACTTTCTATGGAAAATGTAAGGAAGTTAATTACTGAAGCTGATGGTTATCAACCCCATTTAATTGCACCAGAGCAAGGATACCGCCGCCTCATTGAATCCTCCCTGATCACAGTCCGAGGTCCTGCTGAGGCTGCTGTCGATGCTGTATGTTCAAGATTGCTCTGCTGTTTGAAATCTCATTTTCTTATAAGATGCTATATTGATCTTCCTAACACAAGTGGGCTCAAATCGTGAATGAACATCAACATATAGCTTACCTTGTGGGAAAAAAGCTATCATGATTTACGTTCTTTATTACAGCGAATTTTTTTCAATTCACCGAGTATTTAGCATAATGTAATCTCAATCAATCCATTGAAATGGCTACAAGGCAACTGTTATTATTTTCAGACTAGCACTTGAAGAAACGGCATGGATTTGAAGAACACCGACTTGTCAATAGTAATAAGGCATATACTTTGTATAAAACTGGCGATGTTATGGGACTGTTTCAACATAAAGTATAATTTCTAGCCATTGGATGCTAAAAACACTTGGGCCCTCTATTAACTCTGTGATTGATATGTTTATTAAAATCAATATAATCCGCTGCACACCGCGGTTTTGAGAGCAAGTAGCATGCTTGAATTGGTGTTGAAACATCTTATTTAGACATTTCTAGTATTATTACTGAAGAGAACTAGGATCAGCGACAGTTTGGTACTCTAGATACTGATTATTTATAACTTTATGCATCAGAGAGATACTGAACTCACTCCCCATGTGCGTTAACAGCGTTTTATAAACCTTTTGAAGTTTGTGGTCCTTTTGAGATAAGTGAAAGATTGTATGCTTAGTTCTGTTGCTCAAAGCAAATAATTGTTTTTAACTCAAATAATTCCTCTGAATAGGTGCATGGCATTCTGAAGGATCTTGTTCATAAAGCTATGAATGAAACATTGGTATGTTTCTTCCCGGAATCTCTTTCCATACCATATTTTTATCACTTATCTGATTTGGGTATCTTCATTTCATGCCATTGGTATATTTCAATGAGAATGTAAAAATTAAAACAAAGAAGCTAGTTGACAAGCTACATGAGAAACCCTACTTGGGGAAATAAAAGATAATTAAAGATGTCAATTTTCAACACTCGCCATCAAGTTGGAGCAAGATATCTAGCATGCTCGTCTTGGAATGGTATTGTCATATCATCATTAACAATTTTAGGAAATGATTGGTGAAGACATCTCAATCTTTTCTAGAGCATATAACGAATGTAGTGGCAAACCGTTTCAATATGCTTAATTCATTCATGAAACCTAACTATTCGCAATGAGAAATGATAACATCTGATCCATAGGCCCCTCAACTCTCCAATGAAGATCGCACAATGATGTTTTGTCATGCTTAACCATGACGCTGCCAAAAAATTTATTCTGGATTTTCTATTAAATATACCCCATTTTTGTAATAAGTATCAGTGTAGGTCATGCTAGTATGCCCACCACTCTCTAGGAATATAATCGCATTTTCAAGATAATTCCTGTAAGATAGAACAATCCCATTTTCTTGAAAAACCTCTATCATAACGAAAAAGGGATATTTACACCCATAACCCTGAGTAGTTTCGTAATTACCCTAGTTTCGTAATTACCCCAGGAACCTTCGATAATCACGAATTCCATCCAGAACCCCGAATAATGATTAACCTTTACGTGCATAACCCTGTGTGAAGTTCCGTCTGAATTCTCTGTTAACTATGACGGAAAAAGTTATATATTGACTATTTTGCCCTTCGAAACACATCATATTTATAACATGATGCCATTTGTAGATCAAACAAAAAGATACCCCCTCCCCCAACAAGCCTAAAGCCTCTGCCCAGCACATCCTCGACAAGCAGCTCCCTCAGTCTCGGGTGTTCCACCTCCGGTATGCGAGCTCCAGCCCTCCCCCTCTCCGTGCCTCTGCCTCCGGCATGCAGCTCCAGGCCCTCCCGCTCGCCAAGCTGCACCCCCGCCTGCGCCCCTGCGCGAAGCCACGGAAGCAACCCCCCCCCCCCCCCCCGACCGAAGCCCCCCTCCCCGTCGCCCTACTTAGCCCGTCCACCCCTGCTCGATGCCCCCCCCCCCCCCGAGCCCCACGAAAGCATCCCCCCCGTGCCCCCCCCTCCAAGGCTAGGGCTGGCTATTGAGTCACGGCTCGATGAGCTAGGCTCGGGCTCGGCTCTATAAGGGATCGTGAGCCCGTCTCATTAGGCTATTGAGCCGAGCTCGAGCCAGAATTTTGGGCTCGATAAGGAATATATATACATATATATAATACAAAAAAAAAAGTAGCCCTTTGCAATTTTCCCTCCACAAACTTTGACCCTCCCACGAGAGTCATGACCCAATTCTCAAATCTCATTCCTGCCCACACATTTACCCCCCGCCCACGCATTAGAAAATTAGTTTTTTTTTCTTCTTTTTTATAAGCAAATATAATGTTAAAATATATATTATAATTAAGATTTTGTACACAACTTGAATAGTGGCGTACTGGTAAGGAACACCGTCTTAGAGAGAAAGCAGTTCTCGAGTTCGAACCCGCACAAAACACTTTTCCACCAAAAAGTACCCATTTTCCTTAACGAGCGCGACTTGGGCTCGATCCCAGACCAGGCTCGATAAAGAGCTCGGGCACGATAAGGGGCTCGGCTTGAGCCTTATCGAGCCCGAGCTAGGGGCTGGCTCGTTAGGCTCAATAGCCAGCCCTACCCAAGGCCGAGTTCCTCCTGGAACCCCCCCCTCCCGCGCGCCCAACCGCAACCCCCCTTCTCAGGCTGAGTTCTTCCTGGGAACCCCTCCCCTGCGGGAACTCCTGAAGCCCCCTGCTCGATGCTCCGCCTCCCTCCTCCGACCGAGTTCCTCCCCCGTCAGGCCGAGTCCCTCTCCCGCGCCCCCCTCCCTCCCGCACGCCCAACCGCAACCCCCCTTCCCTCAAGCCGACTTCTTCCTGGAAACCCCTCCCCTGCGGGAACTCCTGAAGCCCTCTGCTCGATGCTCCGCCTCCCTCCCCCGGCTGACTTCCTTCCCGCCAGGTTGAGTCCCGTCGAGGTGCTGGAACTCGTGAAGCCCCTGTGCTCAATGCTCCACCTCTCGCGCTCCCAATCGCACTCTTTTTTTTATTAATCTCAGTCGTTAGATCATTGTTTGGTTAGATTAACTCAGCTATCTGGTTGAGTTAATGGACTAAACTAACGGAAGGTTATGGGTGTAAAACGGAGCAGTTATTCGAGGTCCTGAATGTAATTCGTGATTATCGAGGGTTCCTGGGTAATTACTAAACTACTCAGGGTTATGCGTGTAAATATCCCAAAGAAAAATTAAGAGGGCCTATATCGTTGGTGACATTATTGAGTCTATAGCTTTTTGGTAAGCTCATATTGCATCATCATCAATGAGAATGACATCATATCATCTCATTGGCTTGTATTTCACCGTAAAAGTCCCCATAATTGTTACATCCTAAGAGGGAATCAATAAGAGTCTAAGTGCCATGGCTCGTAAGTGTTGTTACTTCATCCTCATTTTCAGCCCACCACTTGGGATCTCTGTAAAGGCGTTGTTGTAATTGGTGGGAGTGGCATCAACCGGAAAGTTCTAAAAGAAATTCGTGAAATGTCATATAAGTTGTTGCATATATTTAAATGGATATTGTTATGGCAAATATATATGTTATTTGTTTTTTTATGTTAAATCCTTTTATATTTATTTTCTTTCCTATGCATTTCCCTTTATGGTTTCTCCTCAATATAAAGGATCATTAAGGTCTCTTAATAAACAAATCATTCATTTCTTTCTGCATAGTAACGGAGCAGTGGCCTTGGACCAGAGCTCCGCTATCCTCTTGATACTTTAAGCAGATACCTCCTTCCTCCTTCTCGCATGTGACATCACCTCCACCCAACTGCAGCCCTCCAGCAGTGCCATCGAGCACAACAACCATGTGTAGTCATCACGCCTTGGCGTAGATCTTGTACAACTCATTCTCGTGCCCAAAGCGCCTCTGTGTGTCTATCTTTTAGCAGTCCGGGTCAGAGACGATCATCTAAATCTGACCAGTCTGTCCTACAACGTTGACAAGGGTGATGGAAAATGGTGTGATCTTGGAAGGAAACATCGCGATATATCGGTGATATATCGTCGATATATCGATATCAAGACGAGACCGATATGGGTACCGATATGGCGAAATATCTTCCTTTTCAGGCATTTCCTTCACAAAAGTGTTCCGATATGGGTGATATTTCGACGAGATTTTACGTGGAACCCTACTCCCTAAGGATCTAGATAAATAGAGCAATAAAATAAAGAAATATGAAACATGGACACTCAAGATTTTACGTGGAACCCTACTCCCTAAGGAGCTGGATAAATAGAGCAATAAATTAAAGAAATATGAAACATGGACACTCAAGATTTTACGTGGATCCTACTCCCTAAGGAGCTGGATGAAACTGCGGGAGAAGATCTCAAAGGGTCATATGTATCTATTGACTTTCTCATCTGATACTGGAGGTTTGGAGCTTCTTATATAGCCTCCACAGATACTCCAAGTCCCACCACTGGTTGATGTGGGACTAAACACTGGATGTGGTAAATAAATTGTGGAAAGATCAATTTACCCATCTACAACATATGGCGCATATTCTCCAACCATTGTAAATATGTTTTGGTGAAACATTGAGCGGATGGCAGCATTGATCGCTATAAAACCTGACGTGTAGCAGGAGATTTCACTCAGACATATGGAGTGAACAATCAAGACGCACATTTTCTCCAATAGCTCATCACTCCACCCTTCAAATTCTTCTTTCAGTTGCGATGGTGAGAGATTGAACTCTTTCTCAACTTGATGTCAAGAATCCCTTTCTGTATGGAGACATCCAAGATTGTTTACATACAATACCCCTCCCCCCAAGTTCAATGTTGAAGGGGAGTGACATAAGCTTTGCAGGCTCCGTAAAGCTATTTATGGTATTAAGCGAAGCTCGAGAGTATGGTTCTGGATGCTTTCAAACTTGTTATAACAATAGGGGTTCAATAGATCGACTGCAGACCACTCGCTCTTCATCCACAGGACACCACAAGGTGTTGTCATAATTTTAGTATATGTTGATGACATCATCATTACTGACACCACAAGGTGTTGTCATAATTTTAGAATATGTTGATGACATCATCATTACTGGAGATGACCTGCAGGGAATTAATGAGGCGAAAGCATTCCTTGGACAACAGTTTGTCACCAGGACCTTGGAGAATTGTCATATTATCTTGGGATTGAGTTTACCAGGAATCAAATAGGATAATGATGAGTTGGAGAAAGTATGCAACTGATCTTCTTCGAGAGCCTAGGATGTTAGATTGCAGACATGTCGTTACTCCTATGGATCCCAGTATGAATCTTTATGATGATGACATAGATGAGGTAGACAAGAGGGCTTATACAAGGACCTCATTGGGAAGCTTCTATATGTGACCATCACTAGACCATATTTTTTTGTTGTAAGAAAAGTCAGTCGATTTTTGGGACATCCATGACAATCACATATGGATGCAGTTACCATGATTCTAAGGTACTTGAAGTCTTCATTGGATACAGGATTGCTCTTAGACAAAGGGGCATCTCTTGATATCATGGCCAGTGCAAATGTTAAATATGCAGAATATTTTAAAAGCATAAAGTCAACATCAGGGTTTGCAATGTTTATTTGAAGTTCTCTTATATCATGGAAAAGCAAGAAATAAATAGATGTTGTCAAGTCAAGTTCTAAATCTTAATATAGAGCTATGGCACAAGATAGCACTAAAATGATGGGACAAGTCTATCCTCACTGGCCTAGCAGTCGAAGCACCTCTTCCTAGGCAATGCGACAATCATGTTGCTTTATTTATTGACATGAATCCGGTGTTCTATGAGAGAACCAACACATCAAGATGGATTCCACTGTACCAGGGATATATAATACAGAAGGATGTCATCTCTACATCTCATGTCAGCTCAGCAGAAAGAACAAACAATATATTCACCAAAAAACTGACCATGGGACTGTTCTAGAAATGTTCTTTCAAGCTCAGCACGATAGACATCTATGCTCTAGCTTAAGGAGTGTTATAGGAAATATATCTTATGTTACTTCTCTCTTTATGTTATTTCCTTTTCCATGTATTTCCATTTTATTTCCTTTTCCACGTATTTCCCTTCCTATGTATTGCATCCTAAGGTTTCTCCTCTTTATAAAGGAGTCCTAGGGTCTCATAATAATTCTCCTCTTTATAAAGGAGTCCTAGGGTCTCATAATAAACAAGTCATTTATTTGTTTCTTACTAAAAGATGAATCACTAAGACTATTTATACGAGAAAGTATAGAATTAGGTGTATACCAAAGTAAGTGAAAAGACTAAGTACCACGCAAGGGTACATTTCATAAACTTTAACACTCCCCATCAACATCTCTCAAAATGGGTTAGGGAAAGTGGCATGGTGAATTTATCGATGATTTGACCTTTTGATATCATACTTGAAGTGTGTGACAACCTCATTTGTATCAAGTACCGAATGTAATGATAGTTAACTTTCACATTGCTTCGTATGCATATGGAACATGGGGTGATTGTCTATATACATAGTTTGTCGATTGTCACATATGGGCTTCATTACATCCATAGGAGTGACTTTCAAGTCTATAAGTGTTGATCGAATCCATACTATCGTTGGTGTTGCATGATTCATTTCTCTGTACTCAAGGTTGTAAAAGTCGGCCCCGACTAGTCGAGTTGGAGGGGTAGCTGACTCGACTAGGCCTAGTCGGCTATTAGTCGGTCAACCCGATTAATCAGGCTGCGACTTTTACATCAAACTTTTTATTTTTTTGCTTTTTCTAAAAGCAGACTTATACTAATATGTGTAATCTATATTTAAAGTCAATTACTTCTTTTGTTTTATTATGATAGTATAGAAAATGTACAAATCTATGTTAATATATAAGAATATATGTATAAAAAATGATTCATATATTTAAAATAATTAAAAAAATTCAAACCGACTAATGGTCAACTAAATCCGATTAATCGTCCAACTGTCGATTAATCCTTAGTCAGTGACCTTGCCGACCGAGTACCGACTACCACTTTCTGCAACCTTGTATGTACTCGAGTGATGCAGTAGAGAAAGGAAAACTGCATGCTTTTTGCTCATCCAAGTAATTAGATTCCATATCACAGTTACTAACGCCAATAACGGGCGAATGTAATGACAGTTAACTTTCACGTGCTTTGTGCGCATATGAAATATGGGGTTATTGGCTATATACATAGTTCTCGATTGTCACATCTGTGCTTCATTACATCGATATGAGCGAAGTGTTGATCGAATCCATACTATCTCTGATGTTGTATGATTCGTTGCCATGTACTCGAGCGATGCAGTAGAGCAAGGAAATTTTGTATGTTTCTTGCACATCTAAGTAATTAGATTCCCTATCAAATAGTTACCAACGCTAATAGTAGGCATTTTACCGGTAAGCATCCCCCGTGATTATCATTAAAGAGTGGTCTCCAGGTTAAAACTAATCCCTCTCTGAGAGAGACACCATAAAGAAAGAAAAGGCAAGTCTACCCATGAATGAGTGTACAAAATATCTAGCAAGACTCCTTAAGTTGGAGCATATATATTGTAGAGATAGATATTATTATATGTTATGTACATGTTCGTCATTTTTATTTTTCTCTGGACTCTTATGTATTTTACCCTTGAGGTCTCTCCCTATAAAAGAGAGCCTAGGGTTCCCTTGAATAATAGATCATTGATTTTCCACGATATGGTATCAGAGCCCAATCCCTAGGGCTCTCTCCCTCTCCCCACCCGCCACCCTCTCTCCCTCTCTTTCTCGCCGCCGCCGCCGCCGCCTCCCCGGGCACCTCCGCCCGCCTCTCTCCGTCGGCACCTCCGACTCCCCGAGCCCCTCTTCGCCTCCCCGGGCCTCTTCCGCCTTCCCGGGCCCCTCTACCGTCCCACCCCCCCCCTATTCCGCTGGCCCCTTAGTCCCACCGACCTCCAGCCCCGCCGACTCTACACCCGCCGGCCACCCCTGTCCAGGCTTTGGTTCTAGCACTGTCACGCGTGACCTAGCCGGATTCCCACCGACCACCCCTGTCCTGCGTGACCTAGCCGGACTCCTGCCACCCACCGTTGGCTGGCTTTGGTTCTTAGCCGACACCGCGGTGACTCCTGAAGCCTTGATCGTAGTCGTCTCTTCCTCCAGATATATGGATTTGGGTGCGTAACGTCTACATACGCACTCGAATCATATGCAGTTTGTGTAGACATCTGTCACTTTGTCTACAAACCCTAGTTCTTCTCCACCGACGATATGTCAGAATCAAAGGTGGATATGCCCTCCGTAGGCGCGTTCAACGGTCCTGCGTCAATAGTCAAAATGGACGGGTCGAACTATGAGCTCTGGGCGATGCAGTTCATGAGTCTCATGAAGTCAAATGGTAAGAAGCACATTCTTACCGAGGATGAGCCAGCAGAGAAGACAGAGATATATGCCTCGTGGGAGGCTGATGATTCGTATGCCAAGGTCTAGTTGTCAGGTACATTGACGATGGAGATTGCCAATGATGTCCTCCATCAGCCCACTGCCAAGGCAATTTGGGATATTCTCGATGTTACGTATTCCCAGGTGCGAAATGAGACGAAGATGTTACAGCTTCAGCATGATATATTCACGATGAAGCACAATGGCAGACCTCTTCACTCCTTGAACACGTCCTTGAGAGGGATGTTTGAGAAGTTATACAATACCATTCCACTCACAGCAACTCATGAATAGCAGAAGACATTTCGGAATACCACGATGGTGGGCGTTCTATTTGCAGCCCTAGATCCTGAGTATGAGACCACCCGTTCTCAGATTATGGCCGATGCAGTTATTCCTCCAATGGAGGATGTTTACAGGAGGCTCAGTCGCATTTCAGTTTCTTCCAGCTCATCTACTCCACCACCATCAGCGATGGCAATATCGCGTGGGAGAGGTGGTCAGTCTTCTGGTCGTGGATGTGGACCTCGGGGTAGGGGAGGTCGATTTCGTCAGCCGTGCTCATACTGTCACGCACAAGCCACTCGGAGGAGACATGCTACTCTAAGCATGGGTTCCCTGCATCAGCACGAGTGGCAGAGCATTCTCAGCCCCAACTGGTACCTACTGCAGACAATCATTTCGAGGAACTTGTGGCGCGTCTACGTGATATTATGCCACAATCATCTGGTGATTCTTCTGGTGGACCTTCAGATATTGTTGCTACAGCATCTGTCAGTTCCTCTGTTGCTGCTAGTACCTCAGGTAGTGCTACTGCATTTACATCCTCTCATGATATCTCTGATTGGATTATAGATTCTGGTGCCACGCATCATCTCTGTCGAGATCGAGAGAGACTTGAGTCCTACAGAGACATTCCCCATGGCCGCTCAGTACAGATTGCAGATGGTACTCATTCCCCCCTTGTTGGGCAGGGGGAGGTTTTCCTATCTTCTACTATGCATCTACAGAATGTCCTACATGCTCCTGAGTTCTCGATGAATCTGTTGTCTATTAGTCATATTACGAAGGATTTGCATTGTCGTGCTATATTTGACCCGTCTTCTCTTATTTTTCAGGACATACTAACGGGCAGGGTGATTGGTTGTGGCTCTGAGCAGAATGGTCTATACCGGTTGGTCCGGAATTCTTATGCTGGCGTCTCTTCTCATTCTGTCGGACCAGTTTCTCCGTACATCTGGCATCTCCGTTTTGGTCATCTCCCACTCCAGAAGATGCGACATCTACTGCCTCAGATCTCTCCCAGTTCTTCCTTTCGCTGTGAAGCGTGTCAGTTAGGAAAGCATCATAGGTCGAGCTTTCCTAGTCGCCGGAGTCGGAGCAGTAGCTCCCCGTTCGAGTTGTTTCACATAGATATATGGGGTCCAAGTCATGTACCCGATCATCAGGGACAGATTTTATCTAGTGGTAGTGGATGATTTTTCTCGTGTTTCTTGGGTCTTCCTTTTAAAGAATAAATCTGAAGCAGGCGATGTGATTAAGAATTTGATTAATGAAGTGCAAAATGTGTTTTCTTCTACTGTCAAATATGTTCGTACAGATAATGCTCTAGAATTCTGCACACGGTCCCTTTCTCAGTTTCTTTCGTCAAAGGGAATTATTCACCAAACCACTTGTGCTTACACATCTCAGCAGAATGGTGTGGCAGAAAGAAAGCATCGCCACTTTCTTGACATTACTCGAACCCTACTGATTCAGAGTTGTGCTCCTATTTCTTTCTGGGGGGATGTAGTTCTTACCGCTTGCTACCTGGTCAATCGTATGCCATCTTCTGTTCTTGGTGAGAAAATTCCTCTCTCTATCATTTTTCCTGACAAGGAATTATTCTCACTTACTCCTCGTGTCTTTGGTACTGTGACATTTGTTCATCTTCGGACTCCTGGAATTGACAAACTCTCTCCTAGAGCTGTCAAGTGTGTCTTTTTCGGTTACTTTCGGACTCAGAAGGGCTATCGGTGTTATGATCCCATAAACAAGAAATACTTTGTTAGTGCTGATGTCACGTTCTTTGAGTCTGTTATGTATTTTTCCCCTGCAGGTGACAGACTGGTACCATTCACTACCAACGATGATGTCTATGTCCCTCCTACTTGGAGTTCACCTGAGTCCACTCCTATTCCTGTCTCTACGTCATCTTCACCACCACCACCTCCACCTCCACCACCTCCACGACCTCCTATTCCACCTTTACCAAAATTCTATACGCGTCGGTCAGGACCTGCTCAGGTTATACGTCAGACATCCATCACGCCTCAGGTATGTTCAGATGGCATTACTACTGACGGGTCAGATATGGTACATGTGCAGGATTCTTCATTGCAGGAGGAGACTACACCATCCAGTACAGCGGAAGATGATCTTGATCTTCCTATTGCTAGCCGGAAGCAGAAGCGGACATGTGCATCTTATCCCTTTGCTTCACAAGTGTCTTTTCATCGCCTCACAGGCGACTTTCAGAGATTTGCTGCAGCTTTGTCTTCCATGGACATACCACGGACCTACCAGGAAGCCATGAAGATTGATTGCTGGAGAATGGCTATGGAAGATGAGATGCGTGCATTACAGTCTCGTGGCACATTGACCTTGGTTATTGCTCCTCCTGACGCATCTATTATGAGCTGCAAGTGGGTATTCACAGTTAAATACCACGCAGATGGCAGTCTAGATCGGTACAAAGCACGGCTGGTCGCACGAGGTTTTACACAAACCTATGGCGTGGACTATATGGATACATTTTCTCCAGTGGCTCGTCATTCTACTCTTCGTATTCTCTTATCAGTTGTTGTGGTACGTGAATGGAGTATATCTCAACTGGATGTCAAGAATGCCTTCTTGTATGGAGATCTGCAGGATGAAGTCTACATGCAGCAGCCACCAGGGTTTACTGCTGAGGGGGAGAAGCATATGGTGTGTAGACTTCACAAGGCAATTTATGGCCTCAAACAGAGTCCAAGAGCGTGGTTCCAGAAGCTTTCCAATCTGATTGAACGACAGGGATTCAAGAGGTCGAATGCAGACTACTCGTTGTTTGTTCAGAAGTCATCGGCAGGTACGGTGGTTATCATGGTCTATGTTGATGATATTCTGGTTACAGGAGATGATATTCAGGGCATATGGTGTGTAGACTTCACAAGGCAATTTATGACCTCAAACAGAGTCCAAGAGCGTGGTTCCAGAAGCTTTCCAATCTGATTGAACGACAGGGATTCAAGAGGTCGAATGCAGACTACTCGTTGTTTCTTCAGAAGTCATCGGCAGGTACGGTGGTTATCATGGTCTATGTTGATGATATTCTGGTTACAGAAGATGATATTCAGGGCATAGAAAGGGCGAAGGCATTCCTAGGCCGTCAGTTCATCACGAAGGATCTTGGAACCCTAAGATATTTTCTGGGGTTGGAATTTGCCAGGAATGCACAGGGTCTGGTGATGACCCAAAGGAAGTACATTACAGATTTCTTGACTGAAACAGGCATGGTTGGATGCAAACCATCAAGTATTCCCATGGATCCAAGCATGAAGCTGTATGATGATGACACTGCTGAAGTGGACAAGAGGAGATATAGAGAAATGGTGGGTAAGCTCCTTTATATTACCATAACTCGTCCCGATATCAGTGTTGCAGAAGACGGTATTCGGTATTCAGTCGGAGGGGTCACTGAATAAAGAATAATCGGTATTCGGGCGACTATTCGGAATTATTCGGTTTTGTATTTTTTAATATAAAAATTATTTATAATACATATGTTCTTATATTTTTATACATATATGGTCGTTATTTAACATGAATCCAAGATAAAAGTACCAATCAATATAATAGACATATAGAATTTGACATTTATGGTGATACCGTGGTAAAATGTAACACATAAATATTGAAAATTGAAAATAAAAAAATAAAAATATGAAGAGTCAAACTCCAGTCGGCCTCATAGTCGGGCCAGTCGGCCGAATAGTCGGCCGACTATTCGGTCGGGCCGACTATTGCCCGACTGGAGGTCTATTCAGTCGGGTACCCCACCGCACCGCATAGTCGGACCGACTATTCGGGATAGTCGGCCGACTATTGCAACACTGCCCGATATTGCCTTTGCAGTAAGCAAGGTGAGTCAATTTATGGAGCAGCCAAGACAAGTTCACATGGATGCCATATACATGATACTGAGGTATCTGAAGTCTTCTCCAGGTTCAGGGTGGTTGTTTCGAAAGGGCACAGATTTGTCTATCTCAGCATGTGCAGATGCCGATTATGCAGGATGACCTAAGGATCGAAAATCAACCTCAGGTTTTGCAGTTTTTGTTGGGAGCTCTCTGGTTTCTTGGAAAAGCAAGAAACAAACTGTTGTGGCAAGGTCCAGTGATGAATCCGAATATAGGGCCATGGCGCAAGCAAGCACGGAGATGATGTGGGTTCAATCTGTACTAGAGGATCTACATGTATCCGTACCTCTACCCATGCAGCTTCAGTGTGACAATCAGGCAGCCTTGTTTATTGCCAACAATCCAGCTTTCCATGAAAGAACAAAGCATATTGAAGTTGACTGCCACTACACTAGAGACTTGATCCAGAGAGGACTGATATCTACAACTCACGTGAGCTCAGGGGATCAGACTGCTGGCGTGCTCACCAAGCCGTTGCTCAGAGGACCTTTTCAGAGATGTTCTTTCAAGCTGAGCATGATAGACATCTATGCTCCACCTTGAGGGGGAGTGTAGAGATAGATATTATTATATGCTATGTACATGTTCGTCATTTTTATTTTTCTTTGGACTACTATGTATTTTACCCTTGAGGTCTCTCCCTATATAAGAGAGCCTAGGGTTCCCTTGAATAATAGATCACTGATTTTCCACAACATATATCAATCGTGTTCAGCTTGTTCCAACATTTGTCAAACTATGTATGGGTGAGAGATTTGGTGAATATGTCAATCGTCTAATCTTCTGAGGATTCATTAGAGATGCACAACAACTCTCTTTGTGTCAAATCTCTAATATAATGATAGTTGAGTTCCACAAGTTTCATGTGCTCGAAAAACATGGGGTTGTTGGATATATGCATTTTCGATTGTGTGGCACATCTGAGCTCCATCATTCCAGTAGGAGTGAGTTATAGATTTGTAAGTATGAATTGGATCCATACGAACTCGGTTGTTGCATGAGTCATTGTTCAAATTCGCTTCTTACACTAGAGAAATAAATAACTGTTGGCTTACTCCCCCAAGTAAAGTTCTCTATCAAGTAGGTACAGAAACTGGAAGTGAATTTTCTACTTTCCCATTAATCAGCATTGGAGTAGACTATGAGATCAAAGGTGACCACTTTGGTGAACATCCATCATCTTCTTTAAAAGGATGATGTATTTCAGAACTTCATGTGTGCATTAAAGTGAGTTGGAGTAGATGAATCTATGAACTGACATAGCTGACCAACTACATGCAATATACCTGGTCGTATAATGGTCAAATATTATTCTCCAATCAACAATCTATAGCATCTTGTGTCTCCAATCTCTTCAGGCTTGTAGAGGCATGCCTTAAGATCCATGAGAATCCTTGCTGGCTTAAATTTTAACATCCTAGCCTGTTGACGCATATAGAAGACTTGTACCTCTTTGTTATTTTATTTTTCAGTTGTCCTCTTTATGTAATTTACCCATAGGCTACTCTCCTATATAAGAGAGCCTAGGGCTCATGGAATAAGATAAGTCATTTGTTTTTTCCCAACATGGTATCAGAGCGACGGTCCTAGACCGGAGTTCTCGAAACCCTAACCCTAGCCCACCCCACCCGCCGGCCTCTCTCTCTCCTCTCTCTCTACTCGGCGCCGCCCACCTCCGATCTGCTGCGGCGGTCTTCTTCTCCAATCGCGCCTGTGCGCACTCCAGCCCTAGCGCACCGCCTGTGCGCATCTGTGCGGATCTGTGCGCGAGATCTGTGCGCATCATCTGTGCGCGAGACCTGCGCATCATCTGTGCGCATCGCATCAGCGCACTGCTTTCGCGCGCAGACCTGTAGCGTGTTCTCCGCATAGCGCATCGCGTGCGCATGCCCATCTGTGCGCCTCTTCGCCCAAGCTTGAAGATCTGATCGTACACACGCCCCAGTTGCACACGCACTTAGCGTGTTCTTGCCGCACCTGAACATATGTGCGCCAGCCCTTTGCACATCTGCGTTCCCACAGTTTGCGTGTGCCTCTGTGATTGATTGCGCGTGTCAAGACCGTAGCTCACACATATTCATGGGGATAGTTGCTTGACGTCTACACATGCAACTAATCCCGTCTATGTCATTGTAGACAAAGATTATCTTCTGTCAATCACTCCAGTCTTCCATCACCAATATGTCAGAAAGCAAGGCAGATATCCCGTCTATTGGCGCATTTCGTGGTCCAGCGCCCATTGTCAAGATGGATGGTACTAACTATGAACTGTGGGCAATGCAGTTCATGAGTATGATGAAGTCTACAGGTAAGAAGCACATTCTTACGGAACCTGAGCCTGCAGAGAAGATTGGAGTCCATGCCTCATGGGAGGCCGACGATGCATATGCCAAGGTCTGGCTATCTGGTACATTGGCTATTGAAATTGCCAATGACATTCTACATCAACCCACAACCAAAGACATGTGGGATATCCTGGCGGCGACATATTCTCAGGCGAAGAACGAAACAAAGATCCTGCAACTACAACATGATATATTCACAATAAAGCAGAATGGCCGCCCTTTGCATTCTCTCTACACATTACTGAGAGGGATGTTCGAGAAGCTCTATAGCTTCATGCCTCTTACCGCCACGCCAGAACAGCAGAAGACATACAGGAATGCGACGATAGTGGGTGTGTTTCTCGCTGCACTTGATCTAGAGTATGAGGCAGCACGGTCTCAGATTTTGGCAGACTCGACTATTCCTCCCATGGAGGAAGCCTTTCATAGATTGAGTAGGATCACAGTTCCTTCAGCAGCTGCGAGTCAGAATTCCTCGGCCATGGCGGCAAACAGAGGCCGCGGGTTTCATCACCAGGGCCGTGGGCGTGGACCTCGTGGAAGGGGTGGCTGCACTAGGCCAACTTGCACATATTGTCACCGAGTCGGACACAATGAAGACACATGCTATTCGAAGCACGGATTCCCTGCATCTGCACGAGCCGCTGAGCAGATAGAGCCCCCATCTGCTGCTACCTTGGATCAACGATTTGATGATTTAGTTGCCTGCCTCAGGGGCATCATCCCACCATCTGGTCCAGCACCGACTACAGAGAGTCATACTGATGCTGTTGCTTCTGCCTCTGCATCTACTAGTACTTCAGGTAGTACACTTGCACTCCACAGTAGTAGATCTGATACACTGCCATGGATCATGGACTCGGGCGCTACACATCATCTATGTGGCGACCAGAGTCTACTTACAGGATACACTCAGATCCCTCCAGGACGGACAGTAGTAATTGCTAATGGCACACACTCTCCCATCACTGGTCAGGGGGAGATTAGATTGACATCTTCTATGCAGCTCAAGAATGTCCTACATGCACCTGATTTTTCTATGAATCTGTTGTCAATTAGTCAGATTACAAAGGATCTCCATTGTCGAGCTATTTTTTATCCATCTTCTTTGATTTTTCAGGACATCCGTACGGGCAACGTGATTGGTCGTGGCTATGAGCAAGGAGGCCTTTACCGTCTAAATCAGACCCCATTTGCCGGAACCACATCATCTCCTGCTGGACAAGTATTTCCTCTCCTATGGCATCTGCGTTTTGGTCATTTACCGCTTCAGAAGTTGCGTCGAGTTCTACCCTATGGTCTCCCTCACACACCTATCCAGTGTGAGGCATGTCAGTTGGGAAAGCATCACAGGTCGTCCTTTCCCAGTCGTCCAGGTCGGAGTAGTAACTCCAAGTTTGAGTTGTTTCATATAGATGTCTGGGGTCCAAGTCGTGTTCCCGATCATCAGGGACACAGGTTTTATATTGTATTTGTGGATGATTTCTCGAGAGTGTCATGGGTGTTTCTTATGAAAAATAAGTCTGAAGTAGGAAATATTATTATCCATTTTCTTAATGAAATTCAGAATGTTTTCTCCACATCTATCAAATTTGTGAGAAGTGATAATGCTTTAGAGTTATGCACCAACATTTTGACCAATTACTACTCCTTAAAAGGGATTATTCATCAAACCTCTTGTGCTCATACATCTCAACAGAATGGGATTGCTGAAAGAAAACACCGTCACCTTCTTGATGTCACAAGATCTCTTCTTATACAGAGTCATGCTCCCTACTCCTACTGGGGTGATGCAGTTCTTACTGCATGTTACCTAATCAACCGTATGCCTACGTCTGTATTGAATGAACAGATTCCTTTCTCACTCATTTATCCTGACAAGGATTTGTTCGCTCTTACTCCTCGTGTGTTTGGGTCAGTCGCATTCGTCCATCAGTTGTCGCCTGGTACTGACAAGCTCTCTCCTAGGGCTGTCAAGTGTGTCTTTGTTGGGTACTCCAGAACTCAAAAGGGGTACAAGTGTTTTGATCCAGTGCGTCGGCGGTATATAATCAGTGCAGATGTTATATTTTTTGAATCTGTTATGTATTTTTCAGCATCAGGAGACATGCAGCTATCACCTATACCTCCTGATGCCATATTCATGACACCACCACCTCAGATACCACCACCACCGCCGCCACAACCACCACCACCGCCACCACCACCGCCACCGCCACCGCTAGTCTCACCACTACCATTCCATTACACCCGCAGGCCTCCTCCAGCTCATGGTCCTGATCCGTCAACTAGCTCGCCTATGGTATGTAATGAAAATATTAATGTTGATGGATCTGACGACATTTCTCAGCAGGATGTATTGCAGGAGCATGATGACAGTACAGATGATTTGGATGTTCCAATTGCTCTACGGAAGCCGAAGAGAAGCTGTGCCAAATATCCATTATCAGCAGCCGTGTCTTTTGAGAGGCTATCTGGAGACTTCAGGACATTTGCATTGGCACTATCAGCTACAGACATTCCAAGGAATTACCATGATGCTTTGCAGGATGCTAGATGGCGGCTAGCAATGGAAGAAGAAATGGCGGCACTTCAGTCCAGAGGAACCTGGAGCTTGGTTCCTATACCTCCAGATGTCAGCCCGGTGAGCTGCAAGTGGGTATTTACAGTGAAGCACAATGCAGATGGCTCTATTGACAGATACAAGGCACGCCTTGTTGCACGTGGCTTCACACAGACATACGGGGTGGATTACCTTGACACATTCTCGCCTGTGGCGCGTCATTCCACACTGCGGATCCTGCTATCAGTTGCAGTTGCCAGAGATTGGCCACTTTATCAGCTGGACGTGAAGAATACATTCCTAGATGGTGACCTAAAAGAGGAAGTATATATGCAACAGCCACCTGGGTTTGCTGTTGAGGGGGAGTGTTCCAAGATATGCAGGTTACATAAGGCCATCTATGGCCTTAAGCAGAGCCCCAGAGCATGGTTTCAGAAGCTTTCAGATCTTTTTGAGAAACAAGGATATAAACGCTCCAATGCTGATCATTCCTTGTTTGTACAGAAGACGGCTAGAGGCATCATTGTAATCATGGTCTATGTTGATGATATCTTGATTACAGGAGATGATGAGCAAGGCATTAAGCAGGCAAAAGAAAGACTGGGAACCGAGTTTGTCACCAAGGACTTGGGAGTCCTTAGATATTTTCTGGGGCTGGAGTTTGCTAGAAATCCATATGGATTGGTAATGTCGCAGAGGAAATATGTTACAGATCTATTGAGTGAGACAGGTATGCTAGGGTGTCGACCTGCTACGACACCAATGGATCCCAGCATGAAGCTCTATGATGACGACACAGAAGAGGTAGACAAGAGAAGGTACAGAGAACTGGTAGGCAAACTACTGTATGTCACGATCACTAGACCTGATATATCATTTGCAGTGAGTCGTGTGAGCCAGTTCATGGAGCAACCACGTCAGGTCCATATGGATGCAATACACATGATTCTGAGATATCTAAAATCATCTCCAGGTGCAGGCTTGCTATTTAAGAAAGGAAAGGAGATCTCTATCACAGTATGTGCCGATGCAGACTATGCAGGATGCCCCAAGGACAGGAAGTCTACCTCAGGATTCGCAGTCTATGTTGGAGATGCCCTAGTCTCATGGAGGAGCAAGAAACAGACAGTGGTAGCTAGATCCAGTGCTGAATCCGAATACAGAGCCATGGCCCAGGCTAGCACAGAGATGATGTGGGTGAAATCTTTACTTACAGATTTATGTCTTGATATACCACTTCCTATGATGCTGGAATGTGACAATCAGGCAGCCTTGTTCATTGCAAACAACCCAGCCTTTCATGAGAGGACCAAGCACATTGAGGTTGACTGTCACTACATACGTGACATGATTCAGAAGGGGTTCATTGCTACATCTCACGTCACATCAGAGAATCAGACTGCTGATATTTTCACCAAGGCACTACTTCGAGGCCCATTCCAGAAGTGCGCGTCCAAGCTGAGCATGATTGATATCTATGCTCCATCTTGAGGGGGAGTGTTGATGCATATAGAAGACATGTACCTCTTTGTTATTTTATTTTTCAGTTGTCCTCTTTATGTAATTTACCCATAGGATACTCTCCTATATAAGAGAGCCTAGGGCTCATGGAATAAGATAAGTCATTTGTTTTTTCCCAACATAGCCTCTTGCAGTAGATAAATGATGTACTTTCTCCAGGACATTACCAGATCTCGCGTGGAGCAAACAATCTCAATTCCAAGAAATATTCTCAGTGATTAGAGATCTTTGATCACAAACTGCTCTATTAATTCTTTTTTCACCTCCATAATGTTATCGGATTGCTCACCAGTGAGATGATATCATCCATAGAAACTAGCATGCCACTTTACCTTTCCCCGTCTTTCGTAGGAACAAGGTATGGCCGGATGAAGATCTTAAGAGTCCCAGTCTGATAGTTTTTGGAATCAGGGTCGAGGACTTTGCTTAAAGCTTTGTGTGCCATTGTTTATCCTTTATTTGTGATTAATGAGGGGCACGGTGATTATGTGAGGCTGTGAGCAGGCATGTTTATGCAGGAGATTGCAACCCCCATTTATTGACACTGTCCACCTCTTATAGAGATTCTTCTTCAATTTTTCTTTAGCATCTTCAGTTTGTGCATTTGCCACATTGAAAACTCCTTAGAGTTCTTTCACAGTTGTCTCTGCACTCTACTTTTCATGCGAGTTACATGCCTTGGAAAACATCATTGTGGCAAGCAAATCATCAACGTGAAGTAATTCTCATAATTTTTTTAGCATTTACCAGTGTTGCAATAGTCGGCCGACTATCCCGAATAGTCGGTCCGACTATGCGGTGCGGTGGGGTACCCGACTGAATAGACCTCCAGTCGGGCAATAGTCGGCCCGACCGAATAGTCGGCCGACTATTCGGCCGACTGGCCCGACTATGAGGCCGACTGGAGTTTGACTCTTCATATTTTTATTTTTTTATTTTCAATTTTCAATATTTATGTGTTACATTTTACCACGGTATCACCATAAATGTCAAATTCTATATGTCTATTATATTGATTGGTACTTTTATCTTGGATTCATGTTAAATAATGACCATATATGTATAAAAATATAAGAACATATGTATTATAAATAATTTTTATATTAAAAAATACAAAACCGAATAATTCCGAATAGTCGCCCGAATACCGATTATTCTTTATTCAGTGACCCCTCCGACTGAATACCGAATACCGTCTTCTGCAACACTGGCATTTACATGTTGATGTTTGAGGTCTCAATCGTGCCCGTGATCTTCGAAGACACATGTATTATCTTATGACTGTGAAATGACCATAGTTAGTTCTATTTTTCCTTTGAAAAATAAATCTGAAGTTGGTGATGTTATTAATCCCGATAAGTAGCAATACGCAATGGGGATTGGTCTAATTTTTTAGGGACGAATACATAAATACCTGTTTATCATTCAAACGATTTTCCGTCAGAAGTTTTCGTTATTTATTCCGTCTTCCTCGGTGATACGAGTTTTGCAATCTTTGTATAAAATTCATATATAAACGTATATAAAATAGGATAAACAAAAGTAAAATAAAAATGGGATATTTACACCCATAACCCTGAGTAATTCCGTAATTACCCCAGAAACCCCGCGCAATCAAGAATTACATGAGAACCCTCAAATACTTACTCCGTCTCACATCCATAACCCTCCGTTAGTTTCAACCGTTAACTTAACCACATCATCGAGTTAGTCTAACCTAACATCGATCAAATCGATCAAATGTGCATATTAAATAAAAAGAAGAAAGAAATCCAAGAAGGATAGGTGCTGAGAGGACGGATGCCTGTAATGGTGGAGGGTTTCATGGAAGCTTGCGGTCATGGAAGGGGGCGGCTTCGTCGGGGGATAACAGGCGGAGAGGCGTTGCCGAGGAATTGCAGGTTGGGGTGGGAGAGACTTCCCTAGGGAGTTGCAGATGGCGGCGCGGCGAGGGGGGATACGGGAAGGCGACGGGGTCGGGGGCCTTGCTGGAGGGCGGCGCGACGGGGGGTGGGGGACGCAGGTGGGCGACGGGGGTCGGGGAGCGCTCGGGTGGGGCGGGGGAGGGGGGTTTGCGGGAGGGCGACGGCGTAGGGGGTGGGGCGCGACGGGGGGGGGGGGGGGGGACCGGGGGGGGTTGGGTTGACGCAGGTAGGCGACGGGGGTCGGGGGAGCGCGCGTACACGATCTGCCCCACGTCGAACAGGGGATTGTCCCACCTCCCCATCCTCACGTGATGCCCATTAAAGCATAGGCGAGGGCCATGAGATCCGTCTGCCTCAGCTCCGCCCTCCCCAACCAATCAGCCGTCCAGGTCCTGATATCCGCCGTCGTCGCCGCGACCTGGACGCCGTATTGGGTGTTGAACCTGTGCACGTTCTCCTCGATGCCTATGCCGAGTAAGGGAAGTGTGCGTCGACGAAAAAGCTGCAGAGGGCGTCCAGGACGTGGCCTCTGGCATGTAAGATCTGGTAAAGGAGGCAGCGGTGGCCGCTGCAGATCTGAACGACGATGATGGGGTTGTTGTGGGGACCGAAAACGGGGCGCCACTTGATGTTGAAGCCGACGAGGGGTCCAGGGGGACCGAGGAAGCAGTAGGTGCAGTCGAGGACTGGTCCTCGATGTGAATTCCCGCTGCACCACACTCGACGAAGAGCTTGCAGCGCTATCCCCGTTGGCATTTATCGGCCTCAAGTAGTTGATGTACGGAGTCTTGGACCTCTCATCTCTACTCATGCTCATCCTCGCTTCCTTCTGCTTCCTGTCGTGGTACTGCTGCGCGAAGAACAGGTGCTCGACCTTGTCCGGGACTGTGTCATATGGGTAATCCGCGAGGTCTGGTCCAGGCTTATTCGTGGAGGTGTGGGTTGCAGAGCATTGCCAGCCAGAGACGTAGACCGTGTCCAGAGATTTGGCCATCATGGTCACTTGGACCGGATTGAGTGTGCCAAAGGTCCTCCAGGTGGTGCCATTTGAGGGCCCTCCACAGCTTCTTGACCATGTCGTTGGAGGCGTAGCTCTACCTACGGGGGTGCAGCGGGGCGACGAGGGGGGGGGGGTTGTTGGGGTAAAATTGAGAATGTGATTTTGTTCGAGGGGTAAAATTGTCTAAAATGGATGGAATCTGTCACAGTTAACGGCCTAAACGGATGGAAGTTGACACAGGGTTATGTAATGTAAGGGTTAAATATTATTCGGGGTTCTGGGTGTAATTCTTGATTGCGCGGGGTTTCTGGGGTAATTACGGAATTACTCAGGGTTATGGGTGTAAATATCCCAATAAAAATTATGAAGACAATAAACTATTACGCTTCCACATCAAAGTAAAATATAGTACTGAATTTTTTTCTTTAATTTAATGTCTATTGGTGTTCCAAAAGTACCTTTTCGGAGTTTTGGAGAGGAAGATGTAGTTTGGATTGACGTACAGTGCGACTTGTGAGACAGAAACATATTAGGTTATGGAATTTACCCATTCTCTTTCCGACTGAGATATCTTTCTTCTTTATTAATAAAGATCAAGTTTGATTTCAGTATAAAATTTATAAAGTATGTGAATGTGTTTGACTTCCATACTGGTTTTTCTTCTACTTTTTTGTGAGGGCGGTATTTTCTTCGGACCTTGTGTTAATACACTTCTCAGCAAAATGGCATTGCTGAGAGAAAACATCCCATAGTCTTGATGTCGCTCAGATATTGATTATTTAGATGGTGATCAGGGTAGGGTTTTAAGTAGGTGGCTCGAATACCATGTTGAGATTTAAAAAAGATGTATAATTTCTATTCCATTACGCACCTCTGTGGCTCTCTTTATATAAAGAAAGAGAGTAACGGAAGAATTACAAGAAAAGTTCAAAACCTATAAATAATGGAAAAGAATATAAAGTTTTTTGCATAATTCTCAACAAATTAGCAATGTTGGAAGAAAAGATCATTACTCCCTCAGTTTTCATCAACATATCGTTGATATTTTCACAAAAAAACGTTTTCCTGAAGAAGCTACTTCTTTTTATGTAACAAGTGGAGCGTGATTAGCATCATTAATCTTAGAGGTGGTGCTGGAAATATAATATTTTTATTTATAGTTTTAAATTCATATTGGATGTTTATTATGATTTTTCCTTTAGCGTATTCTCTTGACAAGAACTTATAGCGTAGTAACAATAATATATTTTCAAAAGATAAAATATTATAAGAGAAGCAAAGTTTAGACTTAGTTGTTTATTGTGTTTTTTACCTTTTCACGGTAGACCTTATTTTCCATTTTCTGTAATTAATTTATGCAAACTTCTACTCTTAATATGTTTGGTGAATACTAATATAACAGCAATGACTTTGTATGGTCTGCAGGAGCTCAAACAATATCCTACCCTTCGTGTTGAGGTCGGAAATGCTGCTTTTGACTCATTAGAGCGAATGAGGGAAGAAAGCAGGAAAGCAACTCTTAAACTAGTTGACATGGAATGCAGCTATCTTACAGTTGATTTCTTCAGGAAACTCCCTCAGGATATTGAGAAAGGGGGAAATCCTACTCACTCAATATTTGATCGATACAATGATTCTTACCTCCGGAGAATAGGTAAGTTTTAGCTCTCCATCATCTCTGTAATATGTGTAATATTATATGTTACTCTTCTTTTCCATGATTATTAAGTTTGCTTGAAGGATATATCTAAAATGACTGTCAAACTGTTGATAATTGAAACATCAATAGTCCTTCACTTCTTCCATCTAGATGATTTGCCGAAATTCTAAGACCAATCAATAGTCGTTAAACTGATAAGAATAATCTTTAAACATATGATCCAACAAAATGCAGTTGTTTTTCTGTTAAAGGTTGACAGGGATTTCCAGCTCCGTGTTCATCTTCATTTTGATAAGCATGATAAAAAATGGCTTCGTTTATATGGGAAGCACGGTTAATGCCTTTGCCATGCATCTCTGCATCAGTTGTCAGTTTTATTTATTTCTTATCTTCAAATTCATGGGGATGAAGCAAAATTTTCTTATTTATTATAAGATGTCTGGTGCCTAGGGATATGAATATAGGTATTACCATATCTTATAGAAATGATTGGGTAGTGATATGGATATATATATTGCCATATCCTTATCATTTTTAAGATATGAATATGGATGTGGAAATTTATATGGAAAAATGGGTTACCTTATCCTTGAAAATGGATACAACAACAAAGCCTTTTTCCTATTGGAAACATGAGCTGCCGGTATCGTCTCCTCTCGGATACCGGTTGTTGGGGATATGAACCTCCACGGATACAGATGTAGATCTGACCGATCACCACCGCGGAATCACGTGAAAGAAAGAACAAGTAGCTATAATGGTGGTCGGTCACCTCTCGCGACCACCAGAGAAGAAAGATCACTATAAATTAGAACGAGTGCAACTCTCTCCATTCCCTCACTCTCTCATCTCTTTCTTCTCTCTCTCTCCCCTCTCTAAGGCTTACATTGTTTTGTTGTGGAGTTGAGGCAATGCCTCCACCCCTCTCTATATATAGCCCAATTACAACCACATAGTCATATTCCCAATATTAGGAGTCAATAGGATTCCTAATCCTAATATGACTCTAATCCTAACATTCCCACATTAAGTAGGGTCGGGTATATGGATTCTTTGCCTTCATTCAGATCTATCTTGGGTTATTGTCGGGCTTAGATCCAGTATTCAGGAAAGCGGCAAAGTATACCGCATACTCGGTCGCATACTCGCATTCGGAAGCATTGGCGCTCCGAGTAAGATCGAACGGGTATCTAGGCGGGTCAGGCCACATACTCAGTCAAGTATACCGTATATGTGGCTGTTTATGCAGCCGTTTATCGAATACACATTTTTTTGATGCTTTATATTTTTGACATCATTTAAATGTCCTTGTTTTGAGAGCATATTTGTATTTATTGATCACAGTTGGAGGAAGGCATGTTGTCATATGTTTTTTCAATTAATTTTTGCTCATTGGACTTTATATTACTTTTTATCCTAACAGTTTTATTCATTGTACATTCAGTTCTTTATTATTATAATCAAGAGATATAATATTTAGAGGATATATTACTAACAAAAAATACCAAACCACATAAAACCGCATACTCCCCACATGTTGCATACTCTCTATGCATCCGATTGAATACTGCATACTGCCTTCTTGAACATTGCTTAGATCCGAAAAAGTAAGATTCCTTGAAAATGGATACAGATAAAAAGAGATATGGATCATTTACAGATAATAGTAGAAAATATTATAAGTTTGCTTAAATATACATGTATTGGGTGAATTATACATTAAACAAATATATTAAATGCATTTATTTTATGACAATTATATAAAATATAATGAAAGGAGATATAAAATTTTGTTGTATACATTTATAGATAAAACTACAACTTTAGTTATGTATTGAAATTTGAAATGTATTTTTGTGGATACGCCTGTAGATATCAAAGTGATATCTCTATATATATCCGGTTTTAGATGGACACGGATATCGAAAATTATAAAACAAATATGGTAGACAGATATATCCATGTATATTCGCATTCCTATCGCCTCATTATTTAAAAGACGTCTCGCACTATTATGAAACTTGATGTTGCCTGCTTTTTAATATAACTTTTTGGAATCATTCCACATAATACAGTATATTAGCATGCATGCAAATATCGATGTAGACATAAATTACATAAATATTATGTTTATTGTATCATATAAATATTAAATATTCACAGGTTTTTAGAATGATGGTAGGTAAATAGACAAATAGCAAAATCACAAAGAAACGTGATCAAATCATTCAAATAGGTGGGCACAAAAATGACCGAAAATAGAATTAGGAGAAGTCAATAGTCAATACTGAAGCATTCGTGAAAATGAACCTACATTGGAGAAACAATGCCCTTCAAAGCAAATAATCATATATATTGTGCCTCACATTTTGGGCCTCATTGTGCATAATATTGAGATTGTATTTCCTTCTTGTAGAAGGCATGCGTGCAATATGAGGCCCATAATAAGAGGAAAAAATCGTCCATAATTACTTCACGACGACGATTTTTTCCACTGCATTTTGGTTAAATGATGTGATCCCTGGCATGGGCAAAGTTCCCTAACATCACGAATGCACCCCTTCTAAAAGTAGTGTCTATTACTGTTTCTAGTTATTGACCATATTTTTACTTTAAGACTTCATAAGGGCATGCCCCTTGCTATGATTATTTTCTGTATTTTCTCACTTTTTATTGCATAAACCGACAGGAAGTACGGTTTTGGCGTATGTAAATAGTGTTCTGGCTAGCCTACGCAACTCTATTCCAAAGTCCATTGTGTATTGTCAAGTTCGCGAGGCAAAGCGGTCCTTGCTCGATCATTTCTTTACAGAGTTGGGTAAAAAGGAGGTAAACAGATCTTGTTAGTTGTTCTCTTATCAATTTTTCCTTTTCATTGTTCAATTATGACATGATTGTCATCAGGCCAGTTTATATGGATGATGTACTTTGATATATCAAATAGTGAACTCTAGGCCTCATCATACTCTATCGCTGTTTGTTTGGTGCTAATCATCTGTACTGTTATTCAAGCTGAAGTAAAAACTAAACGATTCTTGTCCACAGCAAAAGCAACTGTCATCTTTACTGGACGAGGACCCTAAAGTCATGGAGTTGAGAGCGGCACTTGCCAAAAGACTCGAGTTATACAAGAGCGCCCAAGCAGAGATCGATGCCGTTGCATGGGCCAAGTAGCCAGCGTCGCAGAGCCCGAGCGGAGATTGATTTTGTTTCACGTATCTCAGATTGGCAGAGTGGTTGCCCTTGGTTGTGACTGATTAGGTTGAGGTGATTTGTTATAGGTGTATGCTTACCCGAGATTAGCTGTATTATATTTCGAAGGTGCCACGAACAAGCAGTGTTGTAAAAATTTTAACATATTACAGCAATGTCTTTGGTCTGTTATTAGAACCTCTCTTGAGTAGCTTGGAAAGGTAATATGGACCTTCCTTTGTTGTTGTTTGTATTAGTGAAAAATGATCTTTGTGCAAATGCTTCAGTTACATATGAATTATATGCCTGTGTGGTAAATCAACGAATGTGTGAAGGAAGCCTTTTTGATGACCCTGTTAAAGTTAGGAAGGGGTTACTTGTAATAAAGTGCAACGGTGTTTAAGGTTGCATCGTATGTGTTATGATGATATAACTTGCATTCAATAGGAACCGGTCTTCACTAGAATGGGTAGCTCATCGTGTTGGTCCCTCACATGCAAATCGAAACAGAAGGCAAGCGGGCAAGTCCATATGATATGACAGCCAATTGTAAAGGGATTTTTACCCCATGAACCTTAAAATCTTGGTAAATTACCTCCTTGATCTTGTAAATATCGTTATTATCCTGTCAACCTCGTAAACTTGATAAATTTTACCTTACGAACCTTGTTAATTTTACTTGAGTCAATACCGTGGGTTAATCTACCCAATGGTGAATTGGATGGTAGATCTCCCGCCTCCTCATCCCCTTCTTCCTCTTCTTCTTTCCCTGTTCCTCTTTTTCCTCCTCTTTATTTTAGGGATTTTTACCCAACAGACCCTATAAATGTTTTAAAATGCTTCTACGACCTTTTGCACAACGTAATTACCCCCATCGACCCTGCAAATTACCCGAAAAACCCCCACGAGCTTAAAACATATTACCCGGAGGGTTCATGGGGTAAGAGTTGGCAAGTTTACGGGGTCGAGAAGGAATTAGGTTGTTTCAAAGGTCGTGGAGGTGATTGACAAAGTTTATAGGGTCTGCCGGGTAAAAATCTCTTTATTTTATCTCTCTTCACCACATCTCCATTCGTCCATCAAATCATCAAAATTTTTCTATTTCCGCCGATAAACCATTCCTTCATATCATGAAAATGCTTTTTTCGGATTTGTTTGAAACGATTTCTTGAATTGATTGATCAAATATTTGAGATTGATAAACAAATACACTACAACGTTGCTTCTGAACCATCCCTTCTAGCCCTCTTCTTTCTCCCCAAATTGCAGGTTGAGCAAGACTTAGAGCGACATTGGCGATGGTGGGGGAGGCGTGGCGGAGGGTTGGGAGGTCGGGGAGGCACGTACAAAGGTGTTGGAAGGTCACTATGTAGTGCGAGCGGAGGTGCTAGAAAGTCAAGGCGGCGCAGTCGGAGGGTTGGGGAGGTCGGGTGGTGTAGATAGAGATGGTGGAAGGTTGAGTGGCGCGGGAAGGTGCTGGAAGGGAGGGTGGTGCTGGGAGCTACGAGCGGAGGTGCTCGGAAGGGGGGCAGTGCCAGGGAGCTACGGGCGGAGGGGGTGGGGGGAGGTGCAGGCGGACATGCTAAGAAGGGGGTGGGGGTGGGGACAACGTGGAGGAGGGAGAAGTTGGGGGAGGAGGAAGAAGAAGGATGTGTTGTAAATTATATAAACATGAAGGGTAAAAGAGTCCTATTTTTTATAGATTTCATTCTCCTTTGACGGACAAATAGATGTCTATTAACCAAAAGGTATGTGATGTAAGAGTTAGTAAGTTTACGGAGTCGGTGTGATAATAACGATGTTTACAAGGTAAATGAGGTAATTTATAAAAAGTCTAGGATTTGTGAGGTAAAAATCGCTTTAAAATAAAAACAAAATTTGGGTTCTACAATGCGCATTGAAAATAATATCGCATTATGTACATCCTAAGGTATTGCTATAACTTTTATGTTTCAATGGCTTCTATTTATTGCATGTCTCATTTGAGTGGTTGTATTGGTGAGTCATAGAGTTCCATTGTATGTTGTATAGAACTGAAATCGTCAACCACATATGAGGACATGGTGGACTTGATTTACAGAAGGTTTAGCTTGGACGATAATTGAGACTACATTCAAAGTCCCAATGGAAGTAGACATTCTTGGACATGTGGCATCAATTCCTTCGTCGTGTCGGGAAGCTTGAGTCACAACAACTCAGCTCACACATGAGAATACATATATCAGTGAAGCTATCATGAGGGAAGTAGATCACGTTATAAACGACTACCCCCCTCCCCACCGCCCCGCCCCGCCCACCACCACCCCTAGGGACATCGACGATGAGATGGATTAAGAGAATGATGAAGAAATTGGCGACGATGTCATTGTGAATAACCAATCTCTTTAGAATGAACCTATTGACCAATTTATCATCCCACTCATACCATTCTATAGCATCAAAGGTCATGATGCTCGTGCAACATATGAGGATGACCTTTGAAATTAAATTGGTACTGACAGCATTGATTATGAACTTCGAAAAGGATAACTTTCAAGACAAAAGATAAATTTACTTTATGCAACAAAAAAATACCACATTTTATCCCACAATAACTTCACGATCGAAGAATCTATGACCATGGTTCAGTTTATCTTGTGCATAATGAAATCAAAGATTGCACGTGGTTTTTATGTGATCATTTCAAGAGATTCGACAATGTGTGGATGATTTCTAGGGTTGGTGGTCTCCATACTTGCATTAATTCATCTGTCAAACAGGATCAATCCCAAAGTTGCATCTTTACATCCTAATCAGTGTTAAGTTTGGTGAAGCATAGTCCCATTGTAAGGGTGTCCACTCTATGGTCCTATATTCATGAAATATACCAATATTGGGTTACCAATATTGTAAGGGTGTTCATTCTCAGTGAAAGCTTTCCTTCTTGTGTATAAGATAAATACTAATAAGTTGCATACTTGTAAATGGTTAGGACTACACAAGAAGTAGTTCATTTAATGAATGTTTGTAAGCTTTAGGTAGGCCAAGCTCAAGCACAAGATGTAGCACCAGTTGTGCAGGCCTATACATGCATGTTTTCTCTACTCTATTCAAATCCTACCGTGCGTATATGAAGAGGAGTTTATTTTGCCTTGTAATGCATGTTAATTTACATTCGATTTTCATATTGTACATTTGTATCTTTTTTTGCATGTACTTTTAGATCTCTTTTAAGAAAAAATTCTTAAATGAATATATATATAGAGAGAGAGGAGTGATCCTGTGAGAGCTAAAACCTGTGAGAGCATGAGAGCATGCATTCTGGACCACATGATCCAACCAGGAGAGAGAAGATCAGGAGAGAGAAACCAGAATCATGTGGTCCACAATGCATGCTTTCATGCTCTCATATTTTTTTGCTCTCATAGGATCACTCCTATATATATATATATAGAGAGAGAGAGAGAGGGCTTATCCAGAGAGCACAGGGCCCATTTGAGTTTTGGTGAGCACCAAACGTGGGCGCGCCACGTGTATTTCTATTTGAATGGTTGCCTATTTCGAAGGAGCACGGTTTTGGAAGGATATTAATATGTTTGAGCATTTATATTTCCATTTATACCGAGTCCTTAAAAAAAGGAAGACTGTTTTAGAAAGGTAAATTTAAATTATTAATTTCGTACCGAAGAAATAGTCATTGTATATTTGATTAGTAATGTATATATTGTACTCAAGTAATTATGTGTTACGAGATCAGTAATACTGAAACATTTGTCAGTATTTTATATCTGTAATATTACATTGTACAGAGATCAGTAATTGATTCATGTTACTCAAGTAACATATTCAGTTCTCAAGTATTATTGTTGTCAGATCAGTAATGAAGTAGGAAAACTACTAATGTCCATACAATGATTACTGATTACAAATGTTCATTTTACTGAACTCATTTTGATTGTTACTAATGTTATATTTACTAAATCCTTTGAGTGTTACTGACGCACCTCTTATTTACTTGTATAATCTTTTTAGTCAATTATAATGTATATGAAAATTACTGATCATTTATTATGATTTTACTAATTTTATAACAACTACTTACTTGTCCAGTTATATATATATTACTGAATTTTAAACCATATAATAAAATGAACGTAAATTACTGATCGTTGTTTGGGTATTACTAATCTCGTGATAAGCATTTACTGGACTATTGTATATATATTACTGATTCCATTTGTTTGTTTGTTGTTACTTAACTTTATATCATTTTGACTGAATCTGATTTGAAGACAACATTCTGAATATAATTGATTCAGTAAGAATGATAGGAGAACAAGTAACACTTAACAAAATGCATGTAACATGGGCAAATGGCATAAGTAACTTGGTATATATGAAAATACATGTATGCAAGTAACTTTCACGTTTGTCTCAGTAACTTTCAGGTTTGTCTCAGTAACTTTCACATTTGTCTCAATAAAAATATACATATGTCTCATGATTCAAATCCAATTGCAGGCCATTCATCGTTGTTTCTTCTGATATGATGCTCTCACGATCCAATGTTTCATTTTTTATTTTTTTATCCACGAATGATGTTGTGAGTTGTAAAACATCAGAAGTATTCCAGCATCTGACATACCTGAAATAAAAATGAATTAGTAAACCAGTAGTTGAAGTTGTAAGAACTAAAGAGGGAGCAGTAACAATTATGTAGGTAATAGTAAATTAAAATATCATCTCAGTAAACAATGTAATAACATTAGTAACTCAGTATATTTTCAAAGTAAAGGCATGAAAAGTAACAATTGTGTTAACGATGGTAAGATAAAATATCTTATAAGTAACCTAAGTAAATATATTAGTAATTCAGTATAAAAGATTTAGTAAGAATGACAAACTAACAAGTAATACGCAGTAGATACATAAGTAACTAGCGATTGATAATGAACCAGTAAGAATAATATATAGAAAAGTAATTCATGCCATGTTGTTAGTAACTTTGACGAATGCATTAAGTAACTTAATAAAATTGAACATGATCCTTCTGAAGAAGAGTTTTCATGATACAAATCCAATTGCAAATCATCCATCGTCGATCCTTCTCATATGATATTCTGACAATCAAAATCCAATAAAGAATCATTGTTTACCATTGCTTCTGAGATATCATGATTCAAATACAATCGCAAATAATCCATCACGTTAAAAACTGAAATCGAAACCTCAATATATTAGCAATGAAATTAAAACTTGAACATAAATAGTAAATATTCCCAATACCTTTTATTCGAATACAGCTATCGCCTAATGAATCAACAACAAATTTTTTTCCTTGAGATCGATCGATCGCAGAGCTCCAGAATATATGACAGATCGTTCAAATGAAGTTGCCATACAATATGTTACCAAAACGATACTATTACTAAATATGGAAATCATTAATTTATAAAATTAATCGATGCTAAAAACGTGGGATTGGAAGTTAATATCGGATTGAAAGTTAAGATCGGACGGTCAAAAAGATGGGCGCATGGAAACTCAAATGGGCCATGTGCGCATTGGATAATTATCCTATATATATATATACACCTTTGGTCATGTTTCAAAACATAATATTCCCATAAAATAGGATTTAATTGATAACTTAGAAGGGTCTGATTGATTAATTTTAAAAATTATTTTTCTTGAAATTCAGGTTTAGTATATCATATCTAGGATTATTTCACTTTTGTAGAAGTGATAGACTAAAATTGTTAGCGTGATAATATATTCTAGGATAATAAATTGGTGTGATAATCATTCCAAGTATTCTGATCAATCAAGTCCCCGCGATTAATAAAGAATCAATTTTGATCATTCAATGCGTATTAGAATCTTAATTTTCGGCTCAACTTACAACAAATAGCACATTCAGTTTCACAGTCACTGTATGAAAATAATGGGAAAATATTGTAGATTGATATACTTATAATTCATTCCAACATCAAACGCCAAAAAGTTAAAAAAGAATAGATAAAAACCAGTTTGAATTTTCTTGTTGAAATCACTTTTTCCAAAGAAATGTTTTCTTTTGTTAAATATAAAATCAAGTGATAAAGAGGGTGGAAGATCATTATCATTATAGCATGTATCGTGTTGTGGCTTTGACCTAAAAACATGCATCCACAACCTCAAAATACATTTAGATTATTTAGGAAATATATCTTGTTCGTGACTTAAATATTGCTAGAGACTTTAGTATATCTATGTTTTATAGCTTGATTGACTTTTCAGATAGAAGTTCAGTGATGAAAAGTGTAGAGAATAATTAAAGCTGAATCAAAGAATAAAGCTACGAGTTATATGATAGTGACACCACTAGAGGGAGGTGAATAGTAGTTCGAGTCAACTTTTAAAATCTTTGCGGAATAATCAGCTAGCACAGAAATAATAGACCAAGCAAATCAATCAGTGCACTTGCACAGTTTTTTTACTTGAAACCCCACCTGGGTAAAAGCTACGACCTTAGTCTTCCTGACTCGTGATTTCTTGATTAGCCGAGCTAATCAAATGCTTCACTAAAGCTCGAGATATTTACGTGGATATCTCAACCATTTACAAGGCTTTCGCTTAATAATCTTGGATCAAACACCAAGATCAACACTATAGATCAGATATTATAGCATAAGCAGAAGAGCATGCGAGCTTTCCTCTTTCTCTGTGCTTCCTTGGAGGTCTCATGTCCAAGACTTCGCTGCACACATTAGGATCAGACACTTAAAGTCCTGCAAAAATAGAATAACTGGAAATAAGACAGAACAATAAAAATATCTAGATAAAGTTATCTCCATAGGTATCAAGGATTTAAATTCTCCAATAAAGAGCAGATGATATCTTGAGATAAATCAATTGTATATAATTACCAGATAATTCACAGATAATAGCACAAACAATTATATCACAGATATCACAGGCACATAAGAAAATATCAAACAAGTAATAAGTATCACAGCGCTGAGAAGAGGCTGTCAAAAGTACTCTGACTACTATCAGAATAACTTGAAGAGTGGTTAGAGATCGAACTCTGTTGAACTGAACAACTTGCTTCACAGCTTTTCAACCAAGAATATTCTTCTCGAAATATCGAATGAATAGGTGAATATGAGAAATAATATCGAGAAAATAACTGAGAGAGAGATTCTTGCTTTTCTAGAGAAAGCAAGAGTTACTCAAATGGTGTGTGTTCCAACAATAGGTATGTGGTCCCTTTTATTGGGGATCAAGAAAAATGGTCGTTAGAAATAAAAATGGTATGAAATCAAAGATGATATCCTGATATGATCGACTAGGTCAAACTGTACAATCAATCAACTGTAGGTGATCAATTAGCTAAATAATAATGATGGATTAGTTGATAATTGTTCCAATGAAATTCAAAATATGATAGATAACTTCAAGATACATGATCAACAAGGTGTGATCGATCTGTGAAGTACATATGATCGATAAGGTTTGATCGATCAATGTTCAAATATTATCAATAAGTTCATCAAATCTTGATCTTCCTAAAAAGGAAAATTTTGGTTGAAGCTTTCTACAGTTACAACTTTGCAAAACTAATACAACTCTTTTGAACAAGAAACAACAAGACAGGCTAGGTGTAGCCGTAGGGGGATCTTATATTCAAAGTGATGACTTTTCGTGGTCATGTCAAGATGAAATCCACACTTGCAGTCCTACAATTATAGAGAATATGCGAGAGACTACGATATAATCTTGTGTGTATGTCATATTTAAAATTACAGAGGACCAAAGTACTAATAATCTCCCTCTTTTTAATGATGAAAAAATCTTTTTTCAAAGGTTAAAAAGTTGTAAAGACTTAAAGATAAGCAATTGTCAAATCAAACTTGATATATGCAACTTATATCATTAAGATAAATTAATTTGAAATACACATTCAAATCTTGATTTTAGTTGCTCCCTCTTACTAAAAGAATTATAAAAATTCCTTTTAATTATTGTAAGGTGAATAGAGATTATCAAGCTTCTTATTTTATTTTTTTTCCCTTTTAACTAATTCTCCTCTTAATTAGTCAATTCATTAATCTTTCACGACATTTAAGCTTTAATTTCATTCTCCCCCTTTTGTGATCAATTAAAAAGAACAATAAGAGAGAGAGAGAGAATGTGCATACTTCATTAATAAAAAAAAGGATCAAATAATTGTTTGTGTAGCGTACAAACTAGTTCCATGATAAAAAAACTTAAACTAAAAAAATAGAATGTCAAGGAAAGAAAAGAAAACACTACAAGGACATGACTACTTACAAGGTGCATAATCAGAATCCTCATCACCTCTGGGAGAGCTTCTAGCCTTTTTGCCACGCTCAATGGCTCTACGAATGTCTAAGCTCTATACTTAAACTCTACAGTTTCGGATTCTTCTTCTTCTTCTGTTTAAATTCTTTCTTCTTCTATGGCTTTGACCTCAAGGGTAGGCTCGAGAATCAGGAGATCCTTTCCTCATCTAGAGGAAGAGGCATAAGGTCTAGGAGATTGAGAGCAAGTCTGAGGAGGGGCTAATGCTCGTTGAGGTACTGAGCGATGAGTTCGAGCATGGGGTGCACGTGGCCTTGGTGATGTAGGTGATGGAGCAGGAAGAAACTGCGAGGTGTGCATCCGATGCATCTCGTCAGACACGCTATCGTCTCAAATTGATCGTTCACGAACTGAGCATGGTTTTTGGAGAAAGGGATTGGCAGCACAGCTTGTTGCCCGTCTCCCATCAATCTCTTTGTAATAGCTTTATGTGTTAAGTATTCCTCTTCATGTTTAAATCTCAACTGAAAACTCATCATGGTTTATGTCGTCTCTCAGATCTAACAGAAGTGCTCGATAACGGACCAAGTCTAGGATCCGGGACATTACATATGTACTTTATGGTTTGAATTTTTCAACTTCTATCTGTGTGGTTTGTGAGTTATTTTAATTGGATATTATTGTTGGCATATCCTATTTTGCACAATCCCCCCTCCCCTTGTGTTGAAATGTCGTATCTTTCTTTGATCATCCAGATCCCAAGAACATCGCTATAAGCATAATTCTCGTAAATTTAAAAAATATCAAGAAAACACATACTTTGGATTGATTGACCCTATAGCTCAAGTCACAAACTCAAATACAGTTCTATGTGCATTATAGTGTAAAAAGAGCTAACTCAGGTGTATCAACACTCCTCCATCAAGGGGGTGATTTTATGGGATGTAAAATGAATTTTACGAATAAATTACATATTTAACCTTATTTACAGCTATCAATCTATACCCATAAAAGCTTATAAGACTTCGATACATCGTAACTTCTACGTTCGACACTCGTTTGATGCAAAAATTTGTTTCATTAGGAAGATCTTGTCAAATTAGTTCTAACCATCACATGTTTATTATAATTTAGCGGTAGGATAAAACAAGCACATATGACTAGACTCTGGCTAAATTGCATATACAAATTAGCTTTTGCTTTCAAGGGGAGTAGAGGTTTCAAAAGCAACATCATAGAAAAATTTAATTACTACATGTTCTAACCAAGTAAAAGAAGCACATGAGCAACTTGAAGCTCATGGTTAGAGGTAGTCAATAAGATAAATGTCAAGAAGCAAAAATCATGCTAGTTCAACTTAGATGTTGAGCATATACATTTGAAATCTAGATCTTGCACAAATAGACTCTGATTGACACGAAACAATCCGCTGGTTTTATCTCGTTGAGTCGGTTGGCCCAATCCGTTGGTTTGTCCTATCTAAAATAATTTGCAACTAACAACAACAAAGCATTTTCCCACAATTAAGTAGGGTCGGCTACATGGATTCATCGGCTACATTCAGATCTATCTTGGGTCAAATCCCGGGCTTATATTCAAAAAACTAAGATCCCTTCGTATAGTCTCTTTCCAACACACTTCTTGGGTCATCCTCGCCCTCGCTTAACCGGCTCAACATCCCAACACTCGCATCTCCTAACTCGTGCATCCGTTGATCTTCTTTGTAAATGATCAAACCATCTTAAACGGTTTTCCCGCATCTTATCATCATTCAGAGCTACACCAACTTTCTTTCTGACTGCATCATTCCGAATCCGATCTTTACATGTGTGTGTGTCCACACATCCACCTTAGCATTTCCGTTTCTGCTACAGTCATTCTCTGCACATGTCTATGGTTCATAGGCCAACATAAAATAGTTTGCAACTACAACTTAAAAAATAAAATTAAATTTCTAAACTCGATGGCCGAAGTCGTTATCTAATGAATAAATTTAAAAATTAAGTAATTATTAAGCGGCATAGCGTTATCGTCACGGCGCATATGGAAGTCGTAAATAAATCGCAATTGGTTTGTGTCCGAATTAACAATTGCACGCATGCCCCGTCAAATCCTTTTTTTTCTGAGGGCAAGGATAAGATTAAAAATTTCCCCCCTTAGTGGTGGTTGACAAGACAGCAAGGGCCCACCGCACAGAATCTCGAGCACGTCTCCTGTTCTTCCCCGCGTCGGCCTTTTACTGCTTGAGCACTCCTTCACCTTCGAATCTTCTGCCTTTTTGCACGTGCCTCCCTGTAGAAACCCCGCGTTATTTTTTGATCTTTTTTTGGACTTATTGCATTTGTCTTCCTGCAGAAACACCGCTTTTATTTTCAGGTCCTCCTTTGGAGGTCTTAATTTGATAGCTACCCTCGCTGTTCCCTCCATACAGCCCTCAAACAACGCCATTGCATCCGTTTTCTACAAATTTTTATATCCGTATTTGTACCCATTTTAATGGATATAAATATGGATATCACTTTGAAATTTACAAAATATCCGCATTTGTATTCATATATCCATTTTTATAGATAAATATAATCGTTAGGTTTTTATGTATGTCATAGTTTTATACTTTTTTTATCTATATTTGATATAATTATTACGAAAAAAATATCTTTAATTTATTTATATCACATGTAAGCAATCCGATACATGTGTATATTTAAGCTAACTCATACCGCATATGATACTTCTCCGTTTTACGTCTCTATCTATTTTTTAATAATCTAGTAACATAATTTTCATATATGTATTTATATTCATACAAAAATGAATGAATATATAGTAACACATATATCAGTACCTGTATCTGACCGTCTATGTCCCAACTCAGAGCTTTTTATTTCGAAATATGAAATAATGAATAAGAGAGTTTCAGACTCTATTCTCGTTCTTTTTGGTTGGGGTACAGGTAGAAAAAGGAGATTTATTCATATTACTTAATTGTTTGTTATTCTTGAGCATGCAGAATAAAAGCTAGTTTTTTTTATAGAAAAGGTAGTGGTAACAGGAAATAAATAATAACTACAGTTTAAAAGAAGGGATTTTTACACCCATAACCCTGAGTAATTTCGCAATAACATTCATAACCCTGCATAATTATGAATTACATGAGAAACCCCGAGTAATGATTAACTCTTACATGACATAACCCGGTCATGTTCCGTTTAAGATACATGTTACATTTGACGGTTTCCATTGAAAAAGACAAAACTACCTGTAAAGTTCATTATTATTTACAATAACATGCCAGCGGGAACAACCCCCGCCGCCCCTTCTCGAAGCCCAAGCTCCTCCCGAAACAGCACCCCCCCCCCCCCCCCCGCAGTGCCGTCCCCAAGCTCCCTGCCCCCGGCTGCTCGGAGGCTCACCCCCTCGCGGCTGCTCAGAGGCACCCCCGGCTGCTCGGAGCGCCCCAGCTTCTCAGAGGCCCACCCGCCCCTGCGGCTGCTCGGAGGCATCTCCCCCCCCCCCCTGCGCCCAGCTCGAAGCTCACCCCCGCGTCTTGCCCGCACCAAGCTCCTCGAGCCTTGCCGCCAAGAGCCCAGCGCCCAGCGCCCAGCTCCTCCCCCCCCCCCCCCCCCCCCGGTCTTGCCCGCGCCAAGCTCCTGTCGCAACCCCCTTGGTCCTGCAAGCCTCTGCCCCACCACCTCCTCAGCAACCCCGTGAAAGCCCTCCCCCTAGCCCTGCCTGTGCGTCCCTGCCCACTGTCGCATGCAACCCTCTAGCAATATCATTTATTTTTCCTTTTAATTTTTTTATTTTGGCTAATCCTAACCGTTAGATCATATATTAGTTAGACTAACTCACTCATATAGTTGAGTTACCGTATTAAATTAACGGAGAGTTATGGGTGTGAGATGGAATGACTATCCGAGATTTCTGATGTAATTCACAATTATGCGGGGTTATGAAGGTTATTGTGAAATTATTCAGAATTATGGGTGTAAAAATTCCTTAAAAGAAAGAGAATAGCTATTTCAGAACTAGTCGTAGAAAAAATGGAGAATAGTTATTAGAGGAATAATAAAGTTCGTAGAAAACGAAAGGGATCTATAATATATATATATATATATATATATTAATTCCTAAAAAATAGCGGGTCAATAGTGATTTGCTTATAAGAAAAAAAGACTTATACCATATGAATCCTATACATTTTGAAAATTACTTTCTTGACTTTTGAAATAATATAATTCTCCTCTGAACCCCGTAAACTTGTTAACTCTTACCTTATAATCCTGCAGTTAATCTGTTTGAAACTTATGTGAGTTCTTCGGGTAATTTACAAGATTGATGGGTAATTACATTGTGCAAAAGGTCCTAGGTCCTAGAAATAATTTAACACGTTTATAAGATTCGTGAGGTAAAAATCCCTAAGAAAAAGTGGAATCGATGGTCGCTCTTTTTGCAAGTAAACGAATCGATTTCCGTCCAATTGAAAATAATGGAAATAAATGAAAAGGGAATTCATTTCTTATTGGCCGATTTTGATGCAGATAATAAGAGAAAGAAGATTAAATTGTTTTGCGGTAATAAAATGAAACATGAATTCCATGATTTGTGTTTTTTTTAACATAGAAAACAAAGGAAAACCTTTTCCAGAAAATCATAAAAAATCATTTTTCTTTATTTTCAATCCACTTCCGAGGATGGGAAGGTCGATAATTAATAGAAAATGCTTTCTTTTGCTAGATGAAAAGTAAAGCTAAGCAGGGAATTAATTGGCATTTTTTTTACAAAAATCATTTTTCCATTGAACATACTTAAGAATTTGAAAGAATATGGTACTTTTTAAAAGTTCGGGGATTATATTAACTTGTTGTATAATTTCAGAAAATTTATCGTAATTTATGATTTGGAATTTTTACATTTTATCCTTCCTAGTTTTCTTTAATAATGCGAATACCATTAATTTGCTTGCAATAATACTTGTGATGTAGTAGTATTCTCACATAATTTACATTTGAAGCGTGCCGTTGCACTCGTGTCTTTCACACCCCCGGAAGGACCAAAAACTAAGGACACAAGTATAAAAGTCCCTTGCTGGTAATATTGTGGAATTAAAAAAGGGTTTTTATCTGTTATGCCCCTTCGAGATGTTGCAATATCAGTTATAACTCTTTTTTTGAGAATATCATTTGTGCCCTCGACTTCTTGCCGTTCTATCACGTGTGCCCCTCCATTACTTTGGTCATCAATGAGTTGAACTTAACCATGATTTTTTCAAACTATGGTTTGAGTAAGAGAGGTAAAACTGGAAATCAAAAGGATCACCCCCAAAATTGAAACCAACAATCGGAGATGGAGAAGACGACAAAGCACGTAGACCCATCCAGCCACATCACCCTCCACGTTCATCATCGTCGGAGCCCGAAGAGAATTCAACTACCAGACACGATCATCCTCCTCGATCCTCCTCGACCGGAGGCTACACCTTCTTCTTCTCTGATCAGAGGCTGGGGCGGAGGAGGGGGCCTGGGGAAAAGGTGGAGGGGAGGGTTGCATGGTGGTGCGCGTCGAACAGATGAGGTCCGAAAGGCCGAAGAAGGAGGAGGAGGCTCCGTGTGGAGGGAAGAGGAGGACGGTGGTGGAGATGGAGGCTGCAGGCAGAGGGGTAAGGAGGAGGAGGAGGAGGTTGGGGGCAGGGGAGGGGAAGGAGGAGACAGAGGCCGGGGAGGAGGGGGAGGCTATGAGCAGAGGAGGAGGGGGGAGCTGCGGGCGGAGAAGGAGAATGGGAATAAAGGAGGAGGTTGTGGGCAGGGTGAGGAGGACAGGGGCGAAGGGGGAGGCTGTGAGCAAAGGAGAATGGGGAGGTTGCGGGCCGAGGAGGATGTTGCATGCTAGTGGGTGAGGAGGAGGATGCTGGGGGCGGAGGAGTCTGCGAGCAGGGTGGGGAGAACATGGGCAGAGAGGGAGGCGGTGCAGACAGAGGAGGAGGTTCCAGGCGGGGTAAGGAGGATGGGGCGGAGGGGAAGGCTACGAGCGAAGGGATGAGGAGGAGGTCAAGGGTAGATGAGGATTTCGGGGGCGGAGGAGGAGGCTGCGGGTAGGGTGAGGAGGATGGAGCGAAGGGGGAGGTGTGGGGAAGGAGCAGGGGGCAGGAGGGGATCTCGGGGTAGAGGAGGTTGCAAGAGAGCTCGGGGCGGAGGAGGAGCGGGGGCAGAGGGGGAGGCGCGGGGGCGAAGGGAGGAGCTGGGGAGGAGGAAGAGAAGGGAGGAAGAGGAAGAAGATGAAGGAGGAGGAAGAGGACTTTTTAGTCCTCTTTTTTAAATTTAATTCCATTTGTTTCCTCAAATTAACGTTCGTTTGGGTTGGTTAGAACGGTCACTAACCCGAGGGGCACAAGTGATAGAACGACAAGAAGTCGGAGGACACAACTGATATTCTAAAAAAGAGGGATATAACTGAAATTTCAATATCTCGAAGGGATACAACGGATAAACACCCATTAAAAAATAACAAATTAGAATTTCGAAACAGAGGCACAAATAGCAATAAAGCCCAGCAAATATCTCAACTCGCAGTTCCCGACTTCCGAGGCGCTTCGGGGTCTCTCTCTCTCCAGTCCATCCACCTTCACCTCCACCTCCTCGGAATGGCGGAGGAGGAAGAAGCCCTCGTCCGCCGGGCGACAAAGGCGAGGATCACGGCGAGGGTGGCGATCCCGCCGTACCTGAAGGCGGCGTCGGGGTCGGTGGGGGGGATCGTGGAGGCGTGCTGCCTTCAGCCCATGGACGTCATCAAGACACGCCTCCAGCTCGACCAGGAGGGCCTCTATCGGGGCATCTCCCACTGCGGATCCACCATCGCCAGGACGGAAGGTGTGGGGGCGCTGTGGAAGGGCCTCACACCCTTCGCCACCCACCTCACCCTCAAGTACGCCCTCCGGATGGGCTCCAACGCCATGCTCCAGTCCGCCTTCGCCGACGCCACCGGCAAGATCTCCGCCTCCGCCAGGTTCGTCGCGGGTTTCGGCGCTGGGGTACTCGAGGCGCTGCTCATCGTCACGCCCTTCGAGGTTGTTCATTTTTTTTCCTTTCTTTGCTGCGCGTCCTTTTTTGTCTTGTGTTACTCGGGGGCATACTTTGAGCAAACTTACGGGGCCCATGTGCTACTATCCACGTAATGCGGTTGAGGATGCATAGACGGATACAACGTATATGTGTTGCAATATTGTAGTTCATTTAAAATCTGGATAGTTATATTGACGTACATTAAAAACTCTGTTATCATATCGTTGAATAGATATTAATATAAAATGCAAAGTGATCGGATATAAATAGCGAAACAATGCTATGTAAATAAGAACAAATATGTATCTCGCATGTCTTGCATACAGGGGCGGAGCCAGAAAATTTTTATAGGTGGGACCAAAATATATATGTACGATTCATGTCCAAATCATAAAATGAAATTGTCTGATTTGTGTCTGAATCATAGGCACGTTATGAGGTCAATTATATGATTGAAAAATTTATTAAAAATATAACAAAAATGATAAATATAGTATACCGGTATGTCAATTATGGAGAGATGGAAAGTGCAGACATTAAAAAAAATATATTATTACGAAAAAAATACAAATGTTATATATATATATATATGGGAAAAATACGGTTGCATCCTTGGGGGAGCTAACTTGGATCCCCCGTCTCATTTTTCCTTTTATTTTATTTTTTTAAAAATGAATCCGTAGAAATTCATCACTATATCCCTATATTATGTCACTCAAGTTTCATGCTAATCAGAGACTTCTACAGTTTCCATCTAGACAGTCACTTTTTAACGGTCGCAGAATTGTTGAAATCGACCCCATCTGGATGGAGGTCGTAGGAATTTCTTTTCACAAGAAACTTGAATGACATAATATAGGAATATAACAATGAAAATCTACGGAAGCATTTTAAAAAATGAGAAAAATGAGGTGAGGGGAGTCAAGTTAACTCCTCTGAGGGAAGCCCCATTTTACTCTATATATAAGAGAAATTTCAAATGAAGTGGGGTCTCACCATATATATGATGAGACACTCTCGATTTAGGCATCTTTCCAATATATTTTATAATTTCTTATTTCATAGATTTAACAATAAATATTAACACAACATGTATAGTGAAATAAAATTTTAAAAATAACATTATATTGGATGAAAATGTTAATTTAAATTTGGATGTTGTATTTTACAAAATCATTTTTTACAGTGTGCAGTTTATACTTTTAAACTGTTACAGATTTTTACTAAATTGACAATGGCTTTTACAATCTCAGAAACGACCCACCTCATTTGAAAATATTAACAAGTTAGGGGACAATCGAGAGAACAGAAGAATAAAAACACAAAAGAGATGATATATATATATATATATATCAATGACATGAAACCAACCCTAAAAAATGAGATGGCATATGATTGGATATCCGACAGGACCATATTCCATCAATCTTCAAAAAGTAGTTAAGTTTACAATATCTGTTTTACATCCGTATCCATCTTTTAAGATATAGTAATATAGTTTTCATATCCATAAATATTCATATCCATATATGTATTCGTATTTAAAAATAGACAACGATATAATTAAACCTATATCTGTATCTGTTTCTTTGCATTTTTAATAGAAATAGTGGGTTTTACGGAAATTTGGAAAATGAGGAAAGTAGGTGATAGTACTTTATGAAAACTTAAAAAAATAGGATAAAGGAATTATTACCTTTTATAAAAATTTCAAAAATGAGGGAAATACTGCTAGAAATGGAAAACATCAAAAACTTTAATAATATGTCAATTTGGGAGGGGGGGCCATGGCCCCTACCCACCCCCCTCTCCCTCCGCCCATGCTTGCATATGTGAAATAAATTTGTTGAATATACTTATTTGTAATAAGTATATCAAGTATATCAAATATGGTTAAAAATATATAGTTGTCGTTATATGCAATATGTATTAAAACGGGTGGATACATGTATTTATGATATTGAAGCCCCATCTGTTTCAATTTTTTTAAATCGGTAGCAAATACATGTATCAAAACTTATATATTATGGATATGGTAAGGGATTGAATACGAGTGATATCGGTATCCAGTTGCTTCTCTAAATACATGTTTGAGAGTTTAAGATTTTGTCTTTCGGCGACCTTAAACCAATATGATAAAAATACGATTTTATGAAGAAAGTCGTAGTTCAATGGTAATAACAACCAAGCCTTTAAAGTGAGGTTAGTTAAATGAATTCGTTGCTTCCAAATAGAATTAGTTTGGATTACAGTACCATGGCTTATATTTGAAGAGATCGCATCCTTCTTGATAGTTTTCTACTTGTGCTTTCTCATTCCCTTTCACAAAGCTCTCCTTCTAACTTCTCGAATATTTGAAACTTATCATTATGTAACTTTCTTTACACATGTCCAAACCACCTTATATGTGTTTATGTTATTTTATCTTTGTTAGAAAATAAAGAATACAGAAGAGAATAGCAGAGAAAAGAAATAAACATTGAAGAACATTGGATTTAACGTGGAACCCTACTCCCTAAGGAGCGGGATGAAACCACGGGAGAACGCCTCAAAGGGCTGATTTGTCATTGACTCTCTCTGGATACAGGAGGTCTGAGGCTTCTTATATAGCCTCCACAGACTCTCCAAGTCCCACCGCTGGTAGATACGGGACTAAACTCTGGATGTGGTAAACGGATCTTGGAAGGATCCATTTACCCATCTTACATATGACGTATATACTCCAACACTCTCCTCAAGCTGGAGCATGCATGCTCAGTTTGGACAGCCTCGAACTTGGACTCTAAACCGATTCACAGAGTCTGAAAGTAAACTATAAAGTCTGGAAATCTGGTTGGTCTGGAGAATCTGAATTAGATTTGTAGCTCTATACACTATACCCCCTTTCTCCCATACTTGTCGGAAAAGAATGACATCGACAAGGTTGGGAGTAGACAAGAGAATGAGGGAAAATATAACATCACATAAGCCGTCACAATTTCTCGGCTTTTCTTCTCAATCGTTTTTTTTTCAAATCATTTTTTTGGCTATTTCATTCATTTTTTAATAGCCTTCACATTTTTTCCAAATAAGTTGTTCATTTCTTTTTTTCTGATTTCTTTCTTTTTCTTTGAATCATTTTTTTCTCGTACGGATTTTTTTGTACGATCCTATTTTTTTGAACAAAATATCTCAGCTGAAAAAGGGACCAATCCGCTCTCCTTTTCTTTAAACATAGACAACTCAGACCTGGCTCCTTATTTAGGGTTCCCACTCGGGGAACCTTCTCTCACGAATGCTCGTCGCCCTCCGATGGGGCTCTGCTCCTGCCGCCCCCTGACGGGGCCTTCTAATGTCGCTGTCTCTTTGGAGCAGATCTGGAGGAGTTGTGAGAGGATGCGTCACCTGCACAAGGGCTGCTCCGACTGTCGCTGCTCGAAACGGAAGAGGAGGTGCGACGAGATTGACGTGTGGCTAGGATCGGGGTTGTTGCAGAGCGTCGTCGCCTGGAGGGAGTGCTCCGATGCGGAAGACGTATTCCGATTGGGACGAGAGGGACTCGACACGTGCGGATGTCGACTGCTGCGAGGTTGACGCTTGGTGGAGGAGGGCTACAGCGTCGCTTGTTGAATGCTGCTGAAGATGGAGTTTCGCCACAATACGGCTACAACCCTGAGATGCAGCTTCTGGTTTCACGATGTCGCTATTTGGAGGATCTCTGCATGGGATCGGAGGAGCACCTGATACCACTAGGGAGGATGCTGCCTCTGGCGATATCCTTGAGCACGGCCAGCGGTGATGACTAATGCGCAAGGAGCACCGCATGGGGATGGTTGCCGCCATCATCCACAAGCAAGGATGGATTGGGTTGTGCGGTGGCTGGAGATGCCTTGATTTAGGGTTCCAAACTGAACCTTAGAATTTAATGTTGCTAGAAAGAAATTAGGATTTCAATAGAAACCCTATAACTTGGTCAGAGCTTGAACAAATAATAATCATCTTCAAGAATAATTGACAGTCGCATCTCGAACGAAAATATAAATCTTTAAGAACAACTCCTTGAAAATCGAACCCTCTTTGATACCATGTTAGAAAATAAAGAATGCGGAAGCGAATATCAAAGAAAAGAAATAAACATTGAAGAACGGGGATTTAACGTGGAACCCTACTCCCGAAGAAGCACGGTGAAACAACGGGAGAACGCCTCAAAGGGCTAATCTGTCTATTGACTTTCTCTCTGGATACAGGAGGTCTGGGGCTTCTTATATAACCTCCACAGACTCTCCAAGTCCCACCACTGGTAGATGTGGGACTTAACTCTAGATGTAGTAATTGGATCTTGGAAGGATCCATTTACCCATCTTACATATGACGCATATACTCCAACAATCTTAGTTCAGCATATTCAACACTTTCAATCTGATGTTTTTATTATGATCCAGTTATTCTTTCTCCAAAGGAAACCGCTGGAACTGTCTTTTCTAGTGATATATCTTTTAAACCAATGATGTGCTGCATTTTTCTTGAAAGGAAAAAGGGTGAAGTACCGAGAAGACGCCCACCCAAAGGGATATGCATATTTTTCTTTTTATATAAAACCATCCATATGTTTGTATTATTTTGAAGGTACATAATACCATCCATATGTTTGTATTAGTTAGAGGAGTAGTGAATTGTTGTTATTTGAGACGCCATTAGCTTATAGTATATTCCTTTGCTTTAGCTCTCCCTTCTCCTACCATCCCTTCCATTTCCCAAGTCCATTTTGCCTCTCCCTCACACAATTCGAAATGCTTTTCCTCTCAACTTGCATTTCTTCATGCATTTCTCTCCAAAACCCCCCAATATGGACTCATTTCTTCTCTATTAATTTTCCTATTTCCAATCTCCAAATCATAGACCGCGTAAATTGGTATACAAACTCGACAAACCTGTAAACAAGGTCCTAAATGTCGGTTTCGGTCACCGTTCCGGTGACGGACTGAAACGGAATTTCGGTCGAATTTCGACCAAAATTTCGGTCACTTTTTGTACTAGGGCCCCTATATTTCGGTTATTTCGGTCATTTCGGTCGAATATCGATATTCGACAGAAATCCGTCCGAATTTCTCTGAAATTTGAGGCCATGCATGTAAAACACTGGCAAACAAAGGTTGAAAAGAGTTGAATCAACCATAATTCTCCTTTATATTTTGACTAAAAAGATAGTTCCCCTTTGTTTCATATGGATAGCTGCAAAGTTAGTCTATAATATACAAAAAGGTTCAACGGTTGTCAAATCCTGCGATAAATGACTAATGAGATCAAAACCCAATAAGAAGGAAAACGGGTCATCTCCTTTAATTATTAACTTGCCACAACCAGAAACTTTCCAATAGAGCTTCTAAGCCAACATAGTCTGGACCTACCACAAGTGGTTGCAGATGAACACCTCAAGCAAGGTTGTTGCAGCAAAGTCTCATAAAGTTAAATATGCAATTACTAGTCTATCCTCATACTACACAATTATCACTATCTCTACAATGTGAAAATATACAATGTGAAAGCAATAATCAGAGAAAGAAACAAGAACACTAGGCTTTAACATGGAACCTTACTTCCTAAGGAGCGTCATGGAATCGCGTGAGAATGCCTCAAAATGCTAGATATTTTATTATGGTATTCTCAATGAGTATAGAGGGTGTGAGGCCCTTTATAAAGCCACCAACAATATGACCAAATCCCACAATACCGCTCCATGATGTGGGACAAAACATGAGTGCATAGTAACTGGATCCTAGAGAGATCCTATTACCCATCTACTTGCATTCTCTAGCAGTCCCCCTCAAGCTTGAGCTCGCAATGCTCATCTTGGACAAATAAAAAAAGGCATCTATTCATTGAATACATGATACTACTGACCATATCAACTCGACGCATACTCTGGTGGTTGTTGTTTTCATTGGTGGATCTCTTGTCTCTTAGAAAAGCAAGAAGTAGACAATGGTGGCTAGATTGAGTGCATAATCTGAGTACAAGGCCACGGCTCACGTCAGCACTGAGATGATATGGGTTAAGTCAATCTTGACTAACTTAATTTATGCGGGTATTTTTCTCTATACAGCTTATGTATGACAACCAAGCAACCTTATTCAAGGCCAACAAACCATGTAGGTAGACGATGCAGATCAAAAGACCCTACTTCGCAGGACTATTACGCATGTAGTGGGTGTAGTTCCAACCATAGTGAGCATCGAGGTCGGAAATGTCGATATCGATAGGTTTTGATGTGATATTTTGACAATATACCGGTGATATATCGTCCAAATATTGTCCATATCGACACACTTTTGTGAAGGAAGGACTGGAAAAGAAGTATATATCGCCATATCATTACTGATATTGTAGCATCAAAGTAGGAAATATCGATATCGATATCGTACCAATCCGCCCGGAAAAGGATACATCGGGATATATCACTGATATATCGATGATATTGGTGGAAATGTCGGAAGCGGCTTAAAAAATCATTTTTTTGCCATTTTTCCTGAAAATAAGATAATCCAAGATAACCAAGGTTTTAAAAAACGTGAGGCGTATCGAGGCGTTTTCCTAGTATTGCCTCGAGGCATAAGCCTCGAGGCGTACGCCTCACTCGTGAAAGAAAATTTTGCATAAAATGTATAATTAATCATAATTACAATTGTCAAGTTTTAGAAATTAAATAGTTATGATTAAATACATAACTCCATGATATTTCAAGGCTAACATCATGGTTTAAACATCCAAGTTGTTATATAACTCTCCTTTATTAAACTCTAAATCTGTATGGAGTCAAGTAAATATGGATATGTAAGCACAATAATTGGTAACTCTTCGTAAAATTTAAAGTTTTGAGTAAAATTTAACTAAAGGGACTAGATGTAGCATACCATTTTCAAAATTAGATGAGATACATGTCATTCAATTGAGAAGGATAAAAGAGTACACAGTGAATCTGTAATCACTTTTTACTTTACCATAATAATTGGGGGATAAAATACTTGAATATTGCATGTTATGATCATCTTTATTCATGCATGCTTTGATGTGAATTAATTTAGTCTCGATTGAATAGAAGAAAAGATGAAACATGTTTACAAAATATACTTTTCAAAATTTAGGTCAAAGTAGGGGACTTGCATCCAAACAATTTAATAAAGAACGCATTTATACTTGATTCATACTAAAGAGTAGAGGCATTAGATTTAAGGACTCAAGACTCAATTTTTTGTTCATGTTGATTTACAAAAAAACATGCATAACAAAGTAAAAATAAGCTTAATATGATAATAAATTAAAAAAAATGCATTTCCGTACTTAAAGACTTGAAAATACTTGTCTACGAAAGATGAAAAGTTTACAATAAAAAAGAAAAGGAAAAAATATTGCAGAAAAAATAAAAAACAGCCCATATATGAGGCATCGCCTCACCGCCTCGAGGCGCGTTTTTAAAAGTTAAAAACAATGATTAAAACAACAAATAACCTACAAATACACACTTATATCACACATATCGGTTATTTGTACCCCGTATATCGCACATATCGATCTAATTGAACATATCACTATTAATGCCGATTGTTGACTTATAGATTTTGGAAATGGATTTAATCCAAGTTCTTATAACATTAAATAACTTACAAATATACATTTAGATGACATATATAGATCATATATGACTCTTATATCGCACATATCAGTCATATCGAACATATAGTTGTTAATGTTGATTGGTGATTCATAAACATTGGAATTGGAATCGAAGTAGCTAAGTTAAGCATACTTAGAACATATGTTTTGTTCATAGAAGACAGAAAATGGCATTGAGATGAGTCATTTGATTCAAAAAATGTACACAATGATTGTTGGAAAAATGAATGACATGTTTATTCATGAGACCCCATGGCTCTCTTATATAGGAAGGCCGTATCGATGTCGATATCGTTTCGGTCCGCCCGGAAATGGATATATCGGGATATATCGACGATATCGGTGAAAATATTGAAAATGGCTCAAAAAAGCCAATTTTTTGGCATTTTTCAGAAAATAAGATCATCCAAGATATTATAACAACAAATAACCTACAAATACACACTTATATCACACATATCGGTTATATATAGACCATATATCGCACATATTAATCATCATATCGAACATATCGCAGTTAATGTTTATTCCTGACCTTTAGATATTGGAAATGGATTCCATTCAAGTTCTTATAACATTAAATAACTTACAAATATACACTTAGATGACATATATAGATCATTTGTGACTATGATCCTTATACTGCACATATCGATTATATCGAAATATCGCCTGTACTGTTAGTTGTTGACCTATATATATATTGAAAATGGAGTTCATCCAAGTTCTTAGATCACTAAATAGCTTACAAATATACTCTTAGATCACACATATTGATCAATCTATGAAGCTTATATTGCATATATCGATCATTTTATTCATATCGATATCAATGTTTGACTCTTGACTTATAGATATTTTGTTTTTGAAGAATTAACTTATAGATATTGGAAATCGATTTCATTCAAGTCTTACAACATGAATAACTTGTAAACATACACCAAGTTGAAGAACCATTTTATGCACCCTCCTGTCGCACCATACCCTACCAGTACGGGGGTCTTCCGAAACAAAAGAATATAAACCATTGCGCGTTTTAATACTAGGTGTAGCTAGATATATGTGTTTTAATACTAGGTGTTGAATCGATCTTCCATGAATAATAGCATTGACATATAGAGATATCGACGAAATATTGACGATATCGATTGATATCCAGGATTTTTTCTACTAAAACCAGTCATTTTTAACCGATATGAGCCGATATGGCGATATCCTTGTAAAAGGATATACTGGGTAATATGAAAACCCCTACCCTGTCGAAACCGATATATCGCCGATATATCGCTGATACGGCCTTCCATAAGCCCCTTGGTAAATATCAAGAGAGGTACATAAAGAAAATAAAATATGGAATAACACCAAAGATGTACAGTAATCTCAACACTCCCCCCCATGCTAGAGCATACATGTCTATCATGCTCAGCTTGGAACAACATCTTTGGAAAGGGCCTCTAGTAAGAGCTTTGATGAATATATCAGCAGTCTGATCTCCAGTAGAAATATGAGGGTGGATATGAGACCCTTCTAGATCATGTCTCTGGTATAGAGGCAATCCACCTCTATATGCTTTGTACGTTTACGGAATGCAGGATTATTTGCACTAAAAAGGGTTGCCTAATTGTCACATAGAAGCTGCATAGGAAGAGGTACATCAACTGCAAGATCTGTCAAAACTGACCTCACCCATATCATCTCTGTGCTTCCTTGAGCCATGACCCTATATTCGGTTTCTGCACTAGATCTAACAACCACTGTCTGTTTTTTTACTTTTCCATGACACGAGTGAGTTGTCAACAAATATAGCATAGCCAGAAGTAGACTTCCTGTCTTTAGGGCATCCTACATAATCTGCGTCTACACACGCTGTTACATCAAGAGAAGTGCTTCTGCTGAATATAAGACCACTTCCTGGTAAAGACTTCAAATATCTCAAAATCATATAGACATCATCCATATGAACCTTCCTAGGTTGTTCCATGAACTGGCTCACTTTTCTCATGGCAAAGGATATATCTGGCTTGGAGTTTGCGGCCCATGCCACCGATCAGCACGCTGGAGAGGAATGAGGTCGCCGCCAGAATATGCTGCCAGGGGTGTTTCCGCCTGGAGCTCGTTTGGGCTCGCCAAAAGAAGAGACATGGCGGGGCTTTCGCCTGGAGCTCTCGCGCGCCGCTTGCGCGAGATCTGGAGCAAGTTCGATGCCGCCAGCGGGAGAGGTGCCTCGTGCCGCCTGCGCGAGGAAGGAGAAGCAGGGCTGGGGCTTCGTGTGATCTTTGGGGGCGATGCTCGATGGGATGCCGCCTCGCGATGACTAGAGAGGAGTCGCGCCAACTACTATAGTGCCGCATGGGGTGGCATGTAGAGCCCGCAGCATGGAAGGAGGGTGTTGCCTGAGAGCACGATCAGAGAGGTGGTACCGTGGGTTCGCTGATGGGGATTCACCAGGAGGAGCCCTCGTGCTGTGCGCATGGATAGCCGATCAGAGATCGCGGATGGAGAATTAGAACCAGATCTAGAATGGCACCACGGGAGCTTTCGTATCGCCGCCTTCTGGAGATTAGTGCCCGAATAGGGTTTCCAAAGGAACCCCAAATTGCATAACTTGAATCTTGAATTCGAACAATCAAATCTTGATTAAATCGTTAGGATTTCAACAGAAACCCTAGATCCCGCACAGAACTTGAACAAATCTCAAATAAATGACAGAAAATCGAATCTCGAATAATAAATCTTCATAAACAAATCCTCGAGAATCGAATCTGCTCGGATACCATGTTAGAAAATAGGAAGCGGAAGCAGAATTAGAGAAAAGAATAAAACTTTATGGACATCAGGATTTAACGTGGAACCCTACTCCTTAAGGAGCGGGATGAAACTACTGGAGAACAACTCAGAGGCTGATAGTCTATTGCTTTTCTCAACTGAATACAAGGGGTGTGGGGGTCTATATATAGCCCCCACTGAGTCTCCACATCTCCAAACTGGTAGATGTGGGACTAAACACAGGATGGGTAAATGGATCCTGGAGAGATCCATTTACCCATCTCTCATATAAGAGACGCATAACCATATACTCCAACATTAAATTATAAATAAAAAGGAAAGAGAAGGATATTAAATCAGGTTACACACTCCATGATACACAAAGCATCCTACAATGCTCAAGTACATTTTCCGAGCCGAACATTTGCACACCGAAGATGGCATCATTTTTGCTGCACCAAATTGCCCACACTATTGCGAAAGGATAGGAGCTGTCCTCATGTTCATTACTGCAAACTAATCTAACTCATCTCCAGAAGGTGGATCAATCCTCCTTAGCTAGCCACAGGATGTTGGTCCTGCTCCATACTTGTGCTGATTAGGGATAAGAAAAGAACAAATAGTCCACGTCTTCCACCGCCATCCCACACATATAACAGGTATCGTCCTCAATATTCATCGTTTGTCCCCGGTGACTCATGGTAAGAATCCTACCAAGTCTGAACAACCAAAGAAAGACCTTGACTCCGTTTGGTACTCTGCTCTTCCATATCATCCCTATGTCAATTCTCACATCGTCCTGCATCTCTACCCCATCCTCAACAAAGAAATGTTAAGTTGTCTTCACTGTGAACCTCCCATCTCCTCATACAAAATGGTCCCTACCAGAAGAGGGTCCCTCAATCTGTACCAACTCGTTCTACAATGCAAGAAGCTCCTCCAGTCTCTGATCAGACAGATCTGAAGAGAACACCGAAGACCATGTTCCTTGTTCCCATACCTAATGAACCGACTCCTCTCTGTTATGGGCCAACCCCAAAAGATGTGGGAAAAGCTCCCCTAGGGCCCCATCACACATCCAATCATCAAGTCAAAAGCCAAACTTCTCTTCATTCCGAAGCACTGGTCTCAACTTGACCGCCATCTCTGGGATGATTCCGATGATCCCTTGCCATAACAAGGACGGTACACACCCTAGACGGCCTCCGATGACATAGAAATCCCATAGATCTTCCTCAACAACCAACATACCAAGTCTTCGGATTTCCCCTGACGCCATGCCACTTACTTTGCCATAAATACCGTATCTTAGCTTTATATATATATATATATTCCCAGGTAATAAATTAAATGGGAACTAAAGATTGTTCCTGGATATAGGAGACGCATTTTGTCTTAGCTTTACATATATATTTGAATTGTACATCAAGATAACCTAACAGGTATCATAAAATTAATCGGGAATGCTTTGTTTCGCTCAAATAGTTTCTACATATTCATGGATATGTCGATTTTCCATTGCGTCTATTCATGTTAGTGATATGTTGATTTAGCTTCATATCGATATCGTGACTTCGTGTCAATTTCAGCTTCATGTCGATATTGTCGACAATATGTCCATTTATGCTTCATGTAGATATTGTTGGCGATACATCAATTTGAAATTCATGTCAACACGATATGTCGATTTCGACTTCATGTCGATTTTGGCATCATGTCGAATGTCGATCTCGACTCTCATGATATGTCGATTTTGGCTTCATGCCGATGTATAAATTTTGGTTTCATGTCGATTTTGGTTTCATATCGATATGTCAATTTCAGCTTCATGTTGATTTTGGCTTCACGTCGATATGTCAATTTCAGCTCCATATAGGTTTTGGCTTCATGTCAATATGTCGATTTCAACTTCATATGTGATGAATAGACACGCCATATCGACATGGGTCATGGTCGGTTTACGGACAGTGGGACACCACATATATTTGTTAAAGGAGCAAGAGAAAAGAGCACGGGTCAAGCTTTCGGATCAATCCGTGTGGTATCCATTGATAATAGGGTTGGAGCTCCATATGTAACAAGTCATATCAGATCGGATACATAATCCAGATCACTTGGTTAGGTAACCATGAGTTTAGAGTCGACCTGTGCGGGTCAGGTCGGGTACCCATCTAATCCAATAACCATGCACACCTCTATGCATAGCTATAGGTTGTTGGGTATCATGGGAAATGATATATAGGTCATATACATAGCCTATATTCTCATTGATATGTTACATTGACCATGTTAGAGTTATTGTATTATCAGGTGCAGGGTTTCACACTATATAAGAAACCCTAGACCTATGCAATAAACAAGCAATTCATTTGTCTCCTTTTTCTCCACATGGTGTTAAAGCAATGGTCCTAGACTAGGGCTCATACCCATATACCCTTTGCCACTGCCAGCCCCTTGTTCCACTCGTCGCCAACGCCGAGGCACTATCGACCCTCGTGCGGGGCCTCTAGGGTGTTGCTACACCTTTTGCGAGGTCCCAGGTTGTTGTCGTCCCCTCCATGCTAGGACACAAGGGTGTCATCACCACCATGCAGTGTCGCTAGGGCTCTCTTGCCCTCCCCATATGACCACAAAAGGTGCCTTCAGCACCTCCTGAAGTGCCGCTGGGGCAATACCGCCTTCCTAACTAGCTAGTGGAGGTTTTTTAGAGGTGTCTACACCTGCCATCGATGCTAGTTGAGACTTTGGTCCTAATCTCTATACCAGATGTGTATTGGAGGTGCCTAACCCTCTTAAGATTTTACAAGGGGTGTCTATCCCTCTGGATTCTCATCAGAGGTGTCTATCCCTTTGTGATATGTATACCAGAGGTGTCTATCCCTCTGCAGTTTTCACTAGATGTGTCTATTCCTCTGTAATATTTGACAACTACACCCTTTGGTCTCATGCATTCAAAAGTTTTTGTTTGCGGCCAGCATAAAATCTCCATTCTTGTGAAGGAGTCTATGAAGGAGATTGACAAGGACTATAACTCCTGGCTAGGAGATAATTACTAGGTCATGACGTGGATGACCAACGGCATGGAGTCTCATTTGCAGCAAATCTCATGTACAAAGAAACTGCAAAGGAGATGTAGGATAAGCTAGCCTAAACATAGTCGCAACAAACTACAAAAGTACAAACTTCCGACTACCTAATATTTATGTGCGGATTTGGTCTGCATCCTAGGGTGAATCTACTCTTGTGGAATACTACTGCATCCTCGTAGGACTCTATGCGGAACTTGTTATTTTTCAGCATGCACGTTGCCCTAGATAAATGACAGAGCGATCAGAGTGGCATGTCTATAGATTCCTTGTAAGGCTACACCCTTGCTATCAGAATGTGACGAATCAGTTCTTTACATCTGACATATTGTCATATCTCAAGGTGATATTTGGACGTCTTCAGGAGATGGAGTCTTCTGTCGGTCGAGCCTCTTTTCTACACCCTATAGAGAATTTTGTCTTTCTAGCCTCTTCGGGACGAGGTGGTCAACATAGTTTTCATGGTGGACGTGGCCGTGACTTAAGCCGTGGTAGAGGTCATGATTCTTGCTTGGTTGTGGTCATGATTTTAGCCAGGGTTGTGTTCGTGATAGTGGTTATTACGCTTATCCTCCTTGTATTCATTGTCAGAAGACTAATAATCCTTTTGATCATTCCTGGGCAAAATATGGCCCTCCTCGTGCACATGTTGCATTTACCGAATATGATACTATAGAGCCTATTCTTGATCATGGCTAGTATGGGTAGACAATTCAACTCACGGTCGTTGATTACTCTCGTTTGATGCAATTGTTGCAGAACTCCAATGCTATTTCCAATGACAATACACCTACTGCATATATGTCTACTACTTCATGTACCATAGCCAGTTCAGTCACTCCTATAACACTTGCATGGATTATTTATTCTAGCACTTCCAATCATCTGACTGGAGAAGGTATCTTGTTGACCTCTCCCCAACCTTTTCCACTATTAAGTTGGCCCGAGATGTCAATAGTGCTCATTCTCATGTTACCTCAGTGGGGACTATGGAGTTCTCTTCCAAGCTCCATCGTACTGGAGTTTACTGTACTCCCAATTTTCCTTTGAGTCTGTTGTTTGTTCATAAGTTGTGGGCTGAACTGAATTGATGTGTGATTTTTAATGAGATCTATTGTAATTTTAAGGATGTCCACATGATGCAGGTTTTTGGTGGGGGCATAAGAAGAATGGACTACCATCTTAATATTCCCGCGGGCTCTATTTTTGCTGATGTAGTATTTATCTCCTCCGATCCGTTCCTACGATATCTATGTTTTGGGAATCCCTCTACCAAAGCTCTCTTCATGATGTTCCCCGAACTCTCTTCACTGAAGCCATTTGATATGATGCGTGTCCGTTCGGAAAACATCATCGGACTTCGTTCCCACCTACGGTTGAGCCATGTCATCATGTTCCCTTTTCTCTGGTTCATTGTGATACCTGAGGACCTTGTTTGGTCCGCATTGGGGGTCACATATATTTTGTGATTTTTGTTGATCACAGTAGATGTTGTTTGGTTTACTTAATAAAGAAACGGTCAGAGATTGATAAGATTGCCAAATCTTTTTTTCCAGTTTATTAAAACCTCAATCTCTACTTATATTCAGATCATGCGGACTGATAATCCACTTGAATTTACTCAACATGATTTGGTGTCATTTTTTGAACCTCGAGTGACTATTCATCAGATCTCTTGTCCATATACCTCTCAGCTTAATATGGTGCTAAGAGGAAACTTCTTCACCTTCCTTCTTGATATTGCATGATCTTTACTCACTCACACGAAGGTCCCCAAGACCTATTGAGAGGATGCCATCCTCACTGATGCCTACCTTATAAACAAGGTACCATTGTCTATTCTTAAGGGTATCACTACTATGTCCCCTTTTTATCCCAATGAGATACCATTTTCTTTACATCTACATATCTTTAGATACACTGCACATGTACATAATCTCCACAATGTAGATAAACTACCTCCTCGTGCCATTAAGTTTGTGTTTCTTGGGTATTCTCACACCCAAAAGGGATACAGGTGCTATCATCTAGCTGGTCACTGATACTACGTTTCCGCTGATGTCACATTTTTTGAACAGAGCAGCTATTTCACACAGTCTGTTAGTGACATATCCTTGAAGTTACCACCACCACCTATTGGCTACAAAAGAAAATATATCACTCTGATGTTCTACTATTTATTCGCTATTTACAAAAGGAGGTGCCTTCTTCAAGTTTTCCTACCATCGCTAGTTCGGATGCCCCGCCAGATCTCCATGTAGCATTACGGAGAACAAAGAGCAATGCACTATACATCCTATCTCATTTTTTTACTTCCACTAACTGTCTTTCCAGTTGTGACAGACATTTACATATGCCTTGATGGCTATCACCATACCTCGTGATCATCACAGTACATTATAAGATCATGGTTAAAAAAGGGCCATAGAGAAGATGAATGCTCTTACCTCCAAGGGGACTTGGGATCTTGTGCCTTGTCCATCTGGTGTGAAGTCAATTGTCTGTCGGTCGGTCTTCACGACCAAACAACCCCCATATGGTTCGATTGACAGATTAAAGGCCAGACTTGTGGCCAAGGGCTTCATTCTAACCTGTCGGTTGGTCTTCGCGACCAAACAACCTCCATATGGTCTGATTAAGAGACTGAAGGCCAGACTTGTGGCCAAGGGTTTCATTCAAACCTAACATAGATTACTTTGAGACATTCTCACTTGTGGCCAGATTAGGTTCGGTTTGCAATATTCTTTCAGTTGAAGTCAACAAGAATTGGCCCAGATACCAGCTTGATGTGAAAACAGCATTCCTATATGGTGATTTTGAGGAATAGGTTTACATGATGCAACCTTTCGGGTACTCCATCGAGGAGGTGTTGCAGCGTGAAACCAACGGATAAGGCCAATTATTTATGTAATTTTATTGGTCAATTTTATTTACGTTTATTTAAGTTGTCGTGTCTTTAATTAAATAAATGAGATCGCCTGTGATCTCCAACAGTTAGTTATAGATTTGATTTTTTAAAAATTGGGTCAGTTAATTAGTTAGAGTCTAATTAAGATAATTAGTTGTCAATTTAAAATTAGTTTACTATTTTTGTAATCTCATCCCTCCTATATAAAGGGATGAGGGTCCATTGTTTTTAGTGAGTCAAGTATTAAGAAAAAATTGAGAATTATTATCTCTCTCCCTCTCTAGTCTCTCTCTCTTCTCCCAAGCGATCTACGCATTTCTCTCCTCCATCCCCTCGTATTCCCGACGAGTTTCTCTTCTCAACCCCTCCATCTTCTCCACCTAAAATTCCACCGCTCAACTTTATTTTCCGCCATCGTCGAACCTTCAATCCGCATCATTTGGTATCAGAGCATGGCTTACAGATCGTCCCCACGATCTGACGATCCGTCCAGACGTTCGCGTCGACATGCGACGAAACACCATCATTCGTCGGAGCGTAAACGGCGAGCCGAAGAAGACTTCCGGACACAATGGCACGATTTTGAGGCCCATGATCAATATTTCCAATCCAGATATCAAGAGTCCCAGTCCAAAGTTCGAGAGATAATGGCTAATCTCAAGGCTATGTGCGCCCTATCGAAGCCTCAAAGCACCGAACCCGAAGTCGAAGATGAAGATCCAACCGTCTACGACGAACTGGCCGTTGTTCAGACCAGTTCGGTAGAGAAAGAAGTTGACCTGCTTGCTGTCCAGGTGATTCCCGACTCGAAAACCCTACAAGTTTTCATCTACAGCCCACGCGCGCCCCCTTCACTGGACCCCTCCACTCCCCTCGCACCTCCAGGTCCCCTCTCGCGGCCGCAGCAATCCCATGTTCCCCTCTCTGTGACCCCGACTACCCTAGCACCACCGCTACTCTCTCCCGCGCGCTACTCACCGCAACCCAAATCCCCATCGCCACCAAACCTTCCCCCAAACCCCCGGCGACACAACCCCCGACCACAGCTGCCCCCCCCAACCCTCAAACCCCACCCCCGAAGTCCCAAGATCCCGACCAGGCCCGCAAAACCCCGCCGCCCAGACCCGCAAACCACCCCTGGTGCCGTCGCCTATCCCTTCCACAACCAGCCCTCGCCGCCAGCATTCCCCCCAGCCGCGCCATCGCCGGCCGCGACCCTCCTGCGCGCCTTTCCTCGCGATCTTCCGCCCTCCTGGTCGTTGAACCTTCACAGCCACGAACCCCGATCCATTCCGCCACCCCCCAGATCCCCTTTCTCACGCGTGTCGCACCAGCCCCACCCTCGCAATACCGCCTCCCCTGCCCGCGTCATACGCGCAAGAATATCGGGCAAGCCCTAACTGGGGGCCCGATGACTACGGGAGTTGCATCCCACGACCTGTGGGATTGGAGAGTATTTGGGAAAATTTATAAGAAGCCCCCCCCCTACAACAGACTTTACTCAAAGGGACAGTTCAAGAGATCCTCTTACAAAAATTGCTCAAATGAAGGGGTACGAAAATTGCGAAGACGCCCTCCAACTGGAAAGAACTACAAACGTAATGTTGAAAAAAGATCTAATGGCAGGCTACAATTGCAAAGATGATTTCTCCAATGACGCATCTAGATCAAGCAATTCGTCGGGAGACAAATTTTTAAAAGCGGAGGAGAGTTGATGCAGCGTGAAACCAACGGATAGGGCCAATTATTTATCTAATTTTATTGGTCAATTTTATTTACGTTTATTTAAGTTGTCGTGTCTTTAATTAAATAAATGAGATCGCCTGTGATCTTCAACAATTAGTTATAGATTTGATTTTTTTAAAATAGGGTCGGTTAATTAGTTAGAGTCTAATTAGGATAATTAGTTGTCAATTTAAAATTAGTTTACTATTTTTGTAATCTCATCCCTCCTATATAAAGGGATGAGGGTCCATTGTTTTTAGTGAGTCAAGTATTAAGAAAAAATTGAGAATTATTATCTCTCTCCCTCTCTAGTCTCTCTCTCTCTTCTCCCACGCGATCTACGCGTTTCTCTCCTCCATCCCCTCGTATTGCCGACGAGTTTCTCTTCTCAACCCCTCCATCTTCTCCACCTAAAATTCCACCGCTCAAATTTATTTTCCGGCATCGTCGAACCTTCAATCCGCATCAGGAGGACTATGTATGTCGACTCCGTAAGGCCATCTATGGCCTAAAGCAGAATCCACAAGCTTGGTTTGACATGCTAGCCGTTGAGATTGGCTCCCTTGGATTGTACAAGATGATATCTGACTACTATGTTATTGTCAGACGATAAGCTACTGGCATAGTGATACTGGCGGTCTATGTTGATGATATGGTGGTAATTGGTAATAGCAAAGCAGGTATTGTCGAGACCAAGGCCTTCCTCCAGAAGGTGTTTGTTACCAAGGACCTTGGTCAGATCCGATATTTTCTGGGCATAGAGGTGGTACGCAATATAAAAGGGCTACACTTATATCAGCAAAAGTATTGTATGGACATTCTTACAAAGGCATGTTTGCTTGGATGCAAACCATCTGGTATACTAGCAGAGGCACTGAGGCATACCATCTCTACTGATCCTAAGTTTGAGGATCCTACACGATACAGAAACCTAGTAGGTAAACTACTCTATCTTACTGTTACTAGCAAAGCATCAGCATAACAAGCCATCACATGGAGAGACCATGTTACAATCAATGGCAGGACGTTCTCCTGATACTTTGATATCTGAAGGGATCCCCAGGGTGTGGTATATTCTACAAGGTCAGGGGCCATACAAATATCACTTCTTATGCTGATGCAGATTATGGCAGTTCTTCTGAAGACAAACGATCTACCACTGATTACAGAATGTTCGTTGGAGAGAACCTTGTTACATGTTGTAGCAAGAAGCGGACGGTTGTGTCTAAGTCAAGTGCAGAAGCAAAATATATGGTAATAGCCCATGCCACGTGTGAGATCACCTGGCTAGTCTCCTTCTTGACAGAAATTGGTCTCCCTGCTGCTAGTCATGTTCCATTGTATTGTGATAACAAATCTGCCACATATATCGCCACCAATCCAGTTGTCCACAAGCGAACCAAGCATATCGAAGTTGACTGTTGTTTTATCCGAGATGCAGTGGGAGAAGGGATGATCAACCCTCCACATCTATTGATTTTCAATATGCGGATATACTCACAAAGGCACTACCTAAAAGACATGTTCTTGGCTTATCTCCTAGTGGGGGGCATGATCGACAGATATGTTGCAACTTGAGGGGGGATTAGACTTATTGTATTATTGAGTGCTTATCATTTATTTCGAGTAACCCCACAGGGTATCTATGTAATTCTTCTCCGATCACTCACTAGGGTTTCGTGCTATATAAGAAACCCTAGACCTATGGAATAAACAAGCAATTCATCCGTTTCTCTTTTCTCTACGGATCCAATATATCAGCAATATATTGCAATATTTCAATCTATGATTGTATAAATCCCTTTAAAGTTAGGTCTCACATTTAGTATCCTCTGAAGAACACGATGTTCCCACAAAAGGTAATCAATCCATAACTACAGCCGAGGATTTCGTCCAATTGGGGGCAAACCTCGTACATCTGTGTTTTGTGTAATTGTCTTGTGTGTTTGAGCGTTCATTTGGTATACATTTGACATTCACTGCGTGCAAGAATTTTAGATACACAGGAAAAGATGCTCTAAAGTGTATGTTAAGACAATGTTTATAGTCTCCAAATAAAAATGCATTTGCAACAATGTTATGAATAATATAAATAATATCAGAAAACCAGTTACCTTGGATAAAATAGTCGATCACATTGGACAAAATGGATTTCTATATAATAACCTAGCCGATACCACTCCATTAAAACATATGATCGGGTGGATGGGATATGTATCCTGAATTGTGGAATAAGAGGAGAATCCCTATCAGTGATAATATAGAGTATCATATAGGATCCCCATCGTTAAGAACTGCTGTTTAATCTCTTATGACATAGTTAGGCCCCAACTGTTTCGAAATTTAGGAGAAACTTAAATTTATTTATTGGTGGAATCACATTAGGTCGCCTAAATTGAGTTATCTTAATGGTTGTACACCTACAAAATGATATATATTGACTGATTATAGGAATGTGTATTAGTGGTGGAAATTATGAGACATCTTTTCTTGCAAAACTTTTCTCTGAGCCGTAGAGGTTGTTTTACCTTTTATATAAGAGATCTAAATAATATGTTAATTTGTTTTCACTGTAGGTTTCTTGTAAAATTTTAATTCCTTTAAATGATATATGAACTGTATGTTATTGGATCTAATTGACGGTTACTATTAAGTACGTAAATTTCCTTTTTTGCTTAGATTGACAATGTAGCATTTAATTAGGCCAGTCAAGGATGCTAGTATATAGTAAATTCTATTTTTTTTTCATGTTAACTGTTTCTATTGATAATCGATCTACATTTAAAAATCTGACTCTGTCCTGATTGGTTCCATATCAACTGGTTGTCTGCTAACGCATTATCAGTAAGATTGACTTTCATGTCATTAGATATCCTCGAATCATCTTCATCTTTACTATAAATCATCCATATCTACGATTAATGACCCAGCAATCAGTAGATCATGGCAGATATTACTACCTATGCTCTTTTCTCACTTGTGTTGTGTTTGCTTAATTGTCATCCTTGCTGAATTTAAGGTAGAAATCCATTTCTTGGATAAAGAAATATGATCTTTATAAAGATCATCTTGATTTCTTCACATGAATGCAGCTGACTGTTTAAACTTCTAATGCACAATCTTTGTTTAAGAAATGTGAACCATCAACCAACTTTCCAGATCAATGGCCTGTTTCCTCAGGTACACCCTTACAAGCTTGCCTTTCTTTGCAGGACTGATCACTGCAAAAAAAACAACCAACATTAGAGATAACATTGGACATTAGTTGCATGGTTGTCCCTGCCCTTCTCTCTGCTAAGATAGAAACAATTTTCTCACGTGTGTTCGATAGGTATAAACAGAAGCAGAAAATACGTTTACGTAAAGAAAAAAAAAACAATCCTAGTTCTTTTTTATGCCACATATAGGTTCTCTCTAGGGATCATCATTTGGCACACAAAAGAGACAATATTTATAATACACTTCCCAGAAAAAAATATGGTACACATTGTCAAAATACACTCTGAGTCAGTAGGCTTCACAACGAATAACATTAATCAACTGTGGATTCACTTTGGTAAATGTCTGCAGGTGGTAAAGATCAGGCTTCAACAGCAAAGAGGTTCAGCAGCGAACCTCCTGAAGTACAGAGGTCCGATTCATTGTGCAAGGACGATAATCAGAGAAGAAGGATTGGGCGGACTATGGGCAGGAGCAGCACCAACAATTATGCGTAATGGACTCAATCAGGCAGCCATGTTCACTGCCAAGAATGCATTCGACGCCATACTTTGGAACAAACGAGATGGAGATGGGAAAGTCCTTCAGCCATGGCAGTCTATGATTTCAGGATTTCTGGCTGGTGCTGCCGGACCGTTATGCACTGGTCCTTTTGACGTCGTGAAGACGAGGCTCATGGCCCAGACCAGGACTGCTGGTGGTGTCGTGAAATACAAAGGCATGGTGCACGCGATGAAGACCATTTATGCGGAGGAAGGATTGTTGACATTGTGGAAGGGCTTGGTTCCAAGACTAATGAGGATTCCCCCAGGTCAGGCCATCATGTGGGCGGTCGCAGATCAGGTCGTCGGTCTTTATGAGCAGAGACTTCTGTCGATCGCCCACATTTAAGATGGATGCTATGATCATGTGCTATGATTCAATTGTTGGCTGAATAATTTCGAGGACCAAGTTATCCGTTTAACCATGTTAATTCGACGACCTTGAGAAACTCAGTAGGTTAGCTGAATGGGATTTGCAATTTATGGAGTTTAAGTGATTTTTGGGGCGCATAGATCGTCCATTTACAGTGGTCCAGTCTCTTTCAAATCAACTATAGTTTCCCTTTGTTTTTTTACTATGGTCCGAAGTATGGATTAAACCAAAGCATGTTTTTTTATTAGGCATGAGTAATATAGAGTTCTTGCATAATTGTTAGCAAACTTGCACTACGGAGACTTGGTCCTCGATATTGAGATGATTGAATATCATGTATATAGTCAGAAAGATAATTGAATAAAGAGTAAACGATATTGAGATGATTAATTGCAAAAATACTAGTTAGGTATATTTAATTATTTAAATATGAATATTATGTTTATGACATGATTTAATATGTTTATACATGTATGATTATTAATTAAGAAGGTAAAGGTACTTTTTGAGTTAAAATCAAATTGTAAACATTAAACTTTTACTTTACATTAAAGAAAATATGAAAAATAAAAAAACTAATAAAATATTATTCTTTTCCATTGGTTGGGTGATTAGTCGGTCAGGATTACTCTATTCAATAACCTTTTTGAATAGCATAGCTGGACCGACTAATTGGACTAATCGGGCGAGTATTGCTATCAATACCCTGAACTAACGGAACGAGTCATGTTGATCCTACAGGATATTCTCCTCGATGCTACCCTTGTTACTTTTCCTGAAGTACAGCCGAATAAGTTGTATTTTTTCACGCGTCAAACTCTAGTCAAGGGATGCTGAATGATCAGAGGTGGGAACTCCTCTAATGGTTTGGTGGTAGAAGCAGTGGCTGTCACTTTAAAGTATCAGGGTTCGAATCCTACTAGTGAAAAAAATGATCAGAGGTGTGATTAATAACTTATTCGATGTTGAACAATTAAAGATGTGTGCACTTGATCATATGTCAGTACCTAGGACATCCTTTCTCAAGATACAATGAGATAATAATCCCATCAGGGTTGTTCTGTCTAATTTATACTTTGAAGCAACCTGATATCTTATGTATCCTAAGATATAATATCTGTCATGTATTATTGTTAATTCAATCAACTAAGATAGCATATCAGAAATTAATGAAATAATTACCAGTTTCCACAAAAATGCTCGAATTAGTGTGAAGTTAAATTTAACCATACGACAAGATCGCGAGATAATTATTTTAAGTAAAATTTACCCCCAATTTCAATGTCCACCTAAGATAAAAAAAAGTAATAGTATAGTACTCAATCTATAAGATTTATTACAATGTGGTATCGAACTAATGGAATTGCGTTGATCATGATATCTTTCTAGCCTTAAATAAGTGTAGGTTGAAACCACATAAATTGGTTAATACCGCATACATTAAAATTGGGTGTATGGTTCAATATATTTTCTGTGATTTACTCCATTTTAATTTATCTCGAGCAAATAGCATCGGGACATGAAATATTAATTATTCGAGGGCATGAAATCTTAATTATCGAAACCACGGACTGAAATGGGAAAACCAAGGAATATAAAAACATGCGGCGCCGCTTTATTTAGGGGGAGAGGAGACCAACAAACGTTTAACTGCCGCAGCCATTGATGGTCACTCACGTCCCAAAGTATGGACATCACCATACTATATACAATTAATAGTTAATAAATAATGGGAGAAGCACACTCCTTTAATTATTAGGGGGATGCATCCAAGTCTACTTCAGATTCACATCATGTGGCCCTTACTCTATAGTTATATATATCCTTCAGACTATTTATGTTGGGTCTTCGACGCCTTCTTCTGTCTGATCCACAGATGTGAGTGTGTGCCCAAACAAAGTGGAAACGACAGAAGAAGAAGAAGAAGAAGAAAGCAATGGCAGATTTAAGTATTGGAGTGGATGGATGGGCAATCATCTCTCATCCTCTTCCTGTGGTTGCTGTCAGAGAAGGGGTCTCCATCGCCCAACGTTTACCCTTTAAATTATAGATCGACAGAGAGATGTAAATCAATCATTAATATTTATATCTGATCGGTATTTGCTTTCGATGTATCGAACAATCACAGTTAGGATTGCCGTAGCCATGGGCGGAACGGAACCAAGAATTATGACAAAGAGGGCTGACAGAGGTTTTATAATAGGGATGCAAACGGTCGGATCATGCAAATGTCGATACATGATATTGATGGATAGGAAAATCATTTTATTTTGTCCTTAAAAATAGATACTGATCGAACACGATTATTTTTTAGAAATGATCTATATATTAGCGTAAATATACATGTATGGGATGAATTAAACATGATAACCATGTACTAATTATGTTTACATCGTAACAATTATACCAAATATGGTGAAAGAATATATACAAATATGTTTGATATTGGTTAAAAAGAAATATACAACTATATTTACATATGAGAATTGATATACGGATACGAATATAGATATTTGCGGATGTGAAAGTAATAACCACGTTCGTGTCTTTTCTAAAACAGATAAGGATATGGGTATCAAAATCCATAAAAACGGATAAGGTAGTGATCGGATACTGATACATCTCTACCGGTTTGCATGAGTATTTCATATACATGAATAAAACGATAATAGGTTTTGGGCTCTCAATTTTTAAGATCATGACGAATTAGAGGACCTATGTTTTTTTAAGTTTCAAGGTTTTTGCTTAAAAGCCTTATATGATCACTGTATGTTTCTCTATTAAATTGTATCGGACAATAGTTTTATCATCTTAGTTTACCTTCACCATCAATTAGTGTTTCTTATCTCAAGAACCAAATTAATAGGAGAAGCGAACCATTGTAACTTTTTAATAGCATTGAATAATTCCTAATAATGGCCTCTTATTGCATAAGGAAAATATGTGTATGGGAAATAATAAATACTAATACGACAATCTTTAGGAAAGGAGAAACAAACATTTTCACGCAGTTCCATAAGACTGCCTCGTATAAAAAGGCTGAAAGATAATTTAGAAGGCATAGAGATTTTGCCCTCTCTTTGATCTTGTCATCTTAAATCCGAATCGTCAATGCTCCAATTATCAAAAATCAATTGGTATACATATCAATAGAGTTGCAATGTCCTATGATCAAGAAACCCTAGATATTGGGTACATGGTCTAACAACATAACATTATACATGCAACTAGGGATGAGCATCGAGTCGGGCCCCTTCAGGTCGAAGGTAACCCAGCTCAAGGTCCAATAAAATTAATGGAATGTATGCCGGCCCGACCTGATTTATATAGGCTCAGATTCAGGTTGAGCCTGCTCATTAAAAAAATTGGGTGAGAGCATGAAGAAGGAAAATGGGTGATTTAAGGTACATATGCTATTGATGGAATAATGTTGATGAAGGAGTATGCACGGATTATTGGTATATGAAGCATTGATTAAAAACTAACAAGTCGCGAACAAAATAGTATGCATTATACAAGATACACATAAGAGGAACAATTTCATGATGTAGTGAGAAAAGGGATGTTATGGTGAAAATAATGAGAAAGTCTCAACTATGGATTTGTTCTATGATAAGAGAGTGGACAATTATGTGTATGTGGATAGTAAGGCTTGATGGAAATATACAGAACCGTGCTATAATAATTTAGCATCATGGATTATTATATGCGCCATTTTATCGGATCCTTATCTGGCCGGTGGGCTAATAGTTTTGGATCGAGGTTGACCCGGGCCCAGCCAATTTAAATATTGAGCCAATATTTTGGCTCAAGCTCAGCCTAATATAAATTGGTTGGGTTACGGATCATGTTTATGAAACAGGCTCGTGGGCTAGGTCGGGCTGCCCCAACCCAATACTCATCCCTACATATAACTCACAACACACAAGAGATTTTACGAGGTTCCACCTCGACAATGAGGTTTACGTCCTTTGATGATCAATTTACTTGGCAGTCGACAAGTAAGAGGGAATTGTCATGTTATATCTTAGAGATCCTCGCTTTTCATCATTGTATACAAATTCTACTCCTTTGATAGATTAGCATAGAGAAGTTAATTTATGTAATGAATGTTGATGCAATGATCAAGACGGGGGAGTGATGCATTTTGCTATTTTTAGCCAAACCATGATCCATTTGACCATGTTTTCTCATATAGAATAATAGTCCACATGATTGATTCTTGTGCAGAAGCTAAGCTTATACCTTTTTGTAGGTAGTGCTCTCTTTCATGGCATATTCTCTCTTAGCACGTGCTCAAATGTGGGAGGCAATCTTATATCATGCTCTTTTGGGCATGGTCGATGGAAGAAAAGTAGTGAGAGAACTCCTCTATGGACCAAGGTAGTTTTCTCAAGCTCATTTGGTCTCTCTAGAAGTCGAAATACCTTTGAAAAATTGCCCTAGCTATGGAGGATTATTGATTACCTCTAAGAGGTTATCTTTGGTTGAGTCTTGGTGCCGACACCCTGAAAGAGTCCTGAGATCTCGAAAAGGTCGGTTATGTTGAGAGATGATAATGATTGGTTGAGTCTTTAAGCTTTAGCTTCTTATACTTGAGTTTCTCTTCTTTGAACTTTAACAAGCTACAACCTACGTACACAAGCTTTGTTATCATCGAAACATGCATGCGTACGCATGACCTAACAGCATGTTCCAATATCTAATGATATTTTTCAACTTTTTTGTTCGTAACACAATATTACGTATCAAAATGGCAGTATAAAATAAAGGATATTTACATATTTGGTCTTATTGTCTTGATATTATGTGTCGGAGACCCCTTTCAGCGTCACAAACCCTATTTTTCTTATGCACTAGAACTTTTCTTCCACTATTTATGAAAGAAAGAGTAAGAAGATTAAATAATATCTTTTTTAAAGTGAGGGAGCCCTAAGGGCCTGTTTGGTTGCTGGGTTGGACTGGGTTGGGTTGGGCTGGGTTGGGGTGGGTGAATAGTAATCTATGAGGAGAAAGTACCCTTGTGAATAGTAACCAGGGTTGGGCCAACCCTGTCCAATCCTGCAACCAAACAGGCCCTAAAAGAATATTTATGTGTGTGGGGGTGGTGGGGAGAGAGTGTTGTGTGTGTTAAGCATACTTAGAAAATAGTTAGAATACATATTAAAGTTCTTTAAGATACCTCAATGTCTCACTATAGAACATTTTTCGCCGATCGTGGAATGTTTACAAAAACACGAGCAACAATGAGAATGTTGGAACGAGCAACTAGTTCAAGATAGCTTTATAAAAACATGTGGAATGCTCTCTCACATCTTTGTCACATACCATATGAATGTGAAAGTGTCTATACACCAAGAAGATGCTCTAATATCCTACAGATGGTGGCCCTCTTCATCTCGCAAAATTGGATTTGGCAATCCTCCCTCTATTGGGTTGATCTAGCTAGTTATAAGATGCATCTCTTCAAAAAAATATAATGAAATAATTATTTATGTTTTTATCGAATTAATTAATTTGAGTTCTACATGTTATTTGTTGATACTTTTATCACAAAATCTATAATTGATAAGGTTCGTATCATTGTCAACTACACCTAAAGGATTTCTACGTATTCCATACTGATATGCGTAATTTTATTAGTTAATTCTTCATCTTCGTTTGCATCTCTATATAATATCAGATTAATGCCCCATGGATGCTATTAAGTATTGATATTCTAAGTTAATACAAAAAACAGTCAATTTTCATCTTCAACTATCATCTCATCATCATCATTTATGTTAACTCTGTGAAATTGTACACTTACATATCATAGAAAATAATACACTCTTTGCCAAAGATGAAATGTGATAACGTAAGCGCTCATGAAGAAATCCGATTCCTCGAATTCGCACAACTTCAGAGCCACGAGATTATGAACTGATCTATACCATTGTATGATCATAAAGGAATCTGATGAATGTTTTTCTTATTGATTCTTAAAACTTCATTTCACGTTTTATGAAGTAAAGCATGTATTGCTTGTTCATTGCCTATATTTTCAGCACTGGTATTTGGAATTGATAGTTAGTATAGTGTTGTACATTCCAAGTTGTTCAACATAATTTAGGTTCTTTTATTTTGTAGCTCGGCTTTTACTTTCTACATTAAGTGTTGATTGCATTGCCTAATTATTATTTTTTTCCTTTTATGGTTCTCAATATGTTTTGGCTTCTTAATATAAGCTAACACTAGAATAAAATGGATCGATAATGACGATTTTTATACCATTTGTTGTTAAATATATAACGACAATATTATTCATTGAGAAATCATTGTTTATATTTGAAATTAGCAACGAATGTCATATCTGATGTTTTATCATTAGCGAATGGTGCATATAACAACACTTTCTTCTCGTAATTATTCAAAAATTTAGCCAATCATCGGTAACTTTTCCGTTCAAATTTTACAACAATAAGTTAAAATTTTGAAAAATAGTGACAGAAAAGTATTCTTACATACATAGATTACCGCTAATGATATAGCAATGGATATGAGATTTTATTGCAAACTTCAAGTATAAAAAAATAATATCATCGTTATATATTTAAAAGTGGGTGATATATAATGATGGCTTAAAAATGCATCAATATAAACTCATTTTGTTATAGTAAAATATTTGTATTGCTAAGCATCAGATCCATAGAACAGAAGTTTAGGGCTCGACTGACTACGAAAAATCGGGGATTGATGTGGCATGTTAACCCAAAACGGTATGGCGCTTTGGGATATCTTAAGTACAATTACCCACTACTAATTAGGATAATTCAAGGTGGACGTAAAGTTGTTGAATCTTGATGGATGGTGTTGGTGGGAGCAAGTGTAAGAGATTGATAGATCCTATACAATCTTCATGACGAGCATTACAAGAAATTTGAGCTATGGTAACGAATAATTTAAAATATTCATTACAATATTTTCTGATGATAGATATATAACAACGAATATTATTCATTGTAAAATTGGCTTCTGTCCTTGTATTTAACAATAAATGTCACATTCCTGATAAAGCTTCATATAACAACGATTCTCCGTTGGAGTATTCGTTAAAACTTGCTCAACTCATTATTAAATTTACCAATGATTGGAAGAAACGTCAGCATATAACCGTTGTTATATGATTCGTTGCTAGAAATATAACAACGAATACAATAATCTAATGAATATTATATCATTATTATATATCTAACTACATATAATATGACAATGAATATTGAATAATCATTGACAGTTATCAATTTTGTTGCGGCAGAGAGAGATGTAAGGTAGTTTTTATTGGGTGCTCTTCGTAAACTAGGGTTCACAGTAAAACAAGCCGACATGTATAATCATGTGAGGAGGGCTCTCATTCCCATGCACTCACTTTAATTTTTATCGAAGCCATGTTGTTGCTTCTGTGCTCATATGCACGTAGATTTATAACTTCGCCGAATCTGAAGGGCAGCTTTCTGACTCTATTCAATAATGCAGTATCCTTTTTTTAGTTCATTATATTCTCTCGACATCTCAATTATTTTTCCACGTTTAGCTTTTGGAATGTTCCCCCTTTAAGATGTTAATAAGAAATCGGTAGTTGATTAAGTTGTTTTTACATATTGTGATAACGAAAGGTTATATAGTTTGTGTATGTATATGTGTATATATAGAAAGATATAGAGAGAGAAAAGGGAATTTATATCATGATACAGGTAATTTACTTATCACGTTTTTTCTTTCTATTTTTTTATTTTTGGAAATGAATCCTTCGGGATTTAGATCACAATATATCACCGCGATGTCATTCAAATCTCAACTTAATACAAAACTTCTAACTTATCCATTAAGTCAGTCAAACTTTAACGGTCTCAGAATTACTGAACTCGATTCCTTCATATGGACATGTTAGGAAGGTATATTTTCGACGGAATTTGAAATACTTATTCCACTTAATATTCTAAGTAAACCCCCATTGATTCATTTCAAAAAAATCTAAAAAATAGAGGGGAGGAAAGAGGTTGGTGTATGTAAGTTACCGACATCATGTAGGCTCATCAATCTCACACACACACACAAACATTCATATATACCCACACATATGTATACACATACATATATATACATACATAAACATATATATGTATACACTTATAGATACATACACACATGCATATATATATATATATGTATATATATACGGGGAAAATGATGTTGCCCCTTGGGGGAGCTAACTTGGCTCAACCGCCCCATTTTTTCCAATATTTTTTGATTTTTTTTAAAAATGAATCTGTGAAAATTCATCACTATATCCACTATATTATGTCATTCAAGTTCCGTGTGAAACAGAGACTCCTACATCTTCCATCTAGACAATCATATTTTAATGGTCGCAGAATAGTTGAAATCGATAATGTCTAGATGGAAGCCGTAAATGTCTCTGTTTCGCACGAAATTTGAATGACACAATATAGGGATATAGTTATGAAAATTCACGAAAGCATTTTTCAAAAAAAAAGTAAGAAAAGTGAAAAAAATAGGGCGAGGAGAGCCAAGTTAGCTTCCCCAAGGGGCATCCCTCATTTTAACACACACATATATATAGGGAAAAGGGAAGCTACACCGGAGGATGCATCCAACTAGCTACACCCGACCATTTTTCTTATTGGTTTTTTATTTTTTTTGAAGGAAACCTATGAGGATTTACTTAGTTTATTGAGTGGAATATGTGTTTCAAATTTCATGCAAAACAAACATTCCTAACATGTCCATCTATAAAGGGTCAATTTCAGCAATTTTGATACCGTTAAAATGTGATAGTCTTGATGGAGATGATAGAAGTGTCGAATTTAGTTTAATTTGGCATGAGACCATGGCGATATATGGTGATTTATATCACCCTATGTTTCATTTCAAAAACACAAACCCCGTGTCTCTCTCTCTCTCTATGTGTGTGTGTGTGTGTGTGTGTGTATGTATATGTATATATATGGAAATTATTTAATGAGCCCTATGCCCATTTGAGATGAGATGAGTCCCCTCATTTTTTACCATTAAATCATTTTGAGCTTAATAGTTATTTGTTTGCAAGTGTTATATCGTATTCTTACTACTAGTAAATCCCCGCAGGAAATGAACTGCACTCAACTGCATGCCCTTCGCTCGTCCAAGAGAGACCTAGGGGACATTCCTCACATTAGTCTGAGGCCTTTCTCTTAGGTTCTTTCTCATGGGCAGGCCATTTGCACTAGGTAGTCTCCCGACGTCTTAAGCTATCTAACCAGTGGGTCAGAACAAGCTCTTTAATAGAAGACGTTCAGAACAGCACGAGTAGATTGTAGTACCGAAAATCAGCTCACGTCTCGAAATCTCGTGGAAGACTTGTACAGCCTCGGGTTGAGAAGAGCAGCTTTGCCCCTCTAATTATCAATCGAATCAACACTATATAAGGAAGGGGAGAGAATCTCATCTGGACAGACTCGAAAGAGGCCAGCTCCTCGATCTTTGCTTCCTTGGTTAGTGATGAATCCACATTTCACCATCTTTATTCTATCATTTTGGCCTCAAAAACTCTGGCAAATGCATGTAAATTCCCTTAATTCCCGCATTTTAGCATCCATGCATGTGTGTGTAAATAGTGTACAAAATACAGTTTTTAAAGCCAAAATAAAAGAATAAATAAAAGAAAAGAAAAAGAATAAAATATTGTAAATATTTTATGACCCCAAATCACGAGATCTAGGCATCTAGATGAATAGGCCGACAAGGAATAAAGTAGGGGGAGATAAGGGCCAGAATACAATAAAAATTCCCTTTTATTTAATTCATTCTTTATTCATTTTGGGACCTATTTTTAGTTCTACTTTTTATACCTCAAATAAAGAAACTTTGTATAGGAGAATTGTAGATAATTAAATATAGAAAAATAAAAAATTGATTTCACACAAAAATAATGTACAGATAAAAAGTTATGATCTGAATAAGATTCCAGAATCCCAACTTCCCAGACCTGTATCTCTCAATTAAAAACTCGAAATGTATCAACATCACCTTTAATTGTATATAATTTTTAATAAGCTATTTAATGAAGGTGGTTTCACATTTTACAGAGCTATGGTTTGAAAGTTGAGTTTTGGACCCCTATTGTATACTTGTACAGATTAAAATATTCATTTTATTTATTATTCATTATCTTTATAATTTTATATTTTTATAATTTTGTAAATATTATTTATAGGGATTTTTACCCGACAGACCCTATAAACTTTGCCAATTGCCTCCAGGACCTTTAAAACAACATAATTCTCCCCTCGACCCCGTAATCTTGCCAACTCTTACCCTATGAGCTCGCAAGGGTTCTTGCGGTAATTTATAGGGTCGATAGGATAATTACATTATGCAAAAGGTCATGGAGGTGATTGGCAAAGTTTATAGGGTCTGCTGGGTAAAAATCTCTTATTTATAATATATGTGTATATTAAAACAGGAATAAAAACCTAAAGAAAACACAAAAATTAATAATTGTATATAATACATAGGTATAATACCTGTAAAGATACCTATATAATTACTATTTCTATTTTATTAAGTATACAAAATACATCAGAAAAATGAAATAAAAATATATTTAAGTGTATAAAAATATTTTATAAATATATAAAATAATAAACAAAAATAAATAGATTAAATATATAAAATAAAAATAAAATATTAAAATATATAGATATGTATACCTATATAGGCCATAAAAGGCAACTTGTATTTTTATACCTCAGAAAAATAAATAAAAATCATCATAAAATAATTCCTAAAATACTAAATATTTTTCATTTTATAACCTAAAATTAATTAAATCATTTACTCTTTTTAAATGAATTATCAAATATTTTTTTGCTGGGTTTTTCCTGGCAGGAGGGTCCGAGAGTTGACCGCGGGTCAACTCTCTGACCCACCCCCTGTTCCCTCTGTCAGACCTCATTTTGACCCAAATTTCTTGACTTTTTCTAGCCTACATCTTTCACTATTTTACGTCGAGGTCTTCTTAACTTTTGTGCCTTGAGTATCGGTCTTACATGCCCAAGCATCTCCTTGGGCTGAGGACCAACGATTTCATCGATCTCCCTCGATCTTTCCACCGCCTGACCCATTTCGTCAACTCGTCATATATAGACCCCCGACTTTTGGATTCGAATTTGAACCCCTTTGACCCATTTCTCTCCATCCATTTCGTGCTCCATCTCTAGTAAGAGGTGGCAGCTCTTCCAGGAGACCGTTAGGAGGATCGAGGAGGCGATGAGGCGGCTCCACCACCTCCGGCAAAGCTTGCCGTCGAGATCTTCTCCCTTGGGTGATTCCGCCTTTGAGGGCTTCGTATTTCTTCCTTTTCTTTTGCGTTTTCATTTTGCCGTAGTCCTAGGATCAAAACCCCCTCTTTCTCTTTGCATTTCACCCATCGAATCACCCCGATCACCACATCGCATCCCTTCGCCGGAGTTGGCTCCGACCGACTTCAATCTCGACGTCCCCCGCACCCATTTGCCTCGCAAACCATCGAGGCATTTTTCCGTCGATGGGGTCACCATTTTTGTGCAGGTATTGGAGCCTATTGCGCGCCTGGGGCAATTTTGGGATCTCGCCGGAGGCTTTTGGGGTGCTCCGCTCCTCCACCTCCGCCGGCACGCTCCGGTGGCCGCCGGTGCGCTCCGGTGGTCGCCGCCACCTTTTGACACCTCCAGTGTACAGAGGATCACCGCAAGAGCCTCCCGGGCCATTTTGCAGCGGTGAGGACCATCAGAGACACGCAATCACGTCGGAGGAACTTCGCTCCGGCGAAGTTCTTCCCTGTTCTTCCTCTGGGGCTCCACGTCGTCCGATCAGGGTCGCCCCTCCAGTCAGATCCTCCACCGTCAGATCTCGCCTGTTCGCCATCGTTTGATCAAGGGACAGGATCTAATACTGGACACTCATCTGCGAAGGGGTATCGTGCATTCGAGGCTCGCCACATGTCAAGAGAAAAGACCTCGGTCGTCGGATCGTCGGTGCTTGGGTATTTTGCATCCTTTTACCCGAGAGTTTTCGTATTTAATATTTAGCCCATAAGCTTTCATCTGCAGCATTAAACTTTTGTAATATTTGCATCTAGCCCCCCCGCATTTTCATTAATTATGTATAGGTCCTGGGCCACGTCACCTCATGTGACTTGTGCACGTGAGGCGTGGTCGTTTTGCAGAAGGGCCCTCGAGCATTTTTATATTTATCTTCAGTCTAGAAACATTTGAATTAAGTGTATTATTTTTGTTTAAATTGCAAAGTAGCCCTCAGGATATTTGGTAATTGCTTCTAGGTCCCTACCAGTCAGGTGCCTTGCGCACGTGACTTTGGAACTTTTGCACAGTACTCCCTGTGGGTTTTGAATTTAATATTTAGTCCAGGAAATTTTCTATTACGTTATATATTTGTGGAAAAAGTGCATCTGTACCCCTGGACTTCTGGATAATTACAAAAATACCCCTGTAGTAGAGTATTTTCTTTTTGTTTCCTTTATTTATTTCATGCATCTATAAAATCCCAAAAATTCCTAAAAAATTAGCATAGCTTCCTGTTTTGTTGCTCTTTCATGCCATATTTTTATTTTACATTTTTATTGCATTTTAATATTTATAAAATTTTAAAAACAAGCATTTTTGTCCTTGTTTGCATTAAAAAATCCATAAAAATTATCAAAACCCTTTGAAAAATTCCCAAAAAAATATATTTCATTTATTTATGTGTGTTTTAACTTCAGACCAAAAATTATAAAAAAAACTACAAAAGGAAACTCTAAATTAGCAAAACCCCTAAATTTTTCATAAAAATCTTAAAAATTTCACAAAAATCCTAAAAATATAGTTTCTATCTCTGAATTTGGTCTGTTTTATTATCTTTATTTTAACATTAATTTGAGGAATTTTGGACTCTATTTGATATTTTTCATCCTCATTTTAGTTTCATCCTTTTATTTTGCTCACTGTTCTCAGTATTTTTAACTTTAAAAATACCAAAAAATTAGGAAAATATAGAAAAATTACAAAAAAATTAGAAAAATATAAAAAGCACAAAAATATTTTATTTCCTGAATTTTTACTATTTTTACCTCTTTTATAAATATACGATCTTCCTTTTCTTATATTATATACATAGTTTATTAAAAGAAAAGAAAATATAAAAATATATAAAATATAAAAAGAAAATACAAAATCAGTAAATTAAAAATCAAAATATAAAATTATAAATCAAAAATAAAATTAAAAAAAAATATAAAATTAAAAACCCACAAAAAATTAGCACTTGTAGGCAAATACATCACAATCATCCTTGTGCTTTAATTATTCTCGATATGTCCTGCTTGTTCCCTGTGTGACCTCTACATGCTTGCACACTATACACATTCATTGTAGAGTTATAATAAATTTTAACTCCACATTTACTTTCATTGCTTGATTTATCTGTCGTGGGTTTATTGTTGATTTAGCCCGGATTTATCGTGGGTCGCCATAGCGGCTGTGCCTCCGCCTTGTGTGAGATACATTTAGACCCCGATACATCTTGGTTAATCAGTTAGCTCGAAAAAGTATGCTATTCAAAAAGAAGAGAGAAGGTCTAGGTTGACCTATAGAGGGGGAATTTCCCTAATATATAGTGATCAGCCTGAAACTAGTCCTATTCGTCAACATCTTGACCTGATTTGAGCTTTTAGTTAGTTTCTTATCTATTTCTAGCTCGAAATCTTTCATAAAGAAATCTCTCTGACCTTCCTTCTAGATAGTGGCATCATTGAGCGGAATGTTATCTTTGCTTGGTCGATGCATTTGTGTCTTATTTTTTCTAGAGTACCGATCTGGATCAGGTCATGGCTTGGTGTCTTTCGGTCTTCTTTTTTTTCTGACTCTTTTTCGTACTATATAAAACAAAGAAAAGCTTTCATCTGACCTTCTATATATCCGGGGCTCGTTGTGTGTGTGTGTGTGTGTGTGTGTGTGTGTGTGTGTGTGTGTGTGTGTGTGTGTGTGTGTGTGTGTGTGTGTGTGTGTATTAGGGCTTCTCGGCTCTGGCTAGAGGGCTCACCCTCTTTGCCTCAGGCTGGAAAAAGAGGGACTAGGGGGTGATTGATTTTCATTGGAGTATACTTGAACTCCTCTCTATTTTTTAGAAAAAAAACTTAAATTCATACAAATGAATGTATTACTATTCATATTACTAGTGTCATTTTTATTCTTACTAATGATCCTTTCATGTGAATCTAAGGTTTTATTTATATGAAAATAGTTACTAATAGTAAGAATATGATATAACAGCTATAAATAATCAAGCATTGAACTAAAAACGGTAGAAAATATTGGTAAAATATGAGTGGGCTCATCTCATCTTAATTGGGAATAGGGCCCATTAGATAAGTCCCCTACACACACTTGGTAAAATATGATAACTCATTTTTTTAATTTTTTGGAAAATGCTTCCACTAATAAGTCATTCCAATTTCATCTAAATGAAGACTCCCATGCCCTCCATCCAGAACATTATAGCAATTCCAAGACCGTTAAAATTACATGCTCGAGATGGAGGGCATAGAAGTCTCTGTTTTGGACGAAATTAGAATGACATATTAGAGGAATATAGTAGTGAAATAAGATGGTATTGTTTTCCAAAAAAAGCAAAAAATGGACACGCAGTAGGTAGCTTACCTACTTCATGAAGTAGGCTCCATTTCCTGCTCTCTCTCTCTCTCTCCTGTTCTCTCTCTCCCTCTCCCTCTCTCTCTCTCTCTGTGTGTGAGAGAGAGAGAGAGAGTTGGGAGCCTGCACTTGGGGGTGTAAGTAAGTCCCTGCACTTGGCCTCTTTTCATTATTTTTGGATTTTTATGAAGAAAACCTTAGGGGATTTACTTGATATATCGAGGGAAATGTGTGTTTCAAGTTTCATGCAAAACAAATATTCCTAACATGTTCTTCTAGAATGGGTTTGTTTCAACAATTATAAGACAAATAAAATTTAATGGTCTTGATGGAGATGATTGATGAATCACCAATACATCATCTTTAGTCTTTCATTTTGGCTTAAAATCCTTAGTAGAATGCATGTAAATAGCAATAATTATTACCAATTAACAATATGACATCATTTGTTATATATTTGGCATTTATTTATACCAGAATAAAAGAAGAAAGAAGAAAACAAAAAGAAATAAAGAATGTTATATATATGTAGTAGATACAGACTGGCCCGAAACTCTGAGATAAAGTCTAGCATTAATATGATCTATAAGGAAAAAAGTAGGGGGAGATATGGTCATTAACTAATAAAAATATCAGAAAACCAAGTTCATAATGTACATATCCATTTCATTCATTATGTAAATATCTTCACTTATTTTATTGATCAATAATTCAATCTCAAATAAAAATATTTTCTTCTTGAAACATGTACATAAAAATATGTTTTAAATAATAAAAATAATTGCAAAAATAAACCACGTACAGAATAAAAGGGACAACATTCTGAAAAAACTGTAAAACCAGGATTGAAAAACCAATAACTACTCCATAAGAACTTAAAGTGAAGCAAACTCACTTTCATTGTATTTAAAATAAAATAGCATTAAAATGAAAGTGGTTTCATAAATATTAGAGCTAAGATATGAAATTCACCTTTTTCGAGTGTGGTTGTACATATATACTTGTATTTGAGTTATTTATTTGCTTATTTCTTTATATTTTTGCACAAATTGTATTTTTATTATTTTAAATATATTTTATCTTATTTATATGAATTGTGAATAAAAATAACAAAGTTAAAAATAACCAAAAATAAATTATTTTATTTATTGTACATGTCTTAAATATTTACACCATTAAGTTGATTCCTAAAAATAAAAAAATGTATTTAAAATCCTTAAATTGTTATGTAAATAAATAAAATATAAAATGTCATGTATATTTATGTAAATAAATAATTAAAAATAAGTATATCTTGTATATAGGTACTTAATACATGAAAATAGTTGTAATAATTATTTAACATCATTAATTAATTTATTTAATTTACTAAAAATAATTAAAATAGTTTATTAAATTATAAACATTTTTATTTTAATACCTTTTGAATTTTAAATCATTTTCTAATTTATTTTTATTCATTTCTATTTAATATTGTTATTTTTTGTATTTTATCTTATTCCCGGTCGTTGATGATTGGTCCATCAGGGGATTGTTGACTGCCTGATCAACTACCCCCTCCCCTCCACTTCGACTTGAATAAACTGCCAACTCACTAATTTCTCTGATTTAATCCGATTGATTCACTCACCCATTTATCCCAAACTTTTCACCCGATTGGAAGACTTCCAATCCAGATCCACATTCAATAGTTTTCTTCCACAGATCCACATCGGTCCGCGTGCTCAAATTCCTTTTGAACCTCGTCTCTTCCTTTACCTATATGAGTGGCTCCAGGTCTCCAATTCCTCTTGATCAGTCTTTGTACCTAGTTTTAGTTCTCTTCAAGCATCTAGAGATCAAGGCTCATTACAGAAGCCATATATCACGATCAAGAGTAGTAAAGGAGGCCAATTTGCCGAGATCCGATGCTAGCGAGACGAACTCTATCGAGTCGAGACTCTTCACCCTCCTACAATTGAATCGAGGTAAAGACCCTCCCCGATCGATCATCCATCATTAGGTAATTGTAAGGTAGCTTATATCTACATTTGATTTCAAATTTTTACTTGATTTCCATGTCTGTGCAGTACCTTTATGTCCTCTTCCAATATGTTCGATCAAAGGATTGTTTACTCTGTTCTAAATCAATCGTCGATCGCACATCTCACACGACTCAATTCCACTTTTCCATCAATCGATCCATAACATGTTCATCTCGGATCAATCAGATCTGGGCATTCGATCCTCCTCCTCCATTGCTCGATGATCTCCACCATTTCCCCCTTCATTTCTTTGTCAATAACGTGTGGCCCAGCCAAAGCTTCATCTTCGAGCTTTCAATAACGCTTGCAAATGAGGAGGCTCGATCTGGAACTGTCACCGGGCTTCTACAGAAAATCTCTAAGAAGCTGTCCCAAATCTCACATCGGTGAGATCGAGACTCATATTTCATCGTTGATCGGAGCGGAGAAACATTATGAAATGAATGAGACCCTCAGAGCTGAGATCGGAATGTGAGAACTTCATATTGGTTAATCGAAAGTCGTCTGGAGACGCCTTCTTCTGCAGTTCTTCTAATCCCTTCATCTATCGTCCAATCAGAGATAAGAGGCACTAGATCCAATCAGAAGCGTCCAAGCATGCCCACTCATTGGTCATCCAATCAGATCTAGAGGGAAGCATCTGGACTGCTCATTGCTCAGTTGGAACACGTGATTGACATACACTTTAAAGGAGAAGAGATAGATCGCTTAGAGCTTGACTGATTTTCTTCTTCGCAGAGAGAGCGAGTCGGTGGTTTGGTGGTGATTTTGCATCTTCTCTTTCCTTATTTCTTTTATTTGTAGTTTAGTCCATCCACTATATATAAACATTTTGAAATAAATGGGTGAATGCCCATGAAGTTTTCTTGAGTCGTGAGAACAAGCGTACCATGTGATTATGTGGTATTTGCATTTTCTATCCCATAATCTTTCACGTGTTAATAAATTCATAAAATGTTTCTGCTAATTGCAAAATTGCCCCTGCGTTTGTTGCGTACATGTTCTTATACGTGATTTGCAAGAGAATTTTCAAATTTTTGCTAGAGTTTCCTTTCTATTAATAAAATCTTAAAAATATTTTATTAATTACGTGTAGATCCCCAAGCTGTTATTAATTTCATTGTGTATTTTGCTTTGACTAATTAGTTAAATTGCTCTAAAAATCCTTAAAAATTAGGAAAACTTCCTGCTAATCGGACTTAACTCTAGTAATTTTTTGTAAAATTGACTTAGTTTTCTATTATTATAATTCAAAAATAATTTGTTTTCCATTGTTTAATAAAAATTTAAAAAGTTCAAAAACTCTTTCAAAAATTCTTAAAAAAATACTATAGGTATATTTTATTGTATTTTATCACATGGATAAAAACCAAACCAAATTCAATTAGAAAATCTTAAAATTTTGAATATATAGAAAACTTGTAAATTTTATATAAAATCACATAGAAATGCTAAAAATTTGTATTTTATCTAGTTTTTGAAAGTAAAAATTCTTTTATACAAAATTATTTTCCAGACTTAATTCACTATTCTATTTAAAAAATCACAAAAACCGTAGCTTGTTTTACTTTAAAAACTATTTTCAATCTTAAATAAGTAAAAAAATCCATAAAAATATATAAATACCTTAAAAATCAACCTAAACAGTAAAAAAATCACTAAAACTGTATAAACATTTTATTTGTTTATTTTTTAGCATTTTTGTATGATTTAAAAATACAAAAGGCTTTTATTTCATCTTTCATATATTAACTTTGTAAATTGATTTTTAAAATTAAAAATAATTAAAATTTACAAAATTAAAATCAACTAAAAATTAAAAATCAGATAATATAAAAGAATATAAAACATCTAAAAATCAATTAAAAATATAGAATCCATTAAAATCCATAAACATTAATAAAATCCATTAAAAGCATATTAAAAATCAGAAAAAAGAATTAAAAATCTTTATTACTTTTCATAATTAATAACCCTCGTAAAAATAATTACCTCTTGTGTTCGACCCTGGGAGCTATACTAGATTAATAATTAGCACATTTTTATTTTCTAGAATACCTTTTATTGATTCAAAGATTGTTGGTTTGCAATGACACACTCACATATTATTTTAATAATTACAAATTGATAAATCTTTGACTAATCAATGATAGAGGTCCCAAAATAAGTTGAATTTGAAAAATGACATCATGGTGATATATGGTGATCTATCTCCCTCATGGTTTCATTTCAAAAAAATCAAAAAAGTAATGAAAAAGAACCGGATGTATGGAGTTTACCTACACCCCCAGCTATAGGCTCCCTTTTTCACACACGTACACACATGTATGATATTGTTTCCAATGGGGCATGGTCCTTACATCCCTAAGGAAGGCCATCAATACCATCCTTCATAATTAATTCGTTGGCGGTTATTAAATGTATGTTAATATTTTTTTTAATTAAGCAAAAAACTATTTTGATCTTTATACATTATCTAAATATAGTATCTAACCACATCAATTATCTCATCCACTAATATCTCACCTTATTTGCTCAAGAAATTTTGAAACCTTAACCCATATGGTGCATTGAGAATGGCATCACACGGCAGTCGCCTCTTGTCGAGCACGACCACAACTGTGGGCGGAGGTGACATCACGCTCAAGATGGTGATGTGTGGAGCATTAAAAGGTAGTGATGATAATGCATAGCACAATGATGTGGAAAAAGAGGAGCACGGAAGCAAGGAGGGATCACCTCGATGACAGATTCTAGTGTTTTAGTAACGGTAGTTTGGATATGGGAGGGACGATGTCGACAACGTTATCTTACAAATTGTTATTTCATTTTACAGAAAATCATGCAAAATCTACAAAGAGATTATATATTTTGCATATGGTGTGTGGAACATGGTGGTGGCACATGAACGACAACGATGCTTTGTCTTTTGAAAAGGTGATGCTTATTTAAGATATTTGAATACATTTCTTACAAATTGTTACCTTATTTTACATGCCACCATTCAAAATTTACAAAGTGATTGTATATTATGCATAAATCAATGAAATATAAAAATATTAGCAGAAAAATATAAATATAACCAATATATTATTAATATAGAGCTCATTATATAAAGAATCACTCAAAAATATGAAAGGATGATGTATTTGATGGACATGAGTTATTGCAAAAAGACGGTGCTAGAAACATAAAAATGACTAATATAGTGCTAATAATAAATTCATGTTACAAAAATGATACAATTTTTACAAAGTGATGATGAATTTTCATGGATGCTCGAGTAGCATGTAACATAGAAAATAATTGATATATACAACATCAATATTTCATTTTGCAAAACTCATACCATTGTTACAAAAGAAATCACATATTTTTAAAAAAAACATGGAAGTTTCACAAACATTTGTCTCTCATATTATTGCCTGGAAATGAAATTGGACAATAATTAAATAAGGTATTATGAGAAAATATCAAAAATTAGATCTAGCTTTGAAGGACATTCTTGTTGGATCGGTCCTTCTTGTTTTCCTCTTTTGCTTCAGTAGAGGACAATCCCTTCTCAGATGTCCCTCTTTTTTGCACTCATAGCAGGTTGGTGCATTTTCATTGTCTTCTCTCTTTTACTTGAAGTTCTTATTTTCCATACACTTCTTGAACTTCTTGCGAGTTGAATAAGATCTTTGTCATTCATTTCTTCATCGTACGAGTCTTGTGAACTGACCTTGAAAAATAGAGACTTCTTCTTTGCCTCCCTTGGAGTCTATCGACTGCATATATATCTCCATGTGGTTCGCCCAGTAGGAGTAGTTGGTTTTGTTGACATAGAGTGGCTTGGTAATAGAGTAATCAGGCTCGACAAAGCTAGTGGATACGTTGTCTTGTGTGATACAGGATCTGTAAGTAGGTTTTTACACCTGTAAAACTTGAACCCGCGTTGATACCTAATGTGAGTCCAACATGAGAGGGGGTGAATTGTGTAAAATAAAATTATCCAGTAACAACATCTAAATAAAAAATAATTCACAAATCATAGAGATAGAAAATATCAAACCGTAAATTACACAGTGATTTTTACGTGGAAAACCAAGTGGGTGAAAACCACGACCCAAAACCATGTTCTAGAATTTCCCGTTCGCTCTCTTGGCGAAGTCTGTTTCCACTATTCCAGTATTAATTTAACCAGAGGGTAGCACAACCTCTCGTACAACTTGTACACTTCCTTGGATAACTCCCAAAGGAAAATTATATGTGTGTATATATATAAGATAAAGGAGTCCACAACCGGGATACTGATAACGACAGGTATTCCACGAGGGTCACCATGAAAAATATAAAAGTGTTGTCGCTGAGGCGACCACTCATAGAAGACCGGTGTTACTCAGCAATTAACCCACAATCCAAAGAATACAACAATCAAGCTCAAAAATAAATGTGAATTAATCTTTATTTACTCTACCATAAAATGTATAGGGAACAAGCATGTAGAGGTCGAACCACAGAGAGCAAACCAAAATGCAATAGCCTACATGTATCTCAGAGTCATCCTTGAGTGGGTTATATATATATATATATATATATATATTATTTATTTTTTTATTTTTTTAATAATATAATTAGGTAATACATATATATATAATATAAATCTATGTATACCCATAGAGGGTTAGTATATAGCTTATAATGCGTACAATATATATATATATAGGTATATATAAGGATAACAAAAAAAAGATATATATTTTATTTTTTTTCTTTTTTTTATATTAAGGTTAATAAGTAGATATAAGAATACATATAAATAATTAGATATATATATTATTATTTTTCTTTTTTTAGGAAATATATATATACATAAAGGGGTACTATAATATTTACAAAAATACTCAATAATAGTCAAAAATTCAGGAACAAAGTCTTTTTGGGATTTTCATGGGTATTTACTGTTTTTGTGATTTTTGGACATTTTTGAAAATATTTTTAGTATTTTTAAATAGCTAAATAATAGCAAACAGTGGAATAAGTTCTGGCTGTCACAAAAAATAGACCTTACAAATAGCTAACGGCCTCAAAAATTTTCCACACTATTTTTCTAATAAAGATAATAAAACAAAGCATAAATAGGGCCTGAGTTTATAATTTTCTGATTTTTCTTTGATTTTTTATATTTTTTTTAAAGTTTTTGGGTATTTTTGAATTTTTAAGGTTTTCCTTTTGAGATTTTTAGGGGTTTTTGGATTGACACTAGAATAGGTCAATATACACCATAGGTAATTTTTTTGGAATTTTTCGAGGCATTTTCATATTTTTTTAGGATTTTATAATTTAGACAGTGAATAAAAGACATGTTTTTTATTTTTAATAAATACAAAAATGCAACAAAATGAAAAACTAAAAATATAGTATGCAAGCACAACCAAACAGGAGCTTAAGTCTATTTTTGCAAGATTTTTCGATTTAATATGGAGCACAAAATAAATAGACAAAGCATTCAAAAATTAAATGGCCTGGCAGGGGTATTTTTGCAAATAAAATATCTCCCAGGGGCATACATGCAAAAATCACAATAAAAATACACATTAACTTTTATTTTCAGGACCATATTACAATTACCAAAAACCGGCAGGGTTTACATGCAATTTTCACGCGCCTCACGTGGGTGCTGCACGTGAGGCGCGGAGGGACTAAATCGCAAATATCAAAACCTTAAGAGGTGGTCTGCAATTTCTACAATTTTTTACAGCTTAAACTTTTATTTTTGGGGTTAAATAATAAATACAAAACAACGGGGCTAGATGTGAAATTTACCCCCAAATAAGGCGTGTCATCCAACGGCGCTGGAGGGGCCACTTAACCACGTGTCAAGCATCGGACGGCAGATGTCGGTTCGGCGATGAAGGGCTTGGATTAGAATCTCATGGCTGATCTGACGGTGGACGTACGTCTTCATCGAACGGTCGGCGTTCAATCTGGGCCTCCCCTCTCGATCCAACGGTGCTGGAGGCATCTGGAAGAACGGGAAGAAGCTCGCCCCGGCGAGCTTCGATCGGGCAGCTCGGGCTCCTCCGGGCACCTCCCGTGCATCTGAAGTTCTCTGATCGTAGCTGGGAGGCTTCCGCGTCATCTGACGGTTCTTTCATGGCTCCTGGAGGTCCGAGTCGATGGAGCGAGGTCGGAGAAGAAGGGGACCCCCAAGAACCTATTCCTGGGTCAATGCAAGCCCAGAAGGGCTTTCTTCCTCGATGTACCTGCACAGGAAGAACCGCGGCGAGAGAGCTTTCTCCTCGACCCGGGGTTGTGAAGCTGCGATGCAAGATGAAGGTGGGCGGAGGGGCTCCGGCGAACGGCGGAGGAGGAGCCCCGATTCGCCAAGACCTAGGGTCCTGGGTTGAACAAATGTGTGCGATAGATGGAGAAGGCGCTGAGGTTCGAAATGGGATGAACGAGGCGGTCGGAGACAATCGAGACAACGGTGGAGAAGTCGCCGGAGCGGAGCTCCGGCGAACTTCGAATTTTGATTTTTAAGCTAAGGAGATTAACTAATAACTAATCTAACTACTGGACTGAAAAGCTAACATTAAAGGCTAACTAAAAATGCATAAAGGGGCAGCTCTTATACCTGGGGGTCTCCAAGGAGCAGGGCGGACGCCGGAGCTCCGCCGCGTCAAAATTCTCCGTCCTCCGGCCAAGTCGAGGCGCTGGGCGACTCCCCCTGTCACGAGGAATGGTCCAGGAGCAAGATCAAGGCGTTTGGGTGGAATGAAAATGGCCAAATTCAAGGAAGGAGGCGGAGCTACTTATTTATAGACATTGGCGAGTAGCCTTATTGACCGGCGATTATTGGTTGATCCAATGAATATCTAATTGGTCTAAGATTTTGGCGGGCATCATGGAAGATTAGAGAGCAATTCTTGTGAAGGAAGCATCGTCGATTGATGGATGGTGTGCCCGGGAAAAATGCATGAAATCGGGGGAATGGACAGTCCAGAGGTGCAGGGCTTTGGATGGGACAGTTGACCAGAGGTCAACGAAGGCCGGCTCGCGATTGATCCACGTCGGCCGCTAGCCGCCAAAATAGGAGACCTGATTAGAGATTGATTTATTTGACACCCTAAATGATTTTATTAATTTTTTCTTATAAAATAAAAAATGTGTATTATTTCGTCTAGTATTTATTTATGATTTTTTTTTGAATTTTTCGAGGTGTTTTATTATAGTTTTATTTGAATAATGTGTATATGTATGTATTTACATGTATTTTTATGTATTTTATTTTTAATTTGTTTATTTTCTTTTATTATTTTATTGGATTATTTTATAAATTTATAATTTATTTTTGTGAGTATAAAGGTATTTTTAATTAATTTTTAGGAGTTTATTTATATTTTTAAAGAAATAGGTATAGGTATGTTGTAGGTATCCTTATAGGTCTTTTACCTATGTATTTTGTATGCTTAATTTATTTATTGTATTTTCTTGATTTTTATTTTAGATTTACATTTTTAATGAATTATGTATAATGTATACATTATTATAAAAATATAAAAGAATAAAAGAACCAAGGAATAAAATCCTTTTTATTTATATATAGGTATATAGCATAGGTATTTTGTCTATGAATTTGTAGACTTATTTTATTTTACAAATTAATTTTGGTTTTCTTTAACTTCTCTTATGTGTATGCATTATATACATTATTTATAAAATTCTAGAAATATGAATTTATACAAATAATGAATATTGAATAAAATGAATATTTTAATCAGTCCTATATACAAGGAGGGCCAAAACCCTAACTTCTGCATATGGACTCCAAAAATCATGAAACCAATTTTATTAAATAGTTTATGGAATGCTATATACAATTAAAGGTGAGTTTGGGTGATTTGGAGTTTTTATTTGCAAGATATGGGTCTGTGAAGTCGAGATTTTGGCTTTTTATTTTGTATATAAAATGTATACTGGGTATTATTTTTACACAAATTCAATTTTATATTTTTATTTACATTATTATCTACAACTTTCATGTACAAAGTTTCTTTATTTGATGAATAAATATTTATGTACAAAATAGGTGCCAAAAATGCATAAATGAAAGAATTAATAAATGAGGTATTTATTGTACACTGGCTCTTATCTCCCCCTACTTTATTCCTTGTCGACCAATGCCATGCTGGCCTTGGTCTCGGGGTTTGGGTCATAAAATATTTACAATATTTTATTCCTTTTTCTTTTCTCCTCTTTATTCTATAATTTTGGCATTAAAACCTTATTTAATGTGGAATTAATACAATGAATCATGAATGCTATTATGTACAATTTGATGCTATTTACATGCATTTGCTGGGGTTTTTGAGGCCAAAATGATAGAATAAAGGTGATGAAATAGTGATTCATCACCCCCTATACTTGCCTTTGCTAGTCCCTAGCAAACACTTATGCAATAAGTACAAAAAGAATAAAGAAAAGAAAAAGGAGAATGCAAGAAAGATAGAGTGAATAGGGGTGCTTTCAGTGCAATGCATGTCTTTACAAAATCTGAATTTGGAGCTCCTGTCAGACCTTGGGTGTGAATGTGTGTGGAACCTAGTCGGGAACCAGCTCTAAAATACAACAGCCTTCGATAGTCACAGGACTCGGTTCAACCCACCGCAATAGCTGGGTCAGAACTAGTCTACATCATACGCAAACCCTTATAACTATGAAGCTGACTTGTACGGTGTAAGTGATAGTGGCTCTCCCCAACTGGAATGATAAGAGAACTGACTTCTCCAGAATGACAACCCAATGATTCCCCACTCCAACAGCTCTTTCCTCAAGGAGCAGGGTATTCCCTTCTAAGTTCAAGTGGCAACCAACTCAAGAGGAGGGGGTGAAGAGAAGAATGGACGGTAGCCAGTGTAGCTACATATCCCGGGATGCAAGACCAGTGTAGTCAAGTCATCCTGCTGCAGGCTCACATATTTGACTTTGGAGCTCAAGCTTGCTTATTGGCTTTACAACATATGTACATACTTCGCAGGCATTTTATTTTTGTACAGGCCTGACCATTTTTTTTCAACATACTATTCACAGCAGAATAAGGAGTTTTTCCTCTTGAGCCAGTAGACTATCCCTCTTTTGAAGCTTTATCGCAACCCACAATCTCCTGTCTTTAGACCTCATGGCTATTGGACCAGGTTGGGGTGCACTTCCCTCCCTAGACGAGGACGGATGTTTCCACCCGTGTGCGTCTCAGACTGGCAAATCCAACCCCCTCACCACTCCAACTGAGTTGAGCCAAGTGAAAGGTGCAAGTGTCCAAGTTAGGTCACGGTCGGCAAGAGTCATACGTGTGTCTCGAAAAGTTCTAGTTAGTCCACTGAGGTGACTTGAACCAGCCCTGATTTCTCAAAGAATTAAGTCTGTATAGACCTGAAGTGCCTTAGATCTAGTTCCCATAAGGTTCCAGTGCAAGTAGGTGCGGTAAGGTCCAACCAAGCTCCAATTTGAGACTTTATTAGACCGATTCAATCATCAAGCTCACACAAAAAGAATATGAATGGTATGCTTATGCTATGCACAATGAATGATGCAATTTTTCACAGAGTTTGAAAGAATCAAAGAATATTTTTACAAAAAGAATTTTTGCAAGTAAAAGTATTTACACGGGCATGCCGCTTTATTACAAAATGTATGAGTTTCTAAAAACTTTTCAGTTTGAATGAAGTAGTTTATTTGGAATTGTACAGAAAGAATTGTATGTGTCTTGTCTATTATTTACACGTATTTGTTCTTATTAGTTTTTGAAAATAACTTTGCAAACTATAGTACACGATAATTTTCGCAATCATTTACACACATTTGAAAACTATTTTTGCAAAGATTTTTCACACTATATATACAATTTTCACAATAGTTTTGACAAGCATTTTTCAAAATATTTGCACATAGGTTTTTCAAATCCTTTCTTTCACACAAAGAAAAAGTTTTTCAATCAAAACATTTTCACACATTTGAAATCATTTCACATCAAATTTTTCAAAACTGGTCACACTATTTTTCAAATTATACTGTATAGGTATCTGTTTTATTAATCAGTATGTATAAAAGGAAAAAATTGTATTTGATGTACAATATAGTTTTGGTTCTTATAGGCTTTGTTTGGGCTTATTTATTATTTACAAATGAGAGATTTTGTGCGGGACTCCTCAGACTGATTCGAGAATCATTTTCACAAGGATTTTGAAAACTATAGTCCAAGATAAATTTGCAAACATGTTCACGTCTTTGAAAATCCTTTTACAAAGGTTTACACAACATAGATAGATTTTTCAAAACAATTTTGATAATCAAATTTTCACAATCATTTGCACACTAGTTTTCACACATTTTGCTTTCACTCAAAGAAAATTAAATTTTACACACAAAACTAATTTTTCAAACGTTGAATACTTGTACACACTTTTTTTCAAACATTTTCAGAAGATTTTTCAAAAGAGAATGTTTTGCACAAAACACTTTTCTGACTCAGTAATCAGTACACGTATAAAGAGTCTGAGGAACTCACAATCATCTTTCATTATTATATAGTTACTTATTACATTTAATTTATATTGGGATGATATATTTTATTTTTCAGTATGAGTTATGGCTTATAGTATATACATGGTATATATGACCTCCCTATACTTAGCTTGAGCTATGTCCTCATAGATCGAAAGGAAAAGCAAAGACATAACTCGTACTGAGTATAGACAGATCTAAAGAATAAATATGAATGAAATGAATGAATGAGGAAGTTGACCGTCCCCCCTATACTTAGGATCAAATAATCCTAAGTATAGCAGACTGTACAAAAGCAGGGAGGGTCAAGGGTGGGAATACACAGATCGTACTCAGATTGTCTCCCCCTATACTTAGGGTAAGATACTCCTAAGTATAGACAAGAAGAGGAGACAATGGAGAGGATCGGAATGAAATGAAAACTCTAGGTGCACATCCCCCCTATACTTAGGACAAAGTACGTCCTAAGTATAGAAAAGTGTCTACAAGGGTGGTACCTTTTAGATAGAAAAAGAAAATAGAAAAGGAAAAGAAGAAAAGAAGAAAAGGAGAAAATCAGAGAAACAGTGGTTGGAGTACATCGTCTGAATCTTTCGATGCCGCAGGTGCTTTGGAGATGTCATCATGGTGCAGTAACTGAATAGAGTCAACAACGGCCAAAAATGCATCTGGTTCGAGGTAAGGTTTCAGTAGTTGGCCGTTGACGACAAAGGGCTGTGCGTCAGGGGACAATTCTGATATAGCGATGCTTCCAATGTCACGCACTTCACATACTCGAAATGGCCCTGTCCACTTACTCTTTAATTTGCCTGGGAATATCCGTAACTTTGCATCAAATAGCCACACTTTCTGGTCAACGTCGAAGGTCTTTCGTCGGATGTGCCGGTCATGCCAGCGTTTCACCTTCTCCTTGTACATTAAGGTGTTATCGTATGCATAGTCTCGAATTCCAAGAGCTTGTTCATATCGTCTTTTCTCTCTGACCACTTCTTCGTGAGTCCAAATTACAACTGTTGATTGCCCAAAGAGATTTGTGGATCAGTTCCACGGGCAGATGGCATGGTTTTCCATATACAAGACGGTAGGGCGACATGCCCAAGGGAGACTTGTAGGTGGTTCGGTAAGCCCATAGAACTGAGTCCAAGAGGTTGAGACCAGTCTTTTCTGTTTGGCCTAACAAGTTTCTGCAGTATAGTCTTGATTTCTCTGTTTGATAACTCCGCCATGCCATTGGTCTGCGGATGAATAAGGAGATGCGACACGATGATCGATGTCGTACTCCTTTGTTAATTTCTTGACCTCTTTGTTGATGAAGTGACTACCCCCGTCGGAGATAAGAATCTTTGGTATCCCAAACCGCGAAATGATATTCTTCTTTAGAAACTGGCAAACTGTTTTGCTATCGGCGGCTCGGGCGGGAATAGCTTCAACCCAACGACTCACGTAATCGACGGAAAGAAGGATGTGCTCAAAACCTTGACTGTTAGGGAAGGCCCCATGAAGTCAATGCCCCATGCATCGAAAACGTCTGCTATCTAAATGATTTTCAGGGGCATCGAATCTTTGGCAGTTAGTGTTCCTTTTAGTCTCTGACAGTCAATGCATCTTTTGACAAACTCAGCTGCATCCTTAAATAAAGTGGGCCACCAAAAGCCACACTGAAGTACTTTGGCTGCCGTCCGATCTCCAGAGTGATGTCCACCAGATTCGAGCGAATGACAATGCTCGAGGACACTAGATTGCTCCGTCTGAGGAATGCACCTGGGCCAAATACAATCTGCTCCTTCTTTGAATAAAAGTGGATCTTCCCATTGGTAGAAGGCGATGGTCGACATGAATTTGTTCTTTTGGTTCTTCGTCCAATCCGAAGGTATTACCCCAGAGGCGAGGTAATTGACTATATCAGCATACCACGGGAGAGAATCCACAGCTAAGATGGCTTCGTCAGGGAAGGTTTCTGTGATAGGTGCATTGCTTAGATGAGACTCATGCTGCTCTATTCTGGAGAGATGATCTGCTACCACATTCTGAACTCCAGGCTTGTCCTTGATTTCCAAATCGAATTCCTGGAGGAGAAGGATCCAACGAATCAGTCTTGGCTTAGCATCCTTCTTCTGCTGTAGGTACCGGATAGCAGAGTGGTCCGTGAAAATTATGACTTTTGATCCCAACAAATAGGATCTGAACTTCTCTAAGGTGAAAACCACAGCCAACAATTCTTTCTCTGTCACTGTATAATTTCTTTGTGCTTCATCTAATGTTCTGCTGGCATAGTGAATGGCATAAGGCGCTCTGTCTTTCCTCAGCCCAAGAACATCTCCGACCGCAAAATCTGACGCATCGGTCATTATCTCAAAGGGAAGGGTCCAGTCCGGAGGCTGCAAGATTGGAGCCTGAGTGATAAGCTCCTTCAATTGCATGCATCATTGATTTCATCGCGCATCGGCTTTTCGTCTTCTCCCCCCTGTTTTGGATTAAATAAATAGGAGAACCGAAAAATTCGTTAGGCCTTTATTTTTATTGAAAAAAAATTAAAAGAAAAAGCATAAAATTGGGACTGCTAAGACTATTGACCCTAAAAGACACTTCACTTAAGAACTTGTCTTGGGGAGAGCAACCCCCTCATTGTTTGGTTTGCTTGCGCGAGAGAGTGACCCGCACCCTAGGTAGAGCCCTCCGGTGCTATTTCCAGCTGACTACCGACTCTTCCGTGCGGGCCAGTCGGTTGGAGTAGTATCGGGTATCCTAACAGGTCATGTAAGCGCTCTGATAAACTGTTTGTTCACCTAATAAAAACTGACAAGATAATTTGACCGAGCCTTCACGGTCTTCAGCTCGCGTTGCGTTGGTGAACAGAGGGGTTTGCATTTTGATCATAGTTTTTCCAGATCCCATCCGCACTACTCGACCAGATCACGATGATGGGTAGACACTCTCTTAGGCAGCCTCTGGCTGCACCGCTTTCGGGCACGTCTACTCATTCATCTAGGTTGGCCCGCGAGATCCAAGACCAGTTCTCCGAGCCCGAGTACGATTCCGCCCTATTCCCCCTCGACCCCCTTTCTTTCGGTTCTGAGAGATATGAGCCAGAGGAGAGACTCACAGATTTGACAGCACCTGAGTTAGGCTCGTTTGATTTTGCAGACGCCATGGCCGGCAGTTCTGAGGATCGCTCCCGTCAGCCTGAGCACTTCGTATTGGATCAGGGAGCGATCAACTTCACCCTGATCGCCTCTTTAGAGACCGTCCAGCAGCAGTTGAGAGATCAGGGAGCTTTTATGCTTGACTAAAGGAGAGAGATGGAGCAGATGCGAGCAGAGCGCGAGGAGCGCAGAGAGGGACCGAGGATCCCAGAGGATGCAGATGCAGCAGCCGCAGCAGCAGTCGCAGCAGCCGCCGCAGCGGCCGCAGCCGCCGCAGCCGCGACAGGAGGACCACCGAGACCGATGCGGGAGTTACACAACCCCGGATCGACGCTGACGCACCACTGGGTAGTACTTCCAACCATCGTGGGGGACTTCAAGTTCCCCCCGAACACCTTGCAGCTACTCCCTCGCTTCCACGAGCTCGCTACTAAGGAGCCCCATCTCCACCTCCAGGAGTTTCTGATGATTTGCAGCACTGTCCACGACCGTCAGGTGGACCAGGATACGATCAGGATGATCGCCTTCCCCTTCTCCCTAGCAGACAGAGCAGCCACCTGGCTGAAGCATTTGGGGAAGTTTGTTTACACCTGGGAGCAGCTCCGCACCGAGTACAGAGAACCGGCTGATCAACAATGAATTCAGTCTCCTTGCACAAGAGTTCTGTCAGAGGTCGGGCAATGCGGCTGAAATCCTTGATGAATCGCCTGTAGAATCCCACATACCCCAAGAATGACCTCACATTCTTAACTGACTGAGGTGGCTGAAGATTTGAAATGACATCCACCTTTGCTGGGTCGACTTCCATGCCACGTTTGGAAACGACATGGCCCAGCACAATACCTTCAGTTACCATAAAGTGGCTCTTTTCCCATGAGAGCACTAGATTGACTTCACGGTACTTCTGAAGCACTCTGTCTAGGTGCTCAAGACAAGAATCGAAACTGTCACCATAGACAGAGAAATCGTCCATGAACACTTCGAGAAAACTGCATACCATCTCGGCGAAGACTGCTAACATGCATCTTTGGAAAGTTGCAGGTACGTTGCACAATCCAAAGGGCATTCTCTTGAAGGCGTAGGTGCCGAACGGGCAAGTGAAGGTAGTCTTCTCTTGATCCTCAGGGTGATCGCCACTTGGTTATACCCGGAGTACCCATCTAGAAAGCAGAAGAACTCCTTGCCTGCTAATATCTCCAAAACTTGATCAATGAATGGCAAGGGGAAGTGGTCCTTCTTGGTTGCTGCATTAAGACGGCGGTAGTCAACAAACACCCGCCAGGAGGTTGGTACCCGAGTAGAAATTTCCTCTCCTTTGTCATTTGTGACCACGGTAAGCCCTGATTTCTTGGGAACTACAAGCAGTGGGCTTACCCATTTCGAATCGGAGATGGGATAAATGAAGCATGCGTCACACCATTTCGTGATTTCTTTCATGACGACATCCCGAAGGTTAGGGTTCAGCCTTCTCTGAAATTCGCGGGACGGCTTGGCATCTTCTTCTAGATAGATATGGTGTGAACACAGAGCTGGATTTATCCCTCGGAGGTCTGATATGCTCCAACCAAATGCCTTGCGGTTCTTCTTTAGAACCTCGAGAAGTCGAGATTCCTGATACGGATTCAGCCTGCTGCTGATGATGACCGGATACATTTGCTCTTCACCCGCAAGGAAAGCATACTTCAGGCCCAGCTTGTTAAAGGGTACTTCAGAAGGTTCAGCGTACAGATCATGCTGTTGTTAGGTAGATGGGTGGGGAGGTTATTGCTGGTGGTTCTGATGTGGTGCAGGAAGCTGAAGTTGTTGGTAGGATGGAGGAGGATACTGCTGATATTGTGGAGAGGGGGCAGCCGCGTACTGGTGGTACGGCTGTGGGTGGCGGTACAGCGGCTGCTGCTGGTAAGGAAAATTCTGCCTCCACTGCTGTGAAAACTGGGGAGGCTGCTGGTACTGCTGGTGATGCTGGTGCTGCTGGGAGGATTGACCAAAACGACCACCCTGAGGTTGGTGGTACTGCCTATTGGCAAATTGCTGACCCTGGGGTTGTCCCTGAGGACGGGTCGGCTATGCATCATGAGTCCATACCCCATTGACTTCTTGGATCAGGGGTGGTGGTGGGAATACTGGATCAGGAACAGAAAGGAACTCTGGTTGGTATACGACCATCTGCTGCTGCAGCGGGCCCTGGTCGGGTGCCTGCATGTAGTACACGTGCTGGACTGCCGGTGGTTGCTGGCTCGGCTGAGGCTGATGCTGCGGTTGCTGCTCGTCCTTCTTCTCAGCGGGAGCGTCTGATGGTGTAGCCGACTGGACAGAGTTGATCGTGCCGACCAACAGTTCAAGATACTTGTTGATATGATCTAGCTTGTCCAAGTTCTGGGTCCTCTTCTCGATCACAGCAAGTTTCTCAAGGTCCTGTGATCGCTTCTCAATGATATCTACCTTATAGAGATGGCCCCCGATGATGCTAAGGTTGGAGCTCTCATCTCTCTCTGCTTCCTTGGATGCAGCCATGTGCACTTGCTTCTGGAGGATCTGGGGTTGCTTCTGGTATGCCTTGGATGAAGAGAGGGCGGCCTCTCCTTCGGCCATTTCTTTGAAAATCTGCCAGACTACATCTTCATCCTTATTAAAATAGGAACCCCCACATGCTGCATCAACAAGCTGTTGGCTTTCAATGTTTAGTCCCCCAAAGAAATGCTGGACCAAGTTGGTCTTTGGGATATCATGATGGGGACACTTCTCCTGCAGGTCAGTAAATCTCTCCCAAGCCTCGTGTACTGACTCATGTGCTCCTTGGGAGAAATTACTAATTCGTGCTCGCATCTGGTTGAGACGACTGAGAGGGTAGTATTTGTGCAGGAAGGCGGACTTCAACTCCTCCCAGGTCGTCACGACCTTTCCCAAATGATTGACCCAATAGAGGGCCTTGTCCTGTAGACTGAAGGGGAAAGCCAACATCTTGACAATGTCCAAAGGGACATTCGGATAGTGGGTGGTGCGGCAAATGCGGGTGAACTGCTGGAGGTGAATGTACGGCTCTTCATTGGTGTTGCCATGAAATTCAGGGAGAAGGGCTATGAACTGGGGCTTCAGCTCAAAGTGAGCGTGTACCGGTGGGATGAGAATCCACTCGGTCATCTGGCTGTCTCCCGGATTATATGTTTCTTTGAGTGTCGGCTTTGGTGGTGGTAATTCAAGATCATCATCAGGAGGGTCACCACCTCCACCTCCACCTCCTCCTCCCCCGCCTCCTCCTCGTCTGCCTCCTCCTCCATCGTCACGATTCATCAAGTCATTCAACATATCCTGGAATGCGGTCTGTGTGAGGGCCTGCTCGGTCAGCTGCTGCTGTATGGCCTGGATAGATGCCAGCAACTGTGCATTGACTTGGTTCTGATCTGGCACCTGTCCCTCTGGTGGTGGCTGCTGACCCTTGCCCTTTCCTCTTGGCACCATGTCAGGGTCTGAGTCGGACGAAATGAACTCCGGAGTAGTCTCCAGGGCTCGCACTGTCTTCTATCTGCATAATGAGATGGTCCGAATCAGATCACTTGCAAATAATGTTCAGCTGCCTTGATGAAGCTGGAATTCAGGTCAACCCCAGCATGTTGTGAATGGGAAAGGGATGTAGATTGTAATCGACTCTCATTCACAACGGCGAAAGCGGGACAAAAGTGATCCCAGTTTATTGGGTGGCCAAGAGAAAGGTAGAAAACGAGGAGTCTGGAGATCGATCCGCAAAGTCCGGATCGGGTTCTCGGGAATCGCCTCGAAATTATTGGCGGAGTTGAGTCTATGGAATCGATGTAGGTGTCAGCATGGTCCCGACGAAACCATCCATGGATCAACTTCGCGAAGCACAAGAGAATGTCGGATTGTTGGAAGAATGATACGATGGTCAACGAGGAATAAAAGGAGTGTAAAACAGTAAAGGCTCGGTTGAGCGGGGTGGTCAAAGGGAGAAACAACAAAATGTGCACAAATGTGCCGGACTTGATCTTTGAACCTTAATCTAGATCCATTCAAACGCAATACAAAATCGGGTTCACCAACTCACGCCATGTGAAGCCGTGAAAGCTCGGCTATTTATTATCTTTTCATTTTTAGAGTTGTGATTTTCAGGCATATCTTATAACAAGTCCTTAGTACGCTACCCTATAGGAGAGAGAGTACTGCCGGAAGAGTATCCCGTACTTGTCCTCCTCCTGTGTAACCTGTAGTCTGTACTTTTTGGAGTCCTTGTAACCCTTCCTGGATCCCTACTCGGCCAAAGAAAAGAGAGAGGAAGCCGATAGGCGAAACCAATACTTCGGTTCTCGCTCGCAACGGAATCACCCGTGAGCGTGCAAGAACCTACTCGGACGCAGGACAATGAGACAGACTCCCCCGTGAAGGCGTGGCCTATGCTCAATACTTCGGACAGGGTCGATGCTCTCACAACAGAGAGTCACCATTGGTGACCCAGTCCTACTCGCCTGCGTACGATAGAAGCGCCATTACTTCGAAAATCCAGGCGATACACAAGGCAGTTGCAGACTGGGTTTTGGGCTCTAATCCTTAGGGGTCGCACTCGCTCAAGGGAGTAGGGTTTTGGTCCCCCTCTAAGGTACCTGAAAACAATGAGGGCTTTATGAACCCGGTACAATGATAGTCCATTACGAATTTTAATTAAGGTCAAAGTTTATTTAGCAGTCCCCTTGTTTTAATTTTTGGGTTTTCACTTTTTTTGGATCTGTTTTCATACCAGCGCCTAACGTTTTTGTAGATTTTCATTTAAGTCCTAGGTGCTCAAAATCAGAGGGAGATAACGGAAAAGCCGTGCAAGTGGTTCCATGATAGAAATCTCACCATTGAACCGAATGATGCATGCTGAGTTAGAAGACTTACAGTGCATCCCAGCTCTCTCCATGTGGTATGCAAAACAGAATTTTTAAACCTATCTAATGTCGGTATGCAAGGCATAAAATTGCCCTAAACATAAGCTGCTATTAGCGTGAAGAACCATAAGTCGCTCATTCATCTCTAGCCCGAAGGGTCCGGTCTTGGCTCACCCCTCCTCTGTACTCAACACACTTGAGCTTAGGAGAAAGCGCTTTACAGGGCTCGCTGCGGCACAAGGGCTAAGAGATAAATGAACGGCTTGTTTAAGTTTGACTAGATCCAAGCGTAGTAGACTATAGGAACATGCATTCTTATTAATGTTTGGACCTAGCTACCGAGTCAAGCAACCTATATCTAGGGGCTCCAAGCACATAAAACAAAATAAAAGAAAAGCGGAAAGCTCAAAACTTCGGAAAACAAAATAAAAGAAGGCGATGAAAACTCGAAAAGCCGCGATGAGGCCCCCAGGTGAACAATCACCCGGGCACTGGACCTCATTGTGAAGAGTATAGTCATGTTTAATTACATGCCAAAAATGTCTCTCTCTCGCCATAAATTACAAAATAAATAATCCTAAGTGTCTAGCTCTAACTAATGCCCATCTCTTTGCTTCCTTGGTGCTCTCTCCAGATGGTCATGAGAAGAAGACCATCCTCCTCCAAGCTTGGCTGCATTGGCCTCCTAAGAAGCCATCCTTGCGTGGCGGGCCCTCGCATCAAAGTCACAAAAAGAATGCATTAGTAGAGCTCAATCAATCAAATGGAGCAGATGTAATAATCACAATAAATAAATAAATGAAGCATGGTGATTAATAGCAACAAAAATAGCTGCTCACAAAAAGGAATAACAAATCAAGAATTTTTTATACAAGAATGACAAAATAAATTAGGCTATGCTCATTGCTCCCCGGCAACGGCGCCATCTGATAACGACAGGTATTCCACGAGGGTCACCATGAAAAATATAAAAGTGTTGTCGCTGAGGCGACCACTCATAGAAGACCGGTGTTACTCAGCAATTAAACCACAATCCAAAGAATACAACAATCAAGCTCAAAAATAAATGTGAATTAATCTTTATTTACTCTACCATAAAATGTATAGGGAACAAGCATGTAGAGGTCGAACCACAGAGAGCAAACCAAAATGCAATAGCCTACATGTATCTCAGAGTCATCCTTGAGTGGGTTATATATATATATTCTTTTTTTTTCTTTTTTTTATATTATTATTTTTTTTATTTTTTTAATAATATAATTAGGTTATATATATATATATATCTAATATAAATATAAATCTATGTATACCCATAGAGGGTTAGTATATAGCTTATAGTGCATACAATATATATATATATAGGTATATATAAGGATAACAAAAAAAAGATATATATTTTATTTTTTTCTTTTTTTTTATATTAAGGTTAATAAGTAGATATAAGAATACATATAAATAATTAGATATATATATTATTATTTTTCTTTTTTTAGGAAATATATATATAAATAAATGGGTACTATAATATTTACAAAAATACTCAAAAATAGTCAAAAATTCAGGAACAAAGTCTTTTGGGATTTTCATGGGTTTTTACTATTTTTGTGATTTTTGGGCATTTTTGAAAATATTTTTAGTATTTTTAAATAGCTAAATAATAGCAAACAGTGGAATAGGTTCTGGTTGTCACAAAAAATAGACCTTACAAATAGCTAACAGCCTCAAAAATTTTCCACACTATTTTTCTAATAAAGATAATAAAACAAAGCATAAATAGGGCCTGAGTTTATAATTTTCTGATTTTTCTTTGATTTTTTATATTTTTTTTTGAAGTTTTTAGGTACTTTTGAATTTTTAAGGTTTTCCTTTTGAGATTTTTAGGGGTTTTTGGATTGACACTAGAATAGGTCAAATACACCATAGGTAATTTTTTTGGAATTTTTCGAGGCATTTTCATTTTTTTTAGGATTTTATAAGTTAGACAGTGAATAAAAGACATTTTTTTTATTTTTAATAAATGCAAAAATGCAACAAAATGAAAAACTAAAAATATAGCATGCAAGCACAACCAAACAGGAGCTTAAGTCTATTTTTGCAAGATTTTTCGATTTAATATGGAGCACAAAATAAATAGACAAAGCATTCAAAAATTAAATGGCCTGGCAGGGGTATTTTTGCAAATAAAATATCTTCCAGGGGTATACATGCAAAAATCACAATAAAAATACACGTTAACTTTTATTTTCAGGACCATATTACAATTACCAAAAACCGGCAGGGTTTACATGCAATTTTCACGCGCCTCACGTGGGTGCTGCACGTGAGGCGCAGAGGGACTAAATCGCAAATATCAAAACCTTAACGGGTGGTCTGCAATTTCTACAATTTTTTTACAGCTTAAACTTTTATTTTTGGGGTTAAATAATAAATACAAAACAACGGGGGCTATATGTGAAATTTACCCCCAAATAAGGCGTGTCATCCAACGACGTTGGAGGCGCCACTTAACCACGTGTCAAGCATCGGACGACGGATGTCGGTTCAGCGATGAAGGGCTTGGATTAGAATCTCCTGGCTGATCTGACGGTGTACGTACGTCTTCATCGAACGGTCGACGTTCAATCTGGGCCTCCCCTCTCGATCCAACGGTGCTGGAGGCATCTGGAAGAACGGGGAAGAAGCTCGCCCCCGGCGAGCTTCGATCGGGCAGCTCGGGCTCCTCCGGGCACCTCCCGCGCATCTGAAGTTCTCTGATCGTAGCTGGGAGGCTTCCGCGTCGTCTGACGGTTCTTTCATGGCTCCTGGAGGTCCGAGTCGATGGAGCGAGGTCGGAGAAGAAGGGGACCCCCAGGAACCTCTTCCTGGGTCAATGCAAGCCCAGAAGGGCTTTCTTCCTCGATGTACCTACACAGGAAGAACCGCGGGCGAGAGAGCTTTCTCCTCGACCCGGGGTTGTGAAGCTGCGATGCAAGATGAAGGTGGGCGGAGGGGCTCCGGTGAACGGCGGAGGAGGAGCCCCGATTCGCCAAGACCTAGGGTCCTGGGTTGAACAAATGTGTACGATAGATGGAGAAGGCGCTGAGGTTCGAAATGGGATGAACGAGGCGGTCGGAGACAATCGAGACAACGGTGGAGAAGTCGCCGGAGCGGAGCTCCGACGAACTTCGAATTTTGATTTTTAAGCTAAGGAGATTAACTAATAACTAATCTAACTACTGGACTGAAAAGCTAACATTAAAGGCTAACTAAAAACGCATAAAGGGGCAGCTCTTATACCTGGGGGCCTCCAGGGAGCAGGGCGGACGCCGGAGCTCCGCCGCGTCAAAATTCTCCGTCCTCCGGCCAAGTCGAGGCGCTGGGCGACTCCCCCTGTCACGAGGAATGGTCCAGGAGCAAGATCAAGGCGTTTGGGTGGAATGAAAATGGCCAACTTCGAGGAAGGAGGCGGAGCTACTTATTTATAGACATTGGCGAGTAGCCTTATTGACCGGCGATTATTGGCTGATCCAATGAATATCTAATTGGTCTAAGATTTTGGCGGGCATCATGGAAGATTAGAGAGCAATTCTTGTGAAGGAAGCATCGTCGATTGATGGATGGTGTGCCCAGGAAAAATGCATGAAATCGGGGGAATGGACAGTCCAGAGGCGCAGGGCTTTGGATGGGACAGTTGACCAGAGGTCAACGAAGGCCGGCTCGTGATTGGTCCACGTCGGCCGCTAGCCGCCAAAATAGGAGACCTGATTAGAGATTGATTTATTTGACACCCTAAATAATTTTATTAATTTTTTCTTATAAAATAAAAAATGTGTATTATTTCGTCTAGTATTTATTTATGATTTTTATTGAATTTTTCGAGGTGTTTTATTATAGTTTTATTTGAATAATGTGTATATGTATGTACTTACATGTATTTTTATGTATTTTATTTTTAATTTGCTTATTTTCTTTTATTATTTTATTGGCTTATTTTATAAATTTATAATTTATTTTTGTGAGTATAAAGGTATTTTTATTTAATTTTTAGGAGTTTATTTATATTTTTAAAGAAATAGGTATAGGTATGTTGTAGGTATCCTTATAGGTCTTTTACCTATGTATTTTGTATGCTTAATTTATTTATTGTATTTTCTTGATTTTTATTTTAGATTTACATTTTTAGTGAGTTATGTATAATGTATACATTATTATAAAAATATAAAAGAATAAAAGAACCAAGGAATAAAATCCTTTTTATTTATATATAGGTATATAGCATAGGTATTTTGTCTATGAATTTGTAGACTTATTTTATTTTACAAATTAATTTTGGTTTTCTTTAACTTCTCTTATGTGTATGCATTATATACATTATTTACAAAATTCTAAAAATATGAATTTATACAAATAATGAACATTGAATAAAATGAATATTTTAATCAGTCCTATATACAAGGAGGGCCAAAAACCTAACTTCTGCATATGGACTCCAAAAATCATAAAACCAATTTTATTAAATAGTTTATGGAATGCTATATACAATTAAAGGTGAGTTTGGTGATTTGAAGTTTTTATTTGCAAGATATTGGTCTGTGAAGTTGAGATTTTGGCTTTTTATTTTGTGTATAAAATGTACACTGGGTATTATTTTTACACAAATTCAATTTTATATTTTTATTTACATTATTATCTACAACTTTCATGTACAAAGTTTGTTTATTTGATGAATAAATAATTATGTACAAAATAGGTGCCAAAAATGCATAAATGAAAGAATTAATAAATGAGGTATTTATTGTACACTGGCCCTTATCTCCCCCTACTTTATTCCTTGTCGACCAATACCATGTTGGCCTTGGTCTCGGGGTTTGGGTCATAAAATATTTACAATATTTTATTCCTTTTTCTTTTCTCCTCTTTATTCTATAATTTTGGCATTAAAACCTTATTTAATGTGGAATTAATACAATGAATCATGAATGCTAATATGTACAATTTGATACTATTTACATGCATTTGCTGGGGTTTTTGAGGCCAAAATGATAGAATAAAGGTGATGAAATGGAGATTCATCAGATACCTCTACAAAAATGCTAAACAAAATATAGTCAAGTACTGAAACTTGAATTTACAAGCTTACGAACTTTAAGTGCAAATATGCTCAAGGATGATAAAGATGATCACAATAGGTCACAAAGAGAACAAACAACTTCAGTAGCAAGAAGCTTTAGACTGAAGAGAGATCGAGAGCACAGAAATGTTGTAACAACTCGAATATCGTACAAACAGATCATTCTTTCTTTTCTTTTGAGAGTAGAATATGTTTCTCTTGGTTATGCACCTCAAACAATGAGTCATATGGTCCCTTATATAAGGTTGACCTCAAAAGAGTCGTTGGTATCCAAAAATAGAAAGACCAACATTCTGATTTCCAAAATCCATGAAATGATCATTCATGTTACAAAAGTGATCGATCATATTTGATGTTGGTTTGAAATTCAAAACATGATTGATCATTTTCGAAAGAATGGTCGATCAGAGTTGATTGATCATAAAAATAAAATGATCGATCATAGGTGATCGATCACAAGTGTCAAGGTGATCGATCATATGTCCAAAAATGAAAAATGTGAAACTGATGGTTCTGGCTTAAATTTGCTTGCATTTGGGTGCTGATGTGACATATTACATTCTTATAGTTTTTTAATGTTCTTGATCGGCAAGCAAACTTAAGTCAGAACCATCAGTTTCACATTTTTCATTTTTGGACATATGATCGATCACCTTGACACTTATGATCGATCACCTATGATCGATCATTTTATTTTTTATGATCAATTAACTCTGACCGGCCATTCTTTCGAACATGATCGATCAAGAATATTCAAAAACTATAAGAATGTAATAAGTCACATCAGCACCCAAATTCTTCAAAATGTGAGCTTTTGGAATTGTGTCTCGCATTGATTCTTTCATCATTCTAATTCTAAGCCTTGAGACTTCAAGGATAGTCTTTCAGAGTCACTTTTGATTTGAGTCAAATTCTAACTTTTCTACACTTCTCAACAAAGAGCTTCTACGAACTTCTACCTAAAAGTTAATCAAGCTGCAAAATAAATATGCAACTGAGTCATTAGCAAAATCTAAATCGCTAACCAGAAGCATTGTTTTATGCATTGTTGCTAATGATAGAATAATGGATATGATATTTATCATAATGGATATGATATTTATCATTAATTTCAATAAAAAATAATTAAGGAACATAATCAGCATTATATATTTAATAACGAATGATATAGTGGCAGATGTTTTATAAAAATGTTACTATAGACCAATTGTTTTGTAGCGAATACACGCGATTTTTTTTAAAAATTTATTAATTTTTTTGACATCTCAATCAAAACAATCGTTTAGTTCGACGTTTAAGCCAGATATGTTAATGCGAGGGTGGGAATTACAAAAGGGATGATCACATTCGACCATCTCAGATTCAAGGTTCACGGGATGGGTGATGAACATATCATACGATTTAGTATTCAAGCAGGATAGATGATATCCATCCCATATAGTTATGGTTGAGACATGTATAGAAGATTTTCTAGACTGATCGAGACCGTCCCAAATACCCCATTTACAATGCGAGCATGTAATCGAACAGTTAAATAACATATACAGAATTGCCACACTAGTGACCGGTGACCGTCCCCTCTGATTAAACAACTGGAATGGATGGTCATTCGTGTGACTGTCCCTAAAGAACTCTAAATATGGCTACGTACACGACAAGCGAACAATGCATGCCTCCTATGGTAGTAGAGAGGACATGTGCTAGGACGATCGTCCCAAGTTGCCATTCACCTTAGCATGTTTTCTTGTAGTGTCTAGTTTACATAAATAGGTGGTCAACTAATGGATTAGCAGAAATATTCACAATGCAAGAAGTTAAGAGCACAAGTACTGTTATTACAAAAAAGGTAAGAGCATAAGAATAATTATGAAAACTAGGAAGGATCGATACAAGTGTAAAAAACCCCATATAAAAGAGCAAAAGGAAAAGAAATAGACATCCAATTCGGAGTTTTTTTTAAATCCTTTGTTAGAAACTATCATCCTTACTCTTTTTAGTCAAAAGAATGAAAATGAATTTCGTTTAGATGCATGTTATTGTGAGTAGTGAAAGCAAACAAGCAAAAATTAAACAAAGAAACAAATATGCGCATGGTATTATCCTTGAGCGATGACCATCAATAGCCGACACTAAGGCCCTGTTCGTTTGTGGTATAAGGAGGAATGGAATAAGGGGAATAAGCCCCCAACACGCTTCCCCGTGGTACGACTATTCCCCATTATTTCATCTTATTTCACTCTTATTCCTATCTTTATCCCACTTTACCTACCTTTATTTCACCTTATTCTCCTTATTCTTATCCTCCAGCCGAACGGAGAATATACCCTTATTCCCTTTATTCTTCATCCTTATTCCTGCTTATTATCCTACCGAACGGGCCCTAAGATAAACACCAAGTCAACTTGGTCACGAGATAACCCCACCTTCCCATACAAATCACGGCAATTTTATCCTACAAAGCAGACCTTTCAAGCACAATGTCAAATAGTTGGGAATCAACATAGGCCATGCATAATAATTAATGTGCAACATGCTGTAAGAGCTGTCCACAGATAGACTCTTAAGTGCACATGCAGTGCAGCATGCATTGCAATTGCACCTCCAGTTCAGCTCCATTGCACCTCCCAACAGTGAAATCTCTGCATGGAGACTTCGCCTCCGTTGGATCGTCATCCAACAGCCCCTGCTGCGCACGGTTCTGTGGCAAGGGAGGGGAGTGGGGGGAGGGCGTCGGCAAGTTGGCACATTTTGCTGCATGTGAGGAGAGTCAGATCAGATGCGTCTCCATGTATTATATTATATAGTAAATTCCGGATTTTTTTTCACATCTCCAGAGAGAGGTTTCTGCTGTATGTTGTTTTACTTTTGTGGTTAAAGCTCGATGTGTGCTGTTTCTGGTTTCTGGTTTGAGGCACCGCTGAGAACGCCTGCCCTCAGCCACCAGTTTTATTATTTTTGTACTCAGTCAATAAATGATAATAATAATAATATATTAATTTAGGAACAAGAAGAAGGTGCTCTATAATAATATATTTAATTTAATTTATTCCCTGTTTCAAAAGGAGAAAATTAGATATTACCGAGCTATTATTCTGCACAAGAATGTACCACACTGAACACCTGCATGTTACTAACGGGTAAGAAAATGGATAGAGTTTCCAAGAAATTTGGTACATGATTTGATTAAGCAAGTTTAGTACATGATTTGATTAAGCAGGAAGATGTGGTCTGTACAAGGAAAGCATGCAGCGAAATCCACTGCAGGTCAACAGGTTTGCATGGAGAAGCCGACAAAGGCCCTTGGGTTGGCAGATCCAACCAATCTCACTCAAGGAGGCGCACACCAACGGTCGTAGTTTGCAAACACAGCCCCCCACGACCTCCGGAGCATTCCCCTTATGGACTAAGTTCAAACACCCACAACTTGCCCACACCACCCCCATTTAAGAACCTCCCCGCCATATATCCCATAACCAACATCAACACCCCTCCATCAACTCCAACTTCCAGCTCTCCCATGGCAGACCCATCCTCCTCCAATTGGGTCCGTGGCAACCGCATCGGCCGTGGTTCCTTCGGCACCGTAAACCTCGCCTTCCATCGACCCACCTCCCATCTCTTCGCTGTCAAGTCTGTCGACATGAACACCACCTGCTTCACTGCACTCAGCTCCCTGGAGAATGAGATCCAAATCCTCAAATCCATCTCCTCTCCTTACATCGTACAGTATATCGGAGATGATATCACTCACGAGTACCATACAAATTCCCGGAATCTCCACATAGAGTACATGCCCGGAGGATCACTGGCCGACAAGGTTAAGCTCGACGAGCACGAGCTACGTGGGTACCTACGCTGCGCTCTCAAGGGGCTCCGGTACCTCCACTCCGTCGGCATAGTCCACGGTGACGTCAAGGGGAGGAACATATTGGTCGGGCACGACCGCGGTGTTGCCAAGCTCGCGGATTTCGGATCGGCGAGGAGGGTCGGGGAAGCCGCGACGGTTGGGGCGTTGCAGGGCACTCCGATGTGGATGGCGCCGGAGGTGGTGAGGGGCGGGGCGCCGACGCCGGCTTCCGACGTGTGGTCGCTGGGTTGCACCGTGATCGAGATGGTCACCGGGAAGCCGCCGTGGAAGGGGAGCGGCGACGTGGTTGGGACTCTGTTTCGAGTTGGGTTCGGGGGGAAACCGCCGGAATTGCCCAGGGAGCTGTCGGAAGAAGGGAGGGATTTTGTGGGCAAGTGCCTGCGGTTGGAGAAGGGCGAGAGATGGCGGTGCGAGGAGCTTCTGAGGCACCCGTTTGTATGTGATGACGTGGAGGGCTCGCCAAGGGGGGTGGCGGACTGGGTGAGCTCGGGGGTTTGGCCTGAGCGGGAGGAGGAGGAAGAAGAGGATGGTAGGACGTGTAGAGAGGAGGTACCCAATTGGGTGGAGGCGAGGAGGAGGGTGGGGGAGTTGGCTTGGAGTGATGGGGGCGAGAGATGGGAAGACGGGGAAGGGTGGAAGGATGTGAGGTCGGGGAGGGAGAAGGTGCTCTCTTCTTCTTCTTCTTCGTCGTCGTCGTCTTCTTCTTGGGATTGTGGTAACTATGGCGGTGGAGAGCTGCAAGAGAAGTGGAGTGCAGAGATGGAGTGCAAATCCTGCAAGGTCAATGTTAACGAGTGTCAAGAGAACGACGACTTTTTTTTACGGAGTTCGTTTCCTGACGTTAATGAAAGAGGTTTATTATAGCTTTATATGATATATCTCTGTGGGATTTGATTAAATTCGATTTGTTTGAGTAGATTCGAGCAGGAATGTCGGCTTGCTTGCATCGATGACCATAAATCTATTCTACATGTGTGTGTACCATAGACTGTGGCCGCAATGGCACGACGATTTAGGCGGCACAAGAGATGCTTCCTCTCTTTTTAAAAAAAATTAACATGAAATTTAGACATTTCCTTTTTCGCATATATCGTGCAGAGAAATCAGATATATAAACTTGCAGGATATTCTAGCTGCATGTGGAGCCAGTCCGGTGAGAAAGAATTATATAAGTAAATAAATAAATAGTTAACAGATGTTCAGTGCGCTTTTCCCACCAAATTCTGAATTTTCTCAGTGCGCTTTTTCCATTAAATTCTGAATTTTTTATCGAGAAAATGAATATTTCGATCCCAATTCCGCGGAAAGAGGGCGATGGGTCTTATAGCACGTTTAAATTCCTAAAAATAAATAGTGCCCTGCCCTTTTAAATTTCTCCTCTCTCATTTTTTCTGATGTTGATGAATTTTTGACTTCTATAATCGTAGATCCCCTAATTTTGGAAGTCCGGAGAATCTCTTTGAAATACAGAACACTCGGGTTCGGGCTTTTGTTTACTCGAAGCAGATTGGATCTTAATCGGGAGATCCCAAGTGTCCATTCACCAGCTGACGTCCCGGATGATTGACCCAAAATTTGTCTCGTTTACGGTGTAATTTAATTTATTTTTTGGGTTAATAAAGAAAATATTACATTTGTGTCGATTTCCAATTAGATGCATAATTTTTGGTCTCAAATATGGGTCTCCAGAAACTTTCGCGACCATATTTAACAAGTCCCTCCACCGGAAGTAGCAGCCTGACCGGATATGGCACCCATGGATCGATGAGGCGTCTCAGCTCCTCCCTTGCCTGCAAGAGCAGCCCAGAACATTGAGCAAATGCCCGTCTCCAAGATCGCATAAGATCCTATCCGTGCATCTTCATCGGGGCGAGGCAGCTCGAGTTCGAGCATCACCTTCAAAGAGAGCTCCGCCATCATCAATCCCCTGCTCCCCTGCTATAAAAAAAGAGGATAAAGTGCCCACAAATGAACCAGAATCCAACACCCATCGATGTCGCGCTCTCCAGCGGCATATCTGCCACAACCCGTCACCGCTCTCCAAGCGAGGGCACCATTGCGCGTGGGCCTCCGCCGCAACCATCTCCGATTTCTACAATAGCTCGGATCGTCGCACCGCTCTCCAGGTGTTTCTCCTCCATGTTGACGGCCTGATCCCTCCGGAATCAACAGTCCGATCACAGGAGCAACAAGGGATCCCGGGCATGTGCCTGGAAAGGGGAGAAGCCCGAGTCGTCATGGGTTTGGAGCTCCTGTTGCAGCATGGAGAGTCGTTCCGCGGCAGCTGATGCCTGATGCTCTTCACCTTCATCACGCCAACGCAACGAGCCACCTCCACCGGTCGTGGGCTTCTGGTTTGGACAGGCTGAAACAAGAGCCGGTCCGATTTGATAAATGGGTCAAAATGACGGTCCAAGCCCGTCCATTTAGACAGTGACTTGGGTTTGGGTCGGGTTTGAGCAGATTGAGTCGGACCGACCTTGACTCATGCTCCATCCTACCTCCACCATCTCCCAAGCACCGAGAAGATTCACCTAATTAGAACAAACACTTGGAAAGCTCGCACGACTCGAGGACAACCACCCGAGAGGAAGGAGAAGCATATGGCAGGAGGATCAGAGGTGGAAGATCTACCGTTGAATTTTTCTTTATTAGATTAACTCAAGTTATTGAAAAATAAAGTTAAAATTGATATCAAGAATTACAGCGTAATACAAATTATATTTGTAGGGATCGTGGGATAAATACAAAGTATACCGGGGCACGCGAGTATTGATAAAATTTACAGTATTCATGATGTGAAAATCCCTTTATTGTTTTAGTAAAGTTGGTAGATCTAGTGGTTGTGAAATGGACTTCAACTAGTTATTCTTGACCTAAAAATGAAGAAAAGAATGTTTAAATGTGCAAAGGTTGTTAGATTTAAAGTTAAGAAACATAGTTATAAAAATTAAATGTATAAATATTTACCAATACTGCATGTATACATTTATGTAATTTAAAGATAATTTTAATTTTTATATTTATAAGTTATATTATTCTGGACTATTCTTACAAATTGTATACTATAAAGATAACAATTTGTCTAGTATAACTATATCACTATATCAACCATATATTCTTTTAAGATAATTATATAAGTGAGACTTTTATGGTGCTTTCTTATATCGGGCTAACTTTTATTATTGATATGTTTGAGGTATCATAACATATAGTGAGAATAATAATATTAATAGATTATATCCATATTCATTCATAGAGTAAGATAAAAAGATTGTTTATGGTTATTTGTGAGTCTACATTATCCTCGGACCTTTTTGTTTGTGTTTCTTTTAAGGAGTTTTTGTGATTTTCTAATACAATGTAAATGATGACGAGGCGATGAATTTTATGCACAAAATATGAGGCAAAAAAACTAGATTGTGATTAGAATTTGCACAAATTAAGCATAATTGCATGACAGATCTGTGAATAATCATACACACATGCTTAATTTTTCTAATCCTGAGCAAGGCAACATATTATTAGAAAAATAGAGGAAAAGGACAATAGAGAATGTACAATGAGGGTTGCAATAGACACATCTAAAAAGTTTTCGGATTATAGGCCACATTTTGACAAGTGATAGACACAGACCAAGTTGGCCTCTAGATTATTAATTTGGTTAGACTTCGCTTGTACTCAAGTATTCGGTTAACCAATCATCAAGTTCTACTAACTTTAGTTGATTTGAATCTGAGGTCACGTTAATTGGGCTTTTTTAAAATAATTATTAAAACAATTGAAATTACTTAAATAGGTATGAGTAAATTTTATTTTTAAAAATGTGTATCAATCGGCACCTCAGGTGCCGATTTGGAATGTGGCCCTCAAATCGCCACCTCAGGTGCCGATTTGGGCTTGGGCAAATTACCATGTTATCTCGTCCCTAGTTATTATTTGATCCTTGTTCCTCCTTTTATATGTTATTCAATCCTATAAATAAGAAAAAATAATTCTTTCTTCTATTAGATAGAAATGAGGACTTTTTAAATATGGGATATTTACATCCATAACCCTGAGTAGTTTCGTAATTACCCCAGGAACCTTCGATAAATCATAATTACATGAGTAACCCTGAATAATCCTTAACCCTTACATGACATAACCCTGTGTTATGTTCCGTTTGGTATGGCCGTTATACTTGACGGTTTCCATGAAAAAAAGACAAAATTATCCATAATACTCCTTCTTATTTACAAATCATGCCACCTCCAGCACATGGCCTGGCAACCCCCACCCAATGCCCCTGCACACCGACCCGAGGATGGAGGACGAGCTGCCCACCCGTGCCTCTGACCCCCCGCCCACCGACCCGGTCGTGGAGGAGGAGCCGCCCGCTCGTGCCTTCGACCCCTGCTCACCGACCTGAGCTTCCCGCCAATCGACCCGGACGTGGAGGAGCCGCCCACCCAGGCCTACGACGCCCGCCCACCGACTCGAGCTCCCGCCCACCCTCTAGCCCAGGCGACCCGAGCTCCCTCGACCCTCCGCCCACCCTCTAGCCCTGGTCGGACCCGAGCTCCCCCGCCCAACCTTCTGCCCAGGTCGGCCCCGAGCTCCCTCTCCTACCCGCCCGGTGGGGCTGAGGCTTGCAGGTGGTGGGACGGGGCGGGGCGAGCAAACTCGAGGTTGGTGAGCTTGGTGAACATGAGGGTGGGCACGCCCATGCGCCAGAACTCGACCCCGGTTACGTACATCTACGCCCTCTTCGACGAGCCCAGGAAGAAGGGGGTGGAGTCCTACCAGAACAACTGGGGGATCTGGCACCCCTACCTCTCTGTCAAGTACTTGATCGATTTCGGGACCTCTGGAGTGGACTTCGAGGCTGGGGATCCGGTCCTGTTGTGGCACGGTTCTCAGTCGACTTGCTGGGTGGCGGAGGTCGAAGGGGAGGGGGCTAGAGGAGGAGGAAAGAGAAGGGGTGGCGGAGGTTGAAGGGGAGGGGGCTGGAGGAGGAGGAAGGGGAGGGGGTGGTGCTGGGTGGCGGAGGTCGAAGGCGGGGGGTCAGGCGTAGGTTGGGCCGGGGGCAAGGGCTCGTGCAGTTCTGGTACGGGGGGTGTCTCTTACAGGTCGGTTGGGGGGGGGGGGGGGGCACTCCTGCAGGATCGGCCGGGAGAGGGGGGTGTTGGGGCAGGTTGGGCGGGGGTTCTTGCAGTCGGGTGCGCGGAGCTCGGTGCAGGTCGGGTGCGGGGGACTCTTGTGGGGGCGAGGGTATCGGGAGGCCTCTTGCAGGCAGTCGAGGGCGGGGATGCCGGGGGGGTGCTCCTGCAGGTCGACCGGGGGAGGGGGTTTGGGTCAGGTTGGCGGGGGCTCTCGCAGTCGGGTGCGCGGGGCTCGGTGCAGGGGCGGGGGTGCAGGTTGGGTACAGGGGGATCTTGCAGGGGGGGTCCTCTTGCAAGCAGGTGGTCGGCGTCGGTGTGTGTGTGGGGGGGCGGAGGAAGATGGAGAGGGTGACATGGTCGGCCAGGGTGTGGCGGGTGGGAGGAGGAAGAACGGGGGGGTTGGGTTTTTTTGTTTTTTTTATTTTTGATTAACTTCAGCCGTTAGATGCATGATTGGTTAGATAAACTCACTACTCGGGTTGAGTTAATGATCAAAACTAACAGAGGGTTATGTGTGTAAAACGGAGTACTTATTCAAGGTCATATGTGTAATTCGTGATTATCTTGGGTACCTGGGGTAATTACAGAACTACTCAGGGTTATGGGTGTAAATATCCCTTTAAAATATTTACTATTTATTAAATAGGTATCGTCCATATTTATTTTTTCCATTGCAAGCTTCTCAATCCATCACTAGGAGCTTTGTGCTCTCGTCTTTGGAGGTGGAAAGATTGGTTAGCTTTCCTTCTGCACCTCCTCCTCATCTTCCTTCTCCCCAATAATGTTAGTCTCAAATATGATGTATATCTCTATTTTTAATTTTATTCTTTACTATTGATATATACTAAGAATATTTTTTGTTGATATCACATGAATATTATAATAAAATATAAAATAAATATAAAGAAATTGAGAGTGTACTCAACATTCTTTACTATTGACATACACGAGCTCAACAACGTACAATATAACATCAATTAACTTGGAAAAAATGCAAGTATTTCATTAAAATCATAAAAGTACAAAAATGTGTTTACAAACAATAAAAAATATTTACAATATCGTATAGTTTCTATATCTTCATAAATCCTTTCAGGCCTCCTCCTCCACCTCATGTGCCTCCTCCTTTGTCGTTTCCTTTCCCACCATCTCTCATTTTTTTGTGACTCTCCTCATGTGTCGTCTTCTTCTTCTTCTGATGCTTGGTGTTTTATTCCGAATGTGTTGGAATGTGCCCTGAAGGGTGTGGCCTAGCTGACGACTTCCGTGGAGGTTCGGTTGATTGAGTTTCATGATTTCTTGAAGTCCTTATGCTTGTTGACTGGCGAGGTGGCTCTAACGGAGGAGGCTTAGTGATCCTTACTCCTGGAGAGGGTCTTCGAGGCAGCTCCGTACGTTGTTGTGGTATTATCATGGGTATACCAAACAACTGTCTATTAAATTCGATTGTCTCCAAATCTCTTGAACTATATTGAGTAGATGGTGTGAGATGAGAGGGTCCAGAGTCAAATTGACTCGAAGGATCAACAAGCGATGGTCCTACAAGAATAAAACATTTATGTTGATGTAAGCATCACAGAAGGTAAACATAACTTATTGAAATTAGTTCTTCTTTTAGATAAGCTATTTGTACCTAAAACTCCAAATCCGGCTTCACCGATTTGAGACCCTACAACACCATATTCTATATAGCTCATACCTGAAAGGTATTAATTACATTATATGCTACATAAATTAAACGATAAGTAAGATACTGATACAATGTTATAAATTAACTATAATAACATGAAGATGCAAATCCTGGTTGAATTAGCGGAAATTCTTGTCCGTTATATCCCTGACTCGAAGGACCAGCAAATGATGATCCTGCAAACTGTGATTGACTGAAAGCTTGTCTATATCCTGCAATAATGAGATATTCATCTTTTAGAAAATATTAAAGAAGATACACATAACTTCTTGGATTTAGTCATTTTATCAATTAAGTTGTTGTAACCTGAAGCTCCAAATCTGACTTGATCGTGTTGAGACCTTGAAGTGTTATATTCTATATAACTCGTACCTGAATGTTATTAATTATATTAGATATCACATAAATGAAACTATTAGTAAGAGAAGAATATTAAGTGTACCAACCTGAATATGCGAGTCCTGGTTGAATTGATGGGTACCCTTGTCCGTCATATCTTGCAGACGTCACTCTTGAAGTTCCAAATATTGATTCCTCCATTGTTTGACCTTGCGAAAATACATGCTCACTGTGTCCTGTTATAATTTTTGAAGAATTGTGTTATATGTCAAGAAATCTATACAATAATTTATGTTAACTATACATAAAGAATAAACTAAAATCTGAAGTCCCAAACATCGATGGTGGTTGCGATCCCTCCCTACCATATTCTGCATAATTCATACATGTACGATTTACAACATATAATTTAAAAAATTCACTCATACGAAAAGAGAAATAAAATAGTCGCCATTTATAACATGGAAAACACGAAACCTGATGCTCTCGAAGTATGATGCTCTTGTGAGGGCATGTACGGTTTGTCATAGTGTTGGAATGGAGACATCAACGAGAACAAGTTGATTGTTTCATCAAAGAAATTAATTGTATTTTTGACTTTTATCCTCATACAGTAAGGTAAGTCTGTTGATCGTCTAATTTCATCCATGATGTTCCTTCCTTGAAGAATCGTATCCACCTATACGAATATGATAAGAATAAGTTAATAGAATATGATAAGAATAAGTAGATTTTTTTAACATACCATGCGTCTTTCTGCTGGTATGTGTGGTCGGTAGGCTATTGTAGGAGGAGGAATCTCTGTCTGGATCCACCTTCTCGTTATATTCCAATACCATTGCGTGAAAACATCGGTATTAGAATCCGCGTGCTCAAGAACAACTGCGACTTCCATGCCATCCCAACGATCCGCGTATTGTCGATGTATAGTAGATCAATTTAAGATGTTAGTATTTCGTGTCTTATTACGTCGAGATACAACATTTATCCTCTCAACTGAAGCAGGCGTATGTTATCGCATCCCAAACTGACGCATCACACGATCAGGTAGGCGCATAACTACGATATTGTAACATATTAGTGGCACTCAACTCGTCCAAACAACTTGACCACTTCTGCAAATTTGATGTAATTGTGATATTTCTCCATCAACATATGGTGTCCAGTTCATCTGTATTTATTAAATAATGTTATATAAGTTGTTTCAAATTTATAAAAATAGATAAATATCCTGAATTTTTACCTGATGAGCTTGTTGTGTATCCAACTCATTACGATAAAATACCAGTGTTGCAGTATGAGCATTCTCCTTAAAACTTCGCACTCCTATCCACTTCAAGGCTAATGCACCTCTGTTGATCTGTGCACCAGCGCGTACCATTGGTCTTCCGATATGGACATGCTCCCCATACCCAAACCTGTATTTTAAAATATTAAATGACTAAATCAAAATAATGCTATCGAGAACATGAGACATGTGGAATATTCTGCATACCTGTAAAATTGAGAAGAAGCTATATAACCTCGACGTACCGATCTTCACCCCTATCCAGCTCCGAATACATATGCGCTAAAGCAGCCGCACCCCAAGCGAGTTGAGCGTAATCTTCCAGTTCACATAAATATAATAGGTATCTAAAAAAATAGATTAAGCGATATTTCTAAGATCACAATAAACACAGGAGAAAATTAGGTTCGAATTAATAGTGCATACCTTAGAGGCACCATATCTCCGCTGCTATCTGCAAGAACACTGCATCCTATATGGTATAAAATAAGTGCTCTAACCGTACGAGTCGCTTCCTGTTCATATTCAATACCCAGCAACGGATGTTCCTGACTAAAGAAGACGTCGCGTATCCATGACAGTTTGATTTTTCCACTCTTTATCAGACTGGGTATTACTCCTAACAAACTCAAGTACAGTGCATCCCATCCACTTGTCAGAGTATCTAGACCAGTGACAGGCTGACCATCAACTCTCAACCCACTAATTAATCACATGTCCTGGAAAGTAATGGGTGGCTTCCTCAAAATGTAGGTGAAATGTGTGTGTCTCATGTCTCCACCGCTCCAGCAAACTAGTCAGTAATGAAGGATCCATTTGGACTCTTCTCATGTTCACCACGCATGAGAAATCCGATGCTTCTAACAATCATTCATTACTACACACTTCTTGTCAGAAATGTTGTTTAGTAACTCATTATGTTCAACAAATCGAATCTGTAAAAAATGTTGAACAAAAAAAATAAGTAAAAGTATAAACCAAACAAAAAATTTAAAAAAATTACTTAATTACTTACCGAGCTAGTAGGTTGTGCTAAGCGATGCTCATTCTGCATATACAATATTGCTTTTGTAATTTGTGATCAAATATATGGGGTATCTCCTCCATCGGTTCTTCTTCAGCATCCTCATTATTAGCATAATATGAATTTCCCTTTCCTCGTTTTTCTAAGGCTAGAACTAGTGAAGCATATCCAAAATCATGACAACTACTACTACCTATGTTTTCTTCTAATGTTTTAAGATTCATTTTCAGACTCCTCACTTTCTTCTTCAGATATTTCTGTCACTAATTCATCTTCAACATTTACTTGTGAGGATCCCTTGATATCCTCAAACATAGTCTCATTTATTGGCGTGAATAATTTACATCTTTGTCAGGTTAAATAAAGAAAATATAACATTTTTTCTTAATTTAAATGTGATTATTTTACCTCGATGATGACGGTATATTTTCCATAGCAAAAGGGGTAGCTTCTACGAAAAGATGAATAAATCTCACATTGATGATTGAACTCAGCATTGCTAATGTGGATTCATTATCACGAATTGGTACTGCAAAGAATGTTGATCCCTCATACAACCATTTACACGTTAATATAAGTATATATTGGTCAAGTCACAACGCGTTCCACTTCATCAAATTAGCTCACGTGGAAAAGGATCAATTTTGAATAGCATTTGAGATCATTGACGGAACAACATTGCGATAAGTTTTCTCTTACTTAGGCATATATAGAATCTCTGAATATTTCTTGTATGTGCTATATTTGTCTTAATAGAAAGAAAGAAAGAAAGAGAAATCAACTTCTACTATCTATTTGTGCATAAGCATAGGATCTTCTCTCTCTTAGTTTCACCTGCATTAAAAAGATCACTAATTGTTTGTCGATAAAGATAAAATCATGATTAAATTAGACAAATATCAACTGTTCGTAAAAAAAATCTAAAGCTAAAAAGGATTGTTTGAAAACTTGTGTGTTGCACTCTCTAACAATCTCACAAGCACATGTATCCTTAGGAGCAGAGCCCAAATTCTAGGTTCGTAATAGTTCTTTGAAACCCACTTTGCTAAGTACACTCGTCCCTGAGGTGTTTAACTAATAGTGACGAGGGGTTTAAGATCCATATTGATCTAAGAAAGGCTTGCAGCCTACTTACCCTCTGACTGGCCTCAAAACCAGGGGGGAAGGGGGGAAGGGAAGGGGAAGCATTGTCGTACTCATAGATTTCTTAGGAAACGTAAATTTTGGATTCTTGTGTGTTTAACTAAAATCTAATTTGTTTGTTGTTTGTATTGTGATTGATTGGCAAGTGGATACTAGGGGAAATCTCATACTTATCCCATTTAATTAAACATATAATCACCTCTTAGGCACATGGCTAAAGAACCAACCTCATTTATAACTATCATATAACAATTAGAATGCATGGCAAAATGACAAGAGACACAAGAGGCTTTCCTTCGACAATTACAAAAACATCAAGGAATAGCACCAACTCCAGGCATCGCATCAGACTACTATGAACTGATCGAATTCATACAACATGTAGCTCAAACTCAAGAGGTCCAAAAGCAATTTGTTAAAATCTCTTCCCAATTATCTTCTCAACACAGCTACCTGCTCATACTGTACAGTCTGATATTTCTGCCAATGTCACTCACCTGCTAGTTGGTCACAACACAATCACCCAATCACAAACTACCCTACCTACATCCACCGAAGATATACAAACATCCGAGAGAGAGACCACACCACCAGCAATACAAGATCACACATCAGATTCCTTCATCTTTTTAAATCACGGAATAAATCCTAATAACTTGGAAACACATGAAGATCTTTTGGATAATTACGATATTTCTAAGAGTGACATGTCGTATTTTGATCTTGATGATGGATATTGGAATAATAAAGAGAGAGACATGACTAATGCACAATCCACACCAACCTTCAATCAAGAATATGATACGCAAATAGGATCCACTTCAATATGGAAAGATGAATCGTCGTACTCAGTAATTAATCTCCAATCCCTTTCTTTCGATAAGGAATCACTTCTAGATCCGGAAAAATACATGTTACCCGACCATACAAGGATTAAAATAAAGGAAACCCTTAAACCACTCTGGGGGATCGATTGTTTACCATAGATGATCTTCATTGGCATAATCCACTCACGGTGATCATATTTCCTCCAGAGGTGGTCGATGATGAGGAGCACTTTACTAACCATAATCCAACACATGTGCCATCTCATCTTCCTACAACTTCACCACAAATTTGTTGCCCACAATGGATTGATCAAAGTGTCGAGGTATCTACTACGAAAGAAGTCATTTGGGATGATGATGATTTAAAAGAAGAAGATATTTTCCCATTTATTTTTAAGGACAAACCTTACTTAGTAGATCAAAAAGTTTTAATGAACATTGATCCACCAATTTTCGATCTATCCGAACCTGATCCCGACCTATCATATCAATTTGAAGACCCTGTGAAGAAATTGACCACACCGTTTCCAATCTTGATTTCTTCATCATACCAACACCACCTAACACCTTCATATTTATCATTTCATCAAATATGAACACACATAAGGTTATCAATTAGGTGTTCGGTCCCTTTATATGATTCTAAAACCGCATGGACAATATCAACACAATTTATCCAATACAGATGCCATGCTAACAAAGAATATTAGGTATACCTAACATTGATGCCCCGCTAGGGACGTTAAAACCAGTACACACTTCTTATATTGGCTAGTTTCTTCTCACAACAACTCAAATGTCCTAAAACTACACATTAAATAAGCACGAGGGAGATCTTACATTAAGAAAAATAAACAAACAAATAATAAGAAACATTCTCTAAATGTCTACCCACACCCACCGTCTTATGATTCTCCATCCAGTTTATTACATTTGCATTTACCATGAGGGCATGGTAAATCTTAAGCATGGGAGGACACTACTAAAAAAACTTCGCATTTTCCATGCATATTGCATCACATTTCGGAACTCATTTGCATGTTTTTCATACATCAACTCTCTAAGTTCACATATAGCCTCACCAATAAATACAACATGAAGTATGAGATTTGAATTGATTCTGAGCTTACAATGCTTGCGACTCTCTTTTGTCCTTTTACATTAAAATCAAGTGACTTCGCCTCGATTCAATTTTTAACGCTTGGTATCAATAATGAACTCAGATATTATATATTAAAAAGATCAAGAGCATTGTACCGCGATGCTAACTTGACATACAAAAGGCTAAGGGGGTCTGATGATGGTTGTGCTCAGAGTTTGTGAGATGGTGAGCTTATCATGAAGTAGATGAGTAGGAAGTGTTTCCACCAAATATATGTGAGGAAGAGAGTCCACAATAAAACGCAAGGGAGTGTTCCCAACTGGTCAAGCAATTGTCCATTATGCACAATTATTGTACACACTTGAAACCTTCAAACACAAGCCTCTTGCTTGCCTTTCCACATACTTCTCAAATCCACCACTTCTTTAAAATTCTTCCATTAATAATCCGTCTTCTTTCATTTCATTCAACTTTTTTGTCCATCTTCTTCTATTATGCATCAAAAGAGAAATATTCTTCAAGATTCTATCCTCCATTTACAACAAAATACATGTCCTTTTATGTTTCCAAGTCCCAAGAGAAAGTATTAAAGTACATTGGTTCTCTTGAAAAGTGAAGAGAGATATTGCAAAAAAGGAGAAAGAAAAAAGAAGAGGAAGAAGTACTGCAAAAAAAAGAAGTATAGCGAAAAAATATTGCAAAAAAGAACAAAAAAGTGAAAAAAAAAAGAAGAGAGAAAAAAAAAGAAGAAAAGAGAAAGAAAAGAAGAAGAAATCAGGAGAACCATTGTGCGAAAATTATTTTCTCATGACCATCATATGCCATCTATATATTTCTCTTCTCTAAATTTATCTTAGAATGATCAATATTGTCACATATTAGACCTCACTCATGTCTTTCTATAAATTTAAACCTAAGTAAAGTCATCTCCACCAAATAAGCCTTAACCTAAATACTCCACAAATTAACCCATTATTTTTCTTGTTGGCCAGTTGGAGGAAGTTGGGTTGAGTGTTATTTTAATTATGAAGCTGGAGCTTGTAATAATACTCTGAGTCTTCATCTCAGGCGTTTCCTGGCTTAGTGTATCAGAGCTAGAGGATTGTGGATGAAAGCACTTAGTCAATTCAGTACATTTGACACTTGAGTCTATCCTCAGGTCTAATGACACTACTGATGCTAGGTATTACTTAATCCAAATCAAGCAAGTCTCTACATTATCGTGTCTTGAGGACACTTGAGATGACTAATCATTATAGGAAGAGATTCATTTGTACTCTTGAACTTTATGAAATAAAGGATACTTTTTTAACCCTCGGAGGTTATGCTCTACCTAAATGTCTACATTGGAGTGTTGAGATTCTCCATTTATATTTTGCTAGGGACTAGCAAATCTTAAGCAAAAATACACCGGTCCACAAAATTAAACACATATTTATGCCATGAATTTTCGATTCATTATTGAGTCCTTATCACACCGGTCCACAAAATAAAACACATATTTATGCCATGAAATAAATCAAGGGAAGTGCATTATCTGTATCATGTATTAGATATTTCATGACTACCGTAAGTAACATACATTAACCATTTTTCCCTCTTCCAGCATCTAGCAATAGTTTCAAGATGTAACGATTTTCAAATTAATTATAATATATTCCTTCATTTTTCCAGATAATCATTTATATTCTTAGCAACCTCTCTTGTGTTCCTATCCCTCAAGTACTTTTTAGCATTACCTTGAAGCTTGACTCTCAATTAATATCTTATCAATTATTATGTAGTGAACTTACACTATGAGTTGAAATTGATTGAAGTAGCTAATGTTGGTAAAAATGGTGGCCCCATATTTTTATTGTTATTTTCATCATGATATAAAAAATAAAATTGATGAAAGGGTGGCAACGTTAGTGGGGTATTAGAAAAGGGGTCACTAATGCATTAATGTAAAAAGGCATGAGATGCCTTTATGAAGAGATGCCAAATTAGTTGGTGTTTTTTATCAAGAGGTGCAATGCTAATATGAAGAGGTGCCAAGTCAGTTGATGATTTTATCAAGAGGTGCAATACTAATATGAAGAGGTGCTTACGTTAAATTTGAAAAGATGCATCCCTTGGTAGGAATGGCTACGATTTGTGTATAAATACCACATGGGAGAGGGACTTTGGGGATCATTCCATCACCATATGATTCCATTATCCAACAATTGGTTTCCAGAACTTCTCCTATTCCTAGTCTCTAGCATTCATTCTCCTCATAATCACCCCATCCATTCTTATAATCCATCTTAATTGTTGACGAGAGAACCAAAGCAGTTTCGTCAACTTGTGCATTCGAACCCCCAGTGAATCCGACTCCTGAGGCTTCACCCCGAGTGCCGCTAAAAATTATCCAACACCGTAAACGTCCGCCAACTATCATTTCCTCGGACCCTCTGTGAATCTGATTCTAGAGGCTTCCTCCCGAGCCGTCGATCATCATATTTTATCTTGCTTTTATTTTATTATTTTATATTTTTATATCCATCTTATTTTATTATCTTCACTTTCATGCATTTATTCGCCAAGACTATCGCGATGATCTGTATCTAACGATGATTATCCTCGACTCTTGGAGATCTGGGACGTGACACGAGGTTCGAACTTGATCCGCGGTTGTAATTGCATCCAACTCGCCTCGCCAGGATATCCAAATTCGCGAAGAGTTAGCGCGTATGAGTCTAATTGGAGGTTGCCTCATAGAAGGGGAGTGATCAGCACTTGCCGACCTGCATTATTGTCTCCAACTTTCATTTCAATTTTTGTTATTCAAATAATTTGCAACAAACTCATCAATTTATAAAAGTATTTTTACTTGCAAAATAAAGTGTAGAATCTTCCTGTCCTTGTGGATTCGACCCTGACTTACCCTATACTTTACCTTGTGCATAATATAGTTAAGTTTGGTAATTTATTTGTTCGAAGTGTATTTTTGCGGGTTCACAACGACTACCCGACGTAAAAATCGAGTACTTAAACCCTCGAAAATACGCTCCAACAAACAGGAGATCAGTGGCTTCAGATACTCGAGTGAGTAAATCAATGTATGTTAATTGACATTGTAATATAACCATACGTTTCTTGCCCCCAATATATTCTACGTGATCATTAAAGACATGAACCTATCCACCCCAATATAATAAGACATGAGCGATGTTGGATGCCATCTATACGAATCAAATACATTATTTTATTAGTTTATTTGAAATAAGGGAATAACAATCATTTACATTTCACTCAGATGCCATCTCTACTATTTGATTAATTAATTGATAAAAAATGTTATTTGTTAATAAGACATGCACGAGTCTTATCATTCGGATGCCATCTCTATATGCAAGGATGCCTTGCAGAATTGAAAGATATATGTACATGTAATCCGGTATATCTACACTTAGAGATGGAATCTAAAAGTCCGGTCTTAGGAACTCATCGGTGCTCACTACAGTGAGTCATGCAAGTGTTGTATACAGACCCTCCCGGCGCTCGATTCCAAATCTAAATGAGAGTAATTATAACGTGACTAAGTCCATACACAACTATAGGAGGATTAAATGATAATAAGGTGTTTAGCCTTAATCTATTTATTATTAAAATTAATTTCTAAGTTCTATTTAAATTTCTTTTTTTTTCAACTTTTGTAGGGTAGATCTTCCTAAAAAATTTATAACACAAATGATTGTAACGGTAATACATAAAAGATTTAATTTGAATGTATATCTAAATGAACTAATTTTCTTTAGATATATCTAATTTTGCACATCTAATTAATGATTACAGTCACAAAAAAATAATACATGTAAATTTACCTGAAAGATGTGTGTCTTCAAATAGAAATGTTATCTGAAAAGAAAAGAATATAATCCAATATCCGCAATATTATATCGCCTTCGCTGATAAAAACCTGCAAAAAAACACGAAAAATGTCTACAAAAAAGATCTTATTCTTACTCGAATAAGAATAGCAGCTTGAGAGAGACGAAATCGCGCTTCAGAATACGGATTGAGAGAAATGAGAGAAGAGGAGTAAGAGAGGAAGAAGTAGAATGAGAGAGGGGATAGGCATGTGAAAATGAGGAGAATGGGGGAGGTATTTATAAGAGATTTGGGAGAGGGGACCGTTGGCAATTTTCCAATAGCCACCTCCCAAATCAGCACATGAGGTGTCGATTTGGAGGAGAAACCCCAAATCGGCATCTGAGGTGTCGATTGATACATATTTTTTTAAATAAAATTTAATCATACCTATTTAATTAATTTCGATTTTTTATATAATTATTTTAAAAAACCATGTTAATTCATCCTAATCAATATATATCTTCTTTAACCTTTTGAGCATGTTTTCAAAAGTTCGTGAAGATTATAGTGCTCCTGAGTTCGTGAGACGAGATAATCGACAGTTTAGACCAAGGTCCTTGAAGATTTTTGAATCAGAAACCTCCATTCTCACTAAACCTGCACTTATTCTCGCTTACCTAAGTTGGTCGGTAGAAGATTAATGTGAGCCATTTTATAAAGAATATGATTTTATTGGGATTATCTGTATATCAATTTCATTTGTTGCTCTCATTAATTTTCTTTTATAAGCATAATCCGAAGTTGTTTTGCCCTTTTTAATAAAATATAGGTATCATCATTAGTCTACTATACTCAACTTTCACTACAACATAACTCCATTTTAGGGACGGGACAAACGATGGTCAAGTAGTAACTGTCCCGTCTGTATTCAGACGGGATGGCCAAGATTCACTTGTCCCGCCTATTGTTGGAAGGGACAGTCCAATCACCACCATCTCTTACAAATGGCATACATAGGACAATGAGAATAATGATCGTACCGTCTGTACATGTATGGGGCGATAGCTATATGACCGTCGCTTCATGGCTTAATCCGGCTGAAAGGTTGCTAAAAATGTCGTCCCACCTGATATGCCATCCCTTTCTAGATGAAAATTATGTCCATGAGGACTTTATGGGATGGTTTTTACCATCCCGGATAGCCATATGTGCCCGTCCTGTTAATGATTGCATGTTTTCTAGTAACACAGAGGCAAAGGGTGCAACGTCCGTCGCATCTGGTTAATCTAGCTCTCTGCTTCAGAGAAGGGCTTCTAGATGGGTTTATATGGAATAGTTCTAACCATAGAATAAAGGCTTTTGTGAACGTCTTATTCACTTGATATGTTGGAAGCAGAGGGGATGGTCTCTACACCCATCCCGCATGATCTCTCACCTATTGAAAAATGGCAGGCTTCGTTGAGGAAGGGATGGTCATTCCTGCAACCGTCCCGCATGAGTTTTCACCTACTGAAAAAGAAGGCAGGCATGGCAGTGGACGAGACGGTCTTATTTAGGCCGGGTCCGGGTCCCCGATCCTCTTATAGTAGACGGTCGTAACGACCATCCCATCTAGTCGAATCATTGAAACCCCTAATTCCCTCGATGCCATGCCACATTGGACCCTAACCTCACACGCCCATCGCTGCCGCTCACGACTTGCCTTGCCCCCACGCGTGCCAATAGTCTTCTCCCTCTGCCACATGATCATGTTTCTCCCCTTACGATCCTCTTCTTCCTCGTCATCTATTTTTCAGTAGGTGGTCATGGGACAACTCTTTTCCTTCTCCACGTTATGTCCGTCATCGAATCCATTGGTAACTATCATTGAGTTTATTTAGATGTAATATACAAGCACATGATTATAATTGTATACTCTATCTTTGTTAGTTGAATGATTGCAATGCATCTTCTCAACGTGCTTATATGCACACGATGATTCCTTCTCTACATTTATTTGATACCCTATCTTTGATACTCTATCATATTTATTTGATATTTGTATATGATTCCTTCTCCACATGATTATGTGCACATGTTTATATGGGAAATGATATTTGTTGATCATAGAAAATGATATATATATTGGATTTTTGTATGATTGCTTTGTAGGTGTTGATATAGGAAATTATGTTTGATATATAATTGTAAGATTGACAATGCTACGAATGAGATTAGTAACACCAATTAGGGTTGCTATAGATTGAGTTAGTTAGGTAGTCCTAAGGTATCTTTGAATCGGTGATAATATGATTGTCATTTGATTTAATGCAGAAGTATGGATAAGTCTTGGATGAACAAGAGATACGATGACTTTCAAACATATAAGAATGTAGTAAATGGGTTTTAGACTGGGCATTCCATGTTGAACGTTTGAATAGAAGATCAAGTGTAGTGGTGATAAAATAAACTATCCTTATACGAGACGTAAGAATAGTCGAATCAATGATTGAGATCAGATTTATCAACACCTAATCAATTAAAAATAATTGCAAGAAGAATCATTGTACAATTTGTAAATAACAACACTTTGAAAAAGCCACAAAGCTCAACTTGTCAGATCAATATCTTCTACACAAAAACTCGAAATTAATCAAACTCACTTTCATTGTACTTCAAATTAAATAATCTTTAAAATGAAAGTGGTTTCACAAAAATCAGAGTTAAAGTGTGAACTGTGGCTTTTTAAGGTGTTATTATATATTATACATATGCAAATATATTTATATTTACTTTCTTTGTATTTTTGTATATATTGTACTTTTAACTATTTGTATATATTGTGTTTGACTTATATAAAATATACATAAAAATTACAAAATCAAGAACAAACCAAAATAATTTCATGTACATATTGTATTTATATATCACTATGTAGTGAAATACACCTATTTATTTACCCAAATAAATTATTCCGCAAAAATAAAATAAATATATAATTAAAATACTTGTAAAATGTTGTAAATTAATAAATTATAAAATTATATGTATATTTGTAAAAATAATAAATTAAAAATTATAGTGTTGTATACATAGGTATAAATACCTATAAATAACATATTTTATTTATTTCCACCCTTGTATATATTTTACTAAATTTATTAAAAATCACCATAAATAAGTTAATTAAATTACTAACATTTTCTCTTTACACTATTTTTTATTTTATATTCATTTTCTATTTTATTTTATTTTTTTTCTCATTTTTATCCTTTTGTTGTTTTCTGTTTCTTGTCTTATTCACTACGCATTGTGATTGGTTGAGCCTGGGTCTATTGACCCGGGTCAATTCCCCAATCCCCATCGCTTCCCACGCTTAGGAATGTCAATCTGGGTCTACTCATTGGGTATCCGACCCGAATCCGATCCATTTTAAAACCCGAAACATGTCCCAATTATTATCGGATGGGTTTGAGTTTTAGTACCCATGCAAGTATGGGTTCGGATTTGGGATTTTCTCGTGGATATCCAAATCCGAACCCGCCCCAAACCCGATACACACATATACATACATATATATATACATGGATAAAAAAATGATGGTTGTAATAGAAAATATAAAAAAATAAGAATCATATAAAGAGAATATAAAAGAGGAAATGTTAGTGATTCACGTCACTTAATTGTAATAAATAGAATATAAAAATAACAAGAAATATAATGTAATTTCAAATAAAATTAGAAAGGATGTTGGCATGTTGCTTAATGGCAATTAGAGTCCATGATTCACGTCATTGGTAGTGGATGCTATTAGGCGGCGAGATAAAACATTAAAACAAGGGTTTTTATCAGTTGTGCCCCTCCGAGATATCGCAATATCAGTTATGCCCCTATCTTTTTGGTAATATCAGTTGTGCCCCCGACTTCTTGCCAATATTTCACTTGTGCCCCTCAGAGGGGCATAACTGATAAAAGATTTTTATCAGTTATGCCCCTCTGAGGGGCACAAGTGAAATATTGGCAAGAAGTCGGGGGCACAACTGATATTACCAAAAAGATAGGGGCATAACTGATATTGCGATATCTCAGAGGGGCACAAATGATAAAATCCCTTAAAACAATTATGCACGAAAAGTTGGAATTTGGAAATCGAAAGGTCACGGTCCTTATCTCACGGATTCGATCATCTTCCCTCGAGGTTCCTCAGAATCGTCTTGGACTCACATATTCGTAAACCTGCAGGATCGAATAAGCGCGAGTCACGAGTCTCGCGACTTCTCTTGTTTCTTCTTTGAGTAGTCTATCTGAAGTGGTCATCGTCAGTCATGAGTTCCTATGGTCTTATCTCGTGCGTTGTCAACTTCCGTGTGGATCGTGCACCGCCGTGCAACTGTGCCAACCTTATTTATATGCCCTATATTTTCATGCGCAGTTCGACGTTGCGAACTTGCACACCTCTAGCGGCCATATTCTCTTCATATTTACTAATATTGATTTGATTCAAAAATTAATGGGTAGTAATGGCCCATTGATTTTCCTTTGAAGGCAAAAGAAATCCAATAAAAAGCCAACTCCTCTCCGCTCACGTCACTTGTTGTTGGCATCTTTTTTAGAGAGAGAGAAGAGAGGGAGAGTTAGATAGAGAGAGAGAGAGAGCGATCTCACTGGGAGATTATTCTTGCCGTGGGGAATGCCTGCGTCGACTCAGGGGAGGAGAACGACGGCTCGGATGCAAAGAGAAGATGTAACAGTGACTAGTAGATACAATTCATCGACCTTGAGGTATGTGTCGAACACCGTAGGAATATTACTAAATGATGAATCGACATATGACTTTCGTCAATAACTGTGATAAGCATTTACTTAGCTCGTACAAATACAAACTCAAAATGTATGGCTTAGGATTTTAAGTATCAGCAAAAGTCCTATCCGAGTTACATGTTGCAAGCGTATGTATCGACTAGGATTTATAAATGTATGCATCGATTTCGCTATACCCATACTCGTAATGACTTGAGTTTAAACAAGAAATTCAAATATAAGTGTCGGTTTGAAGGTTAATAACTATATGCAACAACTATATTTGAGAAATGAATATACATGTACGGTGTATGTATGTCGGATTTACAAGATATGACGATTATGATCCTAATTGGAGTAAGAGATCAAAATACTAATGTTGATCCATAGGATTTGTGCTATACCATTGCCATCTATATTTTGGAGACATATCTGAAGATTTGATTATCGCATGGCTACAGTTTTTCATAGACATTGGATCCGTTATTATTGGGAAAAGGAAATAAAGATGAAATAATATTGTTTTGTATAAAAAAATTGTGGTTCCAATTTGCTGTGAAATCAAGAAACGTAGAAGGCATTGCTCACATGTTTCCCTTCTGGTATTGATATACGAGTTTTCTATATACGTAATCTTGCAAATTCATATTTGATGTGTTTTGATTAAAATTTGAATTATAATACATGCAAATCTACACTATATTATATCCCCATATTCATGTTGTGAAAATTCATATTATATTCTGTAGTCATGTTATGTGGCATGTTCATGTTATAAAAATGGATATCCTCGTTAAGGTGGATCTTCATAGTGGATCTATATCCTAATGTTATAAACAAAGATAGATCTTATTGATTTGGTAAATTACAAACTTTTCTTATAATCATTGGTCTCAATTGTTCATGTCGTTATTTAACAAAAACAATATCAAGGAATTGAAGAAGCAAGTGAAAAGCTCATTTTATGATCTCATTTCATCTACGAAGTGGTGATTATTGAAGCTAACAAGTCATATAAGTTGACAGTAAGATATTGAATTGCATTGTTCATATGAACTACTATGGCATTGAAAAGAAACGATATTAAAGAATTACAATATCTTTATTATGAGTAATGGCACGATAACGATAAACGGAGCTAAGTGCTACACCTAATGGTGGGAGCCACCTCTAGAGTCCAATTATCGTAGGCTTAAAGGGGCCAACGTCTTCCGGGGACGTACGGTTCAAGGAACCGATTGAGGCAAAAGATAAGTCCTCTACAGATGTAGCTACACTGTCAAGTATGTCATGTTCATGGACTGCTTGTGCCAGCGGTAAAGCCACCAAAGCCAGCAAAGCCACCAAAGCCATTAAGGATTACCAATTAAGACAACTTTAACTATTAACCAAACCAACGGTATGTGTACAGTTTCTGAAATTGTTAAGGCATATGTGTGCAAATATGGCCAAGTAATGTTATTATGCAAGTGTTATGATTGTTCAGGGGTATATATGCAACTACAGAAAAATTATGAGGGTATAAGTGAAAATTATGAAAATGTTATGGCGTATATGCAAATATGACAAACTTTAAGAGTATATATGAAATTGTTGCTTTAATGGATGGATCCGGAAGGAGTTCCCATTGTATACATGTTTACTTTAATTATGAGTATCATAGAGATAATATATGAGAACGGGTACATATTATCTGCGGTAAGATAATAGTGTAACTCGTATTGTTGTTTTGGTTAAGATATTGCAGGTAAGAGTTTATGTTATAATGGTTTAAAGTAGCATAGGGAGACTTATTTGCCACGCTAGCCGGCTTGACCCCAACTCGGCACATACTGAGCGTTAGCTCATAATATGTGATGTTGTTTTTTCAGGAGAGCACGAGTTGTGATATAATTTCCAGTTCAAGGAGAACTATTGTCACGTGAAGTTGAACCGGTACGGACTATGAATGGATTGTTATGAAGGGATGTCATCATGCCCACTGGAACATTGTTGTGCTATTTTATTTCGTAGTTCTTTTTGCAATTTCCTTGTTGGAATGTAATATGGAACTCTATAGAGTAATGGACTTATTTGAGAATGATTATTTTCTCTGCTCATTGAATATCATGCAAGTGTTCGGTAACGGTTCGGTCGTGCAATCTATAATTGCATGCTTCCGCCGGTCGTCACGACTAGTTCCGTTACATTCTGCATCTAAGGTAAGCATCCCATTGATCTTACCTTGTTAAATAAGATTGCAATAGATAATGCGTAGATGCATTTAGGATTACAACTTTTTAAATTTAAATGTATGGTTATATTTATTTATGTATGTTTATAATCTTTGAATTTGAATATGCACTTGAATGTTTACATGCGTTGCAAATATTTTCATTTTATTGTATAGATTGTTGGCTTGATCGATATGGAGATGTCTATGCAACATGAAAATGATGGTGGATCATCATTACAAGAGATAAATGAGATACTTCTTTGTTCAATCCTATTGAATCATCTACGATTACAATAAGGAAAAGGAAACGTACATTTAAAGTATGGAATCATTTTGCTATGATAGAGACGAATGAGGTTGAAAAGATTGTATGCAACTATTGTAAGACAAGGTTAGGGATGGATCAAAAAATGGGACAAAACATTTACACAATCATCTTGTTATTTATCCTAAAAGAAAAAACAAGGATATTAAAGAATAATTTCTTGTTGCAAATCAAAAGAGGCCAAACAATGTTATTAACAGCTATTATTTTGATAAAGAGAAGTCAAGGAAGATCTTGCAGAAATGATCATCATGCATGAATATCCATTGAATATCGTCGAACATGCGGGATAAAAAAAGTATAATGCTGACCTTCAACCACTTTTCAAGCTTATCTCATGAAATACAATTGCTAGTGATATACTCAAGATATATGCAGAGGAAAAGGATAAAGTAACACATTTCATGCCGAATAATAAAAGTCGAATTGCAATTACTTCATATTTGTGGGCATCAAATAAACAAAAGATATATGGTTATTACTTGTCACTTTATTGCTGACTCTTGGACACTGCAGAATAAAAATTTGAGGTAATTACTAATTATTTAATTGCTTAAATTCTGTTTGCTCATGTTTATTTCATATGATGGTTAATTTTTATAATCTTTTATTGTAGATTTGCTTATGTTCCATGTCCGCATTCTTTAGAAGCATTATTTAATGTCCTAACTGAATCTTTATTGGACTTCAATATTGACAGAAATTTATCGTGCATTATACTTGATAATTGTTCCACAAATGTTGCATTAGTCAATATCCTATTGGAAAAAATTCCTCATATTTATATTATGTGGTGAATTATTCCATAAGCGATGTTGTGCACATATCCTTAATTTGATTGTAAAGGATGGTTTAGAAACTATTACAAATGAAATAGAGAAAATCAAAGATAGTATTGTATTTTGGATAGCTACATCAAAAAGAGAGGAGATGTTTGAGGAAGGATTGAAGCAGTTACAAATTGCATGCACTAAAAAGTCATCATTGGATTGTAAAACTAGATGGAATTCCACATTTCTGATGCTTCAGACTGTGATTATATATAAAGATTTTTATTTCATAGATTAAAACAACGTGAATCTATGTGCAAGTGTTTACCTTGCGAAGATGAATGAGAGATGCCAAAGGTGATATGCAATAAATTGAAGATCTTTTATAATGTGACAGAGTTATTTTCTGAAACAAAACATCCAACCACTAATATTCTATTTCCGAGAATTTGCGAGATAATTGTTGCATTACAATAACGGCTCATCGATCCAAGAGACATGATTAGAGCAATGGGATAATGGAGAAATTTAATAAGTATTGGGGAAATGTTTGTGGCGTTATGCGTTAGGAGTTGTACTTGACCCTCGGTACAAGATTAAGCTATTGGAATGGTATTTTCGTTTAATTTATGAGACTGAATCTTCTAATGAATTGTCAAGAATTCGTAAGATATGTTATGATTTGATTTTAGGATACTAATATCAAGAAGGATCAAGGAAGGATAACAATGGGGATGTGCTGTCACAAAATAATGAATCTTTTGACCTTGATAATGACTTAGACCCCTCTCTTGATAATGACTTAGATCCCCTCTCTAATTTTGAAAAGTTTGTTAGTAGTGAAACAACCATTATAAATTTGAGGTCGGAATTGGATCATTATATGGAGGATGGAATTTCACCAAGATCTCCTACCTTTGATGTTGTAATGTCCCGGGCTTAGGTTCCCGGTCCGTTATCGAGGAAAACGGGCCCTGACAACTTGTTGGATTCGAGCTCAAATAGACCCGTTGGCAACCACCCAAAATGCTTAAGCCCAAGTTGTCAAGTAGTAATCCCCACCACTTATAAACTATACCAACACTTTGTGAGTTTTAGGTATGGCATTATATTTGGGGTTGGGGTGCTACAACCTCCCCTACTTATATTCGCAACATCCTCGTTGCGACATGACCCATCATTTATTCCCAGTGATAGCGACGGCTGCACGCTTCAGGTAGCCATTTCCTCCTACCTCTTTGTAGGGGTGGCTCCACCTCTCGGATAGCCCTTTCCACTATCAGAGGAAAATTGACTCTGATACCATTTGTAACGTCCCGGGCTTAGGTCCCGGGTCCGTTATCGAGGAAAACTGGCCCTGACAACTTGTTGGGTTCGAGCCCAAATGGACCCGTTAGCAACCACCCAAAATGCTTAAGACCAAGTTGTCAAGTAGTAATACCACCACTTATAAACTATACCCACACTTTGTGAGTTTTAGGTATGGCATTATATTTGGGGTTGGGGTGCTACAACCTCCACTACTTATATTCGTAACATCCTTGTTGCGACATGACCCATCATTTATTCCCACTGATAGCGGCGGCTGCACGCTCCGGGTAGCCATTTCCTCCTGCCTCTTTGTAGGGGTGGCTCCACCTCTCGGATAGTCCTTTTCACTATCAGAGGAAAATTGGCTCTGATACCATTTGTAACGTCCCGGGCTTAGGTCCCCGGTCCATTATCGAGGAAAACTGACCCTGACAACTTGTTGAGTTTGAGCCCAAATGGATCCGTTGGCAACCACCCAAAATGCTTAAGACCAAGTTGTCAAGTAGTAATCCCCACCACTTATAAACCACACCCACACTTTGTGAGTTTTAAGTATGGCACTATGTTTGGGGTTGGGGTATTACAGATCTATTAGTATGGTGGAAGACCAATGGTATTAAGTTTCCAATTTTGCAATCCATTACTAGAGATTTTTTTGCTTCATGTATCTACAACCGCTTCTTAGTTTGCTTTAATTACAAACGAATGAATTTTAAGCACTCATAGAAGTAGACTAAAGCCTTCAACTTTAGAAGCTTTGATGTGCACACAAAGTTGGTTATGGGGTAACAAAATAGGTAAGAATTTTGATCTCCAAGTAGTTTTAAATTATTTAAGTTTTTCTATTTAAGAAAATATATAACATACTTGAGTGATTATATATTCAACGAAGACTATTGACCTTTGTCAACTTATTGGTGATGTTGTTGTTGACATTATGGAGGTAATTCTTATAATGAAACATGTAATATAATTTTTGATAAATCTAAACAAAAATGATGGGATTATTTTCTATTTTTTAGGTGGATACTAATTCTCAAAGTTAGGTCAAAAGTTTTCTTGAAGCATGTTCTTATTATAATAAGGTACCATTATGTAAATATTATCAAGTTTATTTTTTTATCTTTACTTACTTGATCTAATCAAATTGTGTTTTGTTTTACAATTTCTCTTTATAGGTAGGCAAGAGACACAAACATGTCGTACAACATGAAAGGGCATACACTCGCCTATCATAATTGTCCACAAGATTTTGAATTTCTTTAAATTACAATTGTAACATTTTCGACTTGTTGGAATTTACTTTTGTAATGTCAAGATGTTCTTCTTGAGTATCTTACATGATTACTTAATCTATGAAGTTTGTTCATGACATATGCTATTTTTTTAACATGTTAGGAGTTGCTTGTTTCTTTTTGGCTTGATTAGAGAAAGAATGTAATATAAGAAATGATCAATTACATAATCTGAATAAAATAATATATTATCAATTTATTAATCAGGAAATTATCAAAAATTGATAAGATAAATAATTTTCTGCCATCCCACATCTCATATTATTATGCATTATAAATTATATTGTTGGATTTGTAAGTCTTAGTAGTTTAAATGATGTTTATCATTGTATACGACTTGTTTTGTCTATCTTGACATGAATCTTTATTATGCCATTTACGAGATACATGGGTACCCATTGGGTACGTGGATACTCGTTGGGTAGAAGGGTACCCGCTACTAACTACCCATTTAATAAATGAAGGGGTTTGGGTAGTGGTTTTATAAACCAGTATGGGTTTGGGTATAATGGTACCCGCCCCAAACCCGACCCGCTGACATCCCTACCCACGTTGTTCGCTCGCTGGTGCCTCTTCTCCCAATTTTCCTTCACGTGTCGGTTATTAATTCTTCCAGATTTCTTCTCCATTTTGTTAGCCCTAATTCTCCTCTCCATTTCTCAGAACATTGACTCCATTGATCACGCCTTGGTTCGCGTGCATTTCAAATTTCAAATCTTGCCAGACCTATTTCTATTTATATCCATCCATCATATCCATCTACGAGTTGATCCACTTTTTGAGTGAATTTTGCGCCCGAGATCGATCCATATAGAATATCTAGGTGACAGCACTGTGATTTGCACGATTGGGAGTGTGTGAGACCTGCTCGGAGGTGTGATCCAAGCACATGGCCAGAGCGCCACCACGTTTAGGCTCTACGCTTGTCGCAATGGATCGAGGCAACCATATAACACATCCACCTTAGGGTAATTCTAGGTTAGCTTTCCATTTGATTTCGCTTTTAATTTTGTTTCTTATCTTTTGATTTTAGCTTAGATCAGATCTTCACCACCTTCCTCCGATCTTCTTGATCGGAGGTGCTCCAATCAGTTATTCCCATCTTCGACCCAACCTTCAAGCTCACCAACCCCTTCTTCATCTTCTTCCATCATCTAAACCCCCAGGTCTTCAAGGATCTGGAGAACCGATCCCCCTTCCATCCACCATTCACCGAAGTCGCTTGTCCACCATCATTTTCCCTTTCTGCATCAAATAATCGCAGCCAGAGATCCTACTCCGAGCACGCATATGATTGCAGGTCCTTGGAGCACAATTGGAGTGGAGACCAAGACCTGGAGTTTGACTTCCGTCTTCAAACCTTTGCAACTTCCAGATCCCTCACCGGCGTACATCAGACATCTTTGATCCATCTGACCGACAGAGCTGAGTTACATGAGTGTGCCAAGCCTAACAAGAGACGATTAGAGTGTAGATTGTGGAAATTTTGCTAATTCAAGCTCATCCAGCAACACCTTCAACCGGGTTCTTCCACCGCCCCTAAAACTGCACGATCAAAAACACAAACTCACATCAGATCTCGTCCATCAATAAAGCCCCAAAAGCCTGTCATAGATTGTGCCTCTAGATCGAATCCACGCCATTCGTGTGTGTCCACTTTTTAGCCATCATATCATAATCAAGGACGAAACTTACCCATTGCTCATGCCACATGGATCGATAGAACATTTGTACTTTTTCCCTTCTAGTTTTTCAATTTGCAAATAAATCCTCCAGGGACACATGTCCGTCTTTATTTAATTGAACAATTGCATTTATTTCCATATTATTTATTTTATTTGCTTTTGATTCCATTTTGAATTGAAGAGCGTGCATCGCACATGGTTTCTTGGATCTTTTGTAATAAAAATTTTGTACCTTTGTATTATTATTTCAACCTCGAAACTTAATTATTTGCATAAAAGTTAGTCCCAACACGACTCACGAGAGACAACACGTGCATTTCTTGGAAAATTGTACTTTTAACCACATACTTCTTTTTTTGTTCTTCAATTGGTCCTGTAATCAACTTTTCTTTCATTAATACCTCCCTTTAATCTGTATTTATTTTGCTTTCTAATTGCATTTAAAAAATATCACAACCTCGTTAAAAAATCCACAAAAATCATATTATGTTCTCGTTAATTCGTTCTTTCATCGTGAATTTTTATTTTGCATTTTATTCAATTTTCTTATTTTTAATAAATCAAAAACTCTAAAAATATCTTCGATTTACGTTAAAAAATCAATAAAAATATTAAAAAATTAAAAAATTTGGAAAAAATAGTGTATGTTTTTATATTTTTTTCTGTGTAAATTTCATTTGTTAGTTCCTTAATAAGAAAACTCCAAAGCACTTAAAAATTCACAAAAATTCATAGAAAATAAAAAAAATCATAAAAAATATTTTTTTAGAAAATTGAAAATTTCATCTTTCTGTTGGTGGATAATTTCTTAATTTTTTAACTTTATTTCCTATTTTAAAAATCTAAAAACATTCGCATCATTTTCTGTTTCTTTTTTTCCTATTTTTAATTATTTTAAAAATCCTAAAAAATTCTGAAAATATTTCAAAAATCATTAAAATAGTATAAAAATCCAAAAATCCAAAAACCCAAAATAATTTTAGTTTGATTTGTTGTATATTTTTGCTATATTTTAAAAATAGAAACACTTGCATTCCATTCTTTTCTCTTATTTTTAACTGTTCTTGTTTTCTTTTATTTCCAAAAATATAAAAACTTTGCAAAATATTATTTCATTAATTATTAATTTATTATTAATTTTAATTTACATTTTTTCTTTTTTATTACTGTAGAACTTTTGATATATTTACTTATTTATTTATATTTTTACTCTTATATATATAACTTTTTTTAATGGAAATTTAAATAAAAAAGAATTAACGGTGAAATTTATTATCGTTTTTTGCATGTCTACCAAAAGTTCGAGTGGGTGCGAATTCTCCCAATTTATGACCTACCATATGTCAGATACCCGTAACTCCATTGGTGAAATAGTCTCTCACTCTCTCTAAAAAATATGTTTTCTTTTACCGACACACAAAGAATATATTTTTTTGCGAATGAACAAGATATTGAGGAATTGTCCATATGTAAGATCATAATTATTGATATTTCCCTAGAATTGGAGCCTAGTACTCTATCCATTTATTTACTTGACCAAAGAAAGTGTGAACGTGAATTAATTTTCCGAAAATCAAAGCAATATTTTTACGCCAATCTAATTTTGTTTTGCTTCAGAGAAATTTGACCTTTTGATTTCAAACTTGCAAATTGGTTAGAATTTCATTTTTCAATTTCTATATTCCATATAGAAAATATATTTACAAAGTTATTCCAACTTACTGATTGGCACTAACCCTAGATTCTTCCTCCTGATTGATAAAAAATCAATACTTTTTGCTCGAGCTCCATGATGTACAATTTACTTACAACCTAAAACAAATTAAGGTACTGCGAGACAGAATAAACTATGTCGATCCAAGAGCATTTTCATTCCTATAGAAAATGATGGATGTAAGAATCCACATACGGTGATGCCCTTCAAGTCACACGTTGCTTTCTACCACATCATTTCAAACGAAGTTTTACCATAACTTTCCTCAAATTTTGAATCCATACGGAATTGATTCAATATGAAATCATGAATAGTCATTGGTTCAATTGGTACATAATAGTTCATACTTTTTATCTTTTTATCTATCGAATAACCTATAGAATAAGAATAACCCAAGAATGATCGAGAATGGTTCAAAGTTTCTTTTCCCTATTAGATTGATTTTTTAGATTTCTTTGATTATCAAGAATTCATAAGAAATCTGTCATAAATTTTAAAGAATCCCCTACGTACGGTAATATTAAATAAGGTCGTTATCAGATGTTGGATTGATAATCAAATAATGATTTAGGGAATATGGTCTTTACGTATTAATCATATACAACAAATAATTATTACAGCTAGTAATTATGGATATTTCAATATCTATATATGGATCTTTTCCACTTTTCTTTTGAATTTCGACACAAAACAAAAAGCATCATTATCATGTATAATTCAAATAAAATACACTATTATATATATATATATATGAGCCATAAAATATACCCACAAATGACTAACTTCCATGTGAATAGTATAGATCCATATTGAATAATACTCCCCTTTTGGGGGATGAAACTATTAATGCATATCCATACCCATGGAATACAGAAGGATATTCTCATATAAAAAAGCAATTTATTACATCCATCTTTGACACTTAATTACGTTTGTGATAAACCAAACGAAAGAAAGGATATAATAAATACTACTGTTGCTTTAGCTTTATCCATGTCAGTAGCATATTTCTATGCAGATCTTACCAAAAAAAGATCGAGTTATTTCAGGAAATATATTCAACCAACGTCAATACTTTTACCAATTAACATTTTAGAAGATTTCACAAAACCTTTATCACTTAGTTTTCGACTTTTTGAAAATATATTAGCTGATGAATTAGTAGTTGTTGTTCTTATTTCTTTAGTACCTTCGGTAGTTCCTATACCTGTCATGTTTCTTGGATTATTTACAAGTGGTATTCAAGCTCTTGTTTCAAATTAGTAATTAAGAAATATTATATAATAATAAAGAGTTGTTTAAAAAGTATTTATTAGAGTTAATTATGTTAAATCCTTATTGATTGTGCATTGTATAATAAACAAATACATATATTATATAAAATATAGTATCGGTCGAAATATAAGTACTCTATTACATTTCATCAAGAGGAATTGAAAATGCAGTATAGTATGATATCTCTCAAAATTCCTGAGTACTACGATATAAAAATCACTGAAAATATAAAATTAGAAAAGCATAAAAAATATAAAATTTAAAATTCATAAAAAAATAAAAAGGTAAAAATTCACAAAATTAAGAGTAGTGTACATAGAATTCCTTCTTATATTTCATTGTTTTTCATTGATTTAATAATCCTCGGGATTTTTGTAGCCTCCTTAAGTTCGATCTTGTACACTATACATGTAAATAAAATAGCAAAACTCCTTTGCCTACGTTTCTTCATTTTATTTGGCTTGAGAGTTCATCAATAATTTTTGTTGAGGGATTTTTAGGGTTGCAACGACAGTGTATTAACTTCACTAAATTAAACCCCCTGGATTTTTCTGCTCAACTTTAACGTATTGACTTGTAAATGATCTCATTTTGTTTAACTTTTATACCCTTTCATTGTCTCCAAATATCCAATAATCTAAAGGATAAATCGAGTTATTTATAAATGGGCCTAGTAGCCCATGCCAGAATAAGTGAGCCTTGGGATGGATTATGTTGGAATTTTTGTATTATTTTCGGGCCTCATCCTGGCCCATGGTCCGAGAAAAATTGGTGGGCCCAAGTCGGACCTTCCCGGGATATGTCAAATCATGCCCAAGCTTAGTTATTTTCTCAAATTTTCTACTTATAACCAACCGATGCAAATAATGCAATAAATTACGTAAAATACAAACAAACAATATATGAGATGTTGTTTTTTTTGGAAATGAGATGGTGTCTTTTTAATTTCTTGTGATATATATGAGGCATATTTTTTTGGATTTTTGTGTATGTATATATTTGTATATATTAGTATTTTTGTGTATTTTCATGCATTTTGAGTAATTTTAGATATTTTTGTAGGGTTTTGAATATAATTACAGAATTACGAATATAGGTTTCCTCAAATCTTTGTCCTCTTTATCCCCAATTTATTTACCTGATCCAATATTTTTAGTAATATATGACAACGAATACTAAATCATATTATTTATATTTAAATACTTATTATATCTGTTTTGAGTATTTTGATCTTTATAGCTATATTATGTCTAAGATGACAACATTTACAATTCAATCGTAGCTAAATTAAGTCGAAATCCCAATGAAATTAGATATCATCACTCCCCCATGATCAATTTTTGCTAATCCTTTAGCAAACTTTTTGAGAGGAAGATGACATGGGCGGTGACGAAAGATGGAGAAAGTAGTTATCCAATATGCAATATTCCGAGCCCTAGTCCCGATCTCTTATCAGAGATTACTAGCCCAGACAGCTTGTTGGACTTGAGTCCAACTAGAGCTCTTGACCCCAACCTAAAATGCTTAAGTCCAAGCTGCCTAATTTTAGCTCCCACTACTCATGAGCTAATACCACACTTTGCGATTACTAGATGCGGTATTATGTTTGGGGTGCTACACATGTTTGCAGCACAAGTACCAGTTACTCATGCCAAGAAGATACCCTAGCAATATCAGATACTTTGGACTTTCTTATTACATAAATATAAAGTAGAGATCTTGACCTTTTATGCGGATCAAAGATCGGTAAGGCATCAAAATCTCGATCTAAATATTGATGGATATATCCATAAATATAAGATATAATCCACATTCCCAGCTGGATACTGAACTCACCTTAGTCAACTCACATGTTTGACTTAAGGGAGAAGTTGGTGTCATGATAAATTTAACTCTTCCGTTTGGTTGCAGGGTTGGGTTGGCCCAACCCGGGGTACCCCTCCTTCCAAACATCCCAATCTTCCTCACAGTTTACTATTCACATGGGTACCCCAACCCTGCCCAACCCTGCAACCAAACGAACCTTAATTGATTACATCAAAATAGGAGACACGTGGACAAACAAATTGTGCCCCGGTAGTCCTGTTTGAATTGCAATTTATCGTGCAATTTGTATCCCAATACAACCTCCGCTAAGGGATCTTACCCTACTGTCTATATCACAACAACATATTATGGGTCTTGATGGTTCTTTTTCTTATAGCAGGATCCCATAGCAGGACTTGCTGTGGTCAGCAGGACTTGATGTGGTGTTGACAACAGCAAAAAGATCTTACCGCTAAACATGTCGTATATACATACATACATACATACATACATACATACATACATACATACATACATACATACATACATACATACATACATACATACATACATACATACATACATACATACATACATACATACATACATACATACATACATACATACATACATACATACATACATACATACATACATACATACATACATACAAGAAGATACCCTTGAAATGAACCTTTGTTAGTAGTCAATTATATGAGGTTAATGGGGCTGCCCCCTTGGGGCAACCAACATGGCGCCCCTCGCGCTATTTTTGGCGTTTTTTTTCTTCAAAAAATATCGCAATGTATATTCATCCCTATATCCCTCCTATATGTCATTCGAATTTTGTCATAAACAGAGACTCCTACAGCCTCCGTCCAGACAGTCACTTTTTAACGGTAACAATATTTTTTAAATCGACACCATCTCGATGACGGTCGTAGGAGTCTCTGTTTCTGACGAATTTCGAATAACATATATGAGGATATATAGATGAATATACATGGTGATATTTTTCAAAAAAAATAAAAAAATACCGAAATAAAGGGACGAGACAACTATGTTGACTGCCCTAAAGGGACAGCCCCATTAAATCTCAATTATATTATCATATATACCCGTACGTTGGAACCAAGGAAAAAAAGGGTTACATACGAACTCTCATCTCATCTCATCTCATCTCCCAGCACGTGCGCCACCCCGAAGTCCGAACGGACACCCAGAAAATTAGAGCAGAACCCCCAACCCGAACTGCTTAACCCTCACCCGCCGCGGATAGCGTGACTCCATATGATTAGGGCCGCCGATAGACTTCCACGCTCTCTTGTCCCCTCGCGCGAGCGCACCGCGCTTGGCCCCTTCTCTTAAGCTATAACAAAAACAGGATTAGTCGCGCCGTCTTTCGCTAATCCCCCCCTCCCCCGCGATTGCGAAGCAAAATAAATAAACAAATATTTTACAAAGGAAAAGGGGCCGAGCGAGAAGAAGAGGGGGGTGGCTTTTGTTGCCCTCAATAATCCCCATCTCCCGATTCCCCTCCAATCGATTCTCGCCACCGGAGCTCCGATCACCCCTCTTTCTCCCCCCGCATACTCCCAATTGATCCATTCCGCGTAAACCCTAAGCACGCTCTCTGCTCGATCTCCCTCCCAATTCGATCCCCGCGTTCCCCGGCGGTGATTCGCGTGATCGGCGGTAGAATCGCGGTGGTGCAGCTCGCTTTGATCCGGTCGGCTTGTGGGTTCTCCTCCGGCGTGGACGCACAGCGGTAATCATGCTCGCTCTAGATCCTCCCGTGTGGATCGGGGATCACTGGTGATCGGGAGCTCGTGGTTTTCGGTCCTCGTTTGTGGTTTTGCGAATTTCGGAGGAACTGGAGTTCTTGAGTTGATTTTGGTCGGCATTTCGGGAAGGGGTTGGCTTGCTTGATCTAAAGTTATGATTTTGACTGGTTTGGGCGTAGTGCTGGTGCGGGAAGTAATTCGTACTCTTTACAAGTGTTAAGTAAGTGCTTCAGTTCGGGTTTAACTTCAAAAATTTAACTCGTGGTTATTTCCTTGTATTGCAGATTTACTAACTTTGCGTGGCGTACCTGAGAAGGTTGTGATCAATTAGTTATGATGGTGATTGGCTGTTTTATTAGGATATGTAGCGGTACTTGTTGTTGGTAGAGGGGAAGTGTAGTGCATAATTTCGAGGAATGGCCGCCAGTGCTAAATTTGATCCATCAACCAACAGTCCTGATGGTTCCGGCTACTTGAATGGTCAGCGTGGACCCTACGGGATATCATTGGATCGATCCGGGAGCTTTAGGGAGGGGTCGGAGAATCGCTTGCCATCTTCAATAGCTGGTTCATCGAGATCCTTCTCCATGTTTGTGCAAGCTGATGCTGTTGGTCTGTCTCAGTCTCTTCTGACTGATCTGAAGATGGTGGTTTTAGATCAGAAATGTCATCGACAAGGAGATGTTAAGAAACTCATCACTGTTATGGGGGTTCCCCAGGATGATTCTTCATCCCACAATTTTACAAAGGTTTCACCTGCTCCGTGCTCAGAGGAGTTTAAGCGTGCAAAGTCTAGCCTTCATGATACTGTTGTAAAAGCAAGGTACTTTCTTCTAAGAATCATTTTGAACCAACAGAGGTTTTTTTTCATTAATAAAGATAGTCTCACTCAGTTTAAATACTGCTGATATTAAACTTAACGGTTTCATTTAGTTTTGTAAGAGGACACATGCTACAGTTGCTTGCAAGAGAGCTTTTTTGTCAAGTATGCAGAATGTTCTATAAATTGTTAAGGTGTTGGACTTAATGATTATCATTTTCTTAGGGATCGAGCTAAATACTTTGGTGATCTTATTTCAAAGTACGACAAATATTTTCCAAGCAACTTCACAAAGAAGCGATCTCGCTCCGATGTTTCATCAAGTGAGCGTTCGAATTCATTGTTGTCAGGAGTAAATATGACTAAAAGTGGGCCGCAAGTTCATCCTAATTCAGGAGATCTGCCCCCACATAGAACAGACGAGAGGTCAAAAGCTGGTATTCCTAATAGACGGATCCGCACGTCTATGACAGTGGACACACGGGTTCGTAATTTTCTTACTTCTTGCTTTTTTTTGTCTGATGTGCACAGACTGCTCTCCTCTTGAAAGTGTTTTCTAATCGCCGTTTGCATTTTTTGTACTGTTTGAGACCATTCGGTAAATTTCTCTGCCACATTTGTTACAACAGTGATAAGTTTTTCAGGCAAGGTTTGACAGTTACGAACTCTTCCTTGGTATTTTACTCTGTAGTCCACGGATTTAGTGATTGTTCGTTATGTATGTTCTCCTGTCAGTGGTATGCCTAGTATCTACAATAAAGAGAGTTATTGATATATCAGAGCAGCTTGGATGATATGGATTTGATTTTTTTCGGGACAATATTTAAATTATGTTTGGATATTTTGATTCAAATAATTTCAGTGGTTGTTTGTCGTGCATGGACTGGATTCAGTGCATCACCTGCTGTCTTCATACTTTGATCGTGATTGATTTGGATTAGAATTGTTTGAGACAAATTATCAAGTTTTTTGGATATTCTAACTCAAATAGCTAAATCATACTATAGTCAGTTGCTGAGGTGGACTAGTCCTGATCCTTTTGTCTTTCTTAATTCAGTTTCATTTGAGAGGTAAAGAAGTGTATAAATTATTGTATTGGCTTGACAATCTTTATATCGCCATGTATCTTTATATTTTGATTTTGTTAGTCGTTTGTGCTACATGGTGGCAACCTTATTTGGTTTAATATTGTAAACAATGGACAAACATACTTAAACTTCAACTTGTTGAATCTAGATGGAGCATCGTTCCAATGCCAGTTTAAAGCCATGCACTCCTGTTGGAAAGGAGAGAGATACCATCAAGCTTGTAGGTGGTAATGTGAATCTCACAGAAGAAAAGCCTCATGGAGTAGGATGGGAAAGAAAGATGAAGAAGAAGCGTACAGGTGTAAAACCTGAAGTGTCAGATCAGAATGTAGTTGCCACTAGAAGTACTCCTAGTGAGAGAGAATCTAAACAAGGATTACAACAGAGACTCAATAATGATGCTCAACCAAGATTAAGTAACACTCTCGGCTTCAGGTGATTTTAAGAACTTATTGTTACTTCAATCTCTTTTAGAAAATGGTTACTCCAAGTTCCAATAATAGTCTGGATTGAAATCTTGCAATTATTGTTGTTATTTAGCTAATTTCTTACCAATGTCACAGCCTTGTCTTCTTATATATCGGGAAACTACTATCCCGAGGTCCCCTAGGACATATGATTCAAAACATAGTAACTGGTCAACTTGGTCAAAAGTTACCATCATTGAACAAGAGATTTTCAGGGATTTTAAATTCTATTAGCAAGTAAAGTGTTGAAGTAACCCTAAAATTCCCTCAACAAAAATTATTTAATAAGCTCTCAAGCAAAGAAACTAAAAGAAGAAATGTGAGCAAGAGAACTAAATTTGCTATTTATTTACATGTATAGCGCACGAGATTGAACTCAGGGAGGATACAAATTCCGATGGTTATTTAAATAAAATATAAAAATCAATGAAATAAAAGAAGGATGCTTTTCGTTGAACTGCTCTTGGCATTTTTATGGGGTTTTTAGCTTTTTAATTTTTTTAATGGAATTTTTAATTTTATATTTTTTTAATGTTTTTTGATTTTATATTTTTAGTGACTTTTGATTTTTCAATTTTTTTATATTTTTTAATTTTTCAAAACAAATCAATTAAAGAGTAAAAGAAAGAAATCAACAAACTTTTTTTGTATTTTTAAAATAAGGTAAAAATGTGCAGAAAATCATGTAAAGATATTTTTATGTGATTTTTTGCCGTTTTTGTGATTTTTTTGTCTATTTTTAGATTTTTAGGATTTTTCAAACTAATTTAAAAATACAGGGAAATAAGCTAACAGAAAATGCAACAGATATTTCTTGGGTTTTTAAAATAAGAAATAAAATAAAAAATATATAAAATAAATATATAAAATATATACAGAAACAAAGATGTTTTTTTCCACTTTACTTTATTAATGAATGCTTTGGTGTGGTGACTCCCGCCTCGGGAGGGCTCCCCCGTGCTTTTGCTCAAAAAAAACAAAGATGTTTTTTCAAAGTTTCCAGAAAACTATTCTATGAAAATTTCAGGATTTTCTGTGATTTTTTATGAATTTTTAGTGTTTTTAATGTTTGCTATTTTTTTTTTGATTTTTATAAGGAACATAAAAGTGAAATTTGTACAAAAATTAAAACAAACAAAAATAAACAACCACATTTTTTAGATTTTTTGAAACAATTTTTGTAATTTTTATTTAATAAAAACTGCAAATAGGGAATTTAAAGGCTATTTTTGATTTACTAAAATAATAAAACAAAATAAAATATAAAATAAAAATTAAGGCTAATAAAGATGGTTAGCGGGAGCTACCATGAATTTTATGGATTCATTAAATGAGATTAGCTGATTATTACTCACAATTAATAAACAAAATAAAAGTCTGCTTTTCATATCACAGGGACTTAAATGCAAAGAAATTTATTTAATGGACTAAGCAGATAACAAATAATAAATGCGAGGGTGAATCACATAATTTTCCCATAAAGTCTCGGGCGCTGCAGGGACTTAAATGCAAAGAAATTTATTTAATGGACTAAGCAGATAACAAATAATAAATGCGAGGGTGAATCACATAATTTTCCCATAAAGTCTCGTGCCAGCGCCCGTGATATGCACTGGACAGAACTGATTTGGAATTATTTTAATTCACTGGGCTAAACAACAACAGAATATATGCAGGATCTATATTGCAAATAACACATAATGTCACGTGCTGCGCACGTTTATACAAATCAAACGGGACTAAAAAGTAAATAAACTAAAAAGCAGGAAAACTTATGCAATTTTTCGATAAACAATTATAGAGAGTTTTATTATTATGTTATATGTACCTTTTCATATTTTCTTATTGTTCTCTGGACTACTATGTATTTTACCCATGAGGCCTCTCTCTATATAAGAGAGGCTAGGGTTCCCTTGAATAACAAGTTGCTTATTTATTCCAACATGGTATCAGAGCCTAAACCCTAGGCTCATCCCACCCGCCGCCCCCCCCCTCCCCCCGCCGGCCTCCTCCTCTCGCCGGCCCCCTCCTCTCGCCGGCCTCCCGCCGCCGCCGCCGCCCTCCTATCACCGGCCCTCTCCTCTTGCCGGCCCCCTCCTCCGTGCCCTAGCACGGCCCCCACCGCCGCCGTGCCGTAGCCCGGTCCTCCACCGTCGCCGTGCTCTAGCCCGACCCCCACCTCTGGGATCTCCTCCGCCTTCACTTCGGCCGTGCCCTAGTAGGCTACAGGCCCCTGCTCTAGCCGTTACCGCTGCGCCTCCCGTCGGCTTGATCGTAGCTCGCTCGTTCTCCAGATCTATGGGTTTGGGTGCGTAACGTCTACATACGCAATCAAATCCTATGCAGTCTCTGTAGACATTTGTCACTCTGTCTACAAACCCTAGTTCTTCTCCAACGGCGATATGTCAGAATCCAAGGTGGATATGTCCTCCATAGACGCGTTCAAAGGTCCCACGCCAATAGTGAAAATGGATGGTTCGAACTACGAGCTCTGGGCGATGCAGTTCATGAGTCTCATGAAGTCAAATGGTAAGAAGCACATTCTTACCGAGGATGAGCCAGCAGAGAAGACATGGATTTATGCCTCGTGGGAGGCTGATGATTCATATGCTAAGGTTTGGCTGTCAGGCACGCTGTCGATGGAGATTGCCAATGATGTCCTCCATCTGCCCACCGCCAAGGCGATGTGGGATATAGTGGCTGCAACATATTCACAAGTGCGGAATGAGACCAAGATGTTACAACTTCAGCATGATATATTCACAATGAAGCAGAACGACAGACCACTTCACTCCTTGTACACGTCCCTGAGAGGGATGTTTGAGAAGCTATACAATACCATTCCACTCACAGCAACCCCTGAGCAGCAGAAGACATTTCGGAATGCCACCATGGTGGGCGTTCTACTTGCAGCCCTAGACCCTGAGTACGAGGCTGCCCGCTCTCAAATTTTGGCCGATGCAGTTATTCCTCCAATGGAGGATGTTTACCGGAGGCTCACTCGCATATCAGTGTCTTCCAGCTCATCTACTCCACCCCCATCGGCGATGGCAGTATCGCATGGGAGAGGTGGCCAGTCTTCTGGTCGTGGACGTGGACGTGGAGGTGGTAGGGGTGGTCGCTTTCATCACCCTTGTTCGTATTATCACCGCACATGCCACTCGGAGGATACATGCTACTCTAAGCATGGTTTCCCAGCATCGACGCGCGTAGCTGAGCATGTTCTGCCCCAGTCAGCATCCAATGCAGACAACCGTTTTGAGGAGCTTGTGGCACGTCTACGTGACATTATGCGACAATCTTCTGGTGGTTCTTCTGGTGGACCTTCTGATGTTGCTGCCTCTGCCAGTTCCTCGTTTGTCGCTAGTACCTCAGGTAGTGCTACTGCATTTACGTCTCGTCATGATATATCTGATTGGATTATAGATTCTGGTGCCACACATCACATCTGCCGAGATCGAGAGAGACTTGAGTCCTACAGGGACATTCCTCATGGCCGTTCAGTGCAGATCGCAGATGGTACCCATTCCCCCCTTATTGGACAGGGGGAGGTCGTTCTATCTTCTTCCATGCATCTACATAATGTTATGCATGCTCCCGAGTTCTCTATGAATCTGTTGTCCATTAGTCAGATTACAAAGGATTTGCACTGTCGTGCCATATTTGACCCCTCTTCTTTCAAGACATACTAACGGACAGGGTGATTGGCTGTGGCTCTGAGCCGAATGGTCTGTATCGGCTGGTCCGGAATTCTTATGCTGCCGTCTCTTCTTATTCCGCCGGACCAGTATCTCCGTACATCTGGCATCTTCGCCTTAGTCATCTCCCGCTCCAGAAAATGCGACACCTTCTGCCTCAGATCTCTCCCAGTTCTTCCTTTCGCTGTGAAGCGTGTCAGTTGGGAAAGCATCATAGGTCCAGCTTTCCTGGTCGTCAGAGTCGGAGCAGTTGCTCCCCGTTCGAGTTGTTTCATATTGATATTTGGTGTCCTAGTCATGTTCCTAGATCATCAGGGACACAGGTTCTATCTAGTTGTCGTGGATGATTTCTCTCGTGTATGTTGGGTCTTTCTTTTAAATAATAAATCTGAAGCAGGAGATGTGATTAAAAATTTGATTAATGAAGTGCAGAATGTTTTTTCCTCTACTGTCAAATATGTTCGTACTGATAATGCTCTTGAATTCTGCACACGGTCTCTCTCTCAGTTTATCTCGTCAAAGGGCATTATTCACCAAACTACTTGTGCCTACACATCTCAGCAGAATGGCGTGGCAGAAAGAAAGCATCGTCACCTTCTTAACATTACTCGAACCCTTATTCAGAGTTGTGCTCCTATCTCTTTCTGGGGGATGCTGTTCTTACAGCTTGTTACCTGATCAATCGTATGCCGTCATCTGTCCCAGGTGAGAAAATTCCTATGTCTATCATTTTTCCTGATAAGGAATTATTCTCGCTTACTCCTCGTGTCTTCGGTACTGTTGCATTTGTTCATGAGAAGGAGTCGGAGTAGTTTCTGTCTGCTCAGCTACACGGGCTATCGCAGGATATCCATTCTTCAGATGGCATGTCTCCTCAGAATGACCTGGACGGTAGCAGTTGTGGCATGGGTCAGGTTGACGTCCACCTCTTCGACAGTGGGGTCCTTGCCGCGAAACTGTAAAGTACCCCCTCTGACACGAGAAGCAACCATCACAGAGGGGGTTTGGGCCTTGGTAGTAGATGAACTAGTGATTCTGCCCAATCTCTTGTAGACATCCTCCATTGGCGGTATCGTCTCTCCAGTAAGTAGCTGGATACGTATCACATCATACTCAGAGTCAAGATATGACAAAAAGACTCTTGTCATAGTGGCATTTCGGTATGCTTGCTGCTGCTCTGTGCTGGTAATGATAGGCATAAAGCTATGAAGCTGCTCAAACATGCTTCGAAGATGCGAGAAGTGGACATAATGAGGTCGGCCATTATGCTTGGTCGAAAAAATATCATACTGGAGTTGGAGGATCTTGCTCTCATTCTTCGCTTACCCATATGTGACAGCTAAGATATCCCACATAGCCTAAGTTGTGGGCGGATTGACTATGTCATTGGCAATCTCCGTGGTGAGAATCCCAGAGAGCCAAATCCTTGCATAAGCATCATCTTGTTTCCAAGACGCAGTAGCCCAGTATTGTCCGCCGGCTCTGGATCAATCGGGATGTGCTCCTTGTTATTGTACTGCATGAGGGTGCAAAATTGCATAGACCACAACTCGTAGTTGGTCCCATCCATCTTTACGATAGGAACATGGCCCTTGAAAGCATCAGACGATGAAAATATCACCCTTGATTTCTGACATGATAAAATAATAGCCGGGTACAGGATCTCGACTGGGGTGTAGACAAATCTGAGGAGTCTACACAATTACACTGAGGAGTAGTTGTATGTGTGGACTCATACAACCATCCTCCTCAATCGTTGCTGCGCGCTAGGGCCGGGAACACGATTTATAGGTCTGAAATTGTGCTTTCCGGTCAAAACTGAACCATGCGCAGTGCAATCGGGGGCCTGACGGCAAGAGAGATGGTCGACAACAACGACTTGATGGCCTGGACGAGCAACAGTGGTTGCTGCAGCAGCTCGATGACCTGGCGACGGCTTGGGCAGTGCCCGAGACGGCGACCCGACGCCTTGGGCCACGGATCCGAGCAGTGGCGGCTTGACAGCATGGCGGCAACCGGAGGCCTTAGGCGACGGCATCAACCTGGGGGGTGGGTGGGTTGGGGTTTCGCGAGAGGAGGCTTGCGAGTGGGGGGGAAGGATTTAGGTTAGGGCCCCGGTTTAGGACCGTTGCTCTGATACTGTGCTGAAAGAATAGAATTACATACCTTCATAAAGACCCTAGGTCTCTCTTATATAGGAGAAAAGCTCTGGGTAAATTACACAAGAGGTACATGAAAGAAATATAAATAAGAAACATATATAATGAGATACAAATATCTCAACAAAAGCACATGAAATTACTATATAGTTCAATGTTGTCGATCCAACGAATGACCTCACACCCTTTATTTTTGTTATTTTCAATCAAGAGATCGTTCAAGAGCTTCACATCTTCGAATTCCCCATTGAGTGTCGAGCCGTAAGATGGTGATGATGCAAGTCATGTTCTCGTCGACCAACTCGATGACTTGCTTGGAGAGGAGGTTAGAGTCGAAGGAGGGGATGGTATAATTAGCAAATATGAGAGAGTGCATGGGACAAAATTATAAAAAATTGTCAGATTCCATCAAAGTTAACGGAATAAAGGGATGAAGCTAATACAAGGTTATGCCATATAATGGTTAACAACTATTCGGGGTTCTGGGTGTAATTTATGATTATGGAGGGTTATGCATGTAACAATGATATTAAATAGAGTTATGTGTGTAAAAATCCTGATTAAAATCGAGTCTTCCTGTGTAAAGTTAAATTTTCATGTCTAACTACTGTCCATTGCTTCTACATGAACTGTGTTGCCCTGCTATATTTCTTTCGTCCGAACTTCTTTACTCTTGCACCATGTAGGTTTGCATGTCTAAGTTGTTTTCTATTTTCCATTTTTTATGTGGCTTTAAAACAGAACTAGTGCGCGTGAAGACACTTTTGTTGGGAGTCCAGCTTCTGCAACAAATAGGCCTGGCACAACTGCAAGGGCACCAAGATCCATTGGGGGTCCATCATCTAGGGCATCTCCAAGTGTGCATCGCACTAGTGGCAGTCCGGATGAGTCTGATGTTCCACCCTTTACAAATAAAAGCAGTTCTGGTATTGCGCCTGGTAATAGGAAACGTTCAGCTCCATCACAATCTTCTTCACCTCCTGTTTCCCAGTGGATTGTACAGCGGCATCACAAGCCATCGCGCTCTGCTAGAAGAACACATTTCCCTCTTGTATCAGCTCATGATGACAATCCTTTTGATGAAACTTATGCACGCACAAATGAAGGGGTAGACCTTTCAAGGCACGTATCTGTTCCTTCTGGGCAAGTTAAAGCAATAGGGGATCATCCCTATTCAACAGGATTATCAGAAAGTGAGGAATCTACAATTGTTGAGAACAAATCAAAAGAGAAAGTTAAGAAATGTCCCGAGGTAGAAGAGAAAGGTGGGCACATTTTACAGAGGGCCACAACTCCATCTTTCCCTTCTAGGAAGAGTAAAACATCTGGTGAAGGTGAAGATGAACTTGGAGATGGTACAAGGAGAGTGGCAAGGCCTGTCCGTGGATTTCCTCCACTGAGGCCTGGCGGACCTTCTACAACTGAAAAGCCTGAAAATGCCGGATCTGCTAAACAGCCAAGAAATGTTAAGCTTGATCCAGAACGAGGAGAATGGTGATAAAAGTTTTCTTTACATTGATTTTGACTCTTTTTATTGCAATCTTATTCAGTTTTAGGATAATAGTTTTGGACATTTTAACCAAGTTAGGTATTGACTTAGTGATACCATTTATTTTCAGTAAACCTGGTCGCCCAACCACCAAAAAATATCAAGAACGAAAGGGATTTTCCCGTCCTCGGTGTGATGCCGTTGAACTACCTGGTAATACCTGTGACCAAGCTTACTTGCATTTTTTTGCTTATTGTAATAATTCCGACCTTGACTTGTTCATGTGATGAATCGGATTCTCAGAAGCAGAAGACGACCACGAAGAGCTATTAGCCGCTGCTAATTCTGCTTTAAATACAAGTACTCATTCCATATATAAATTCCTGTTTATTTTCTCATTTTACTCTCATTTGGAAGTAATGTTTTCAATTAACATGCAGGATATGCTTGTTCCAGCTCTTTTTGGAAGCGGATGGAGCCTTACTTTGCTTTTGTCTCTTCTGAAGAGAGTGTTTTATTAAAGAAACAGGTATTATAGATCTGATAGAAATTTTATCTACTCAGCAAACAGTTTATGTACACATTGACATCAGATCAGCGTGTGGTTGCTTGCCCATGTAAAATAAAGCTTTGTGAATTGATGAAAATGTGTACTGCCTACTATGAATCGACACATGTTCCCATGGTATTGCAGTGCCAGTTTATAGAGAAGAGCTTTTGTAAGGAGGGAATGTGTTAGCACACTTGTCTAGTATAAATCTGTTATTACAGTGCATGTGTTTATAAAGAATTTATTGTTATTATTTATGGTATAGCCATTCATGTTGCAAACAGTCGATGTTAACGCATGCACAGTTTGTTGCTAGTGTTCATTCACTCAAGTCCTAATAAATTCATCTTGATCCCCTTACGGTCTTCATCAGTTCATCTGGTTTTTGTTTCATGTAACTATCTTTTGATTTGTTCTTATTTATCAAAGGCTAATTTTCTTGTAATATAAGTTCATGTCCAGTAGATCCAATTTGTGCTGTTCTCCGATCACTTTTGATTTTGTTCAATAGGAAAATTCCTTCAGAGAACTACTCATATATATATATATATTCAGATTGCATTAATTTCACTTTCAAGCGGAAAAATGTAGTTTCATTCTCTCATTTCATAGTTGCTTGGTTTAAAAATTGCAAAAAGATTTTTTTTATATCTTCATTAAGAATACTAAACATTTTCTCTTGCAGAGTGATCTGGGTTATCGCTCGCTGTCATCAGTGCAAGACAAAGTTCCCAGAGATGGTTGTGAGGCAACGGCCAATGGTGTTGGTTTCAACAAATGTGATTTGGGCCTTTCTGCAGAAGCAGAACTGATTTATGAACTCTCTCCCGAAGATGCGGTGCAAACAAGTGAAATCCATTCAGGGATCTCTATATGCCAGCTGCTTCTTTCTGCTATGATTGAAGAAGCCGACGAGAGCGAACCTTATTATTGCACAGGCAGGGAAGAAGAATGTTTTAGTAATGACACTTATTCCATACAATTTGTAAATAATCTGGATACCACAGCCAATGGAATGGATCATTTGCCACTTGAAAACTCGCAAAGGGTTAGGGCATACGCAAATGGTTACATCACAAATGCAAGATGCAGGTATTATGACGAGCCTAACCGCAACAACTTGGAAAATTACAATACGGGACCGGAGGTAAAAATGGCAATTCTCTTTTTTACTATTCTTTTTAATGGATTCCATCGATCCTTTTTGATTTTTTACCCCATTGGATTTCAGTATAGCCAGATGCATATTGAAGATAGAATCCTTTTGGAGCTTAATGAGATTGGACTTTGCCCTGAACCAATGGTAAGTTTTTTGTGAAATACATGCACATTGTTACCTGTTTCTGCTGTAAAATAATTATTTGGTATAAGATGCACTCAGAAGGTAGACTGTAACGTCCCGGGCTTAAGTCTCCGGTCCGTTATCGAGGAAAACTGGCCCTGACAACTTGTTGGGTTCGGACCCAAATGAATCCATTAACAACCACCCAAAATGCTTAAGCCCAAGTTGTCAAATAGTAATCCCCATCACTTATAAACCACACACACACTTCGTGAGTTTTAGATGCGGTACTATGTTTGGGGGTATGGGTGTTACAACCTCCCCCACTTATATTCGCAATGTCCTCGTTGCGACATGACCCTTCACTTATTCCCAGTGACAGTGGCGGCTGCACGCTCCGGGTAGCCTTTTCCTCCAACCTCTTTGTAGGGACGACTCCACCTCTCAGGTAGCCCTTTCCACTATCAGAGGGAACATGGCTCTGATACCATTTGTAACGTCCCGGGCTTAAGTCCCCAGTCCGTTATCGAGGAAAACTGGCCCTGACAACTTGTTGAGTTCGGACCCAAATGTATCCATTGACAACCATCCAAAATGCTTAAACCCAAGTTGTCAAGTAGTAATCCCCATCACTTATAAACCACACCCACACTTCGTGAGTTTTAGATGTGGTACTATGTTTGGGGGTATGGGTGTTACACAGACTTTCTTTTGTCACGATATTATTCGAAGTTTCTTGCTTCAATTTTTTCTCTTTTCTGTAATAACTAATGTTTGTTAATTTCTTTACGTGTTTTGTCAATTTTCCGTTACAGCTGAGTCGTTTGTGTCATCTGCCTTACTGCCAATATGGAATAATGATTATCCAAAACAAATATGTATATAATAATGTATATGGTAATGCGAGTCTTGTTGCTAAGTTCAGATTGAGAGAAAGAGAGAGTGAGCAAGAGAGAGGAGGGAGCGTCGGAGAGAGTCCAATTTACCCACTTACTATGCTGGATCAAGTTATCCCATCGTAACTATCATAATCACATTCCTAGTATTTTACAATATATCTGTTCAAATGACTGAACATCATGGTCCCCAGGGGCATCTCAGGAGTTTAGAAAATGAAAGTTATCCTTTACTTTAACCCCCAACCTAAACGTAACAGCGGTCGTTGGCGTTTGAGAGAGAGAGATCTTTCATCCTTGGGGGGGGATTAAAGTAATGCATGTGCTGTTGCAAACTTATCATCCTTGTTTACTTTACCAGGATTACTATTATATATCAGTCACTCTTGACATTCAATGAAACAATACTTTGCCTTCTTCTAAGAAGTGAATGTCAATTGTAGCTTTCATAATCCCATGCAATAAAATTTCTAGACGTTCGCTATGCCCTTTCACGAAGCTGTTGGGTGCTCCTGCATAAATTGAGTGTATTTTCAGCAAATTAGCATTTATGGTGGCTTTGTGAATGGAACCATGTCGCCTGAGCAATTCAGAGAAAAAAAGAATCACCTCGGAGAAATCTTTTCATAAAACTATAAATTGTAGAAGTAATAAAATCATATTGTAATATAACATAACTGATCGTGTGCTGTTCACATGCTAATTTTGTGTGTTGTTGACTAGCTGAGCTCATCTGTTCCTTGCCTTGATAAGCTCTGAAGATTTCTACAGTGCTTTCTATCAAACCGTACAGGATTCATGCAAAGATGGTCCGTTATTTTATATTATACAGATTGATAATGGAAATGATGTCTCTGATCTTATGAACTTCATTCAACCGAAATTACAAGCAATGCTGTTTCTACGGCCTTAATTTGTGAGAGTAAGAAGAGTATTTCCAAGCCCAATTTCATGTTAATATTTGGGTACTTGGCCTTGTATTGGCTGCGGTTGTGACAAAAAAATAATCAATTTTCTTCAAATTCCTCGTTGCTTACCCTTACTGATAAGCTTTTTTATTTCCATATAAGGAACTCATGTGTGCTATATCATATCTTCCTGGCCGAATCATTCTTTTGTCACGCGAATCCCATTTCTTGCACAAAGGATATTTCCTGTGAAAATACTTTCATATATTGGCCATGTTGGCCTTTTTTGATGATATTACCATAATTTTTTCACTTCTTTCAGCCCGATCTTGCGCAAAGTGAAGATGAAGATATTAATGAAGTTATTCGAAAATTGGAGGAAAAGCTCCACGGAGAGGTACAATAGCTACTCTCTAATGAATGGAACAATATGTCTATTTTTCACAATAATGCTTCTATAATTCGGGGGTAATGTAATGCTAATTTCGTTACTGTTCATCAACACTATCTTTGGCAACACGGGCTATGTATTTCTATTTTTTGATGGATTCCACTTCAAGATGGTAGAACTTATTTGGGACATGAAATTGGTTTTTGATCTGGGAGTTGAATTTTTCATGAATGAGTGTTTTTATTTTTGTGTTTATACTCAAACAAGGAGATCCATAAATGTTTACATCTAAATCCTTAAGATTTGCCTTTTTTTATGTATATCCCACTCAACCAAAATGGTTATAGTGCATTGCTTTTAGCCCATTGCGGGCTCATACTTAATTTACACACACACAAAATAAAACAAACCCCCTTCCCTTTTAAACTGCCTTTGTAGCACTTAGTTTCATGCAAGGACACCGGTCTTAGAGCATCTCCCGACCTCACCTGTTGAGGGATATGACATAGCGAGCCGCGGTGCCACTGCTGACAGAACTTCGTCCATCCTTCACCTCCAATCACCTTCGCCATCCTATCCTCTTCCATTCTCTCCTCTCCCTGCTCCATCCTCTCACCCTAGATTCTCCTTTCAGTGGTCTGGATAGATACATATAAGATCTGTATCCACTCTCCTACAGATTTTTATGGCTATTATAAGGTGCTACTGTTAAAAACAGTTCTTTAAAAAAACTTCTAAAAACAAAACTCTCCGAGATGTCCATTTTGGATATTTTCATAAATACCCACACAAGCCAACATGGATTTTTTTGGTTTATTCAAACAAGTGGTAACTTATTTAGAGAATCTATTTGTGTTTTCTTCGATTAGAGTTCATGTATGTGGCTTCTGATTCAACTGCATGTGCATTTCTTCCTTTGTTGATATAATTTAATAGTTTACCAAGTATTGGCAGAATTCTTCAATGTCTTTTCTTGCCTAATCAGCCAAATATGTGCTTCTTTTATGCTTATTATCTTGAAGTCATTTTTCACATGGGAGGAGTATACTATGATTATAACAGGTGATATTGAAGAGAAATATGCTTTCACAATTAGAGAAGACAGTTGCGCAAGTGAAGGAGTTACAGGAAAGGTTGTCCTATGTGATATACTCTTTCACGACTAGTGTTTCTCTTTTTAGCGCATAACTATATGAGAACTCAAGCATTTAACTTTTGCAGGGAGCTTGAACGCATTGCACTTGACAAACTTGTTGGAATTGCTTATGGAAAATATATGGTATTCTTTCTTAGTATTCTCTTTCATGACTTGGTTATTTTCTCATATACACGTTATCTCTGTACATGGTACCTGTTCTTTTGTCATATATATGTTGGCTCTGCAAGTGGTAACTCATTTCTCAGTTTCCTAAAATAATATCTTCTGCTTCTCCCAGTTTACATGCCAAACATGATCGTTTGATGTATATAATCGGGAATCTCCTCGTCTTCATGTCGGCAGCCATAGTCAATCTTTTGCTAAATGACAATACAGTCCAAAATGACATAGCTTCTGAAAACACATTAATCAGAATGACCATAGGAAATCATTTGGACATTTATATAGTTATGAATTAAAATACCAAGAAGAGATGAGTATTTATGTTGAGCAGCTGCCTTTCCCTTTTTAATATAAAAACTGAAATCAAATCATGCCCGTATTTGTGATCTTTTTTCATTTCTTGAAGGAACGAGTACTTTATTGTTAGCCTCATGTGATCTGGAGTTCGTTTCTCTGGAAAATAAAATTTCATGAATCATGATGTATAATCCAAATGTAGAAGTTTGATTGGATTGAGATAGGAGAACATTCTCTTGTTTAAAAGCTGGACTAAACCTGCAATGTTGACATGAACCAAATTTCTGCTATCTAAATTAAGCTTAAAATACTACTGCAATGAAATCAAATTACGAAGGTTTACTAGGAAGAAATTCTGCACCTCAATGCCAGTACCTTATTTCGTCTACTTTAAAGTAGTACATACTCCACTCCTTCCCCACACAAATCTATCTAAAAGTGACTGGACTCTTGTAACAAACTAACAATATTTGCTGTCTGCAACCTTCCACTCTCTCTTTCGACACCAATCTCCCTAGAAGAAATGAAATTTTGATCAGAATGAGATGCAAAACGAAGATGTTGGGACGATGTTATGATCAAAATTGAAACATGCAAATATAAGTTTTTGGTGGTATTCAAAAAAAGAAAATTTCGGATAAGGGAAATTCACAAGAGTATTTGACGCTGGCCAGCACATGTCATGATAATTTTTTGATTCAAGTTGGAAACATCAGTTCTGGAGAGCTTTTTTGAACGTCAGTTCTGGAGAGTGTATGCAACTTTGGATTTCAATGCTTCCAACATGATTGAACAATGGAGTAAAAAAGGAGGCATAAATGGGAGTCATGGAAAAAACGGAGAATTGGAATATGTGTTACATATGGTTAAATATCAAGCTGTTAATTATACTCAGGAGCAAGAGCTGCCTGCAGCATAAATAAAGATACCAAGTGAGTGCATAACCACACAACAAACAACGAAGACATCTTTTTCCTTGAGGACAAGGTTGTTAGGAGCATGGTGGCGACGGTTGTTTTCAGATGTGCTTTGGATGACTTGCTCAGTGCTTTTTACCATGGTATCACGAACCTACAATGTGTCACATTTTGAGCGATCCTGGCAGTTGGAGGTCGGGTTTGGGGATATGGTGGCCATTGTCTTGACTATGCATCGGGTATCGGGGTCAACTCATCCTATAATAAGATAATATAATAGAGAATCCAGGACTTCCCCAGCTTTGGGGTGGGAACAGGAAGATCATGGCTTGTCCTTGTGTGTGGGTGAACCTCGACGGTGTGTGCGCCCATGTGAGGTTATACCTTCTAAGCGTGTGGCTGGGAAGCTTTTGGCCATGCGGAAGGTGCTTGTCGGCTTTAAGAGAGGTTTGCTTATATAGGGGGAGATGCAGAGCATTGCCCAATTTGATGTGGTTAGATTGGGCGGTTAGAGGATGTTTGAGAGTTGGATATGGCCGAACGTCTGGCTTATTTTGATCAACAAACGATCATTTTGGAGGATGACAAGAAGAGTGAGGTGGAACATCAACAGAGGTATAGGCAGACTTGGCTGAAGGAAGGAGATGCAAACACCGTATTTTCCAGGCTGTAGTGAGTAGGAGGCATCGAAGAAACCTTGTCCACATGCACGCACACACATGCATGTGCGCACACAGACACACACACACACACACACACACTCTCTCTCTCTCTCTCTCTCTCGTTGTGGGTGATGAGTCTGTTTAAGGTGAGTAGGCTATCAATTATGTGATGGTGGACAACTTTTGCTTGACCTGTCGTCATGTTCATTCAAGTGGGGGACGTTGGTTCAACAAGGATGTGCATGTTGTCGCAGCATGGGCAGATGATATAACTCGTGATTTAGGGCACATGAAGTGTATGGCAATTTTTTGATATAAATGCAGAGGGTTCATTTTTCTTTAGAGAATTTAGGAAGATAGTAGATGATGTGTGGTTTTTTGGGGACACTTGGGGAGTTCAGACTTGGGAAGCACAATTTAAGTGGATGAATCATTCCTTCATCTATCTTCTGCCTAAATAGGATGTGACCTTGCAGCAGCAGCAACAACAACAACAACAACAAAGCCTTTTCCCACAATTAAGTAGGGTCGGCTAAAGATGGCGAAGCCTTCTCCCACTATAAGTATGGTCGGCTACATGGATTCTTGCTCAAATCCATGTTGAAAGATTCGGCTACTTTTTACACTGGCTGTCGACTACCTAACACAACCCACACAAGGGTGGGATTTGAACCCTGGTCATTTGGGTGTAGGCACACTGCACTACCACTAGACCATTAAAGTGGATGTGATCTTGCATATCGAGATTTTTTGCGGATCGTATCGTTGAATAAGATTTATCTCATTGTGGTTAAGCTGTTGGTTAACTCGATACATGGGTCACGGATTCGATCGTATCCTTGATACAATTTGCTTTCATTCTTGGTTGGCATCTGATTGATAGTGCTGTTATGGCCATGAAGATAGTTGCTGTTTGGAAGTATAAGAAGATCTAAGGGCTGTGTGGAAGCTAGATTTCTCCAAGGCTTATGATTGTTCCAACTGGGTGTTCACTCAAGCTTCTCTTCATTCTTATGGATTTCCAAATGTATAAATAACATGGATGAAACATTGCATTACCATGACACCATGCATTGTCCTTATAAATACATTGCTTGAAGGTGGGTTTTTCTTTCCTCAATGGGGGTTTCGACAAGGCTGACCACTTGGTCTTTTTTGTGCTCATAGGCAATGCCTTATCGATGATGGTTGAGAGGGTGGTTCAACGTAACTTCACTAAGGAATTTGATTGTGAAGAGATTTTGATCCTGATGCTGTAGATGTCGACTATGCGATCTTTTTTCTGGAGAGCGAGATTGATGAATCATGGGAATATCTTTGGTTATGGAGCTATTGTCGATGTCTATGGACTCTGGGTTGTCCGAACGGAGTTTATTTTTGTTCTTTTCAACATGTTAGATGAGGTGACAACTTGTGAGGTTTCTTTGCGTAGGCTAAGAGTGAGTCCTCTACTTACCTATCTTGGTCTCTTGTTGGTGCATGGGAGGCTTCGACATGCCAACTGACTGCCTTTGGTGGATAGGCTTGATGAGAAGGTTGCCAGTTGAAAGGCAACTTATCTAACAAGAGGGGCTCAGTTGGTGCTGTTGAAGGCGGCCATGTCTGGCATCCTTGTGTTTTTCATCTCTACCCCTTTCTGCCTAGGGATTTGTAGTAGTCTTGATTCCCTAATGCACAATATCTTTCGGGCCTCTTTTAGGGCAATTGTGAGTCTGGATTTGGTGGAATGGAAGGTGGTGATGTAGCATAAAAACAATGGTGGCTTGGGGGGAGTTTAGTCTCAAGGAAATGAACAAGGCACTGTTGTCTTAAGAGGATTTTGCACATTTGGAGTGATGGGTTTGACTTGCTTTGTTAATTGGTGTGAAAATTTTGAATGGTCCTTTTGTACCTCTCGGTGGTGCCAAAGGGGTCATCATCTCACCGTCAATTTTTTGGATTGGGATTTGCTCTGTCTTACCTGAAATTTCACCTTTCTTACGTCCAATTATTGGGAATGGGGGCTTCTATTTTTGGCAGGACGATTGGACTGAGGATGCTATATGTGATCAATTCCTGTGTATATTTGCTCTTGCGATGGCTAGGGGATGGGGGTTTCAGAGTCATGGTTGAATGGTGTCTAGACGTCAATGTTCCTTTCCTGTCTTTCTGTTCAAAGGGTTGATGAGTTTTTGAGGTTGTCTGATTGTCTGACATTTGTGGATCAAACGTCTGAGGGCCTTGACAACTAGACTTGGTATGATGGGAGGTTCTTACTTCTTAGTAAAAAAAGCCTATAAGGTCCTTTTTGCTACTACGATTTTCAAATCTATCATTTTCATAAAGGATTGCTTGAGAATCTTGAGGTGGAAGATTCTGACACTGGTTAAGCTCTTCATCTGGCATCTGAGACGGGGCTAAGTACTGAGTGGTGCCTGTTGCGCCAAGATTTTCTAAGGGGTTTTGATGATTCATTTCTGTGTTGGATTGACTCTTGGGAAGATACTGACCACACTTCTTCACTTTCCCTTCTTTCAAAAGTGTTTTTAATAGCCTCCATTGATCGAGTGGAGTTCAAGAGTGTTTTGGCTTTTTGAAATTCTATTGACACCAATTAGACCGGTAAAGAAAGGGGAAGGAGCTTGCCTCGCCTATAGTATAGGTCTTGTAGTAGGGGAGGAATTGCTTGGTGTTTCGTCAGGAGTGGTTCTATGTGTTTCATCAGTAGTGGTTTTTCTTAGTTGCATATTTTGCTTTCTAAGACATATTTGTATATCAACGCGCGGTGTGATGTAGTATACATGAACCTCTATACCTCTTTATAGCTAGTACATGTTTATTTCTACCCTCTATTGACTAAAGGACAACAAACCTTAATATCAAACAGTCATCTTTTAAATCTATTTCGTGATTTTTAATGACGACACTGATATAATAGTGATATATCGCGATTATCTCCTTAAACTTGGTGAAATGGGACTGATGTTGATATCTAACACCATGAAAGTGGGAGAATGTGATTTAAGTATTGAGACAAGTCTTAACCGTTTCAAAGGAAGGGCCTGGTTTCATGCTTGTAGGTTCATAATTGAGGCGATACATTTCTTGAGGTGTTTGATAGGAAACTGAAGTATATATGGCATTTATTAATTTGGAGAAGACTTGTGATACTCTACTAAGAGAAATTATGTGGATGATTATGGAGAAGAGATGGATGTTTACTTTGTATATCAACATGATATTCGATATATATGACCAATCAATAGATTGTGATAATTACAACTAGGTTGAGAGAGCATTTTGATATCAGAATTGGTCTGCACTAAGAACAATGTTATAAAAAATGAAGGGTGGAACGAGGTGATTTCCTTGGAATCGAGACGAGGCGTAGCCTCGAGGCAATCAAGGTATAGGTCCCCGTTTTCTTTCAAAAAAGTGCCATTTAGCTATGTTGAGATAAAATTCATTCATATGAAAAAAAGAGATCGCAGGGCTCTCTTATATAGGAGAAGAGCCATGAGTTAATTACATAAGTGATACCCAAAGAAAACATAAATGTAAATATAATACGGTGATAAATAAACATCTCAACACTCCCCCTTAAGCTGGAACATAAATATCAATCATGCTCAGCTTGGAACAACGTCTCTGAAATGGACCTCTGGCCAGTGCCTTCGTGAAGATATCTGCAGTCTGATCTCCTGTTGAAACATGAGAGGTGGATATAAGGCCTTTCTGGATCATGTCTCTAGTGTAGTGACAATCCACCTCGATATGCTTTGTCCGTTCATGAAAAGCAGGGTTATTGGCTATAAATAAAGCTGCTTGATTATCACATAAAAGCTTCATAGGAAGAGAAACCTCAACAGTAAGGTCGGTTAATACTGATCTGACCCATATCATTTCTGTACATCCTTTTGCCATAGCCCTGTATTCAGACTCAGCACTAGATCTGGCCACCACAGTCTGCTTCTTGCTTTTCCATGAAACAAGTGAACTGCCTACAAAGGTAGCAAAATCAGAAGTCGACTTTCTGTCCCTGGGACAGCCGGCATAGTCTGCATCTGCACATCCTGTCACCTCAAGTGATGCATCCCTACTGAACATAAGGCCAGAACTAGGTGAAGTCTTCAAATACCTCAAGATCATGTGTATGGCATCCGTATGTACCTTCCTGAGTTGCTTCATGAACTGACTGACTTTGCTAACTGCAAAAACAATATCCGGCCTGGTAATGGTGGCGTATAGGAGCTTCCCAACAAGCTCTCTATATCTCCTCCTGTCAATTTCTTCGGTGTCCTCATCATACAATCTCATGCTTGCATCCATAGGAGTAGAAGCAGGTTTGCACCTTGTCATGCCTGTCTCAGATAGGAGGTCCATAACAAATTTCCTTTGATTCACCACGAGTCCACATTGATTCCTGGTGAACTCTAATCCAAGAAAGTAGCGAGGATTGCCAAGGTCCTTAGTCACAAACTGCTGACTAAGGAACTCCTTGGCGGTAAGAATACCCTGCTCATCATCTCCTGTAATGATAATATCATCCACATAAACAAGAATAGCCACGGTACCTCTAGGTGTCCTCTGTACAAATAGTGAGTGGTCCGCAGTAGACCGCACAAACCCCTTTTGCTCTATCAACCCCGATAGCTTTTGATACCAAGCTCTCGGACTCTGCTTCATGCCATAAATCGCCTTGTGAAGGCGGCACACGTTCTGAGACTCCCCCTCAGTAGCAAATCCTGGTGGTTGTTGCATATATACTTCCTCCTGGAGATCCCCATAGAGAAAGGCATTCTTGACTTCAAGTTGATACAGAGGCCAGTCCCTGGAAACAACAACAGATAGCATAATGCGTAGTGTTGAATGCCTTGCTACTAGAGAGAAGGTGTCCTGATAATCCACCCCATAGGTTTGGGTGAACTCCCGAGCCACAAGCCTTGCTTTGAATCGGTCGACACTGCCATCGGCCCTTTGCTTGACTGTGAATATCCATTTGCAGCTCACAATAGATGCTCTTGGTGGAGGTGAAACAATGCTCCATGTGCCACGTGATCGCACAACCGCCATCTCTTCTTCCATAGCAAGGCGCTATCTACTGTCCTGGAGCGCCTCCTGATACGTTTGTGGGATAGTAACAACATATAGTCTCACTATAAACTTCTTGTACTCCTCTGAAAGATTGCCAAGGAAACATGTGCAGCCATTGGGTAAGTAGCACATTGGCGACGAGGTTTTCTTAGAGCAATCGGTATCTCCAGGTCATCAGCCTCACCAGGATCAAAACATCTTATACCCTTTTTAGGTATGAGAATAGCCAACAAATACACATTTGACAGCTATAGGTGAGAGCTTGTCACGGCCAGGAGTAAAGTCATGGACAAAAGCTACCGATCCAAAAACACGAGGTGTAAGTGTGAAGAGTTCCTTCTCGGGAAACACAATCGAGAAGGGACTCTTCTCTCCAAGAATAGTGGATGGCATGTGATTTACCAAGTAACATGCGGTTAGGATGGCATCCAGTGTTGCAGAAGACGGTATTCGGTATTCAGTCGGAGGGGTCACTGAATAGAGAATGGTCGGTATTCGGACGACTATTCGGAATTATTCGGGTTTTGTATTTTTTAATATAAAAATTATTTATAATACATATATTCTTATATTTTTATGCATATATGGTCATTATTTAACATGAATCCAAGATAAAAGTACCAATCAATATAATATTCATATAGAATTTGACATTTGTGGCGATACTGTGGTAAAATGTAACCCATAAATATTGAAAATTAAAAATAAAAAAAATAAAAATATGAAGAGTCAAACTCCAGTCGGCCTCATAGTCGGGCCAGTCGACCGAATAGTCGGCCGACTATTCGGTCGGGCCGACTATGCCCGATTGGAGGTCTGTTCAGTCGGGTACCCCACCGCACCGCATAGTCGGACCGACTATTTGGGATAGTCGGCCGACTATTGCAACACTGGCATCCCCCTAGAAAGAATGAGGTGTACTACTGTGAAGCAACAAGGTCCTCGTGATGTCTAAGAGGTGACAATGTTTGCGTTCTGCAACCCCATTTTGCTGTGACGTATAAGTGCAGGAAGTCTGATGAACTATACCCAGAGACTGGAGAAATTCTGCCAAATGAAGAGTAGAAAATTCCAAAGCATTGTCGGTACGAATGCATTTAACTTTAGCAGAAAAAATGTTGTTGATCTCAATAAGAAAAGTTTTAATTATAGCACCTGCTTCAGACTTATGTTTAAGCAAGAAAACCCAAGAAAGTCTAGAATAATCTTTTACAGCAAAAATATAAAATCTATGCCCCTGATGATCAAGAACACAACTTGGATCCCAAATGTCAAAATGAAACAATTCAAAGGACCGACTACTACTACGACTTGGACGACTCGGAAAGGAGGAGCGATGGTGTTTCCCAAGTTGACAAGCTTCACAGTCCAGAGTAGTACGGGTAGATAGTTGCGGGAGAACACGTATCATCTTTTGGAGAGGAAGGTGGCCAAAGCGAAAATGCCACAGAAAAGGCGAAGCAGATCCAGAGGGAATAGAGGCCACCCCAGCACATGATTGAACAACAAGTTTGTATAATCCTCTCTGCTCACGGCCATGAATAATCATCCTGTCAGTTAGTATGTCCTGAAACATAAGAGAAGAGGTGTAAAAAATGGCTCGATAATGTAAATCTTTTGTAATCTGACTAATAAACAAAAGATTCATTTGAAAGTCTGGAGCATGTAAAACATTCCGAAGATGTGTAGAAGGGGTTAAAACAATCTCCCCCTGACCAACAATGGGTAGCCGAACTCCATTGGCTATGATTACGGATCGTTCAGGAGCAATGGTCGTGTATGAAGGAAATAGTGTCCGATCTCCACACATGTGATGAGACGCTTCAGAATCCGTAATCCAATCTGTCACATCGGAACTGCTGCTACTGGTAAGCACATGCGAAATACCTGATGAACTGGGTAGTGCTCTGGCAGTGGCCGCTGCATCTGATGGTCCTGCAGTCTGAGTCACAGGAGTGGTCACCATGTCTCGAAGTCTCGAGACAAGATCGTCAAAACGTGCATCAGTAGTAGGTGTAGGTGAAGAGTCAGTCTGCTTCGCAACACGTGCAGACGCCGGAAAGCCGTGCTTGTGAAAGCATGTCTCCTCTGAGTGGCCAGGACGATGACAATAAGAACATGGACCACGCTGACGGCCTCCACCTCTACCACGCGGTCCATGACCACGGAACTGGGACGCACTGCCTCATCCACGAGAATCAGCCATAGCCGAGGAAGTCAGCTGTGGCGTGGATGTAGATGGGGTAGTAATCCTGCTCAGCCGCTTGTAGACCTCCTCCATTGGTGGTATGGTCTTGCCAGTCAGAAGTTGAGTACGAGCGGCATTGTACTCCGAGTCAAGAGAGGAAAGGAAACGTCAGTCATAGTGGCATTCCGATACGCCTGTTGTTGTTCCACGCTGGTAGTGATAGGCATGAAGCTATGGAGTCGCTCAAACATGCCTCTCAGATGTGAAAAGTGAGCATGTAAAGGTCGACCATTTTGCTTGGTCGAGAAAATATTGAACTGAAGTTGGAGTATCTTGCTTTCATTTTTCGCTTGTCCATAGGTAGCAGCCAATATGTCCCACATGGCCTTTGCAGTTGGCTGATTGACAATATCATTAGCAATCTCTGTGCTAAGCGTCCTAGAGAGCTATATACGAGCATATGCATCATCTTGCTTCCATGATGCGTTGGCCCCGGTCTTGTCCGCCAGCTCTGAATCAGTTAGAATATGCTCCTTGTTGTGGCATTGCATCAGGGTACAAAACTGCATGGACCATAACTCGTAGTTGGTCCCGTCCATCTTTACGATAGGTGCCGGTCCTTTGGAAGGCACCGGAAGAGGTGAACACGTCCCCCTTGATTTCTGACATTCTTTAATACGCCAAAATGCGGAACAAGAGGGGAATATCTCGCAAAAGTCTTGTCTACAACATCAAATGAGGGATGAGGTGTATCTGTAGACATATACACTCATCCCTAATGCTGTATTTGTGGTCGAAGACCGCAAATGAAGGGAGAAATCATACTATATCACCCTTCGCAGATCAGTCCAGACCTCGACGCACGTGAACAAGGGTCCGCTGGACTCAAACGGGGGACCTAGATCCCTTGTGAATTAAGCCACATCGCCTACGGAGGCAAAGGGAGGTCGCCTGGCTGCTGCGAGGCGGCAGCGACCGCTGGGAGCGGCGACGACGGTGCTGGAAGGGGGGTGGCGGCGTCGCCTGGAGTGCTGCAGCGGCGCTGGGGGTGCTGCAGGCCGCTTGGAGGGGCGCAGTGACGCGCGGAGGCGCGCGGAGGGCGTTGGGAGAGGCCGGTGGGTGGGGCTAGGGTTAGGGTTTTGGTTCGAGAACCCCGGTCTAGGACTGTTGCTCTGATACCATGCTGAAATAAAATCCATTCATATGAAAAAAGAGATCCCAGGGCTCTCTTATATAGGAGAAGAGCCATGGGTTAATTACATAACTGATACCAAAAGAAAACATAAAATGTAAATATAATACGGTGATAAATAAACATCTCAACAAGCTAATATATTGTATAATATTAAGAAAATTATGTATCACAAATCTCCGTATATTTAAAGTAATTACACGATTGTTGGTGTAATTTTTCGATATTGAAGGGGAATAAATTGTTAACACATGGTGTTTAGGTACTTGTTATATAACCTTTAAACTCTCTCATGTGAAAATGTCGATTGCTTTTCTATACTTCTTTAAAACATACTTGTATGGTCAATGACGCGGTTGAATAGTCCTTAAAGTTTATTTTTTTAACAATCAACTCTTCCATTTATCATATTGATACCATATTGGTAAATGCAAGAAACTAATTACTTAAAAGCCAAATCTATTTTTTTACAAATGGTTTTCATTTGTTTGTTCAGTTCTTGATATTTTTTTTTGCATAACATTTGTGTAGCATAAATAAAGCTTATTGTTTGTTACACTACAACTTTCTTCATCGTGTACATTTCCCATCGAAATATCATTAAAGATATCTTGTTTCTCATCCTTGCCTAGCTAAATTTTGCTAACATAAGGTATTTATTGTTACACATTTATCGAACTCTAGAAATGAAACCTTCTCCCATAAAAAAAACTAACTCATGCATTCATAACTTTGATCTGAGCACATCAAGCAACCTCTTCGTTGAATTCGAAAATATCCTGAATCGATGAATTATATAATCTTCTTTTAAAACTTAAAAACTAGTATCCCCCTTTTTGGGCGTCAAAAAACTTATAAACTAAAAAGGAAAAAGTTAATTGTAAGGTTTTAAGTGGAAGAGGAAAAAAGTGTCAGAAAAATCCTGCACTAAAGGGATATGCTTTGCCTTGCCTTTCTGCCTAAGAACCGCCTTGACCTTCTGAGGTGCACGCCTCGTCAAAACTGTTTAGGAAAAAGAAAATAAATTAATTTCATTTTGAGAGGCCCTTGGGTTCTCTTATATAGGAAAAAAACCTATTGGGCAAATTACATGAAGAAGACAAAATAAATAGACAATATGAAAAACAATAAGAAGGGTAGGAAATACCGCATACTTTCACCGTGTGGCGAGCAACAGGAAGCGTTATAACAGGATGCGGTCCCTCTCTGTCAATAATAATGTTCATATTTCCGGGGAAAGGGACATGGGGTACGCCATTGTCGATCACTTCAGGCGTGTTTCATCAACCTCTTCTACGCGTAAGTGGCGTTGGCTGGGCCTTGGCGCTTCTTCTATATCTGACTCAGACTCCGCGACTCTTATTCGCCCCATTTCCTTGGAGGAGACTTAAGCGGCGGTGTGGGCGTTAAATCAAGATTCTTCATCGGGACCTGACGGATTCTCCGTTGCATTCTATCGCGACTTCTGGGAGCTTGTGGCGGGCGACGTCATGGAGGTTATATCTGATTTTTGTTCGGGTAACCTTGGTTTTGATCGCATCAATCGGGCTAATATTGTTTTAATTCCGAAAAAAGTGCCGGCACAACGTATCGAGGACTATAGGCCAATCTCAGTCTCCAATGGAATTTATCTTATCGTGGCAAAAATTTTGGCCGCGCGTTTGGCTCGGGTTATGGATAATCTAATTACGCCGGCTCAGGCTGCGTTCATTAAGGGGAGGCACATTGCTGATTGCATTGTCGTTGCTTCTGAACTGGTGGCGGAATGGAAGAAGGAAAAAAAGAAAGGGGTACTATGGAAAATTGATTTTGCTAAGGCTTATGACTGCCTCGATTGGAAATTCCTCTGGTCCGTCTTGCGTAGGCGTGGATTCCCAAGCTTATGGATCTCTTGGATGCGTAGATGCGTCTCCACTGTTTCGCTTTCCGTGTTGATCAACGGCCGGCCATTTGGTGGTTCCTTCCAGCCTCGAAGGGGGGTGCGGCAGGGCTGTCCGCTTGCGCCCCTCCTCTTTGTTTTGGCCTCGGATGTTCTTGCGCGCATGGTCAACCGCGTAATTGACGCGAGGCTTACTAATGGCTTCCGTAAGGGGGATGTCTGCGTGCCCTTGATTCAGTTCGCCGACGATACTATTTGCTTTATTGAGGGTGGTGCGGAGGGGGTTTCCGGTATGGCCACCACTCTTGCCCTTTTCTGTGAATTATCGGGCTTGTCGATTTAATGTCTCCAAATCCAACGTGGTGCCCTTTGGCTTGTCGCCTGCAGAGGCGGAGGAATGTGGCCAGTTGCTTGGTTCTTCGCCTGGTGAGCTGCCGATTGCATATCTGGGTTTACCCTTATCGGTGGGGCGGGCCAGGCTCAAGGATTGGCGTGTTATCATTGAACGGGTGGAATCGCGCCTTGCTGGTTGGCGGGCGGCATTGTTTTCTCAGGGAGGGAGACTTATACTTCTCAAAGCGGTGCTCACGGCTATACCTGTCTACTTCCTCTCAGTTCGGAGACTGTGGGGGTCCGTATGCAGCTTGAGAGGTATATGCGTCGTTTCTTATGGGGGCGGAAGGAGGGGAATGGTAGGGGCATGCATCTGGCCGCGTGGGATGACGTGTCCATGCCTAAGCACTTTGGCGGGCTTGGTGTCCGGAGATTGGATCTGGTAAATGACGCTCTCTTACTAAAGTGGGTAAGTAGACTCTGGGGGACGGAAGATAACTTTTTCACCAATGTCCTCAGGGTCCTCTTGGGAAACGACTGGTTCGGTCTGCAGTGGGGGGTTTTGCGCCCTCACCTTTCCCCGTTCTAGCGCAGCGTTATGGCCGCCTTCCAGAGGAATGCGGCGCTCTTCACCCCGGTGTTGGTGTCGGGGGACTCCTTCAAGTTTTGGCTGGATGTTTGGTCGGGAAGTGGTCCTCTCCAGGTGCGTTTTCCAAGATTGTTCGCGCTTGCGTCGAATAGGCATGCATCTGTGGCTGAATGTTGGGTGGATGGGAGTTGGTGTCCTCGTTTCTCAGCGAACATTTCCGAGCAACGGATGGATGATTTCGTTTTGATGTTGGGGGCTCTCAGTAGTGTCGCTATGCCAAATTTGCAGGGGGATCATTGGCGTTGGACGGACGGTTCCTTTTCCACTAGGAAGGCTTACCGGGCTCTGGTCTTTCCTCCACATCCTACGTCATCTCTTCTTATGCGTGATTGTCAATTCTTATGGGGCTTGCGCTTGCCGGAACGCATTGGCATCTTCCTTTGGTTACTTCGAAGACGGCGGCTGTTGACTCGTGATCGTTGTGCCAAATTTTTTCCAAACTGAAGTGCATCTTGCCCCCTGTGTTGTGATGAGGATGAAACCGTTGACCACCTATTCTTCGGCTGCCACTTGGTCTCGGGAATCTGGGACGATTTACCTTAGGCGAGAGCGGACGATCTCTCTGCCTTCTGCGAGATTCTTTGGTCCAACAGGAACAGGGCGAGGCGTGACCTTTTGGCTCTTATAGCGCGGCTGTGGTGCATTTGGCTCGGCAGGAACGATGTCGTTTTCTCTGGGCAGCGTTTCTATTGTGAAAACATACTTATTTCGTGTGCTAGATTTATTTCGGACTGGTGTATTCGGTAGGTTTTTTTGGGCCTCTTTGTGGTGGCCGACTTTCTTATTTTCACTTACGCGCTCTGTTACCTTCTCTCCTTCCTTCACTTTGTAAGTATTTCCCGCTTTTTCCTTTTTTCTAGTTATATATATTACTGGGGCGAACACCAACGAGTGTCTCCCCCTCTTTGAGCCTCAAAAAAAATATCTCAACACTCACCATCAAGCTGGAGCGTAGATATCGATCATGCTCAGCTTGGAGTAACATCTCTAGTAAGGTCCTCTGACTAGGGCCGTAGTAAAAACATCTGTTGTCTGATCTCCAGAGCTGACATGAGTAGTGGCAATAGGACCCTTCTTTATCATGTCACGAGTGTATTGACAATCCACCTCTATATGTTTGGTCCTCTCATGAAAAGCTGGGTTGTTGGCAATGAAAAGATCTTGATTGTCACATTGGAGGTGCATGGGAAGAGGCACCTCTATAGTCCAGGTTAGTAAGAACATATGTGACCCACATCATCTCCGTGCTCGCCTACGCCATGACCCTGTATTCAGACTCAACACTCAATCTGGCAACCACGGTCTGCTTCTTGCTCTTCCAAGAAAGCAAGGAATTCTCTATGAACACAACGAAGCCATAAGTAGACTTCCTATCCTTTGGACACCCAACGTAATCTGCATCTGCACATGCTGTAACTGAAAGAGATGTATCTCTGCTGAAAAGAAGTCCCGTACCTGGTGAAGTCTTCAGATACCTCAAAATCATATGGACTGCATCCATATGTGCCTGTCTGGGCTGCTCCATAAACTGGCTCACTTTGTACACGATAAAGGATATGTCAGGCTTGGAAATAGTCATATAGTAGCTTGCCAACAAGCTCCCTGTACCTCCTCTTGTCGACCTCCTCTGTGTCATCATCATATAGCTTCATGTTCGGGTCAATATGAGTAGTGGCAGGTCTGCAATCTGTCATGCCTGTCTCTGTCAGAAGGTCTGTAACGTACTTCCTCTGGGTCATCACAAGACCTTGCTGGTTCCTAGCAACCTCCAGTCCAAGAAAGTAACGCAAATTACCAAGGTCCTTGGTCACAAACTGCTGACCTAGGAAGTCCTTGGCACTCTGAATACCCTGTTCGTCATCTCCTGTAACAATAATACCAACGTAAACAAGAATGACAATAGTACCTCTCTGGGTCCTGTGCACAAACAAAGAATGATCTGCAGTCGATCACACAAACCCATGCTGCTCTATCAAGTCCGAGAGCTTCTGGAACCATGCTCTTGGACTCTGCTTCAGGCCATAGATAGCACATTCATACACTCCCCCTCAGTAGCAAACTCAGGTGGCTGCTGCATGTAGACCTCCTCCTGTAGATCACCATAGAGGAATGCATTCTTCACATCAAACTGGTAAAGGGGCCGATCTCGTGTCACAACAATAGAAAGTAGAATGCGCAGAGTAGAATGCCTGACAACTGGAGAGAAAGTATCCTGATAGTCCAGACCCCATATGTCTGGGTGAACCCACGTGCTACAAGTCTCGCCTTATAGCGATCCACACTGCCATCTGCACGGTGTTTCACAATGAACACCCATTTGCATCCCACAACGGATGCGTCAATTGGAGCAGAAACAAGACTCCACGTACCACGTGACTGTAACGCAACCATCTCCTCCTCCATGGCTAATCTCCACTTATTGTCCTGAAGAGCCTCCTGATATGTCTGTGATATCTCCACGACTGATAATGCCAAGGTAAACCTCATGAAATCCTTTGACAATCTGCTTAAGAAAACTTAGGCAGCAAGAGGATGCGTAGCACGCTGACATTTCTGCTTGCGTAGAGCAATCGGCACATCAAGATCAACTGCCAAGGGCACCTGCACATCATGTATGGAATCCTGCTGCACAAACAACTCAGTAGTGCCATCGGTAGAAACAATATGCTCATTACATACCTGAGGCATGCTGGATGATGGGCAAGGCCTGTGAGCATGGGGAACCCAGTGAGACATGCGAGTAAAGACTCGTGGCAAAAACTGAGTCACAGTTCGAGGTGGAGCCACGAGAGCAAGTCTAGAGGCGGGAGTAGGTGTAGGTGGCGGCGGCGGTGGTGGAGAAGGTGGTAGTAGGGCAGGAGTAGAGGGAGGTGGTGATATGACAGTGGGTGGTGGAGGCATGTAGATCTCATCGTCGGAGTTGGATGGGGCTAATCTGTCACCTGTAGGAGAAAAATACACGACAGACTCAAAGAAAGTAACGTCAGCACTGACAAAGTATTTCCGCTTTAGCGGATCAAAGCAACGATACCCCTTCTGGGTACGAGAGTAGCCGACAAAAACATACTTGACAGCTCTGGGAAAGAGCTTGTCACGACCTAGAGAAATATCATGAACAAAAGCAGTAGAGCCGAACACACGAGGTGTAGAGAGAAAAGATCATTCTCAGGAAACACAATCGAGAAAGGAATCGTCTCTCCGAACACAGACGGAGGCATGCGGTTCACTAGATAGCAAGCCGTGAGGACAACATCATCCTAGTAGGTATGAGGAGCACGACTCTGTATCAACAATGTTCGAACATCAAGTAAGTGACGGTATTTGCGCTCGGCAACGCCGTTCTGCTGGGATGCATAGGCACAAGATGTTTGGTGAGCAATACCAAGAGATCTAAGGAATTCAGAAAGCTGTAAGGTGCAAAACTCTAAAGCATTATCAGAATGAATATATTTGACATTGGCAGAAAAAATATTCTTTATCTCATTAATAAAGGATTTGATCACAGATCCATTCTCAGACTTATTCTTCAATAAAAAGACCCAGGAAAGTCTAGAAAAATCATCGACATCAACAAGATAAGAACGGTGTCCCTAAAGATCAGGAACATGACTCGGACCCCATATATCTAAATGAAGGAGCTCAAATAACTGAGAACTGCTCCGACCCTGACGGAGGAGGAACGATGACGCTTCCCAAGCTGGCATGCCTCACACTGAAAGGAGAATCTCGTGGAAATCTGAGGGAGAACATTACTTAGCTTCTGCAGAAGGTGACCAAAACGAAGGTGCCACATATATGGTGAGACTGATCCAGTAGGTATAGTAGAAACGCCAACATGAGGAGATCTTGCCAGTCTGTAGAGTCCCCGCTACTCACGGCCACATCCAATCACCCTGCCCGTGAGTATGTCCTGAAACACAAGAGAAGATGAGTTTAAGATGGCACGACAATGCAGATCCTTAGTAGTCTGACTAATGGAGAGTAAATTCATTTGAAAGTTAGGAGCATATAAAACATTCCGAAGATGCATAGATGGCGTCAAGTGCACCTCCCCTTGTCCTGTAATGGGTACGCGGTCGCCAATGGCAATGACAACCCATTTACCGGGTGGTATGGTCCTGTAGGATCTCTGCTGTGCTTTGTCTCCACAAAGATGGTGGGAAGCACCAGAGTCCATAATCCACTCTGTCATATTTGCACCATTACTACCGGTGAAAGCATAAGCGATACCTGAAGAGCTCGAAGAGGCTTTGGCTGCGGCTGCTGTATCTATAGTGGTGGTTCCTACAACATGAGTCATAATCTCTCGAATACGAGAGACACTATCATCCATGTAAGGACCAACCTGGGAAGCAAGTGTATCTGAAGGCTCAATTTGGTCTGCCACGCGATTAGTAACCTGATATCCATGCTTCTGGTAGCATGTATCCTCTACATGTCTCGGTCAACGGCAAACGGTGCAAGGGCCACGTGGACGTCCACTGCCTCTGCCACGAGGGGTGCGTCCTCTAGACTGGTCGTCACTCCACCACGAGAATTGACCATAGTTGACGAGGGCTGAGGAGTGGTCGTAGGAGGCATGATAATTCGGCTGAGACAGCTATAGGCCTCCTCCATGGAAGGTATGGTAGCTCCAGTGAGAAGCTGAGTACGTGCTGCATCATACTCTGTATCAAGGCCGACCATGAAAACTCCAACCATCATGGAGTTCCTATATGCCTTCTGTTGCTCAAGAGATGTCGTGATAGGCATATAACTATGAAGCTTCTCAAACATGTCACGAAGTGAACTGTAGTACACATGTAGAGGACGACCATTTTGCTTAGCCTTGTAGATGTCAAACTGTAGCTGAAGAATCTTGGCCTCATTCTTTACTTGAGCATAGGTTGAGGCCAAAGTATCCCACATCGCCTTGGCAGTGGGCTGGTTCATAATATCATTAGCTATCTCTGCGGTGAAGGTCCCACATAGCCAAACACGCGCATACGCATTATCTTGTTTCCAAGAAGCATTTGCCTTAGTCTTATGCGTTGACCCTGGATCTGTCAAGATGTGCTCCTTATTATTGCACTGCATGAGGGTGAGAAACTTCATGGACCACAACTCATAGTTGGTCCCATCCATCTTAGCGATGGGATCCGGGACGTTGAAGGCTCCGGACGAGAAATTGTCATCCTTATTCTCTGACATGATGATAAGACGACTAAAGAACAGAACTCGACTGAGGAGTAGACCCGTATAAACGAGTTTACACGATCATACGGCGGATTGGTTGTACGTGTAGACTCATACAACCATCCTTACTAATCTTTGTTACTCGCTAGGGCCGGAAAATGTGATTAATATAGGCCTGAAATCACGTTTTCCTATCAAAATCAGACCGGTTCAGACCTCAGTCTTGTAGAGGTTCAGACCTTAGAACGTCTTGCAGAGGTGCATGGAAGGGTCGAAGATGATCTTGGAGGCTGGGGCTGCGGCTTAGAGGTCGATACTGCGGTCTGGAGAGGCTCAGGCGACGGCCTGGGGGTCGGAGCTGCGGCCTGGGGGCTAGGGCTACGGCCTGGAAAGGCCCAGGCGGTGGCCTAGGGGCCGGGGCTGCAGCCTGGAAGGGCCCAAGCGACGGCCTGGGGTGTTGCCGGAGGGAGAAGCAACAACCCGAGGGGCTGGGTGATGCTGGGGCAGGAGGGGCTGGGCAACGTTGAGGGCTAAGCGATGCCGGGGGCTGAGCGGCGACGGCCTGGCGTGTGCGGGAGGTTGGGGGCGGGACTGGCGGGTAGGGTTAGAGTGGGATATGAGAACTCATGTCTAAGACCGTCGCTTCGATACCATGTTTAGGGAAAAGAAAATGAGTTAGTTTATTATGAGAGGCCCTTGGGTTCTCTTATATAGGAGAAGAACCTATTAGGAAAATTATATGAAGAAGACAAAATAAATAGATAATATGAAAAATAATAAGAAAGGTAGGAAATATCTCGATAAAAATCATATGAGGTGTCTACTTTGAGGCGTATGCCTCCGCCTCGAGGCTAGCCTTTTTGTACAATGACTAAGAATCAATCCCGGGGTTGGATTAAAACGATCGGATACATATACAAATGTAGGTATTATCATATTCTTATCCTCATTAAAATTCGGATATGAATACGACTATAAATATCACATCAATTTTTAAAATGGAGAATCATATCCTTAACATTCGTATATGAATTGGAGAACATATATTGACAATTTGTCTACACGATTGTGAACTAATTTACGAATATTAATTAGAGATGCCCAAATTTATTTAAAAGGTATAAGAATTTTAGGTTCACAATAATATACAATATATAAAAAGTACAAAGAGCAAGAATCCATATAGGCGATCCTAGAGGCAGGACGTGAAATGGAAGACGAAGGCGGTGGAGCTTGGAGGTTTGCCTCTCATCGGAAGCCGAGGAAGCGCTGCTTCCGTTGTGGTGAGAGAGGGCATCTCGCCTCCTTCTGCGCGCTCCCTCCAAGGTGTTTCGCTTGCGGGTCTACCAGTCACCGGAAGCTTTCCCGTCCCTTCTTGCGGGATGCGTCAAGTACGGCAGACGGTTTCGTTGGTTCTCTTTACAGGTCGTTTCGGAGTTCCCCCAAGCCCGATTCCTCTAGGACGTCTACAGGCCCGTGGGCCGCCTTTGAGGGAGTTTTGCTTGGTGCGCTGCTTCGAGATCCGCCTTCAAATTTTTCGCCGGCGGAGGAGGTCTCTCGTTTGGTAGGTGGCGGCTTTCAAGGTGACTTTGTCTGGCTTGGGGCCGGTAGGGTCTGCGCCCGTGGCCTTTCCCCCCAGCAGTTGAATGCGCTTTTGGCTTCCGGGTCGATCGGGTTTTTCTTTTGGTGACCACTCCGATTTGCGGACGACCACCTCGACCTTCCGGGCTTGCGTTTGGTCCATATTCGCAGTGTTCCTTTTCTCTCGCGGTCAATCGCGACCTTGCGCCCAGCTTTAAGCCATATCAGCTCGTTTCGCAGGATCTTGGCAGACGGTAGCCTCCCGAGGTCTGACCCGGACCTCACCTTGGTTCTTATGGAGAGCTTGTGGAGAGAAGGCTCTATTTCGAGTGCGGCACTCAAGATAGGGCATTTCTCTTTCCGGCTTCAGATCTCTATCTCCATCCCGCCGCCGTCGCCTCCTCTGGCCCACCCATTGGCGGTGGTCGGAGCAGGGGGCTCTCCCTCGGCGGCGGAGGGAAACGCCTCTCCTTTCTGTTGTGACGTGGCGCCTCCAATCGTTGACGTGGCCCCCTTGGGCTCTGACGTGGCAGGAGACGATTCATTTCGTGGCCTCTGCGGCGCTACTGCGGGAAATGTTTCCCTTTCAGGGATTTTCAAACCTAGTTCTTCTGGAAACGTCCCTTCACATACCCCTGGCGCTGCTTCCGATTCTCACGAGACACCTTCCAATTTTGTGGCGATTTCTGCGGGGCCCCCTCCCAATCTTGTGTATGCAACGGTTTCCAATTCCGAGGCAATTACTGCGGGGCACGCTCCCATTCCCGAGCGTGATGTGGTCTTCAATTCCGTGGGGCCCGCTATCATTTCCATGCCGGATACGATTTCCATTTCCGGGGCGTTTTCTTTGGGGCCCGCCACCGCTTCCGTAACTTTCAAGGCGGTTTCAGCGGCGGCTTTTCCTCTCCCCGTGTCTATTGCAGGCTGTGCTTTAAATGCGGCCCCACCCAGCTTTCAGTCGGTTCTTTCGAGTTTCGGCTCATCCTTCCGAGACGACGTTTCAATTTCCTTTATTAATCCATCATCGCCAGTCATTCCCGATTTTCTATCCTCGACCCCCTTCAGCGACAACGCTCTTTTCCACCCTGTCATTTCCGATATTCTCTCTTCCGGGCACAAGTGCAGTAACCCACGTTCCTTTATTGCTTCCAGCCTGGCGTCGTCCACGCCTTTTTCCTTGGATTCCTTTTTTGGTTCCTTGAGTGGTCAACCTCTTTCCTCCTTCCAGGCTGCCCCTTCTATTTCCGCTGTTGATGATAAGTCCCCCCCTCTCTTCGTCTCCTCTTCTCGTCTCCTCTCTTAAAAGCCCTCGCCCTTGCGGTGTCACGTTTGTCAGCCCTCTTCCTCTGCCCTTTCCACCTCGGCGAGAGGCTCGAGGCTGCTCCTCGGTCTCTATCCTTGGTCCGGCCCCTCCTTTGACCCCCCTTGCCACGTTGTCTTTGCCTGGAGAACTCTGCAACGACTCCCCCCAGCCGCCGCCGTTACTTTTTGTCTTCCTTCGATCACTCCTTTGGTTGTGGAGGGGGGGAACTCTGCTGCGGTCCCCTGTTCGTGGGACCCCTCCAAGTTTGGCTCGGAGCGCCGCCCTTCTTCTTTGGCGGGACTGGGAGAAGGGGGCTCGGTAAAGAGAATCGGGAAACGCTACCGGCAGCGCCAGCGCTCAAAATCCGTGGTTACCCCCGCTCCGCCCACCGAGTTCTTATCAAAGGTGGCTGCGGCGACTGGGGTGATCTATCTCGGGAAGGGGAACAAAAGCAACAGTCAGTGAAGCTTCTTTCCTGGAATGTCAGGGGTCTGGGTGACCCGGAGAAACGGGCAGTGCTTGGGTCGAGATTTCTGGATTGGGGATGCGATGTAGTCATCCTGCAGGAGACGAAGCTGGATTTTCTCACCCCGCAGGTTTGGCGCTCTTTTGGGATGGGACCGATCTCGGATTTCTGCACCCTGGATGCTCTCGGCTCTGCGGGAGGGTTACTGGTGGCGTGGAGGGGCTCTCTTTTCTCCAAGAAGGCTGAGCTGAGGGGTTCTCACGTTCTCTCGGTTCACCTCGAATGTCTTCGCTCGGGGTTCTCTTTCGTTCTTTCGTGCATCTATGGCCCTATTGCTTCGACTGCGAGACATCAACTCTTCGGATCTTCGCTCGGGCATCTCTCCAACAGATGCCCTCTTTGTCACACGGAGGTCGAGTCAGTGGAGCACCTCTTCTTCTCCTGTTCTTGGGTGACCCCCCTCTGGGACAACCCTTCTATGAGCTGGGTCGACCTCTCTAGCGTGGATGCTTTCTGCGACAGTTCGGACCTTTTGAGACTGATTTTACTTTGGCCGTTGGCTTCTCTTTGGGCCATTTGGCTTGCCAGGAACACACTTCTTTTTTCAGGGCAAAGATTCTATTTGGAAAATGTCAAACTTCCTGTTTCGAACTTACTAAACGATTGGACTTTTTAGCACTCTGCGTGCTCTCTTGTACCTTCTCCCTCTTCTTTCAATAAATTTTTGGGGCGAACACCTCGGAGTGTTTCCCCCTTTCTTGGCTTAAAAAAATAAAAAAAAATAAAAAGTACAATAGATATTTTATTAATGAATATGTACCTAAAAATAATTGCATGATAAAAGAAAGCTTAAAAATAGATAAACAATAAAAGAAGTGTCATCATACTTATTTGTATATATATCATATTATTATTGATATCTTTCAAAATTTGAACAATCATATTAATATTCGTATTTGTATATGCATTCATATTCTTAAAAAAAGGGCATCTATATTATCTATTTGATGAATGCAGGTACGAGAATATACATATATATTTGTATTCGTTTTCATCCCTACTTGTGGACTCACTTAAATGGTCTGGTGGTAGTGCAGTGTGCCTACCACCCAAATGACCAGGGTTCAAATCCCACCATTGTGTGGGTTGCATTAGGTAGTCGACAGCCAGCGTAAAAAATAGTCGAATCTTTCAACATGGATTTGAACAAGAATCCATGTAGCTGACCTTACTTATTGTGGGAGAAGGCTTTGCCGTTTTTTTTCATCCCTACTTGTGTCCTTGCCTTTTTACCTTAGTCATATATGATTTTAACACATCAGTACATTTTTTTAAGCCAAAAAGGGGAAATATGTTTATGTTCCCACTCCACCAAATCAATTAATAAAAATTAATAAAAAAAGGGATCAGTACAAATGCTAAGAATCAAGGAAAGTATTTGCATAATGAGTTACATTCTCAACATAAAAATACTCAGCACAGAAAATAATACCATTACGGGCTAGCCAGAGCACCAAAACGAAGACCACCGGTAGGATTCTCTCCTCGTTTGGACAGAAACGGGAGGTAAAAAGAGACTCAAAATATGGACCAGCTATCGAAAGATAACCACTCCACACCCAAAGCTACCCAAGCCTCCCTATCCTTCTCACACCCAAAAAAAGATGTTCAGTTGATTCCACACCTTCACTGCATAAAGCACATAAGTTGTTATCGTTATTAAAGAGTCTCATCCATCTATCTCTAGCAGGAAGTCTTCCACTCCTCATAAACCACATGAACACCTGGATGTGAGGTGTAATTTTCATTTTCCATATAATTTTGCAATTTTTAATCAACTCCTCAAGAGGAGACTGATCAGGTCGTCTATTCAACATCTTGTATGTTTTCCCTTACCGAAATCGCTACCTCTCCAAACCCAGTGGTATCTTTTTGCCCTTGGACCATCGAGGGAGCTAACGCTTCCGTAAGTCCAACAAAATCTTTGAAAGCGTTGCTTTAAAAAAATTGAACAAAAGTTGGCAGCCAAACACCATTCGTCCAGGTTTCTGACATAAGAGCATCCTTCCGCGTCACCATTGCATATATATGCGGAAAGGTAGCCAATGCTCTCTTATTAGTCGAGTTATCCATCCAAAATGCAAAGTTGTAACCATCAGCTAATACCATGCGAAAATAATGAGGCATATCAGGCAAGACAGCCAACTTCCTTTCCAGAATGCAGATGTATAATGTCGGGGATGGATGGTCACTACACTCTGAGCACGTACTTTATATATTCCTGCTGATTAAATCTACTACAAATATTCCCACTGTCGCCTCAGATTCTTGCAACCTACTTCAAAAATACAACACAACTCATTGCTTTTAGTCGAGGCACCCCCTCCTCAACAAGCGTAACCATATCCCAATCAACAAGATGCATGTTGCAACTCCTCTAGTTTGTCCTACCCCATAAAAACAATCTCATAATCATCTACAGTCGGCGACGTATTCCCATAAGTAGTAATCTCAAGGACATGAACATAGAAATAGCGGCAAGCACACCCTTCACCAGAACAAGGCGCACACCTCATGACAACAATGAATCTTTCCAACTCATAAGCTTCCACTCCAATTTCTCCATAACAAGTAACCAAATCCAACGAAAGAAGGCGACCACTATAAAGTAGTAGCCCAAGATACCGAAACGACAATGGTCCACATGATCTTTCCAAATCATTACCACATGCTTAAGCCTCTTTGTCAACAAACCAAAAGGGATCACATTCGATTTATCCTGGTTGATCCTCAATCCTGATAGCCCCTAAAAATTTCCAGAGCCATTGCTATTACTCTCACTTCCTTCAGTCTCCCTTGCAACAACAACAACAACAAAGCCTTTTCCCACAATTAAGTAGGGTCGGCTACATGGATTCTTCGCCTCCATTCAGATCTATCTTGAGTCAATCCCGGGCTTATATCCACAAAACTAAGATCCCTTCGTATGGTCTCTTTCCAACACTTCTTGGGCCATCCTCGCCCTCTCTTAGCCGGCTCAACATCCCAACACTCACATCTACTAACTGGTGCATCAGCTGATTTTCTTTGCAAATGTCCAAACCATCTTAAGCGATTTTCTCGCATCTTATCCTCGATCGGAGCTACACCAACTTTCTTTTTGATTACATCATCCCGAATCCGATCTTTACGTGTGTGTCCACACATCCACCTTAACATTTTCATTTCTGCTACATTCATTCTTTGCACATGTTTATGGTTCACAGGCCAACACTCGGATCCATAAAGCATAGCAGGTGTCACGGCTGCTTTGTAAAACTTTCCTTTAATTTTTAAAGGAATTTTCTTATCACAGAGAACAGCAGAAGCTCCTCTCCACTTTAGCCAGCCGACATTTATTCTATTAGTAACATCTCCATCAATTTCCCCATCATGTTGCAGAATAGATCCCAGATATCTAAAGGAATCTCTCTTCTGAATGTTATCGTCACCAATCTTCACCTTGATTCCTTCACCATTGCTTCCATCAAAGCTGCACTCCATATATTCCGTCTTACCCTACTTATACGAAATCCTTTAGTCTCCAACTCATGTCTTCAGACCTCAAGCTTCTTATTTACTCCATCTCTAGTCTCGTCAATTAACACAATATCATCAGCAAATAACATACACCAAGGCAACTCATCTTGAATGTGACTTGTCAACTCGTCCATAATCAAAGTAAAAAGAAATGGACTCAAAGCAGAACCTTGATGTAAACCAATGTTGATGTAAAAATATCCAGTCTTCCCAGACGGGGTCCTTACACAAGATAAAGCCCTATCATACATGTCCTTTATGAGGTTAATGTATAGGACAGGTACTTGTCTCTTCTCCAATACTCTCCACAATATCTCTCGTGGGATAGAATCATAAGCCTTCTCCAAATCAATAAAGATCATGTGGAGATTCTTCCTTTTAGCTCTATAAATCTCCATTGTTCTCCTCAGCAAATGGATGGCTTCAATCGTTGAGCGACCTGGCATGAATCCGAATTGGTTTCCTTTTACATTGGAAACTTGCCTCAACCTTCTTTCGATCACACGTTCCCAAATTTTCGTAGTGTGACTCATCATCTTGATACCTGTATAATTTAAACAATTTTGAATGTCTCATTTATTCTTATAAAGAGGCACCATGATACTCCTCCAATCTTCATGCATTTACTTGCTTCGCCAAATAACATTGAATAGATTCGTAAGTCAAGTCAAACCACGCTCACCTAAAACTCTCCATACTTCTACAGGGATGTCATCCGGTCCTAGACATTTCCCGGGTCTCATAACCTTCAAAGCCTCCTCTACTTCCTTTCTTTGTATCTATCTATAGCTTGCACGATTCAAGTAACTTTCACTACAAGCTAGATCACCCAAAGTGATCTCTCGATTTCCTTCCCCAATGAAAAGTTTATGGAAGTACTGCTCCCATCTAGTTTTTATATCCTTCTGAGTAACAAGCACATGACCTTCCTCGTCCTTAATGCATCTTACTTGAGAAAGGTCTTTGGTCTTTCTTTCCCTTGCTTTGGCCACCCTGAATATATCCTTCTGTCCCTCCTTAGAGTCAAGATTTTTATACAAAACTTCATAAGCTTTTGACTTAGCTTCGCTTACGGCCTTCTTTGCTTCCTTCTTCGCTATTTTGTAGTTTGTGACAATTTCCTTTGTTTTATCCTTAGACATAGCTTTAAAGCAAGCTCTTTTTATTTTTAGCTTCTCTTGCACCCCTTCACTCCACCACCAAGCCTCCTTTTGACCTGGAGCTCCTCCATTTGACTCGTCTAGCATCTCTTTGGCTACCTTTCGGATACAAGATGCTACTGCCTCCCACATCTCGTTTGCACTACCGCTACAATCCCAAGATAAGTCTTCTAAAACCTTCTCCCTGAAGCTCGCTTGCTTCAGTGGAAGATTCCACCATCTAGTTCTAGTTATCTTAGAAACCCTTCTTTTCTTTACCAACCCTTTCATTTGTACATCAAGGACTAACAAACGATGTTGGGTTGTTAAACTCTCTCCTGGGATTACTTTGCAGTCTTTACAACACAACCGATCTCTTCTCCTCAACGCAAAGTAATCTATATGTGTTCTAGTTGGTCCACTCTTATAAGTAATTAAATATTCCTCCCTTTTCTTGAAGAGAGTGTTTGCTATGAAAAGATCATATGCCGTTGGAAATCCAGGATGGCTTTTCCCTCTTCATTTCTATCTCCAAACCCATGTCCTCAATGAACACTAGCATACCCTGAATCATCTTTTCCCACATGTCCATTAAAATCTCCATCGATGCAAATCATCTCTCTTTGCGGGATTCCTTGTAGACTCTTATCCAAATCCTCCCAAAAAGCTTGTTTAGTCCTTTCATCTAAACCAATTTGAGGTGCATAAACTGAGATGATATTCAGAATTTCTTCTTCAAGCACCAATTTTAGCAAAATAATCCGATCCCCGAATCTTTTCACCTCAATCACACAATCCTTCAAATCCTTATGAACAACCACTCCAACACCGTTTCTACCCTTATCTTTACCTGAATACCAAAGTTTAAAGCATGTCTTCTCAATCTCCCTTGCTTTTTCTCCAACCCATTTAGTCTCTTGAAGACACATTATATGAATCTTCCTTCTTTCCATCGTATCCACTATCTCCATCAACATTCCAGTTAAAGTGCCAATATTCCAACTACCAATCCGCAACTTCCATTGCAATCTCTTTTGGACTAACTTCTTTACTCGCATGCGTCAATTATGCGAGAACCCTTGTAAATTTTGGACTGCATCCGGGCGGTGATGCAACGGAACTAGCTTAATTACCCGCATGCGTTCCTCATGCGGGAACCCTTGCAAATTTTGAACTACATCCAGGCTGCGATGTAGCGACCCTTGCTCATTTTTCATTGCATTCGGGCGATGCAACGCGTCGCAAGTAGGGAACGCCCCAACGAAATCTGTATGTTTGCTTAAATCCTTCAGTCTCCCTTAATGAAAAAAATAATATCATTTGCATACTAAGGAACATGAATGTAGAAATCCGTTATAGAATAGCATGCCGAAATTCCATGGATCACCACTTGTTCCAACATGCGCAGCAATATATTTGCTGCCGACACAAAGAGAAGAGGTTTCAGAGAATACCCCTGCCTAACCCCTCTTTGCGGTTGAAAGAAACCACCTTCAAGCTGGTTGTCTGTTCACCACAATTGAGTAGGAAGCGGTGATGAGTCCGATGACACATCTTTTCATCCAAGAGATCCGAATATCTACAAACCCTCTCCTAGATAAAACTGACCACAAGAAGCACCACTACACACTATCATATGCCTTAGAGAAATCTACCTTCCATAGTATGCCATGCGCCTGCAGTCTGTGCCAGTCTGCAACTTTAGAATGTCCCTTATTTGTGTACTTGGGATGAAAGCTGATTGGAGTGGGGAAACCAAGCCCTCCATGACTTCACTAATCTTCTTGGCTAAGACCTTGACAATCACCAAGTAGGTGTCATTCGAGAGAGCAATGGGGCGAAAGTCTTCTACTCGTTACGAAATCTCCTTTGATAAGAGAAAAATGTATGCTCTATTAAATCTATCAAAACTAGCATTCCCCTGACCAAACTGCCAAAACATACATAACTTTGTCCCCAACTAAACTAGGGTGGACACCATAGCATGCTTCCTCCTTTTTTGGTCTGAAAAATCATTCTCAATTATATACCAAAACTCACGATAAAAGAAGACTAGGAAATCGTCCAAGCCTGGATCCCCTTCTACATTTGAATCCGTCACAACCACCTTCACTTTATCTTTGTCGAATAATTTGGTTAAACGAGCACATAGATCACTAGTAAGGCCAAGCGCCCCTATACCGGCCCATCTCCATCTTTTAGCCCCCTTTTTCTGGAAATTCCATGAAAATAGTTCACCAAAACTCTTCAATCTCCGATTTCGCTCCACACAATTGTCCCCGATAACCACCACACAGATAAAGTACGTCTCCACCTTCCATTGACCACCACATGGAAAAACTTTGTATGCACATCTCAATGCTTGATCCACCTTTAATTGGAATGCCTCCATGCAACCACTCATTTTTTATCCGCAACAAAGACTATCTTTTGATGGCCCGTTCTTTCTAACAACTCTGTCTAGGTCAAGTACCCTCCACTTTATCCAGTCTACTGATTTCAACCTCAATGTGTGTATGCCGTTCCTTTTTGTATGCGCAAAGACGCTTCCTCAAGCTGGTCAGCTTGTATGCAAGCCGAGCAATTGTTGAACCTTCGCCTTCACATATCTCCTTTGCAAAGTAACGAGGTTCCTGAATTCACCCCTCTTCGCATGTAATATTCTTTTTTAGGTAGATGCTAATAAACTTAAGTATTACTACACAAATAAATTGAGACAACAACTATAAATGACATTGTTGGAGTATTTGGTTGTGCGCCATATGAGTTGTAGGAGGGTAAATGGATCTCTCCAGGATCCATTTACCCCATCCATATGTTTAGTCCCACATCTACCAATGCTAGGACTTGGAGGCTCTGTGGAGGCTATATAAGGAGCCCCAGACCTCCTGTATCCATTGAGAAAAAGCAATGAAGCATATGCCCCTTTGAGGGCTTCTCCCGTGGTTTCATCTTGCTCCTTAGGGAGTAGGGTTCCACGTTAAAATCTTGCCTTCCATGTTTTACCTTTTTTTCTATGCTCTGTTTATCATATTCGCTTCTGCTTCCTATTTTCTAACATGGTATCAGAGCAGGTTCGATTATCGAGTTTTTCATGTTCTTATTTTTCGAGATTCGATTCAATTATCATTCTTGAAGATCATTTTTTTTGAGATCATGCTCGTGATTTGATCAAGTTGTGGTCGAGTTCCACAGTTCTAGGGTTTTTTGTGTGAAACCCTAATGCGGTATGATTGATCCCTTCAAGTTATAGAAATTCGGAAGATGGTTCTAAGCTTATGTGCAAAGTCTGATCCCCAATATTTTTAGCGTTCGAAACCCTAATCTCCTGATCTTCTGGCCTGGTTGCATCTCCTGCAAAGCGCATCCTGGCCTTCTGGCCGTGCGCGAGCCCTAGATTGCACCCCCATCTCGAAGTACCAGGCGATGCCCAGTCATTCCACGCAGTTCTTGCTCAAGGCGGCGACTCCAGGCAGCCTTCTGCCTTCAGGCACGCTCGAACACGCATCCTCTAAGTCCAGGCGGCATGCCGCCGTAGCCGCCACCAGAAGCTCTTCGACTTCATCTCTCCAGATCGTGAGGCTTCTCTTGGCGGCAGTAGTGGCGCAGCAACCCCAACGCGTCACTCCTTCGATTCTCCAGTCCACTGCTCGCAAGGCAGAGCCCCGCCGCCCTCAACTTCTTGTGCAAGACCGCAAAATCCAGATCCGTCCGCTTCCAGGTGGCGATTCCTAACTTGGTTGAAGACGATCTCCTTCCCATACGTCCCCCAGACGCTTCCGCAGTGCATCTTTAGCCGCTGTCGATGGCGCCCACAGGTCCACCGGCGGTCGACCCCCCTTCAGCCCTCCAACCTCCTCGCATCTCCCGAAGCTCGAGTGCATATGCTTTATCTCTAGCGGCGAGCCCCAGCAGGAGGGCGTGAGATCCTTCAGTCCCAGGCAGAACCGCAACCCTTCATCCCCATAGATCTTCTAATCGGCTCCAGGCAGTCTCTTCCAGGCATTCATCCCCTTGCGCAGCACACACCGATCATCTTGCGCAGCACGCGCATCTCCAGGCGGCACGTGGCCCTCTCTCTGCACGGGGGACCCTCGAGCAACATCCTCCATATTCTACAGGGGCGGCGGTGCACATCTTTGTGCGATGGAAAAGGGTTCCGAAAGTGAACCTTAAATACATTCATGTCTCGGTTGTGTATAGGCGTTTGAGCTAAGGGGTGGTTTTGTTTTTTTTTTAAAAGGGGGAAGGAGTGATGTCCTCAATTTGGACCGTATAAAAAAAGAGGCCTTGAAATATTAAAAAAAAGAAGAAAGAAAAGGGGTTGTTTGTTGGGCAAGGCGGGCCGAACGATATTTAAAAAAAGGAAGAAAAAGAAAAGAGAGGAGAGAGTAATCTGCGCACAAAAAAAAAGAAACAGCCGTACACAATTAAAAAAATGTGAAAAGCCAAAAAAAGGGAGAAAAAATGGTTGAACGACTTTAAAGAGAGAGAGAGAGAAGAGTCGTAAAAAAATGAAACGACCAAATGTTATTCATGTTGTTTTCCCCATGATATTGTCTTCTCTCAACTTTATCGATGCTATTTTTCGACAAGTATGGGAGAAAGGGGGAGTATAGTGTAGAGTTCTTTGGCATCATACAACATCATCCCAATGATTCAGATTCCAGATTCAGAGATAAAGTTCAGCTCTCCAGTCTCTAGATGCCTGTTTAGATTCCAGTCCGAATGCCCGGTCAGATTTTTCAGACTATACAGATGTTCAGATTATTCTGACTCAACGTCAGAGTTTCCGAGTCTTCTTCAGTTTTAGACTCACACATGTATGCGGTCTTCATTCAGATGTGCATATGTTTGCCATCTTTTGTAATGATCCCCATCTTTTCTTGTTGTTGTTCGGTCAGAGTTTTCATGTGAGCCATAGGAACTCCAGAATAGAGGACCATTCCCTATGCCATGTTGGCAAGGGTTTTCATGTGGTATTATAGGGACTCCAGAGTAGAGTACCATTCTCTGTGCCAGATGGGAGAGACCCAGTTCTTCGACGAGGAGACTTCTTCGGACTTCATTCTCCAGCGACCGTAGACTCCGACAAGGATTGCACTTCCACGGCCCTTTTAGTTCGGGCCTTTTCAGAGATGGAGCAGTTGTGCACATTATTGTGGCGGGCCAGAGTACTCCGACGAGGAGACTCATTTCTAGTTGCAGTGACTCTGACATGCCCAGTTCAGAGCACATGCTCTCCGACGAGGAGATCCAGTTGACTCACACTCCAGCCAGTTCGTCCTCCTCACCAACACGACATGAAAAGCAACGTCCTCGACAACAGCAATTGTGCGCGTTGAGTTGATATTGTCCGTAGTGTCCTGTAACGTGAGTTGAGTTTCTTTCTGTTTGTTTGTTCAAGCTGAGCATTACATGCTCCAGCTTGAGGGGGAGTGTTGGAGTATTTGGTTGTGCGCCATATGAGTTGTAGGAGGGTAAATGGATCTCTTCAGGATCCATTTATCCATCCATGTGTTTAGTCCCACATCTACTAGTGGTGGGACTTGGAGGCTCTGTGGAGACTATATATGGAGCCCCAGACCTCTTGTATCCACTGAGAAAAAGCAATGAAGCATATGTCCTTTTGAGGGTTTCTCCCGTGGTTTCATCCTGCTCCTTAGGGAGTAGGGTTTCACGTTAAAATCTTGCCTTCCATGTTTTCTCTTTCTTTTCTATGCTCTGTTTATCATTTTCGCTTCCGCTTCCTATTTTTTAACAGCTCACCAATTTTATTCATCTTTGCTGTCATGTTTTTCTCTCGCTTTATCTTTGCTTGTCCTTAAATATTATATTTTTTGGGACTATCTTGTCCTTAAATATTATATTTTTTGGGACTATTTTTTCTTTGTTGAAAGATTTATGCTATTGTTCAGGCACATCGGGGAACTAATGCATCGGCTAGTAAGAACACAAACAAGATTGCAAGGTTACGTTTGCTATCTTTTGTCAAACGTACACTAGCAAGATGTCAAGCATTTGAACAAACGGGGAAAAGCTGCTTCAGTGAGCCCCCGTTCAGGGAAATGTTTCAGTCCTTCAATAGAAGCACGATTGATCCTGAAGGTGCAGATGCTGTTGCTAGTAAGTCTTGTATCCATACTATGCATCGGTTGAAGGTTTTTTGATTATTGTACAAGTATTGGATAACAATTTACAAAACTGCAAGTTGGTTAACTCTAATTATGATTCAGTATGTGGAGCTAATTATCACTGCAGTTGAACAAAGTTGCCTAGAATATGCTAAACTAATTTATCACTGCAGTTTAGCTAATTAGCTTTCTTTATGCATTCAGGTCACTCCTCTCTTGCCACTCAAGCGGCATTAAAAAACAGTAAACACGAGAAATTTTTCGAGACCGCACTGGCTAGTCCATCAGAACATGCATTGGGCAAGGATGATCTATGGTCTAACAAGGTGAAAAAGAGGGAGCTGTTGCTGAATGTGGGTGTAGGTAATCTTGTAAGTGGTACCAAGGGGAAGAGGAGTGAGAGGGATAGAGATGGAAAACGAAGCAACCGAGATGCCACAGCCAGAACTGGAAGTTCAAGGGTTGGCAGACCGGCTCTATCAAATGCCAAGGGTGAGAGGAAGAACAAAACCAAACCTAAGCACAAGATGACCCAGATGTCGGCCTCTCTTAGTGACATTCTTGGTAGTGACACCTTGCTTTCTGCTCCCAAGCAATGCGAAAGTGTTGATGGAAACACGAAGCTGAAAGATGGTTCCAATATGACCGCGGCTACTCCAGGTTCCCAAGACGCTGCCAATGACCGTGATGCGATGGACTTTTCCAGTTTGCAGCTTCCAGGAATTGATGTGCTCGGTGTGACTGACGATTTCGGCAGCCAGCCTCAGGATTTTGGCACGTGGTTCAGCAGCTTTGATGACGAGGGATTGCAAGATCAGGATTTGGTTGGTCTTGAGATTCCGATGGATGACCTTTCTGACTTGAACATGGTTTTATGATTCTGTGATTCATCGCAACTCCCCGACGATCTGGTGGCTTAGCATCACCCAGTTTCTGCAAGCTAGAAAGAATGGAATACTCACGTAGTGGAACACACTAAAACATTATTTGCGAGGTACGTTCTAATTCTTAGCGAGCCTGAGGTACTGATCCTGTACAGTTGAAACAGACGACCATTCACACATTCACTGTAGATATCCTTTTTGTCTTGTGTACAAGTAGAAGTGCTAGAGGGGGCATCTGGAAGCTGGAAGGTACTTTAATGTTAATTCTTTTTTTCTACAAATTAATTAACCACTGCCACTTGTAAAATACACTTTCCCTATCAATAAAGAGGAAGCTGCTTATTTTGATGTCAGGAGGCGATTACCTGATACTGCCCATCAGTCTTAATTTTGTGCCCTTTTCAAATGGAAATTTTTAACCACTATATTGAGTTAGATCCATTTTGTTGCAATACCGATATTATTTTCTATGTCAATCTCTGTATTACTTTACTTTGAATGCACACGTGCCTCGACTTCGATATAAAATATAAGATTTCTGAAAGGGATTTTTACCCAGCAGATATTATAAACGTTTTAAAATGCCTTTACGACCTTTTGCACAACGTAATTACCCCATCGACCTTATAAATTATCCCAAGAACCTCCACGGGCTTAAAACATATTACCCGGAGGGTTCGTGGGTAAGAGTTGGCAAGTTTACGGGGTCGAGAGGGGAATTAGGTTGTTTCAAAGGTCGTGGAGATGATTGACAAAGTTTATAGGATCTGCCGGGTAAAAATCCCTATCCGAAAAAGGACATTTTCCCTGGAATTAAAAAAGGTTACTGTACTATGGGGTTAAGGCGAAAGCCGAATGTTCCAAATCGTTTTATTGTTGTGGTGATGTGAAAGTTAATCTGATCGATTCTTAATCACATATTTGATTCTTGATCATTGCGATCAGGTGGATGCATATTTTTATTGTACAAGCACTTTGTTGCATTATTTATCTAGTAACAAGATTTAGTTTAGCATTACATAAGATATAGGCCTGTTTAGAACGCTATATATCATGGATTATTGTGTACTGCAGCTATACTGGTTACAAATCGTATCAATATTTAAATATTTTTTCATATACACCATTTCGTATTAGCACATTGGTTGTATTCGTAAGATCTATTGGCTCGCGTAGTAGATTCAAGGATACAGAAATTCAACCCCATATTTTTTTTCGATTATTACATGGATTTCCCTGTAAACATTTAAAAGATACATGGACTAAATTTTTAATCTTCTTGAGATTTTTGAATGGATGTTTGTATAAATATTAAATAATAAACAAACGCTCTTCTATACTACATAATAGTAAGCGTACTCTTTGAGCGTTGATTTTCCGACCTTCTCATTCTCTAACAAATCGGGCACGATCTTACAAAATCGAATGCATCTCGAAACAAGGTCGATCAAAAGAATCCATATTGGGGCACTTTATGGGCGGTTTTCTTTCCCGAATGGGGTCCTCCCGCCTCTAGGGTACGACAATGGGTGAGGACACTTTGATATTCCTGAAGATACACTTTCGTCAGACAATCCAGTACTTCAAAGAAAAGGAACGGATCCTCCCAATGGCATCTCCTCGAATCTGACTTGAGTCGGTCAATTGCTCCTAGTTCAACCTTGGAAAACTTTCTTGGAGACAAGAATGTTTATTAGGTTGGCATACCACGGGAGAGTTGAAAACACAAATTGACTCGTCAAGGAAAGTCTCGCTGATAGGTTCTAAGTTAGGGGAATTCTTACAGTCAAGTCGGGAAAGATGATCAGCTACAAAGTTCCTGCATATACGACGATCATGGATGTAGTCAGCACAGCATGCAAGGTGAAGCATAAAATGAAAGTAAAGTGCTAGAGGTATATATGCGTCAGATGTAGGGATGCAAACGCACATGTACAGATATAGATGCTACTATATATTTATCCTTTTGAAAGTATGGATATGGACACGGAAACAAATATCTTGGGGATATTGAAAATCGCAAATCATATCCTTAAATATGGACACATATATGGAACTGGATAATCATAATTCATATACGAATATTTTACAAACTAATATGGATTATCGTATGGATACTAAAATTTCTTAAGGCTTAAATTCAATGTGAAAATTACACAAATTACAAATACAATAAATTTAAAAAGAAAAAAAGTAATATGCCTAAACTTTTATAACAATTAGTTAAACACTAGAAGATATAAGAAAAAAGCCCCAATATGCCTCAGTTCCCACTTATGACCTTATTTTTGAAATGATATAAAGAGGGTATTAAAATTTCAACTTTAAGCTTTAACATCATTATAAAAGGGTTACGTAAGCTTATGGAAGCATGTATTTAATATAGTATAATATTATTACAAAAAAGGCTCTACCTAGGAATCAAGATATAGTTGTGGACTTTTTTGTAATTTACACTTATTTTTCTTCCTACATCAAATGACTCTAAAATACATTATATTACGTGTAATCTTACAATAAACTTAGATATTTGTTTGTACACATTGATAAATATGTCTAGGATATATACGTATTTATATAGATTTTTAGTAAATACGGATATCCACACCCGTATTCGCCAGAAAAATTTAATAACCATATAAATATCTGTATCTTCAAAAATTAAAAATGGTATTCTTATATGTATCCGTAAAATATAAAATCTTATATCCATATCTATATCCTCAAAATAAAAAATGCATATCTCCTAAAAACGGATACGATGACAATTGGATAAGGATCCATATACGGTTGCATCCCTAGTCGGATGTCACAATATCAACTAATTCGATGTTTTGTCTTGCTGAATGAGAAACACATTACTTTCACAAAAAAAAAAATCAGCATGACCTATTGATCTATTTCGTTACGGGTTTTGGTGGATTAGAAGTTAAATGTGAAGCTAAATTATTAACAGTGTTTCAAATTCACTATTCCTAATCCCGTCATCAAGAAGTTGACGTTAAGCTCGAATAGTTAAAACCCATAAAAATTTACTTTCTTAGATTGATACATTAGAAATGACAATTTGAATTCATGTCTAGCTTATAAACCCTAAAATTCACATCGGAGTAAGATTGATGATCATTTAAAAAAATAAAATTTTTTTATATTGCTCCAAAGAAGTAGTCTTACATTTCTCTTTTTGAAGTCTGTCTTTGTTTGGTATTGACAATCACATACAAAAACATTAAAAGTAACATGAATTTACAACGTGATAGTCAAATTTTAGTATATGATACCAAGCTTTCAATACCTTTAATAACAAGAGTTTAAATCTAGTGAGTAAATAATTTAATTATTATGGATAATGAGGAGTTTATACTCTTAAAAACAATGAGACATTTTCCTTTCTTCTTTTTAATAACATAGTTTCATAAATTTGATAGACTACAGAGTTAGTGTAATGTTCAAAACAAACAAAAAAAGGCCATTTTCCTTTCTTTTTTTTTGTCTAATTAGCAAGGTTTTAAAAACCAGACAGACATTGAACCGGTCAGTCTTCGGTTTGGTCTAATCGGGTCGAACCGTTGGTCCAAACCGGTCGGGCCGGTGATGATATTAGCATGATGTCATCATTCTTATCGACTCGGAAAAAATCGGACCATGCTTAATTTACTGGTCAGACTGGTCAAACCGATTTTTACCAATAAAATGTAAGTATGTATTTACATATCAATGAAATAATTGTTAGAAATTTCAAATCTTTAAATAGAATAACGTGATTGCCTATTTCGAGTAAAAATCTACAAAGTTAGTCGTATTTTCTAGAATTATATATGAATATAATATTGTAATCATTTATTTATAGTTGTTTCAAGAAAATTACTCTAAGAAAATATTGGCATAACGTATATTCCAAAAAAGAGAGGGACATACCTTATATCGTAGAAGTTAAGAAGGGCATACATGATAAAAACCCCATTATTTCATTATTTAAACCTTTAAATTTTTAAAAATTACCAAACCATAAAAAATGAGTCAATCCGAGTCAACCCCGTCCGACCACTGGTCCGATCCGATTTTTTATTTTTTATTTTTTTGAAATTAATTACAAAGAATCGGCCGAACCGACCGGATCGGGGCCGGTTCCCGATCTTTAAACCCTGCTAATTAGTCTTGTATCTAGGTCATTAAAGCATTTAAAATATTCTAACAGCTAATATGGATTCGTTAATTAGATCCAAAGTAATGAACTTGATGTTTATAATTTTTTATTAGATGAACTAGTTAATGAATATCACGTGGTATTCATCACATTTTAAGATGAAAAACTAATTGAAAGATTAAAAGTCACATCAATTAATATATAACGATCCTTGAAAAAACTCATAATAGATACTTATTTGATTTGCTGCCGTACTCATTTTCATATATTTTTACATTCACATTAGTTCCATCTTAAATGAATAGGGACATAGATATCACTTTAATATCTGTAAATATTTGTAATCGTACTTGTAAATATGTTTTAATATATTAATATCGTCATAGATTTATTTATAACTCTACTTGCCATTTAGATGCAAGATCACATCCACTTATCCTAGCAGAGATTTCATCCCGGGATAAACTATGCAATATATATATATATATATATATATATATATATATGATCACATCGTGATTACATCATACATTATATTTCTGTTTACATTATTAAAAAAATCCCTTCATTGGCATTCAAACTAACTGAACAGAACGAATAATAAACCTCACATATTCCACCTTATTTCTTATTCCTCCTGCTAACTAGGGATACGCATTTTTTAGTGCCGGCCTAATACTCGGTCCAATGAAGCCCGACCCAAGCTCGAACCTGAGCAATAAATGGACAGGCTTGGGCTTACATTTAAGCCCAATTCCGGTTTGTGCTGGGTTCGGGCTATAGTGGGCCAGAGCCCGAAGCCCGTGGGCCGGCCCAAATAGGGGCCCACAATCGGCCCAGCTCGAACCCCACCCGAAAGGGGGGTTAGGCCCGGTGCAGAACAAGGGTTTGGGGCATGGTCCATCCATGTTCTTATTTCCCAGGTTCTATTGGAGGTCTTGTTTATTTTTTTAGATATATGTTTCGATAAATTGCCTCTTTTATTACGTTTTTTATATATATATTTCGTATTTAAGGTAAGGGAATATGCCTTTATTTAGTCAATTACAGATTTGGGCTTAGATAAGAGACCAATCTAAGACTCCGACAAGTAAATTTTATTGCCACTTGACTGTGATAAACCTGAAGCATGTGCTCAATAAATTTTATTGCCACTTTAATAAGACAACCATTTGACACCGTTTATACATGCGATGATGAGAAGTTCTGATAAATTGCGGATCATGTTAAGAAGAGCAAAACATAAGGGGTCTTTCCGAAATTGCTCCCCTAACAAGGGACGATCGTCTTTCTAGGGGGTTTGTGATTTGGAAAGCAAGGGAAATCAGATCCTCTTTCCAAGGGGTTCTAGCTCAGGGGAAGCTCAAAGGGAAACATGGTTACAATTTGACCGTTCATTTCACGACCTTAGTGGTTTTCCATTTGTTTCCAAACAATAGAATAATAAAATATCTGGATGGATATAAAAGGTTAGATAGTGGGCCGATAGGTCGGGTTCGGGCTGGATTTCTAACAAAAGCTCGGACTTGAGCCCGACCCGAGGGCCTGCACATATTCCATTTAGTATTTTAAGTAAATCTTTCAAGAATTTATTTCAAAAAAAAATTTAAAAAATTAAGGGGGGAGAGGGACGGGTGCAGGAAAGTTACCTACACTCGAGTGTAGGCTCCCCAACCAATCATATGTGAGACATCTGATTAACTTTTTGACTTGATCCAATTCATTGATTTTGGCATTGATATTTAGCAGTCCGTTTATCGACCCTGATAATACTGTGTACATGCGGGTTAAACTGGTAGAGGGTAATCTATTTTTGGATTTTTTTGTTTGGATAATGGGTTAAACTGGAGGTGGGTTAGAAGTGGGTTTGAGGTGATATGATTGTATTGAAGTTTGAAAAGTGAGTAGTTGTTGTGATGTGATTGTATTAAAGTTTGGAAAAGTGAGTAGAAGTGGAGTAGTTTATAATTTTTATATGATATGATGGTATAATATATTATTTTTTGATAGGATTGATGATGTAAAATTGATTTATTTAATTTTTTAAAAAAGGAATAAAGTGGGGCCTACAGGGAGAGGGGGATGCGAGTTAAGGGGGGTAAACTCCCCAAAGGGGAGTTTAACCTGGTAGTCAAACGCTACCTTATGGATTCACTAGATTCTTTTTTGAAAAGTTCATACTTTTTTCTAAAAAAAGTTGATCCTGCTTTCTTTGAACCTATTTGTGCCTTTGCAGGTGACACTCCGCTTATTCCAGATTTCATAAGTTGTCTTGCACGTAGAGACTTTGTTGAACTCCTCTTTGGTGATAGCGCATAATAGTGAATTCATCGCTTTCGAATCGTAGGTATCCTTTTTCTCGGAAGCTTCCATCAAGGGAGCTTCCGCAATTGGAGTGGGGTCTTCATATTTGGACTCAATCATTTTCCATACTTCATAATATATTGATTTCAAAATATTTGCTTACATACCTTCCAACAAGAATAGTAAGTGACAAAGTGATGAGGACATATTATAGATTGGTTTTCAAGATTGATGTTGCTGAAGTTGCTTGTAGCTGCCATCGGATATGAAGTCGGTGCTTTACTCTGAATCGACAAACCCATTCTCATACCACTTGATAGAAATAGCAAATCGAATCTACTGGGGGTGGGGGATGATTGGAGTATGGCAGATTTAAATCATTTTCGCGGAATTATGAATAAGCAACCATGATCAGATAATATCAACAAGCCACCGACATTCACAATACATATGATATTAACATAGAAATCCAAGTGAGTAAAAATCACGATCAAATCTTTCCGACTTAAGATTTTCGATTAGCCGAGCTAACCAACTTTTCCACCATATCATGAGATATTTATGCGGATATATCAACTGTTTATAAGCACTATAGCTTACAATTTTGGATTACATACCAAAATCACAATCTTGGATCAAAACACCAAAGTGACAACTGCGACTAGTCCTGGTAGCACTACAACTTGAGGACTTTAACTTCACCTCAAGCCACTTGCAGAGAAAAACTCCAAGCATATCTACAAAGAAACATTAGCGGAACATGATAAATAATTATTTGAATTGATTTAGTGATAGAAATAACAATAGTGCCAGATAAAATTAGTAGATCTAAAAAAATATATCAACAAGGTATTCACAATACTTGATTCAATAAGATATATCACTAAATCATATGAAGGCTACATATAGAAAAATATCACCGATTTTTCTCAATAGCCTCAAATGGATCTCTGACTCCACACAGAGAGATTGAAGACCTGCGAATCAAGACTATTTTTTTAGCGAAACTGTGAATCGCTTCTCTCAGAACAAAATCAACGCTTAAGAACAAGAGAGAGAGAGAGCCGCTCTAGAAAACTTGAAGAGACTTGAATTGAGTTGTATGTTAAAATGAGAGGGCAAGGGTCTCCTTTTATAGGGATATGTGCTTGTTCAAGTGATAAAAGTATTAATATCTAAACTTGGGTTGATCTATATGAAGAGGCACAATGATTGATTAGTACTCAATTGATTGATCCGAGAATATGAATTGGTCGATCAAAAACTTCAGTTATAGTGCTCAAAATTTAAAATTAAACGATCCGAAAAGTTACCTTACTGATGAATAGAAAGTAACGTTTAAATAAAGACAACATTCAAAATATGATCGACAGAAAGTAAAGTTTACCGATCATGCAAGGTTCAATCATCGATCAGAAGGACACATTCGTTTGAAGACTATATATGATCGATTAGATCAATGTATTTAGCAATTAAGGCATGAACGATCAACTCGAATCTTTAGGGTCGACTTGATCTTTGACTTTACTGCTATAAGCTTGACTTGAGAGAAAAAAGAGTTACCCTACTGTAGAAGTATAGAGACGCATCTTTTGGTCATACTTTAGAGTACAATCAATGATTTAAACGATAAGTACAAAATTCAAGACTTAAAGATAACATCTAATATGAAAGAAAAACTTCTGAAGGACTTTTCTTGATGTTCTGATCTTGTTTAAGATATTTACAAAATAATATACAAATGTAAGTAGATCTAATGTGTGTGTCAGCTTTAAAACAAACTAAATAAGGTTCTAACAGAGAGACTTGGTTCTTTACTTCTCGTCCCATGGTCGTCCATAAGCCTATAAAAAAGAGGCTTGGCCTCTCTAATCATCATTTAATTTCAACTCCAATTCAGGTGCTCTCTAGTCTTATAGTCAGCAGGAGAAAATAAAAGATAAATACTATTTATTCTCTCCCCTTAGTCGTCTCTATACATACCTCCACAACCCCTTAGTCGTCCAATATCTAGTCTTTCCTCTCATTTCCGATGACTCAGCTAATTGCAAGAGAACCTGTCTTCCTCTCCGTGCTACATTTATGTAAAAAAGGCTCGATATGGTAAAAAGAAATCAAGAGGAAAGATATCTTTTTATATCTCTTTTGACATGGACAATCGATTGAGATATAATCTCTAGTTCACGGGGAGAACCATGAGTCATTGTCATGGCCGTGAGTACATGCATCCTTAGACTCGGACTTGATTCAGGAGGTCTCTTCTTTAAAGGCTCATGCATCAAGTATATATTCCTATACTCTTGTGGCTTGCGAAACAATACGAAAATAACTTCCATTACCATGAAGTTTCACAATTGCAATCAAAATTGTTGTTATATGATTGCTGTATCTCTCGTACAATGAACATCTTTTATTTCGAATTTGATTAGTATTTTCTGCGTTTATGTGATTTGAGGCTAGACTTTCCTTTAAATGTTATGTTGGAACACTAGTGTGGCAAATCTTACATATTCTAAAGAGAAAGACAGAGATAATTATTGTTATATGAACCCTTACTAGCAATAAAGCATGAATTATGTCATATCTGACTAGTTTCGAGTATAAAGCTAACCATACAATGAATCATATTCTTTGGAATAATGGTGTCCAAAAAAATATTATTTTCCAAAAAATACGTTGTTATATTCCAAGTTTTTTCTTTTGATTATACACAATGCAATTATTAAATAATTACTTAGCACTGACACAGGACATTCGAATCATCCTTTATATGGAAAATTATATAAAAACGATGCAATTATAAATATTTCGTGTTAGGTATCATTTTCGGTTCTACCGGTTCTATGATTTTCATATGTTCAATATTATATATATTTATATTAATATTTATGTGATATATTAATTGATCAAATTATTTTATGGTTCCACCATTGAAAATTTCTAAATGTAATCATGCCATAAAACTTAATGTAGGCCGACTCAAACATTTGTTTTCTTGAAAGATCCAAACTATATGTCAACAATCTACTAGCCAATCGCAAAATCTAATAGTTGAATCAACTAAACTTTTGATGCATGATATTCTATTAGGACTTGAAATTAGTTGAATTCGAAACAAAATGGAGAAAGAATCTTTCACTTCTAGCTACCAAAGATTCAGATATAAGTTCTGATGAGGATTTTGCTATGTACAAGAAAAATCAAGAAATTCCTCAGGAATAAAGAATAGAAGAAATATAAAGATCTGACTTGTTACAACTGCGATAGAAAAGGACATTTTAAAAAAGATTGCCCCCTTCTCAAGAAGAGCTAGAAATTTGAAAGCAAAAAGTTCAAGCTTCACAAAGAAAAGAGAAAATTCAACCCGACGAGGTTTCATGGGAAGCGAAAGGAGAAAGCTCTCAATGTCTACTAGGATGATTCTTGAAATTTTTCCAATGACTCAGAAATCGAAATCAGATACCTCAAATGTTGAAGAAACTCTGGTTGTTTTCATGGCTCACAATTATCAAGTTACTTCAAATTCTATAGATGAATTGGAAGATGCTATTTTTTAGTTAAATTGAAAAGGAAGAATAAATATGTCAAACATAATGCACGCACTATATTAGAAAATCACGTGTCTTAAATAGAAGCTTTTTAAGAATATATAGTTGAGCTTACTGATATTTTATCTGCTTCTAAAAGATAGCATGAAAATGAAATAAAAACTCTTAAAACCAACATCGATAGTTTATAGAACTCTATCACATGATTAATGATGAAAATAAATGCTCTTGTCAATGACCTTTCTATCTTCACAAAAGGAGTGGAAAACCTAGACAAACTTCTAGGAGAGTAACTATCAAAGCACAATAAAGTATAGTTTATGTTATAATACTTGTGAAAGCTAGTTCATCAAAAACCGTTGCGCCATCTAAAATATTGCTTAGTCAAAAGTTAGCAAAAGGGTATCAAAACTAAGGGGAAATCTTCAGAACCAAGCTAAACCCACAAGGAGCCGAAAGATATGGGTACCAAATAATTATACTCATTGTTTTGCATAAACAAAGAAACAAGCATACCCTCAGCAAAAAAATGACAAGCCCTATTTCGTAGGAATGAAGCAAAGGAAAGAGAGATTATTTAATCACAGACAATGGATGTTCAAGTCACATGACTGGAAATAAAGACCTCTTCTTGCATCTTGAAACTAACGATGGAGGTACAATCTCTTTTGGCAATAATAATACAATTCTAGTTATTGGCCAAGGTATGATTAGAACTCCTACTACAAGTTTTGATTCTATTAATCTTGTTAAAGACCTAAAGCACAATCTGTTGTGTGTGTCACATTGTGATAAAGGTTTTAAGGTTATCTTTTTTAAAAAGTATTTTGAATACACTCACTTCAAACAAATCTATAGAATCAGCAAACTTTACCTAGTTAAAGGACTACTCAAACTATCCTATAAGAAAGAGAGCATGTATATAATATGTGAATTAGGAAAATTACATAGAAACCAATCTAAACATAAAAAGTTCATTAGCACTTCATGACCTTTAGAACTTATACTTCTGGACTTGTTTGTACCAATAAAATCTGCAAGTTTAAGTGATTGTCATTACTGCTTTATCGTAGTTGATGATTACTCACTTTTTACTTGGGTTTTATTCCTTACAACCTAAGACATTCATTTAGCATTTTTAGAGTTTGAAAGGCTAGCTAAACATATTCAAATTGAATGAGGAACTACCATCATTAAGTTAAGAAGTGATTATGATGATGAATTCAAGAATGAGAATTTCTCTAAATTCTGTTCAAAGACTGGAATCAAACACGAATTCTCATCTCCAAGAATAACTTACCAGAATGGAGTTGTAGAGAGGAAAAATTGCAACACTACAAGAATGCACCTGCACTTTACTCTGGGAATCCGATTTGCCTCGTTATTGCTAGGTAGAAGTCGTAAATACTACTTGTTATGTCTTAATTAGAACTTTGATCCGAGCAGGATCAAAGAAGACATCTTTTGAGCTGTATTATGAATGCTCACCAAGGATAGAATATTTACGAATCTTCAGATATAGGTTTTTTGTTCTTAACACAAAAAACAATCTTGATAAGTTCGATCTGAAAAGTAAAGAAGGTATTTTCATAGGATAACAAAGCTTATAGGATCTCCATTAAGAAAATTGTGGCTGTCATAGAAGATGTCAGTATTTCTTTTGAAGAGAACTTGAGTCAAATATCTCAACCACATCAATTGGAAAATAAGGATGAAACCGAGTTCACCGATCCTCTAGTATACCTAAGACTGGAAATTCTCATAACCTACTAAAGGATTATAGCTTTGTTAGAGATCATCCCAAAGAGTTAGTGTTGAAAATGTATCTAAAGGAATTCAAACACGATCACATTTTAACTCTGTTACCCTGTCAGCATTTGTATCCCTCTTTAAGTCAAAATCAATAGATGAGGCATGTAACGATGAATCTTGGCTCTTGGCAATGCAAGAAGAACTTATCCAGTTTGATAGAAATCATGTATGGGAACTAGTACTCCCTCCTCATAACCACTTAATAATTGGTATTAAGTAGGTTTTCACAAATAAATTAGATGATTCAGGACAATACAAGGCCAAACTCGTTGCTCAAGCATACTCAGAACAAGAAGATATCAATTTCGATGAAACCTATGCTCATGTAACAAGGATTGAATATATCAGAATGGTTTTAGCTTTCGCTTGTTTTAAAAAGATCAAGCTCTTTTAGATGTTAAAATCACTTTTTGAGTGGATTTCTTAATAAGGAAGCATATGTCAAGCAACCACCACGTTTTGAAAATTCTACTCACTCTGATTATGTGTTTCAACTTAGAAAAGCTCTGTACGGAGTTAAGTGGGCTCCACAAGCATAATACGATATGTTTAAAGACTACCATATCACATAAGGCTTTAAAGTAGAAGAAGTAGATTGCACTTTTTTGTGAAGTCTGTTGGTTGTGTTTTACTTCTTGTTCAAGTTTATGTTGATGATATTGTGTTTGGCTCTACTAATGCATCTTTGTGCAAATAGTTCTCTAAACTTATGCATGATGTGTTCAAGATGAGTTTAGTTGGAAAACTAAATTTTTTTTCAGGTCTTCAAGTTTCTCATCTTGAACATGGGAATTTCTTCTCGCAATAAAAGTTCACCAAAGAAATGCTGAAAAGTTTGGGTTTACTTTGTCCGGGAAAGCTAGTCCTCTAGCTCCATCTTGATATTTGGATTCAGATGAGGTAGGTAAGCCCATCGACAGAAGGGAGTACAAGGTATGATTGGTTCCTCTGTCTAATCACAAGTAGACCTTATATCCCTTTTAGCACTTGTTTTGCTGCACGTTTTAAGTCCTCTCCGAAAGAGAGTCATTTAAAAGCGCTTAAAAGGACATTTCATTATTTAGATACTACTAAAGATTTTAGCTTGTTTTACCCGTAGTATGGATCTCTTCACATATAGCATATAGCGACGCAAACTATGCTGGAAGTCATACAAATATAAAAGGTAGCGACACTTATTAGTTCATGGAAAATGCAATATTATCATGGTTATCTAAAAAGCAGAACAATGGTATACTGTCAACAACTGAAGCTGAGTAGACAACGATAACTTTAGCTTGTTCTCAACTATTATGGATGAAAAACACTTTCTCATATTATTGTTTATCATTCTCTACAAGTCAAATCTTTTATGATAATATCAACTCTATCAATCTAGCCAAGAATATTGTTAATCACCCTATGACCGAATATATAGATGTTAGTCATCATTTTCTGTGTGAACATGTCTTAAAAGGAGATTTCTATTTGGATTATGCTTCAATAGAAAGGCAATTTACCTGATATTTTCACAAAAATCTTAGCTACTAGGGATGCAAACAGATGAATGCAGATACATATATAGGTGTTACCATATCCTTATCTTTTTAAAATCTGGATACGGAATCGGATATCTTACGGATTGACAATTGCAAACCATATCCTTAAATATGGATACGGATTTGGAAACAGATAACAATGATTCAGATACTAGATACTGATATTTTGCAAATGGATATGGATTATCCTATAGATAATACAATTTTCCTAAGACTTAAATTCAATATCAAAATAAATAAATAACAAATATACTAAAATGAAAAAGAAAATAAAGTAATAATTGTAACTAAACTTTTATAACAATAGTTAAACACCATAAGATATATATTTGAGAAAATTACTAAGAAAAAGAGCCCCATTATATGCCTCACTTCCCAATTATAGGTCTCATTTTTGAAAAGATGTAAAGATGGTACTAAAATTTCAAGTTTATGCTTTAACATTGACATAGAAGGCTTGTGGAAGCTTATGAAAGCATGTGTTTAAGACAAAAAATAAGATTGATCCCTTCTTGTTGCATTTTCCACAATAATTCCCTACTTGAGAATTGAGGTATAGTTGGGGTCTTTTTTGTAATTTACTCAATTTCTTTTGGGATTTTAACCTGACGAACCCTATAAACTTGTTCAATTCGAGCTTCAAAAAAAACTTGTTTAATTACCTCTACAACCTTCTAAACATTAATATTCCTCCCCCGACCCTGTAAACTTGCTAACCCTTATCGCATGAACCCTGCGGTCAACTCCCATCCATTGGGTTGTTAAAACTAATCGGATTCCGTTAAAATTTGATACATAATGCCCACTTTGTTTATTAAAATTACAATGAATGCTCTTCTTCTTCCCGCTCACCCTCCTCCTCACCTCCCTTTCCCCACCGATGGCATCTTGTTCATCACAAAAACCAACGCATCCTTGTGCCTGAACTTCTTCAGCATCTTGTCATGCTCAGCCGATCTCACTCTAAGAACCCTCTTGATAATATAGTCCCCTTCCCTTGGCTTGACGTTCTGACCGCCGTGGAAGTACCAGAAATTTGACGGTCGCAGGGGCTTCTTCCACATGTCCATGGCAAGTTTGTGGAATGGCTCACCTTGAAATAAGCATAGTCAAAGACCTTAAAGTACCCGTCGATCAATACATGGCCTGTTTGGTTGCCAGGGTACCCTGGAGTACCCTGGCATATCCCTAGCTCCAACCCTACATTCCTGGATTGGGAATACTTGTATTGACCCTACAATTTTGTTGGTATAATAATTTTTAACCTTGTTCAAATATACTTATTATCATAAAAATATATTATAACCATTAAAAAATTAATATAACACATAAGCAATGTCACATCACATCACAATTATCATTCCAACCATCCCAAGCCTCTAAACAACTACTATTCACAGGAGGATACCCCAACCCAGCCCAACCTAGTAACCAAGTAGGCCCTAAGGATTCGTGTCTCCATACCGTCACTGCCATTCTGTGATCTTTCAGGGATGTTACCCAAGCAAATGCAAGTCACGGTCTTGTTATGGTTCTCGATGGAGTGAACCAAACATAATTCCCACCCGAAGTGGCTACGAGGCCACTGGATGGGAGGAAGAGAGCGCTCTCGACGGGGGCACCGTTTTGAAACCTGATACAACACTGGCGTCGAACCTGATGTCCCGTAGCTTTACATTGTGATCATAGGAGCCGGTTGCGAATAGGTCGGGGTTGAAGGGGGACGGCGTGCCGACGCGTATGTAGTCCTTGTGGGCGGAAGGGACAGAGAGGACATGGGAGGCGGTGGCTGCGTCCCACTAGTTGAATAGGGCATCTTCACCAGCGAAAAAGAGGTGTGACTTGCCAAAGAGGAGGGAGAAGTTGCTGATACGAATGGAGCAGGAGTGGGAGGAAAGGCAGTGGAGGGGAGGGCGAGAGCGAAAAGGGTCGAAGAGGAGGACGACATCAGAGATATCGGAGGCGGTGAGGAGGGAGCCGTCACAATGGAAGGAGAGAGAGGAGGAGAGGTCGGAGAAGTGGGAAAGGGGGAGAAGGGATTGGGCTGGAGGTGGGCGTCGAAGAGGAGGAGGTGCCCGACGGTGGCGACTGGAGGGCTTAGGATGTAGGGTGGGGGTGGCAGAGGAGAAGATGCGAGGGGTTGGGTTCAACAAAGTTGTAGCGTCTAAGTTGCAGAGAATTTGTTTACTGGTCTCAAATTTTCTATCAAATGGTTCAAGAAATCATTTTGAAAACAATGTGAAAAAATCATTTTCGTTAGCGGAGGATATGATTTACCCGTGAAAGTAGATTTTCTTTGTGATTTGGTGGATGGATGGATGGAATGGAGAGAGAGAGAGAGAGAGAGAGAGAGAGAGAGAGAGAGAGAGAGAGAGAGAGAGAGAGAGAGAGAGAGAGAGAGAGAGAGAGAGAGAGAGAGAGAGAGAGAGAGAGAGAAGAGGAGGATAAAGAAAAGGAATGGAGGAAGAAGAAGATGAAGATGAAGAAGGAGATGAGGAGGTAGAATATCCACCATCCAATGCTCATGTGATTAGATTAACCCGATGTATTGACTCAAGTAAAAGTGAATTTAATGGCGAGGTTCGTGGGGGTAAGACGAAGCAAATTTACAGGGTCGATAGAGTAATATCGATGTTAAGAAGGTCGTAGAGGTAATTGAACAAGTTTCTCCCCTCTAGCTGTAGCCCAGTTCTTCGGTGATTCCAGAGACTACCGGCTTCATAAGCGTGTTCATGGTCATTCCATTTGTGTTGACGAGCACATCATTAGCACTACTCTTGATTGATGTAGCTCCGAGCCAACCATTACCGATTACCTAGTGGGAGATACGATGATCTCATGTGATGTCTATTGTGAATGTCTTCTAACTACTCAAGCTTTTGATGAGGACTGCCTTATTTCCGTTCAGTTCTTCTGTCCTCTATCTCGATTTTTGAATCAGATCTGTTCTTGGAATTTGGAGAATAGATGGACTAACATTTCTTTTGTCTCCAATGACATGCTCCACCTCGCTTTCATGGGTAAGTCCCTCATCCCTACCGATTCATGTCATCATCTTTTGACTACTCTTGGGATTATCAGAACTAATAAATCCCTCTTGATTACTTCTTTGGACCCCAAGATATCATAGATGGTATCTCGCTCCTTCTCAATCATGGTCAACAAGATTTGGTATTCTTATCCTCGCTCTTTATCCATCTCAATTTTTCTACTTGGTTCCAAAATTAATGTTTAGACTAAACATATCCCCTCTTAATGGTCATAGGACTCTACAAGTTGTGAATTTTTTTCCTCCATGATTTTCAAGAGAAAAAATTTCAAAGTTAAGATGTCCTTCTCTAATCTTAATTGTTCTTTCTCAGGCTGTTGAATGTTTTCTTTCCTCCTAGACTTAACATTTTCTTTAAAATTTACGATTTTAAGAAGCCGTGTGTGAAACTGATGTGTCTAATGTGTGCGCCGGTTTTAAAATAAACTTAATAGTATTTTGACAATCTCCCCCTTTTAAAGGTGATACAACTATAGATGGAAAAGACTTAAAACTTTTGCAGTAAATTAGAGACAACAAAATTCAAGAGCTTTTTTAAAGGAACTCAACATGACTAAAGATCTCCCCTCCCAAACCCCCCTTCATAATTTAAAAAGAACACAAACTAGCACATAGGAAACTTGAATTCCATTAAAAAGATAAATTTCATAACATAAGCTATAAAATATAGAAAATCATGCATGTCATTGCACTCCTAGTCTCATACATGATAAGAAAAAAAACTAGGCATATGGATCGTAGTCCGAGTCTGATGTTATAGGAGAACGATGACAAGGGTGCTTCTGAGTTGCTGTAAGCGCACACTGGACATCTAAATCATATTCAAAGATCGTGTCCTCGACATCTTCTTCTTCTTCGGTCTCTTCTTCTTCTTCGACGGGAAGTGGGATGCGTATTTTCTTTCCACGAGAAGACTAAGATGGAGGGTCAGGAAGAGGGGTTCTGGTGCTAGTAGGAGGAGGAGGAGGCCCTCTTATGGATCAGTGAGAAGAGGATGAAGGTTTTCTTGAAACTTCGAGCTTGTCCATCTCATACATGATAAAAAAAGAAATTAGGCATTGGATCATAGTTTTACTCTGATGCACTAGGAGAACGATGACGAGGGCACTTTTGAGTTGTTGTAAGCGCATGCTGGAATTCTGGATCATATTCAAAGATTATGTCCTCGACATCTTCTTCTCCAGTCTCTTCTTCTTCTTCGACATTGTGTGGGATGTGGATTTTCTTTCCACGAGAAGATTGAGCTAGAGGGACAAGAGGAACATGGTTTCTGGTGTGAGTACGACGAGGAAGAGGAGGTCGTCTTGTGGATCAGTGAGAAGAGTAGCTTTTGTCCATCTTATTGGATAATCAAAAGAGAAGCTCGTCTTGTTCATTCGGAAAAGTAGAGAAGTCATCGGCAAAAAAAGATATGTCTATGTTGTAAGTCATCATCAACTCCGTGATCCCAAATCTTGCTTGAGATATAATGGTAAGTATATCTCTTACATTGAAAGTGATTAAGGGAATGAACTTTCATTGTTGACATGGCAAGACAACTTTGATATAAAAATTCCTAAATCAAAGTAAATTATATATTTATATATGTTTTTGCAAATTTCTTATTTCAGATAATCCTTCTTTAATCCCACTCAATGTTATACTCAATAATAACCAGTAGAATATCATGGATTGGACCAATGATCCAGATATTGTACTTGCAATTGGACACATAATGTATGTGGTTGCAATGTGCAAGTTTCCTCATAATAATGAGGAATGATAATTAAATAGACAATAGGAGTAAAACCCTAGGGTTTGTATGTCTCTATAAGTCTTGATCTCATCGAATGTACTTTTGAAGTGACATGTCGGTAATGATCGTAATCATCAAATAATCCTTATAAAATATAAGAAGATGTTCTGGCATACATATGTGCTCTCAACATATAATCATGAATGACATGGTTCTCTGCATTATGCAGAATGGTGGCTTTATAGGAGATGATGTATTCAAATTGTTTGAACACCTACCTGAACCTAAGTTTTAAGAGTTTAAATGGAAGTAGATACGATGAGTGTCATCATTCTACTATCTATACTCTAGTCATTCATGAGGCTTCATAATATTCATATTGTATGAACTAAATGAAGGATGTCTAAATGTTGAAATACTCTTATATTGAAATTTTGATTTTAACATAAGAGATCCTTTGTCTTGAGCAATGGTTGCTTATAGATAAAGGGAGCACAGTGGAAGCATGGGTTGGGCCCAAGTAAGAAGTATAGTCAAAGAGTTGACCGTACTTCTGTGACTTCCATATGACATCCAAAGAGTTGGATGAATGCCAATACTGCAATAAATTGATGTGTTGATAGTATGACTATCACATCTATCTAGAATCCTTAGAGAAGGAATCGGATAGTACATCAGAATAATCTACATATAATCATTGAAATTGAATTACTTATTTGATAAGATAAAGTCTAATAATTGTATCTCAATCTTCTAATGACACTTGCAATTGGTTGCATCTGTATTAGAATATTAGAAATTTGATCTTAAGGTTTAATGGTCATCCATGTTGGAAGTGATGCAATTGTTGCAACAATTTTCATTGGATAAATAGACTTCATATTTTCAGTGGGAGCACTTAGTCTTAGAGAATGTCTCTATGACCTGGATATTAGAATACGCTCATAGTTTATTTCTAAATGTTGGAAATAAACATGAATTCAGGAATAAACCTATCATAGAGAGTTATGATGGATATATTTCAGATAGTAATCTAACATCTAGTAGACTCTGCTAAATTAAAAAATTAATGAATGGTTCATTAAGATTTCTAATATTAAAAATTAAACTTTTAAAGATCAATAGGAGGATGAAGATCATTTGACAATGATCTGGCATCATGTTTTGGACATATGTCTGTTGATGAGATCAATGGACAAGTAAGAGATGAAACTTTAGAATGTCTAAAGGTTCAAATCTTACATACTTGTGAATATTGTATTCAAAAGTAAAAATGTCCAAATACACCCTTCCTAGGAATGGTGTATGATGTCAAGGTATTCAAAATCTCATACATATTGATGTATGTGAATCATCTATATCAGAATAAACATTGTAGATATGTGATATCTATTGATAATTATTTGAGATATGAGATTTCTTTCCTTCACCTTAGAAAGCTTTGAAATGTTCAAAGATTTCACAATTTTGGTTTTGAACCAAAGTCTGAAGGAAGATGAAATGAATTTGATCTAACCTAGGTAGCTTGTACCTATTAGATGAATTCATGGAATACCTTATAGAGATATGAATATTATTTTTATCTCACTCCTCCTTATAAACCTAAACTCAATAAGAGTTGTAGGGAGATACAATTGGATCATATGTGACTTGATATGATCAATGATGAGTATTAGCATAATTATCTATTAGTTTCCAAGGTATATATATAGCAGAGAATACAATATATATCCTTAATAAGATTCCATGCAAGTAATCTGGAATCTGGCACTGGAGAGTGCTACTTCATTAGGAAAATAAAGGATGGTATTGGATACCTACTTTTATGACCTTGAGATTCTTAAAAGATCTCATCTTTGAGAATATGATTCTTTTAGGATGACTCTCTTGAGAATCAAAATGAAAATGAAGTAAAGGAACTCATTTAATCTTGAGATGATAATGGGGCTCCTGGAATCGGAAACTAAAAGGAAAATTAAAGATGAAACACTAATACCTCTTCAAATAAGTTTGAAGATGGGTTCCATGTGTCAGTTGAATATGACAATGATCTAACTTCATATGATGAAGCTTCTAAAGATCATGACATGGAAATATGGATGTTAGCAATAAAATCTGAAGTAGACTTCATATACAAGTGTTGTATATAGACCCTCGAGGATCCACCTATATGGGTAAGACCCATTAAGGTGTAATTAGATCTTCAAGAAAAAGAGGAAACTTGATGAAAAGGTAGAGACCTTCAAAGCACGGTTCGTGGCCATGAGCTACACACCGAAGAGAAGACATCGCTTGCGATGAGACTTGCTCTCTAGTGACCTTGCTTTAACCCATCAGAATATTGCTAACTATAGCAACACAACTTGACTATGATATCTTCATGATATGAGTCAAGATTGCATTCCTCTATGAATACCTCTCTGAGGATATTCATGCGAAGTAGCCTCAGGGCTTCATGGTTGAGGAAAGCAAAGTGTACAAGCTAAAGAACTCCATCTTTGGACTCAAATAAGCTTCTTGTAGTTGGAACATAAGATTTGATGAAATTATAAATGTTATGATTTCAGATAAAATCTTGATGAACCATGTGAAGCTTAGTGGGAGTGCCATTGTGTTCATCATGCTAAATGTAGATAATATTCTAATCATTTAGAATGATATAAAGATGATAATAATAAGTGTTTTATAAACTGGTTGTTCAATACCTCGAGATATGATCTCAAGATCTTAGTTCTGCAGTTATTCAGAAGCAAAGAGAAGAGGGTATTGGGACAGTCACACTAATAGTACACCTTGGACATTTCCATTTTCTGGAAAATTCCAAGAAAGATTTTTTTCTCAAAGATATGGCACTGACCTATCTAGAGGGATAACACCTCAAAGAGTTGAGGATGTGAATGCAAACTGCTTGCCCTTGTGCATCAGTTCCAAGAAGCCGGGTGTATGCTAGATGTGTACAAAAGCCAGATGTCTACCATGCAGTGGAAGTAGTAAATTGTTACTAATCCTACTATGGAGATAAAATACTTGATTGCAGTAATAATAATATCTTCAAAGATGATGAAACTTAGAGATAGTGATCTCAAAGTCTTATCTTCAAAAGTTTAAGACCTTGTAGATAGAGATCTATACGGGTCTTAACTGTGGATACCTTAGGAGATAGAGATCTCCAAGAATAAAGGTATTTTGATAAGGATTATGGAAATACTGGTTATAATAATTATTAAGATGTAGTGTCAAGGACACTATAACTAACAAAATTGAGTATTGGTTTCATAAGATGCAACATTCATTGGATGTGAACACTGTTACTAGGGGATATGCAAGTGCCGTAAAAGGACTTGGCGTAGTCTCTCAAGAACAGAGTAACTGATCAACTTACCTAGCTATTTTTCTAAACAGCCTATGATTGTCACATGAGTGCGGGTTTAAATGATTAGCCCATTAATGGCTCTTTGAGCTAGTGGGATATTGTATGACATGCGAGCTCAAGGCGAGTCATTATGCAATAAATGTTATTGCGAATATCATTCCCTGATCTTAAATGCAGAATACATAATTTGCATAATAGGTCCCTTCGTACAAATAGGGTTATGTACCATGGCCATCTTGATGATCATACAACTGTTGATTCAAATATTGAATCATAGAGGCTGGTGCTTGGATGAATATCTAATGAGTTAGATTGAGGACTCATCAAGCACCGTCAAGTGATTGTTGAGAGATGATCTCCAACCTGAGTAGGAGATGGCAATCCTTTCTCAGCTAGGCTGATATCTGACCGACCTCTTGATGCAGGTCCTCTGCATAGGAATAGAGATTCGGAGGTGTCAGATTGGTTAGGTCAAAGAGTTGACTTAACGAGATCGAGATAACCAAAGTCCTATAATGTATGCTGTCACGATATAGGCACACATCCTCTAACCAGAGACAGCTGTGTTACTATATGTCTGAGTATGTACATTTGGCAGACCAATAGGTTGATGACCTAACCAAGGTCTATACACCGGCGCGCTGGTGTGCATATAAGGGCATATGAGTAACACGATCTCTCAAAGGGACCATACATGTTTATTACTGAACCGGAAGACATGAGCTCACTCATGAGATATTAGGAAGATCAAATTCCGTGCACGGTCGTCTCGCTTTGGAAGCTTGACTAAATTTGTAGGTTTGATATATACTTTTGGAAAGTATATGATCAACAACTGGGTATGATATATGCTTTTGGAAAGTATATGATTGATACCAACTCCCAATGATCGAATGGGAAATTTAATGAAAAATCCCTGAAGTAGACAGTGTAAAATTGATCTTATACCTCGAGATTATTCTGGGTCTTCCAGTATGCAGGATGTACATGTATTGGGAATACCTGAGGGTGATGTGATTATAAACGGTTGTATAACCATGACGCTTCCATTCCTAGGGAGTGATGAAACGGGTCTGGATTTTAGTGACTCCTCTCAGTAGAGAAGTAATCTGATCTTAGTCCAAATGTTGGACATTGATCTGAATGTAATTCAGATGCAATGAGAAGATTAGATTTGTGGTCTTTATTTAATCAAGCATCTATGGGAGGCTTGAGATCTGGATTTGGGATGTGATCTCAATATCCAAGTCACTATACGTGGAACAATACAATCCCCTATCCTTATCTCCAAGTATTCGCGGAGAAAGCGCATTATGCTTAAGAGAGTTCGGGATAATTTCATTGTTGATATCTGTATCCAAGCATTGAGTAAATTGGTAATTAAATGTGATTTAATTATCATGATTAATATGAATTTGATTCATATTATAAAGAGAGTTATCTTAGATAATTAAATGTGATTTGATTATCAAAGATGTGAATAATGTGAATGTGATTCATATTATTTGGGAACATGAAAATAGAGATCCAAGATGATTAAATATGATTTAATTATCATGGATATGAATAATGTGGATAGCACTATCCATATTAGTCATATATATTATAAAAGCGATTTATAATATATAAGAGATAGCGATTTGTAATTTACATTTGTTAATTAAATATTGATGTGAATTGGATTCACATTAGACAATTAACTGAAAATGTAATTCACTTTTTATTTTAGGTTGTGAATGTGATTCACAATTTTCTAATGGCAAGATTGCAATATTCACAAAATAATTATGAATTATTTTTTTTGAATAATTTACAACAAGTGTTGTTGTAAATCTTGGAGATTTCTATGGAATAATGTAATCTCATTAGATATCATGAGATTACATGAGATTGCCACCAAATCCCATATTATGGAAGGATGCAATCTTCAATCCAATAATCTCCATGTTTGCTTGATTTAATTTGGGATTGATTTATATTGATTTATCAATATAGATTTAATCTAACTTAAATTAATAGTTGTTGGTTTTTACCAACACAAATCTTAGCCACTAAAAGAAACACAAATCAATGAGAGCTATTGGATTTGTGTTGCCCATGGATTGAGATCCATGGATCCCAAAATATTATAAAAGGAGAGGCACCCCTTTTCTCTTTTACACACAAAAGAGAACATAAGTCTCTCTCTCTCTCTCTCTCTCTCTCTCTCTCTCTTTCTCTCTACACGTCAACCCTCTCTCTTCCTCTCTCATGGTCGTCCACCATGGATGCCCTAGAGAGAGTCTCCATCGTCGCAGATTCGTCGTTATGCTGCCCGATCGTTTGCTCGTGGATCTCCGTCTCCTTCGGTATGCCTTGCTCGTGAAGAAGACGTCGGATCTCGTGTGTCGAGATCAGGAGATCCACGCTTGGATCATCAACATGGATTGCGAGAAGTACGCGATTCATCCCCGCGCTCGCAAGCGTCTCCTCCATCGGATCGGACTTGAGACAGGAGGTCTCTTCGTTTAGAGACTCGATCGCAACCACGCTTCAAGAGGTAATCCTATTACTTGTTTGTGGTTTAGATGAAACGATCCGAGAAGTGTTCTTGGATCATGTGGTTTCGTTGCATGAAAATTTTTTAATTCGTATTCGATACGACGCTCACGCTTCCGTGATGCGCTTAAGGATCTAACTATATCCTTCATAAAATACCAGGGATAGCCAAGGATATGGGTAGTGACTTTGTTGTCCACTGGATCGAGGGAGATCCAATAAGTTACAAGGAAGCCATGGCTTCATCTGATGCAAAACAATGGAAGGAAGCGTCAAATCTGCGATAGATTCTATTATGGCTAATGGAACGTGGGAACGGGTTGATTTACTCAAAGAGTGCTCTACCATTGGGTGCAAGTAGGTGTTTCAGAGAAAATTTAGAACTTATGAATCTATTGAGAAGTACAAAGCTAGATTGGTCGCTAAAGGCTTTAGGCAAAAGGAAGGTATCGATTATTTTAATACATATTCCCCTGTGACTAGGTGATGAATCTCGTATTCATCATGCTAAAATTGGTCATTTAGGCTCTGTCCCCCACCATTCACCTGTAACTAATCTTTAATAGGGCATTATTAGCATTCATACATGTGTAAATAATACCTGCATTTCATCATGCATAAATTGCATTAAAAATCCCTTGTGTAAATTAGTCCAAAAAGCCGCTAACTTCTCACATTTTTAATTAATTCATCCTAACTCCGATTAACCCAAAACTACCTCCATTGTGTAGATATTACTAACTTTATTAAATAAAAAAATAAAAAAATTTACTAACCCCAATAAGTGTCAAATAATCCCAAAGTCAAATTTCACATCTGACGGACTAAAATGAGCATATCTCCCACATACAGTGTTTGATTTTAGTCTACTCACTTTTAAAGTACTCCATTTTCAAATGCCTTCAAAACAAGACCAATTTCATAAAATTCAGAGCTCATATATGAAAGTTGGGTTTTGGGCCGCTTTTGCGCATTTTAACTTTTTACCAATTTTGACCTGAGTTTTTATGTGCATAATTAACTCTTTTAATTTTATTTCTTTTTCATTTGTGTTCTTTGATAAAAGTTTTATTAAGCAACATGAAAATCCAAATCCAGATCAAAACTGAAATCAAAGAAACTGACCAAGTCCGAGTGTCCATTGTCGGTCTGTACAAAAGTTGTGCATTTCTTACTTTTATTTTATTTTCCTTTTTTCTTGTTTGTTAAAAATCCAAAAAAATTATATTAATGTGTAATTGATTTTCTTGTATTTTATCGTATTTTTTCTATAATTTTTATCCCCTTTAAAACTACCAAAAAAATACAAAATCCCAAAAAATCGGTTTTCTATACACATGGAGAGCCACCAAAAATACCACTTCGCACAGATGACTTCTTTTGCTCTCGGTCCTTCATGAAAGTTGTAGATCTTGACAAGACGAACAACTTTCGTGAAGAAAATATTTTGATCCGAGGTCATCTTCTATCTCTTTTTCCCTCTCAAAATCTGAAATTTTTTTGGTGCCACGTGGCAGCCCCAGGGCGTGCCACGTGGCACCCCCGCCTTCTCTCTCCAAGCCGCTCCCCCGGGTCATGTGCTGGGCACGTGACCCTCTTCTTCCTCCAGCCTTTCACGCCCACGCCCTCCCGCGCCGTTTCTTCTCCTCCAACGCTCCCTCGCCTCCTCCGGCCGTTACGCACGCCGCCATCACTCCTTCATCCTGCCGTAACACCCGCGCACCACCTCCTATAAAACCCAGCCCCCGCTCGACACTCCAACCCATCCGCCATTCTCTAAGCATAGCCGGTGACAGCGGCCGGAGGCGTGATCCAAGGCCTGATAAGCCTTGTTGCAGATCTCTCCTCAGAGCTGCAAAGCCGCTCGCCGCCTCCGCCACGACGATTGGGCGACAAACGGAGCAAGTCTTCAGCTTCTCCATTCTCAGGCGAACCCATCACCTCCATTTTTTGCCATTTCTGTTGTTGCAGGTACACCTCCACCCATTCAGCCCCTTCGCCGCAGCGCCTCCGCCTCACGCGACGCCACCGCCTTCGCCGGCGGAGGCTTCGGCCGTGCACCCCCGCCGCTGCGCCTCCGCCTCGCGCGGAGCCTCCGCCTCCTGCTCCGTCCTCCGCCGATCGCCACCACCTCCACCTCGCGGAACCTTCGCCCCAGGCCCACCAGCTCCGCCGCACCGCCTCCGCCAACGCTCCTCCTCCTTCCGCACCTCGCGGCGTGTGTCGGCCGAGGTGCGGCTTCGCCGCCTCCGCCTCGGGGCGTCGCCTCGCCTTCGCCGCACACGCGGCACCTCCGCCTCGCGCGGTGCCTACGCCGTCCGCCCGCGTCGCTCCGCCCGCCATCAACCGTCGGATCGGGCCCAAGCCCTTGATCCGACGGTCCTCCAGTCGCCACGTTGCGGGCCCCTGTCACGCCCCGAGGCTCGGCAACCGAGCCTGAGCCCCGTCCCACCAAGCCTCAGGCCCGGGGCCGAACCAGAGGGTCGGCCACCCGAGCCTCCCGCTTCCCATCCGAGCCTTGGGCGCACGTGCCCTGCACGTGCGCTGCATGTGCGCTTTGGGAAAAATTGCATCGGAGCCCCTGGCATTTTTAGAAATTGCAAAAATACCCCCGTCAAGGGAAAATTTCAGAAAAGCCTCTCAAGTTTTTATTAATTACAGATAAGTCCTTCCAGGAACCTTTTTGCAAAGAAAACTTTATTTTATTTACATTTTAGTCCCTGGAATTTCATTTTAGCATATCTTTGTCATACGGACTCCGATTTTAGCATATAATATGTCGTTTCGAAGCTAATTCCGTGCTCTACCATTAACATAGCTTATGAACAGATCTGCGGTTGTTTACTGTCTATTATTCTTCACGGATCTAATTTGACATGCAGGCTCAATTTTAACATCATTGTGCTGTAGAGAAATTGATGATATTTATGCAGGAACTCCATTGAGAAAAGCTTGGGAAATAAATTCTATTGCATCATTTAATAATTATTTATTGAGGATTTAATCTGTGCAGGAGTTTCGGAAAGGAATTTTGATAAATTATTTTCCCTGTATATTTCGAACAGGATGGTTATCGATTGAGGATTAATTTACAGGGAAATTAAGAGGAATTTTTAACAGAGACCAGATTCCCCAGATTATTTATTTATACTCTGATTATTTCTCTTGAACTTTAGTTTTTGATCTGTGATAATTGTCAAGGTTATTGATTAACATATATTGAAGCTGAAGTCTTAATCACAGATCCTGTGCTGAACAGTTGTCTCTGTATATTTCCTTGCATCTCAATTTGCATTTCATTGCATTGTATATTTTTCAACACAGAAATTAATCGAACATTGATTGATTATTTAATTTGATTCAAGACCGCGCAACTAAAAATCACCGTTCCCTGTGTTCGACTTTGGTAAACTTGCCAAGTAAAATATTCCACAACATTCAAAGATTGTGGTATTTTGATCGATCGATTTTCACCTCCTATACTACAATTTACGATTATTAAAGAGGTGGATTTCGCGAGCATCAAATGGCGCCGTTGCCGGGGAACGACGAATTTTTTGGGTTTGAATCATTTTTTATAATTAATTTCTGTGAAGTTAATTTTTGTGACATTTTTTTCTTTTACATTTTTTCCCTTTTTGCATTTTTTTCTGATACTAACCGCACTCTCTTTCTTTGCAGATTACTCGGAGATAATATTGGATATAAATCAAGGACCTGCGAAGAAGACTAATTTTTATTTTAATTTTCTGAGAGAGAGTTTGCATAGGTTTAAATTTCTGCATTATTTACAGGGTCCCTCTCTCCTTGTACCCTGTTAATTTGTATTATTCAGGACTGGACTCTCTATGGCTTGACGTAGAATTTAGGAGCACATAAGACAGATTAGAATTATTTGATTGTGCTCGTAATTTTAGGACACACTTTCACTAATTAAATGCACTATAGATCGTTCAACATTAGCCAAAAATCTCAATCAATTCTTCCCGCTAATAGAACTATCTGTTTAGGGCGTTTTTCATCTGTGCATATCATTTAGTGTAAATTTTAAATTCCTTATCTTGCATCCCGCATGAAGAACACGATGATTCACTGTAAGTCTTCTTCTTAAGCATGCATCATTGATTTACGTTTGCATCGGCTTTTTCGGTTTCCTTCCTCAAGTTTTACAACTTAGGAGTTAAAGGAATTGGGACTGTTCCTTAGGCGTAAATTTCTGTGCTCACATTAACTTCAGTGATAACCTCAATTTAAAACCGGGACTGCTAATTAAGGTGATTGTAAATAAATTGATATAAAATTAATCTGTGTTTCATGGAGAGGAACCCACTCATTATTTGTAAGGACCAGAACGCACACTTAGGAAAGAGCCCAAAACCGAAGTGCTTCGTTCAGACTACTGATTCTAATCAATTAGCTACTTTTCAGTGAGGGTCTCGGGTAGCCGTTTACGGTCCGACTTCCCTTAGCAGAGTAGGTGGTTTAGAGGACACCGTGGAAGGCTCCGTCCTCAAGTAACACGGGTAGCCGTTTACGGTCCGTACTTACACCTATACTGGCTGAAAGTAGGTGCAACTAGTTGTATGAACTCGGGACAGTCTTTGTGAAATATTTCGGCACCTAACAGCTCCGCTTAATTTTCAAGATTGTTTTGTCATTAAATTAAAACTGAAAAGATAAGCGGCCGAACCCTAACGTGCCTTCACCAGAGTTGAGTGGGTGAATCAACGTGTTTGTTTTGTGTTTGATTTGTGTGTGTCAAAGGTCTTGCAATCGCAAGCAGATCGTGGTTCGCTAATCATTCCATCCTTCTTGACAAGATGCCGGCACAGTGGTCTTCTTTCCCGATCTCCACGACCATGTCCCGATATTTTTCTTCTCACACTCCTCAGGGGAACCTACCATTCAAGTCAAGTTCTCCTCAGCCATCATTCTCTACCCACCCATACATCGCACCCTATGACCACACTTCTTCTTATAATAGCCATCTCTCACATTCGGACAATCTTATGGACATAAGAGAGAGATCAGAATCGAGGATAAACAATAGAGTGACCGATATTGACAATAGAACACGATTTCCGGTCACTAGGATCTCACAGCCTCTTGAATTATCCCCTACTCAAGATAAGTATCAATTTTCCTTTGACAACCCACGAGAAAACCAAAGTCAAGGAAATACAACTCATGACCAGACCATAATATTTATGAACAATCAACACTCTACTCGAGGTTACATGCCAGAATCACGACACATGGAGACTGATTATTCAATCACTAGTCATGAGATGTTTGAGGATGAGATTGCTCGGATTAATCATAGAGCAGACATTTTAACTATGAGAATACATGATCTCATCCAGTTAATGCAAAATTCAGAAGAAGTGAGGCCACCACCATGCGAACCACTGGATCATCACAATCAGACACAACCACTGACCTCTAAACCCCCAACTGACCATATTACAGAAAATATCAAAAAAATTGAAAATTTTAAAAATTCAAAAAAATTGGACAATTCTGAAATGGAAGCATTTTGCAAGAGTCTGATCTTAGAGCTTCCATTGATCAAAGCCATAGAATATGTGCCCGATCTTAAGAGATTTGTGAAGAGTCGACTGAACCCCAAAAAGACGGGCAAGAAATGATCCAGGAATGAAAATCATATCATATCTATGGCTTCTTTGGTGATGAATCATAAACTCAAAAGCCGCAAAGTCAAGCGATTGACTCGGATCACATGTGAAATTGAGGATTCAACATTTACTCATGTTCGACTAGACGACGACTCCACATTAAACATCCTCCCCAAGTCCGTCTTTGACCAACTCAAACTCGGACAACTCAAAAAGACTAGGGTGATCGTTCAATTACCCGATCGATCTACCAAAAGACCGCGGGGAATCGTTTCTGTCGTCGTAAATTTCCGAGGGGAAAAACACAAAGTGGACTTTATTGTCCTTGACATTGAGCACCCTGGAAGGATGTCTGAGTCTCCTATTATTTTAGGAAAGCCGTTCTTAGCCTCCGCTAAGGCGATTGTTGATTGCGAGACTCAGGAAATCAAGTTTCCAAACTCGGACCGCAATGAACATGACCCCAATGACACATCATGCTCTGAGGAAAATCAACTTGAAACCAACAGTTATGATCATGAGATAAATAATTCACATTATCAGACATCTCCACATGACACACTGATACAAACCCTAGGAGAGTCACCTAAGGAACTGACTGTTGGATAAACTTCGGATTCTCACCACCTTATTATTGCTCTTAGGAAAATCAAGATTTTGGAGCTTATGAAGAATTGGACCATATTATTGAGGACCGTCACGATTATCTGAGTGGACCAATCTCCGAGTCGACAGTAATTCATGAGATACTTGAACCATGTAAGGAACCGACTTCGAAAACATCCGATGTCACCAAAATTCACGATAATCCAGAAGTGACATCAACACCCCCAGTCATAAACCACAAGATCCGCAGGAACAATCTCCCTCAACCGAAGCAGTGCATGACCCTTCAAGAATTGGTCGACTTTTATGGGGATTCATCTGATGAGGAACTCACAAATGCCACTTCGGTTACTCAAGACAGGGAGATGAAGACTGCCCAACTTCCTCCTAATACTTTCCAAGGAAACAAACCAACAAAGAAAGTCACCTTTAACCTTACACATCAGGTGATTTCTGAAGAGTCCTCGTCAGATCATGATGTGGTTCATCAGATAAGTGCAATAGGTACAACTCTGATCCAAGGGCACTTACCTCTGATCGACAAAAGTTGGAGATCCTCTGCAGACAACTACTATTCTTCTGAGGACGACTCCGACGATGGTTGGTCTTCTTCATCGGCCCCCTCTTCATCACACTCCACATCTCTATACTATCTTCCTCTACACTCCCGCAAGAAGGCCTGTTGCAAACCTCCTTGATCTTGTACATCCGCAAATTTACCCGGTTCCCCATCTGTATTTATCCGATCATACTTAGGCTGACCTGAGCCTAAGTATAGGGGTACCGCTACCATTGTTTATACTTCACTTCTCTTCTTTTGTTTTTAATCCTTCTGTATTTAGTACGAGCTATGTCAACATTTCACTTTGTGCCATGGGGACATAGCACAAGCTAAGTATAGGGGGGTGTATTTGTATATATTTTATCGACTTTATCCATAGCTCGTGCTTTAATCGTTTTTATCTAACATCGGGGATGGGTACAAGTAGTGTGTATAATACCTGTTTTTCAAAAAAAACAAAAAAAATTAAAAAAACTTTTTATATTAAAAAAATCATCATCACTCATGGTCTTGCATTTCATCAAGCATTTCATGCATTCCTTGGTCGATATATTCCTGATACATTCACCATCACTCAAGGCTTGAGGATTTTTGAGGACACTTGATTTCTGAGAACTTGAGATTCTGAATTAGCCTGCCTTAGTCATTAGGGTTTTTGAACTTAATAATCCACACTTCCCTAGTTTGAAAGATTTGAGCGCTATATTGCACTCTTCATCTCTACCTTAAAAAAGAATATGATCAGCACAATCACTTTCACAACTGCATGATTGATGAGATCACTTGAGGAACTGGGACTAGAGATTTGAGTTTAGACCCGATCTAATGATATTCGAGGATGGGATAAAGTTAATGAAGGCTTCAGAAAACCTGAGTGTCAGCAAAAACCTAGCCACTATGTGAACAAGTTCATATGCTATCTTTTTGATATTGACCTAAGTGTCAGGGTGTGATGAAATTTAATTGTTGATCAGTGTGCGCCAATTTTTGGTAAAAGCAGTGGAGCTAGCCAACAAAAGAAAAGAAAAAGAAATGTCAAGAAAAGCTCTATCATCCAAAGTCAAATTCTAAATGAGCTTCCACCAATGGCGAGCGCTCCCAAACATTTTCAAAGTGTCCACTTGGACCAAGCGCTAATTAGGACCAAGGAGTCGGGCTGACACCATAAAAGGGTTCTGCATCGTAAGCGATACAAGTCTGGGTGTCGAAGGTATCTTTGATACTCAAAAGAGACATACCCCGGTGTACTCCCAGAAAAACAAGTGCAGACGACTCTAAATTCTCTCGACGGACACATTGATCAACAAAATAAAATATACTTGTGTTGAGTAATAAGGCACTCGAGAGGCACCTTGTTCTAATGAAAGGGAGAGAAAATCAGACACAATCCTATGCCCTCCATCAACTGGCCGTCCATCTACACTTTCAAGTCTGACAAACTAATGAGACGGTTGACTGAAGCAAGAATAGACTTATTCCCTAGGGTTGAGGATCAGGTCTAGAGGAGAGTCTCTTGGATTGGAACTTTAGGTTAGCATCTCGACTTGACTCTCATGAATGCAGTACACTAAGAATCATATCCTTATACTATATGTACAAACAGAGAGTCTGAAAATTAGAGAAGTTGGGTTCCTTTTGATTAAAGCTTGGTTGAGCACAGAATTTTAGGATCACTCAAATTAAGAGTCTTCTATGAACTAAGCCTTGAAAATTCACATGCACAGTCAGGGATGTAATCAACTAAGTCATTCATTCATATTCGGGGACGAGCATGGTCTAAGTATAGGGGTATGATGAATCTCGTATTCATCATGCTAAAATTGGTCATTTAGGCTCTATCCCCCACCATTCACCTGTAATTAATCATTAATAGGGCATTATTAACATTCATACATGTGTAAATAATATCTGCATTTCATCATGCATAAATTGCATTAAAAATCCCTTGTGTAAATTAGCCCAAAAAGCCGCTAACTTCTCACATTTTTAATTTCATCCTAATTCCGATTAATCCTACCTCCATTGTGTAGATATTACTAACCTTATTAAATAAAAATACAGAAAAATTATTAACCCCAATAAGTGTCAAATAATCCTAAAGTCAAATTTCACATCTGACGGACTAAAACAAGCATATCTCCCACATACAGTGTCCAATTTTGGTCTACTCACTTTTAAAGTACTCCATTTTCAAATACCTTCAAAATAAGACCAATTTCATAAAATTCGGAGCTCATATGTGAAAGTTAGATTTTGGGCCTCTTTTGCGCATTTTAACTTTTTACCAATTTTGACCTGAGTTTTTATGTGCATAATTAACTCTTTTCATTTTATTTCTTTTTTATTTGTGTTCTTTGATGAAATTTTTATTAAGCGACATGAAAATCCAAATCCAGATCAAAACTGAAATCAAAGAAACTGACCAAGTCCGAGTGTCCATTGTCGGTCTGTACAAAAGTTGTGCATTTCTTACTTTTATTTTATTTTCCTTTTTTCTTGTTTGTTAAAAATCCAAAAAAAATAGATTAATGTGTAATTGATTTTCTTGTATTTTATCGTATTTTTTCTATAATTTTTATCCCCTTTAAAACTACCAAAAAAAATACAAAATCCCCAAAAATCGATTTTCTATACACATGGAGAGCCACCAAAAATACCACTTCGCACAGGTGACTTCTTTTGCTCCTAGGTCCTTCATGAAAGTTGTAGATCTTGACAAGACGAACAACTTTTGTGAAGAAAATTTTTTGATCTGAGGTCATCTTCTATTCTTTTTCCCTCTTAAAATCTGATTTTTTTGTGCCACGTGGCAGCCCCAGGGCGTGCCACGTGGCACCCCCGCCTTCTCTCTCCAGGCCGCTCCCCCGGGTCACGTGTTGGGCACGTGACCCTCTTCTTCCTCCAGCCCTTCACGCCCACGCCTTCCCCCGCCGTTTCTTCTCCTCCAATGCTCCCTCGCCTCCTCCGGCCGTTACGCACGTCGCCATCACTCCTTCATCCTGCCGTAACGCCCGCGCACCACCTCCTATAAAACCCAGCCCCCGCGCGACACTCCAACCCATCTGCCATTCTCCAAGCATAGCCTGTGACAGTGGCCGGAGGTGTGATCCAAGGCCCGATAAGCCTTGTTACAGATCTCTCCTCAGAGCTGCAAAGCCGCTCGCCGCCTCCGCCACGACGATTGGGCGACAAACAGAGCAAGCCTTCAGCTTCTCCATTCCCAGGCGAACCCATCACCTCCATTTTGTGCCATTTCTGTTGTTGTAGGTACACCTCCAGCCGTTCAGCCTCTCCGCCGCAGCGCCTCCGCCTCGCGCGGCGCCACCGCCTTCGCCTGCGCCACCGCTTCGGCCGTGCACCCCCGCCGCTCCGCCTCCGCCTCACGCGGAGCCTCCGCCTCCTGCTCCGCCCTCCGCCGATCGCCACCACCTCCGCCTCGTGGCACCTCCGCCCCAGGCCCACCAGCTCTGCCGTACCGCCTCCGCCAACGCTCCTCCTCCTTCCGCACCTCGCGCCGTGTGTCGGCCGAGGTGCGGCTTCGCCGCCTCCGCCTCGGGGCGTCGCCTCGCCTTCACCGCACCCGCGGCACCTCCGCCTCGCGCGGCGCCTGCGCCGTCCACCCGTATCGCTCCGCCCGCCATGAACCATCTGATCGGGCCCAAGCCCTTGATCCGACGATCCTCCGGCCGCCATGTGGCGGGCCCCTGTCACGCCCCGAGGCTCGGCAACCGAGCCTGAGCCCCGTCCCACCAAGCCTCAGGCCCGGGGCCGAACCAGAGGGTCGGCCACCCGAGCCTCCCGCTTCCCATCCGAGCCTTGGGCGCACGTGTAGCGGAAAATTGCATCGGAGCCCCTGACATTTTTAGAAATTGCAAAAATACCCCTGCCAGGGGAAAATTTCAGAAAAGCCTCTCAAGTTTTTATTAATTACAGATAAGTCCTCCTAGGGGCCTTTTTGCAAAGAAAACTTTATTTTATTTACATTTTAGTCCTTGGAATTTAATTTTAGCATATCTTTGTCATACGAACTCCGATTTTAGCATATAATATGTCGTTTCGAAGCCAATTCCGTGCTCTACCATTTAGCATAGCTTATGAACAAATATGCGATTGTTTACTGTCTATTATTCTTCAAGGATCTAATTTGACATGCATGCTCAATTTTAACATCATTGTGCTGTAGAGAAATTGATGATATTTATGCAGGAACTCCATTGAGAAAAGCTTGGGAAATAAATTCTGTTGCATCATTTAATAATTATTTATTGAGGATTTAATTTGTGCAGGACTTTCGAAAAGAAATTTTGATAAATTATTTTCCCTGTATATTTCGAACAGGATGGTTATCGATTGAGGATTAATTTACACGGAAATTAAGAGGAATTTTTAACAGAGACCATATTCCCCAGATTATTTATTTATACTCTGATTATTTCTCTTGAACTTTAGTTTTTGATCTGTGATAATTGTCAAGATTATTGATTAACATATATTGAAGCCGAAGTCTTAATCACAGATCCTGTGCTGAACAGTTGTCTCTGTATATTTCCTTGCATCTCTATTTGCATTTCATTGCATTGTATATTTTTCAACACAGAAATTAATCGAACATTGATTGATTATTTAATTTGATTCAAGACCGCGCAACTAAAAATCATCCTTCCCTGTGTTCGACCTTGGTAAACTTGCCAAGTAAAATATTCCACAACATTCAAAGATTGTGGTATTTTGATCGACCGATTTTCACCTCCTATAATACAATTTACGATTATTAAAGAGGTGGATTTCGCGAGCATCACTAGGATGACCACAATCCGGATGCTTATTGCATTGACATCTGTATATGATCTCTATATCCAACATATGGATGTGAAGATCGTCTTCTTGCATGGTGATCTTGAGGAAGAGATCTATATAGACCGACTTGATGGGCTTGTGGCTCCTGAAAATGAGGGAAAGGTTTGCAAGCTTGTTAAATCCCTTTATGATTGAAACAGGCACCAAAGTGGGTGGTATGAAAATTTGATAAAACTATTGTCTTGTGGCTTTAAGGTTCATAAATCCGACAAGTGTATCAATTTCGAGGTGAAACGTGATGAGTATATTATCTTGTGCATGTATATTGATGATATATTATTGTTTGGATCACATATGAGGATTATTGATGAGACTAAAGTGTTATTAAGTAGCAAGTTTGAGATGGACATGGATGTTTTTGATGTGATCTTGGGTCTCAAACTGACATGATTAGTTAATGATATTGTAGTTTCTCAATCAAACTATGTTGAGAAGGTATTTGATAAATTTAGATATCAACATTACAAAGCTATAAGCACTCCTTTTGATTCATCCAAAATACCTTTTAAGAATAAGAGTGGAGTATTTGTAGCTCAGATAAGGTATTCACAAGTGATATGAAGCTTAATGTATCTTGTAAATTGCACGAAACCTGATATTTCATTCTCGGTTGCAAAACTGAGTAGATACACTAATTGTCCTGACCGTACTCACCGGGAGATTTTGGATCAATAATTGAAGTACTTGAAGGTAACTATTTCTCTTATTTTGCATTATGGTAGACATCCATCTATACTAGAAGGATATAGTGTTGAAAGCTAGATAGGGAAAATAGAGTAGTCTCCGATTAATGGTCTTACGGGGTATGCCTTTACCCTTGGAGGTAGTGCAATCTCCTAGAGGTTTGTAAACAAGACTATTCTAGCTCGGTTTACCTTTGAGGGTCAGCTGTGTGCTTTGGACACCACTAGAATTGAGGTTGAATGGCTAAGGGAACTTCTTTCTGAAAATTTCATGATAGGTTTGTCAGTTCCTGCGATCTCGGTACATTGTGACAATATGACCACACCAAGATCAAGAGATCAAAGTTCAACCAGAAATCAAGGAGGCACATACAAATCAGACTTAATACGTTAAGGGATTTGGTGCATCGAGGATTGTTGGTTGTGGATTTTGTTAGATCCAAAGAAAACACGACAGATCTGTTGATTGAGGAACTTGATAGATCTTTAGTCATAAAGTCTAGGCTTGGGAATGGACTAAGTCCCACTGAGAGTTCCTCTACAATAGCAACCCAACCTATCTGAATGGAGATACCATAAAGTATGTTCAATGTAGTAATAACAAGCTGTTTGGAGAGTCGGATGACACTCTTATTTTAATACTTATGCATGAGTGTCTAATCCATGGAAGCGTGAGTTTCAAAGCTAAAAGTTTAGGAAGAGTGTAGGCTCTGAACGGGTTCAAGCCTTTGGGAAGGATGCTAGCAGTGCATCGTTGGAGAATGCTACCTATGTGAGTGTTACTGTGGGTTGCAGTTAAAGGAAGAGGGTCTTTTCTGAATACACTCATGAAATTGGATAAGGGTGTATGGCCTTTAAGAGATCCAACCTTGAAGATTGCACCAAAAACAACACTTTGTTGTTTCTACCGTATACTTTAACACTAAGGCCTGGAGTTCAAGACGTAGTTTACTTTGTTCATGTTAAGGTTAAAGTAGTAAACTCGGATAGAGGTTCAAATCGGAAGGTACCTTTGCTGAAAGCAAAGTGTGACAACGAAAGATGTCTTTTGAATCTCTTTTTCAAATTGATGAATTCGTAGGGGACTGTTGTATTTAGACTTAATGTAATTAGGTTTTAACTTGATAAACCTATGCAATTACATTGGATTAACTATTTGGTTTCAATTGGAAAAACAAATGGTGTTAGAGGGAAGTTGGGAATTCCCAAATTTGAACACAAGGGTAGTCTTGGGTGGAATTTTACTACCACATCTAGTAGTTCTAAAATGTTGTTGGATTTATATATGAGTTCACACCCTAAGCTCTTGTAGCAATAACAGAGAGGAGGAATGGATGACCACACACATATGTGCTCTACTCTGCTCCGTCTCTAGCTCGGGCTCGAGCTTAGGAGAGTGAATTCGGATCTTGGATTTTGACACTTTTACCGTGGGTTTTAGTTTACAAGTAGAATAAATTAATCCTATGATTGATTGAGATTCGGTCATAATGAGATTTCGGCTTGACCCAACGGCTTTGACTTAGATGTCGTTTCAAAATCCGAAGAGGTGTCTATTACGAGGTATTTTTGGAAGATGAAAAGATGCACACTAGGTCTTCTTATACCTGTCCCGAGATGCTCGTTTTCTTCACTTGCCTGAAAACTCTCTCTCTCTCTCTCCATCTCTATTCTTCTACCATGACTGCGATTGTTTCTTCTTTTTTTAGCTATGGTTTTTTGAGGTGCTTTTGAGAATGATCTCATTGGTATGCGTAGAGGACGACCGTGTACCATCGTATCCTGAGAATGGATCGTTTGTATCCTACGCACCTTTATTGTAGGGACGATATTCTCTCTAAGGACAGTTCATTACATGGATGCTTTGGTGATCTCTAACCTAATCTATTTACTGTTTTATTTGCTGCAATTTGTTTATTGCTTTATCTTTCCTGGATCACACCCTAATATGTGATTTTATATTATAAATCGGTCCTTGACTGCATATTGTAATTGTGATATGAATCGGAAATGCATGATTATATTCATGTTAATCTACGATGCATTGTTAGTGATTCATTTTCATCTGAAAATTTATTCTTTATTGCATTCCACGTTGATCACGCTAACAAAATATATAGGACATATTTCTAATGGTACATGGTCCTTCCATCCCTAAGGAACGTTGATGGTTATCAAAGGTATGGTAATATTATTTTTTTAATTGAACAAAATCAATTTTGATCTTTATACATTATCTAAATAGTACGTAACCACCTAAATTATCTCATCATTGATATGTTACCTTATTTACTTATTCAAATTTCAAATCCCTAATCATTTTGGTGTGTTGATGGTAGGGACGTGTGGGCGGAGGTGACGACGTGCTCGAGTTGGTGGTTGCGATGGCACATAGGAGGAGGTGACTACACACAGATGGTAGCAACACCAGTGGATGCGACGACGCTTGGATCATGACAACAACGATGGTGGCATGTAGACGGTGGATGTAGTGGTGCATGGATTGTGACGTTGATGGTGGGTGCAGCAACACTTGGATCATGACGACTGTAAAGGTGGTACGTGGAGGGTGGCTGCAGAGGCGCTTGAATCGTGATGGTGATGATGGTGTCACATCGACTACAACGTTGTGCATGCAGCAACGACAATTAGTGGATCAGGACGATAACGCATGAAGCATAGTGATTGTGGATGGTCATATTTTATATATCTTACATCTTTGATGTGTATTTTACAAATATGATGTGTATTTTACATATCGCTTGTTTGGGAATGAATAGTGTTTGTTTTATATACCCGACATATTCTATGTGTATTTTGCAAATTTGATGTATATTTTACCTTTTTGAATATATTGTAGGAAATTAGTGTTTTTTTGCAAAAGAGTTGTATATTTCAAGAAAATCACCAAAACATAAAAATACTGATAAAAAAATAAAAAAATAACTAATATATTACAAATATTAAATGCATTTTACAAAAATCATACAAACTTTACAAATGGATAACGAGTTTTGAAGGAAGCATAATATTAGCAACGACATTGGCGGGAAATAGGAAAATATTTGATATATTACTAATAAGAGTTTCATTTTGCATACAAGCACTACAAAATAAAGTACGTATTTTACAAAAAAATAACATGAGAGGTTAGAAACATCTAGCTCAAGTAATGTTGCATAAACACAAAATTGGATATTATCTAAATAAGGTATTACAAAAAAATCATACTTAGATTTGACTAAAATTAGTATTTCAAAATATTAAATGGTATTCATAATTAATGCGAAGAGTATGCCCAAAATATCATGGGTGAGGAAATTGATTGCGCCGTTAGGTTTGAATCTAATGGCTACGATCATTGACCTTTGAAGAATCATGTCATGTATGTTAAAAATACCAGAAAACTCGAATAATCAAGATGATTGCTAAGTAGGATGGAACTAGATTTATTAAAGAGGAAGAATGATGGTTTAGATAGTAAGAGAGGTTAAGAAGAAGAATGAGAAACAACCATTGCAAGGGGTGTTGGATGAGAATGCATGGACATACGTGGCATGAGGGAGGGAATATGTCAACCCGCGAGAGATAAAAGAAATTTGATCAAGAAGGGGATGTAGGGTAGATAAAGAGAAAGAAAAGTGATATGAGGGATAAATCCAATCACTAAATGATGATTAATTGATTCAGTATTATCTCCCCTGTGTAAAAGTACTAGTGCACACCCTGGTTGAAGCACGGGGAATAGTATCATACATGATAAGTTTATATTTTATATGTATTTTGGTCTTTAAATTATTAAATCATAAGAAGTATACTATATAACTCACACCACGAATAGAGATGCAAACAGATAATGATATATCCGTATCTGATAGTCATTATATTCGCTTTATATAGATTTTGTTTTAAAAGAAAATCCATATATTTTATATGTATTCGTTTTATACATATTGCAAATGGATAAGGCTTGAAATATTCGTTTTAAAAGAGATATGGATATCATTTTGATATCTGCAAATATCTGTAACCATATTCGTGTATCTATTCTCATATATAAATATAGGGGATTTTATCACTTGTGCCCCTCCGAGATATCGCAATATCAGTTATGCCCCTATCTTTTTGGTAATATCAGTTGTGCCCCTCACTTCTTGCTCCGTCATCAGTTGTGCCCTTCCGTCACATTGACCGTCAAAAAATTAAAATAACCATGGTTTATTCAAATCATGGTGTGGTTAAGAAGGGTATTATGGTCCATACATCTTCTTCATCTTCTTCCTCCTCCATTTGCTCTTCTTCCTTCTCTTCATAATTTCTCTCTCTTACTAACACCTTCATGCATCCATCAAATCTCTAAAATTTTTATATTTCCACGGACATATCACTCGTTACGGATCAAACGATGAATTTTATTGAATTTTTGGATGACTTTTTATGAATCAATTAGTCAAAAATTATCAAAATTTAACAAAAAAAAACTCAAATCCGGTTGAACTTCTTGCAACATAGTTTGATGAAGCAATCACCTTCCGAAGGCCGTGATCTTCTGCACGGTCTCATTCCCTGCAGCAAAGGTCAGTCCATGGGTGCTCTCAGCGAGCCCATGCCCGTGGAGCTGTGCCCGGTCATGCGCGACGAGGGCCGAGGAGGGCAAAAGGGGCCGGAGGAGGCGCGGGGGCCGGAGGAGGGGTAGGCGAGGGGGCGGCGCGTTCAGGGGGAGGGGGAGGCGAGGGCAGGGGACGGGGGGAGGTCGGGGCGGAGGGGCGGCAGGGGGTGAGGGAGGTCGGGCTGGGAGGGGGGTGCGGGAGGTCGGGCGGAGGGGCGACAGGGGGTGGGGGAGGTCAGGGCGGAGGGGCGGCAGGGGTGGAGGAGGTCGAGGTGGCAGGGGGTGGGGGAGGTCGGGCGGAGGGGCGGCAGGGGGTGGGGGAGGTCGGGCTGGGAGGGGGTGCGGGAGGTCGGGCGGAGGGGCGACAGGGGGTGGGGGAGGTCAGGGCGGAGGGGCGGCATGGGTGGGGGAGGTCGGGGCGGCGCGGGGCAGGGGCGGGGGCTGCGGGCTGGGAGGGGGGCACGGGGCAGGGGCGGGGGCTGCGGGCTGGGAGGAGGTGCGGGGAGCTCGGGGCGGAGCTGGGCGGCGCGGGGCAGGGGCGGGGGCAGAGAGGGAGGAGGAGGAGGAGGTGGAGGAGGAAGAGGATGGGGAAGAGGATGAAGAAGAAGAGGATGAGGAAGAGGGTGTAAAAAGACCTCATAACCTTTTTTTTAAAATTAATTCCGTCTATGTCCTCAAAGTTAACGTCCGTTTGCACCGTGGATGGACGGTAACTAACCCGAAGGGCACAAGTGACAAAATAACAAGAAGTGAGGGGCACAACGGATATTACCAAAAAGATAAGGGCATAACTGATATTGCGATATCTCGGAGGGACACAAGTGATAAAATCCCTAAATATAGTTGTAAAATTATTTTTAGCCATATATAACATAAGTTCATACATTCTCTCACCATATTTGGTATAACTATTATGGTATAAATACTTAAGTAAATTTATATTATGTGTATTCTATCCAATACATGTATGTTTAGCTTATCTATATAGTATTTCTAATATTATTCTTATGTGATCAATATCAATTTTAAATCTGCATACATTTTCTAAAGATATGGTAACATAATTTTCATATATGTCAATATATGTATCCTCATCTATATTCGTATTTAAAAAAGAATAAAGACATGATAATACCTATATCTTTATATGTATGTTTGCATCCCTACCCCTACCTGTGAATAGCCGAATAATATAAATTTATATATATCCGAATGATTCCATATAAGACTTGTATTCATCTCAAAATCCAAATGCATAACTATAACTATATCTATAGCTGCAAGAAAAGTACTTAATCATATATGTGCCTACATTTATTGGAAAATTGAAATTTGTGTCGATATCCAGATCGTTACATATCATATTTTTTTTCCAACTTTTTTTCCAACTAAACAAGGAATCGGCGTAGTGGATCTAAGTGGGAGGGATATTATTATTATATATAGTAATAGATATGTAGATAACTTTTAAAAAGTGTCATATAATTATTGAGATATTGAGCTTTGAAACTTTGAACATAATGCTTATTCATTTTTGTTATCCTAAATTTAGGAGTCGTCTTTATTGGTTGGTCTTCCCCTTTGATTCTTGTTTCCTTCGGAGGACTAATTCGTGCTTTGATCAAATTAGTTCTTTTTTATATTTTTTGTTACGAAACAACGACTAGTTTGTTTTTAGAATAAATTACACGAAAGTCCTCTAGCTATACATTGATCAGAATGCAATGTCATACGTTAACTAAAATAATTCTCTTCAAGATGTGTTTTAATGTGGTCTGAAGTTTAATTAATCTTTTTGTCCTTCTAACGTCATGTCACATTAATTCAAAACTGCATTTGAGACAACTTTTAGACATGAGTACCATATTTTTACTTTTTAAAGTTCAAATATAACATATTGAAATCGGGAATGTAATTAGGAGATTTTTTGTGTAATTTACTCTTGTTTTAGCACAACGGCTCTCGATAGTTATGGAAAAAAAATGCTTTTGTTTTACATGTAGCAAAGATTAACCTTTGATTAGGTATTATTCAATATCAATAATCCCAAATAGTTACATCGAAATAGGATACAAGCGGGCAAGAAGTTGTGCCGTTAGTCTTTTTTGAATTGCAAAATCAATCATTCTAAACACTACGTCTATAAACATTGGAATCATAACATTGTTGCTCATTACATTTTTGACCATCTTCAAAAGCTCAACAACTTCTGTTGCTAAGAAATGTCCGATCACCTCATACTCATCGGATAAGGTTATTCCGCATAAATGTTGTTCCCCATTACATCATTATCATGGCATTGGAGAATTGTTATTACATTCATCTTTAGCAATTAATATGACATTCGTTGTGAATGATAATAACAAAAGACAATATTGTCTGTACCATAGACCGAATTTGCAGCAGATATTTTCATTATTGTACACATAAAAAGATATGGCAATGAATATTAATGTTCATAATATAGTTATCCGTTACCATAGACCAAATTTGTTGTAGTAGTTTTGAATCAAAGAAAATCATATCCTTCATGATAGTCTTCTTCCGATATTTATTTTACCTTCCCAGACATCTCCGGTTAAAAAAACTCTTCTTCTAAAGCATGGATCCTCTGTAGTAATGCAGAGGCCTGTTGTAAATCGAACGGTTCGAGCAGCGCTCCTCCGTACAACATGTCTCTTCAGTACTGCAGAGGATCCGTGCTCCATCTACCATGTATCCAACGTCTTAGTTTTCGATCATTACATTTTCTATAAAAGCCACAATTACTGACCAAATAAAAATTATTATTTCCTCCTGAGGAGCTATCTCAAAGTAGGTGTTATTAGGTATTAAACAAAATTACGACCAAGTGTATTTTTATTTGAAAATCGTATATAATTCAAAAGAAAGAGGTAGAAAAGGGGAACGGGTTCCATTGAAGACCAGAAGAAGGTCAAGGTCCACAATAAATAACAGGTCCTATTCCTCGAGTTGGACGGCCTCAATTGGCGGGGGATCCGATTCGTGTGTGGCAGACGAGCCGACGACCATCCAAATTGATCAAATAAAAGCGGACCCAATCAACTGAAAGCACACCACTGATTGGACCCGGTGCCCCGCGCACGCCCTCAAAGGCCACGAACGAACAGTATCGGCTTAGGTAGGGTTCATGCCTCGTGGGCCGAAGATGTCCACGTTTGACTGTGATATCCACTATATACTCCAACGTTTGACGATAATTTTTTTTATAAGTAAGTAAGTATTTGTATTTCTCAAAACAAAACTTCTACAAGTAGTTCACTGTAAAAACGCAAAAATCCCTTTGGGGAACAAAAAAAAAACACAATTAAGGACACCATCAAACAAAACCCAGACCCCAAGCAAGGTGTCCTGGTCTGCCACTTCAGCGGATCAAGTTGAACAATTGTACCATGTTGCTGGATGTATTGAGTGCTTCAACGCGGCCAGGGGGCCCAATTCTCGGCTCCGACCATCATCTATTCCTATCATGCCAAATATGCCAAACAGCCATTGCGAGAACGAACGATGCTTTGTTCTGAGTCACGGGGTCATTACAAGTATTGATCCAATCGATAATGCCTTTCATAGTTGTAATATTAGTCGCAGCAATGTTAAGCACGGCACAGGAGTTGGCCCAGACGTGTGATGAGTATGAGCATTCAAAAAAGAGATGAGCGTGTGTCTCAAGTACCATTCCGCAAAGGTAGCATAAGGAGTGCGCGCAGATCCGAAACCGCGCCAGCCTATCGGTGGTGTGAAGGCGATGCAGTATCGCCCTATACATAGAGAGCGAGAACTTAGGGGGCGTGCTTTTAGACCAGACGCAGGCAGCCCACCCCGGGGGAACATCGACCGGGGTATGGAGCTTCACGGCACTTGCAAAAGAGAATCCCCGCGGGGAGAGAGTCCAACTACTGGAAAGCGAGTCCCCATCAATGGCAAGACGATTAATCCCTCGATTGGCCAAGATGGTCTTCCTGGCGGGGCTATGCGAGGGAGAGATGCGGGCATCCCAGAAGGAGAGTCTGTGCATGTATTTTCTTCTCAAGTAGGAGGCCCATAGCGAGGATTCGGATGTCAAAAGTCTCCAGGTCCAGGAGGTAACCGAGGCCGCACAAATGGTGGAGAGCGAACACAGGCCCATCCCTCCACAATTCTTTGGACGGCAGATGTCATCCCAAGCAATGTCGTGCCGAGTTCTACCCCAGAGGAAGTTTGCACAGCGCATATCAATCTTCTTCGCCATACCTGCGTTGATGGTGGTGCTACAAGCCCAGTACAAGAGGGTGCCATTGATCACAGTGTTAATTAACTGCAGCCGGCCAGCCATTGATAGAGAGTTGGCTTTCCAACCCGAGAGACGAGCCCCAACAATTTCCAGGAGAGCCTTACCAGCCCCTTTAGCCGCAAATGATGGGGAAATAGGAATCCCCAGGTAGTACGTTGGAAGATGTTGAGTTAGGATTCCAAGCCTAAGGTTGGCCTCAAATGCCCCCTGGTTGTGCTTCGGCCGGAAAAGTTTACATTTGCACGGGTTCATACGGAGTCCAGACGTCAAATAGAAGTCATCCATTATATTACGTATCTCAGAGAGAGCCCGAGTTGTACCTTTGCAGAAGAACAGGAGGTCGTCGGCGTACACGAGGTGCGTAGGTGCCAAGAACCTACCTCGACCAATAGGTGCCAACCTCCCCGCAGCAGTGGCTTGGTCGGTCAAGGAGGTTAGGAATTCTAATCCGATGGTGAAAAGAAGAGGACTCAGAGGGTCCCCCTGGCGGAGTCCCATGTAGCCACGAAAGAATCCAGATGGAGAACCGTTCACACGATATATATATATATATATATATATATATATTATATGTATGTATTTTAATTTATGTGGAGGGGTCTGGCCTCTTGCTAATGGATGCGCTCGCACGATTCTAAACCAAGTCAAAAACTGGTCCTCTTGGGGTTTGGTGGATCATCCATGAGTAAGTACATGTATGGTCAAAGGGTCACCATCTATCGATCTTTTTAGCCAACGACGAAATTCACCTTGGAATCAGAATTGTGGCTTGTAATCACTTCCTCAATATGATTGGTGTATTATGATACTTTTATAGGTACACTCCTGCTGTTGACATTTGTAGAAATTATATTGTGAACGTTACAATCTTATACCAGTATTACTTGTCTTTAGACCTGGCTAAAGTGCACCTTTCAAAAAAAAAAAAAAAGACCTGGCTAAAGTGCGGGTCGGGCCAGGCCATGGGTCGGGCCGAACAGATCGACGTTTTAAAACTCCCTTCCAAGGCCCGGCCTGGTCTGGTCTACAGGTCATACTTCAAGGCCCAAGCTCGGCCCAGGTCTGGGCCGGGCTGGGCCGACCCATGGGTCGAATGTAAAGTATTTTTATTAGTTTTTTAATTAAATTTATGAAGATAATTAAGTTTTTTTAGCATCATCTATTCTTTTTAAATTCAAGTGACCATAATATGTGTTACTTTGCATGTAAACTATAAAATAAGATGTAATACTGATAATGTTCGGATAACATGTTCGGATAATTTCTTAAACCAATCAACTTATAATGGATCTCTACCCAAACTATCTTTTTGAATATCCATTTTTTTGGATCAACCTATGGAAGAGATCAGTTTTTTATCCAATCTCATTATCACTTATACATATATTTATATCTCAATCTCAAAAAAAAAATAATTTTTTCGAAAAAATCCATTTATTGTGAATTCTCATATATTAATTATTGGTCCTATTTATTATCAAGTAAATGGTCAAACACACGAATAGTCTTGATCGTTGTATTTTCTTCATTGACATATTAATATTTCTAGTTGTTGATAATAAAAAAAATAAAATTATGTATTTTTATATTTTTGATTTAATACAGATTTGGAACAAGTGTAGTTTATATTATAATTAATCAAAATCCAAAGAGTGGTGAAGCCTTCCTACTATAAGTGGGGTTCGCTACATGGATTCTTGCTCAAAACCATCGAAAGATTTGACTATTTTTTACGTTGATTGTTGACTACCTAACACAACCCCTACAAGAGGAGATTCCAAAGAGTGAATTGAAGTAAATTAAAATACTAGAATATGTCTAATTTTAAAAAATAATATAAATATCATGCACAAAAAATCTTGACATTGTGGAACATATATGATAACTACTTATGTAAAATTGAATCAAAAACATACAGTTGACTAAAAAATAAGTTTAAAATAAACTATTATTTACATGAAAATCATAGATGATATAGTTTATCATTCACAACCATTGTTATATAATGAATAGAGGAGGCGTGTATCCAACTCATATGCATATAACTTATATGTTCACCACCTCTCAACCACTCATTTATCTTGAGACTTTAACATGCATGTGTTCCAATGACAGAGCCACTTGCACTCACCCATCCCAAAATAGATAAATGGCTAAGAAGGTGATGAATACATAAGTGACATACAACTCAACAACATACTCCCATTCTCCTAATGAATATATCACATCATAATTGATAGACATGTTTTTTTAACCTCGTGCCCCCTCCTCAAAAATGTTCTAGCTCCGTCCTTGGTGTCACAACTAACAATACTTATCCATTGCAATTTTTCGAAATTTTAGCTAATCATTGCTGATTTTTTAGTTCAAAATTTAGTAATGGTTAGTTAAAATCTTGAAAAATATAAATATATAGTGTTGTTATATGGACATTTACTAATGGTATAGCAACATATATGACATTTACTGTTAATTTCAAGTATAAAAAATAACTTTGCAATGAATAATATCATCATTATATATCTATCGAAAAACATCGCTATAAACCCACTTTGCCGTAGCGAGTGATCATATATCTCAATTGAGCCAACAAACTCAATTTCTCGTCATGGGATTCAAAGAACGTTTCTTATAAGAAAATAAACTCATGTTGAACTCTATCTTCTACACAAAGGATCATGAGTCAAAAGTCAACGGTTATGACTTACTAAAAAATACACATGGTGCCGACATCATAGCTTTGCCGTCCAAAGCAAAGAAGCATGTGTTTTAAACATTTGATTAAGGGGAGTCAAAGTCAAACTCTAAACATGAGGCAAGACTTTGGTGAAAGAAGAAAAACACCCAACTTTAGTCCTTGATTAAGAAAGACCATTTTCACTTAATTACACAGGACTAGAATTCCGGAACGGAAATCTTCTAATCTTAATATCTCCCTCTCTTCCCACGAACAGTTCTAAGTTGGTTGGTCATATTCTAATAACAAGAGTGATCACACATATAAAAGAAGCATGCTCAACCTTTTTTTTGTAATTACATTTGTGCCTCCTCTATTCTTGCCCCCCTTAACAACTGTGTACTTGTGTTATTTTGAACGTCTAATATAAAAAATCTATATTATTCTATTTTACTTTAATTTTAAACAAATAATCAAGAATTTTAAAGTAGAACAAGAACATAGGATATCTTCTGAGTTGCCATTCACCCATTACTAGAAAATATGTCTATAGTGTTGTTTTTTCAATCCATCACTTTATTGTCCATTCATAAGTAAATAATGACGAAGATTATTCATTACGAAATAAATTTTTATACTTGAAAAGATGAATGTCATATCCATTGTTATATCATTAGCCATGACCCATATAGAAACACTTATCCGTTGCAATTCTTCTAAGTATCCATTGCAATCCTTCTAAGTTTGAACACTTAGAGTTATTTGATTGGATCGTATAACTAAATCTCAACCTTTTTACTGGATATGATCCAATCATATCAATTGTCCAACTCTTTGGTCTAAAATTGTGATTTCGAGATTTTGATTTCCAAGAGAAGTCATTAAAATCCATTCATGTTTCATTACCCTCTCATAATGGAATCATTATGGTATACAATCTTTTAAGATCACATCACTCGCAATTATTCTCAATACTTGTGCATCCTACATACTAGAAGATCATGATTAAACCCAAAGTCTAAATCCCAATTTACATATCAGTAAGTTTTTCAATTCATGAGTGGATGACACTATCGATCATATGCCTTTCAAAATCATATATCATATTTTCATCCTTTTTTGGAACGGGCTTGCTGACTATATTCATTTCTTCTTCTAACGAACAGGATGATTCAAGGAAGCAGCTTCTTGTCTTGTTTCATAAACATGACGACCATCAATGGAATTTAGCTAATTCCTAATATCTCATGATTGAGCACATGTCTTCCGATTCAAGGAATCGATGTAATTCTTTTGAGAGATCATACATCTCATATGTCCTCATGCCCATCAGGTTTCGATATATATACCTTATTAAGTCATAGACCTATCATTTTGTTAAATGTGCATACTCATGCATATATAAATAACGTCAAATTAGATTGGCACTCATCAACCCCATGGTGAGCCTATAATCTCATCCCTCTATTTCAAATCATACGACTGCTATTAATGACACATAAATTGTATTAATTTAACGATAGAAATCCCATTTTAGTCATTTCATCACAATCTAAATATAGAATGTGACAACTGTATGACATAATCTCTCTCTCTCGCTCTCGCTCTCAGCAGCATGCATATCTTGACAACGGTGGCACACCATCATCAAAGGGGCGAGTAGCCGTCATCTCATCAAACCATCACGTGGGTACCCCTCGTATGCTATAGACAAACAAAGGAGGAGGTGGCGTTGGAGTAGCGGGTTGAAGTCGAAGCGTTTACCTCGATCTGACCTCACCACCCTCGTGAATCTTGCGATGATGTGAGATGCAACATTGATATTTAGAGTGACATAGGTACTTGGTGTGGTGAAGGCAGAGCGCATCATGGTGGCATGTGGTGGATGTGGAGGATGGGCGAGACCTGGAAACCAAGGCGGTGTGCAGCAGAGCACGTCATGGTGGCACGTGGAGGAGGCACGTGACCTGGAGGAGGGCCGTGGAGGAGGGGACACCAGTTTCTTTTGTTTAACATAATTAGTAGTGTTTTTCACCATTTGATATGTATTTTACAAATCTCATATCGTTATTTACAAATCTCGATTACTATTTACAATCTCAGGTCTTTTTTTATTTTTCATAAATTTCTAACAGTTTACTTTTTGTTGCATATCTCCACTCAAAATAGTATAAAGAGACCACACATTTTTGCAAAGAAACATGGAAAATTACAAAGGAATGCAAAATAATTACGGAGATCCATTAAATGTTACACATAAAAATTTATAAAGGGAGCACGAGTTTACAAAGGTGCCCAAAGAAGTTACAAATACTTGTGACACAATAAAAAGGACAATACAAAATTTACAAATGAAAATAATAACTTACAAAAAACTAATGAATTGTAATGTAAAAAATGTATGGTTTGAATTTTAGAAAACTCAATATAAATTCAACACAATATGATATGTGTTTATAAATAGCTGTAATAAATTGCATTTGTTAAGAACATTTTTGAGAATCGATAACTAAATAAATTGATGAAAAATTCTAAATTAAAATGAGCTTAATTTTTTAAGTGATATTATTAAATGAAATTCAAATTTAAATGGAAGCAAAATGATCAAAAGGTCCTTTTTGACAACGCACCATTGGATCAAGATCCAATGAATCTCGTTGATGGCTCACTACAAAAGTTTTGAGCCCCAATGTCATGTGAAAGGTTATATATATATATATCCGATCAGAAGATGTGTGCATGTTTTGTGACATCGTACTTCACAGGTCATGAGTTATCTCGATCTTGTCAAGTCAACACTTTGACTTAAAGTAAGCATTTTCGCTTTTGATCAACATTTTTACTCTGGTCAACAATTGACCTTTTTTTGTTAAAAAATGACCACGTTCGCTTTTGGTCTACACTTCTGCTTTTGACCTGATACATTGACCTGACTTATCCGACACCTTTGAATCTCTAATTTTTATGCAAAAGATATGCACAAAGAGGTTGACTGGATGTTAATCTTAGAAAAGATTGACATCTCTTTCTCAAACTGGGACCCTTTCTTGATAATCACTTAATGGTGTTGGTTGTGTCCTTAATGTAGCTCTTTATATTTACAACCCTACATTAGCCTCTATGATATATTTTTTATACCAACATCTGCATGATATCAAGATGGCTATGGTTCAGTACTCTAATTGTACAAGTGAGTTATGAATGCAAACTTAGTTATGCTTTATTTCAGATAAAAAGAGTGGATTGGAATAACTTTTAGTGCATAATGACTCGTCACAGCCTAACATGTCCAACATGCGGATACTTGAAGATAAGGTTATGAGATTGTATAGACCACGTATAGTGATTGTATAGACCATGTATAGTGATTTTATGTTGAGATGATATCTCATATCGAATCCATACTACTTGAAGTTGTTTGATTTGATCAGATAATTGAATATCAATATTTTACTTATATTGATCCCATCAAATTAATTGTCCTTTCTTTGGACTGAGATTGTGATTTCAAGATTTAGGTCTCCAATTGGTGTCACTAAATCCATTCATGTTTTGTCACACCCTCAGAATGGAAGCATCATGTACAACCTTTAAGATCACATCACCTTCGAATATTCACAATACTCATGCATCCTACATACCAGAAGATCGTGATTAAAGTCAACGTCCAAATATGTATTTGGTTGTCTTCTTCGAGGCTTATCGGTAAGTTTCTCAATTGATCATTGGGTGACAATGTCAATTATATAAATTCCAATAGTGTATATCATACTTTCAAATTCTTATCTTATTTCTTAAACAAGAAGACATTCAATAAAAATTGATTCATTCTTAAAATCTCATGAATCAGCTCATGCCTTCTAGTTCAGTGAATCTATATGATTCCTTTGAAACCATACCTATCGCATGTCCTTATATGCAAACCAACTCGGTTGTATATAGACCTTATCAAGCCAACAACCTATTGTTTTGTCAAATTTACACACTTAGGCATATTGATATATACATGTCTTCGATTATAGAATGTGTGCATTTTTTTGATAGCATACGACAAAAGTCTTGAGTTATCTCGATTTCATCTGGTCAACTCTTTGACTTAATGTCAACATTTTGACATTTAATCAACAATTTCGTATTCTTAGTCAACATGGCCACTTTCGGTCAACAATTGACCTTTTGGTGAACAATTAGATCTTAGTCAATATTTTGACTTTTGGTCGGTAAGAGACCTTTTGGTTAATAATTTGACTTCTGGATCAATATTTTAACTTTTGGTAAACACTTTGACTTTTAGAATACCCTGATCTGACTTACCAAATACCTTTGAATCTTTATTTTTATGTCGAAGACATGCATCAAAAGGATACTTGGATATCAACCCTTTGAGAAAGATTTCAATCTCTTTCTAAGACTAGATATCCTCTCCTGATTATCACTCGATGATGACAGTTGTATCATGAATCCAACTCTTTAGATCTGCAATACTGCATTAGCCCCGACAATCTAACTTATAGATCAATAGCTATGTGATATCAAGATGACCAAGGTACATTACCCTCATTGTACAAAGGGAGCTATAAATGCAAACATAATTATACTTTATTTCAAATAAAGGAGTGGTTCGCAATAACTTTTATTGCAGATCACTTGCCATGGGCTCGCATGTCTAACATCAGGTACAAAACTTGTAAACCTATGTTAAGCTATTTAATGTAATCCCTTCTAGATCAAATCCCAAAGTACTCATATTCATGTGAGAACATGACAAATGTATCATCATATCTAGATCTCCCACTTTATAACTACATCATCGTACACCTTTCCCTATGCTAACAGTTGAGATACTACTTGATGTGACCACACATGATACTATTTCGAGTAATAATATCATGTATAAACCAAGAATATCATGTATAAATCAAAAAAATCAAAATCATCATGTAATAATAATTGATCTTGCCAAATCGCATTCTTTAACACATGTTCACTTGTACTCTCATGCTATATACACATGATATAAATGGTATAATAAGTCATCATAAACGATATAAACCATGCCATATGAATCATCTAAGGATCTATGAGTATTCAAACATATATGATCATGAAACAATAGTGAAACCATTGTCACCATCTCATCTTTTTTTATAGGAAAGAGTCTAAAATCGAATCAGTTTCAAATCCTTAAAGGGAGCTCCACTCATTTAAGCGAAAATTCTCATAACATGAGCTAAAAAACTCAAATTTTGGTGTTTTTGAGCTCGTGGGAAAGGTATTGACGATCTCTACAAGAGTAAAAAATAATTTATATAATATGAATAGTAGAAATTCTTTTAGGAAATGAAGTATAAGGTATCAAATTATATACACAATTATGTAATGGAAAAATTAATTAGTTTTTATCCTCACAACCTTTTCACTTGAGGTCTAAACACGACAAACCTAGTGTTATATTAAAATTATAGCACATGTGTAATTGATGACTCCACTTGTGTCTCTTATTGTTATCAGTTAGGAAGTCAACTGATGAGCGGATCTGAACGACTAAGGTAAAGGTGCTAAATCGGTCGTTGCGACCTCAATCACTCAGACGTGTGCTCAATCAAGAAAAATAGACCACCACGAGAGGTAAAATCAATCAAAAATGCGATAGCGGTCTCGCTATTAGATTAACCTGGTATAACGACCAGGGTCGAACACAAGGAGCACGGGTTGGACTCTCGCCTACGAAGTAGTCAAAAAGAGAAATAAAATAAAAGAAGAAAATATTTTTGGTGGTTTTTAATTATTTATATATTTTTTTGGATTTTTAAGGTGTTAAGAAAATAAGAAAAGCAAATAAGCACACACTTCAACAATTTATTAAAAGCACTAAAAATCAACCAAAAATTCAAACAAAAATATTTTTATGTGTTTTATAATTTTTAGTGTTTTTGATGAATTTTTGAGAACTTTCTGATGTTTATTTAATTTTCTAAAAATCAAAAAGTGACTAAAACAGTAGGTACTGTCCAACCGAGCTAAAAGGGCCTAGATAAAATATCTAAAGGCCCCAAATTAGCTGGAAGGTAATTTTCCTGTAAAGAAAATAAAACAAGGAAAATTTAGGCACCTATTTTAATATTTTTGGATTTTTGGTTCAATTATTAGAATTTTTATAAGATTTTGGATGTTTTTCAATTTTTAGGTGTTTTAGATGATGAAAAATAGCCAAAATTGGCTAGAAAATCAAACACAACAAAATAGACAGTAGACAAATTTTTTTGAAATTTTTAAATGATATTTAGTATTTTTTTGGGGTTTTTAAAGTTAGACAGTAGCAAAATTAAAGGTTTTGAATTTTTAAAAATAACAAAACAACTCAGAAATGTTTCCAAAAATCCTCGATTGACCTCCTTTTACAAATGGCCAAACCAATTTAAGCGTTTTTCTAGCATATTATCGTCGATCGGAGCTATACCAACTTTCCTTCTAATTGTATAATTCTGAATCCAATCTTTACGTGTGTGTGTGTGTGTGTCCACACATCCACGTTAACATTTTCATTTCTGCTACTGCCTATCTCAGCACATGTCTATGGTATACATGCCAGGAGCCATGTGTCCAATTTTCGTTGGATTTGGAGTATATTTGCTATTTTATTCAAAAATAAAAAGAAGCAACAGTGCACAGGGATCTATCTGCAATTATAACAAAGTTCTGGGTCCCTGGAGTAACAAGCTTGGAAAGTATAAGGGTAGGAACGCAAATTACCCCTCGGGCCACGCACGATACACGTGACTCAGGCCTGGGGAGACCTAATTGCAATTCCTATTTCTATAAATGCAAACCTTAACAAGCCAAAAACACAGGGCCAAAAATGCAAATGTACCAAAATACCACGTGTCGATGCACGTGTTCACCACTGGCAGGGGTATAAATGCAATTCACATAAAAGATAAGGTCCTCAATGCAAAATTTACAAAAGTAAAAGAACTGAACTAGTTATTTACAGTACTAAATAGTAAAGACAGAAACTAAAGGGGCCTAAGAGTTATTTACCCCTTTTATTAACGTCGACGGCCGGATGTGTGACGCGTGGCAGATCTGACGAACGAGAACGAAAATGCCTTAACCTTGAAAACGCTCGGCCTGATCGAACGGGCGGTGGCCCTCCACGTGGAGATCGGACGGTGCTGGTGCTCTGGAGGCTAAGCCTTTGGTGTATCGACGGAGGAGAAGAGGGCACGTGCGATCTGACGGTGGAGGCTTGCTCGTGCCTCTTCCTCTGAGCGGACGGTCCAGATCTATCCTCGGAATGATCGGATGGTGACGCCATGCCTTGGATGGATGGATCAGATGACAACTGGGGCGCTGAGGAAGATCTGACGGTCGACGAGGCTGCTGGAAGAACTGGCGGCCGGTGAGCTTCGCCGGCCCTCTGCGTGCACGGTGGACCTCGCCTGATGCTCCTGAGGTGCGGGGAAGCTTCGCCGTGAAGCTCCGCACCCGATGCGCTGCTCCGATGAAAGCGAGGAGCTCCAGAGAGCTCCGGCGACGTGGACGAACGGGAGCCTCTGTGCTCTTGAAGTTTCAACCTCCAGATGAGGTCGAATGGCCTAGACACCTGCACAGGAAGAAAACTGGGTCGAGGGCAAACTGCCTCGACCCGTTAGAGCGGGTGGAAGGTGAAAGATGAGGCGCTATGGAGGCTCTCCGGCGAGCGGCGGAGGGTGAGAGCCGATGCCCTGCTCCGGGGCGAGACAGGGGGAGTGAAGGGTCGGAGAAGGTGGAGAGGGGTCTGGTGGACGTGGTGACGGTGTCGGAGGGATGAATGGGTGGTCGGAGTCGGCAGGCGGAGGTGGCGAAGCTAAACTACCAGAAATCGAAAAATCTAAACCTAAGCTAATCTACGAGCTAAGAAGGTTACCTGGCGGGTGCATTCGACTGGGCTGAAGCTCGGCAAGCTTCTGGTCCTTGCCTGCAAGGGGCCGTCGACTCCCCGAGGCTCAGCGCGCTCGCGGCGGCGCACAGCGGAGCTAACCACCGGATCAGTGGCTCCCGGCTTCCCGGGCCTCGCTGCAACTCCCGAGACCACGGCTGTCACTCAGGGACTCCGGAGGAGGTCACAGGCGCCGAGGGGAAGATCCACAGATGGAAGAATTAGGTCGCCGGAGACGACAATATATATGGTGAAGGATCCGAGAAGAAAGGGATCGGGCGAGTTACTCGAGCCTCGGATCCATCAAACCCACCCCGGGCGAGAGTCCTGGATATGTGCTGATCAATCGGAGCCCGGGGTTTGGGGTGTTGGCGGTCGGATCGAGCGGGTAGAAAATGGAGAAGTCGGGTCAGTCAAATCTAACCCGGCTCTGGTGGTCCTGGGGGGAGAGTTGACCGGGGGTCATCAATCCCCCGTAGACCAATCAGAGCCCGCCAAGCACAAAATTTTTATTTATTTATTTTAAGCAAGAAAATGATCGAATTAATAAAAACTTAAAACATGAAATATTTTTATTTTATTTTTTTCTATTTTTTTGTGATTTTTAATTAATTTTTCAAAATAAAAATAAGTTATTTACATTATATAGCTATATATAGGTATATGTACAATATAGGCTTTTTAATTTTTGATTTTTTAATTGTTATTTTTATACAATTTTATTCCCATTTTATATTTTATTTATTTTCATTATAAAATAAGGAATAAATAGATATTTTTATTTTATTTTTATTATTTATGTACATAGGTAAAATAAATACATATATACATTTATATACATGGTATATTTACAATATATTTTTGTGTTTTTAATTTTGTTATTTTTATTTTGTTTTTGTTTTAATTGTTTTTATTTTATTTATTTACACTATATAATATAGGATATTTACAAAAATTTTAGAAATTTTATTTATTTATAAGGTTAAATAAAAAGAAAGGTGGTTCTATGTATAATGTGATCATGTACAAGTTGTGTTTTTGTTTTCTTTTTAATTTTTAATTTTTGTTTTGATTTTATATTTATAAATATATACAAATATTTACAAGCCTATTTTTGTGAGGAAAATACTTTTATTTTATTTACATATATATTTACACACATGAGCCCCTATCTCCCTCTACTTTGGCTTTTATGCAGTCAGGCCCATGCTGAGCCCTCCCTTGGGTTAGGTTGCTCAATATTTATTCTAAATATTTCCCTCTTTTTCTTTTTAATCTTTATTCTTTTATTTTTGCACAAAAACATGCTAATTATAGAATTTTACACAATGCATGCTTTTGGTAATTATTTGTATTTACACATATCTACATGCATTTGCAAAGGTTTTTGTAGCTAAAATATAAGAATAAAGAGTGATGAATGAGTATTCATCATCAACCAATAAATTACTTACTTAAATTCAAAAAACTAGATAATATTTTGATATATGCAACAATTCCTTACTAACCACGATCACACGCAACATGATTGGTTGGATATCTCTCATCAAATCATACTTTACTACTATAAGCAAGACATAATCTGAATAAGTGTTGCTTAATACCTTTGAACTTTCCCACAACATGTTTTCTTCACTTTAATACCTCCTAGCACAAGAACCTCCTAGTTATTATGGTCTTAAGATTTGTGTGTATACCACCACTTTCCCATCATAACTACATTTCATAGATGACATTTTTTTTCATGTCAGCCTCTCCTTACAATAACAACTTTCTTAGATTTCACCGAAGTTTTACATGGATAGTATGATCTCTCCGATATTATCCTCAAGTATCTGCATTTGTATTGCGTGAGTTCTAGATGGCTTAGAACTCATATTATTTGATGTCAATATTGAGAAAATAATTACTGTTATCATATTCTTGAGGGTATTTTCGTGAATATGATTCACAAATACAATACATTAATTAATATGAATAATGATTCATAATAATTAATGTTTATATGAATACGATTCATATAATTAGCATTTATGTGAATATGATTCACATAATTATTTTAAGTCACATCTGCAAATATGATTCACATTAAAATATTGGATTTACAATTATTTGAATTTATGAATAAGATTCTTAAGCTATGAGGATCATTCTCATAAAACTATCAATTTTGATAATTGGATTATCAAATTAATAAATATACAAAAACCTCCTTCTATTTATGGAAACAAAAGGATGGTGTGTATGGTGACACTTGGAATCATAGTTTTAGAGTCCATGGATTGTACTCTAAATCAAGTTGTTGCTTAATTTATTAATTATTTTAATTGATAATTAAAAAAAGATAAATTTTCTTGATGAGCTAGGAATTAATCATAGCCCTTGATCCATGATCTAAGGGACACTACAGAGGACGTCTACCATGAGGAGAAGACTCCTCCTAGCCGTCCCATGTGACTATAAAAGAGAAGGCAATGCATCTCTTTCACGGAATGCTTGCTCCTCCTAGTAATTCCAAGTTGCATTGATCATTGAGATACAAGTTTAGAGAGTAAAAAATCCCCTAATACATGGCATTCCCCTTCCCCTCCCTCTCTCTCTACAGCCCTACATGTCCACCTTCAAGCCTACATCTTCCCTTCATAGGCGTGGCCCTGCAAGAGAGAATATTGTCTTCTTCGTCGTGCTTCATGTACGTGTAAAAGGACTCGATTTCGTGAGACAAAATCAAAAACTTGAGATCTTCTCTCATCCTTTGATGAACAACTTCAAGAAGAAGAAGGTATCGAAGTTCATGGGAAGCTACGCAACTCATCATCATACCCAAGAGAGAGACAAGCACATATCAAACTTGATTTAGGAGGTCTCTTGCTTTATAAACTCATGTTTCAAGAGGTAACCCTGATCTTATCTCAATATTAATTAGAATATTATAAATCATGTTAGGAAAATTATTTCTCTAATTAATGGTTTCGTAAAGTACAAAAGTTGTGCAGACATTTCTTTTTCATATGACGAACATACAATATTTTAAGCAAATAGTTTGCTAATTATTATGTGTTTCTGTGATGTACATGAATATTCAATTATTTCCTTCACCATATACTAAATTTATGGTTCTTTCTTAATACCAAAGTAATTGTTGATTTGGGAAGAGATTGACGAATATCAAAATGACCTAGTTCTGCCAAGCTAGACTAGTCATCAAACTCTTAGAAGATCCATGTTATTAGCTGACCACTTATTGTAAGACGAGATGTCTAGGGGAAGTTATAGAAGAATAAGAAGGTAGAAACTGAAGGAGAGATGTAGATGGTAAATCGGTTCTCTCATCCTCTTCTTTTACATAGGAATGAAGAATAAGAAGATTGAAATGATCTATTAATCATAAGCAATAACGATCTCGATGAATAGTCATATTACAATAATGGTCGACAACATGCTATTTGATTCCAGGGTACATTAAAAGAGTTTTTTTTCAACCTTCTTCCCTAATGGAGAGCAAAATAAAATAACATACTGTGAAAAACATTCTTAAACCTCAAATTTCAAGTTTACTATAACCTCATATAGTATTCATGGGAGGATTTCACGGCATAGATGTTAGGTGGGTGGTTTACCGAAAAGCGAAGGGGAGAAAAAAATTACCTAAAATGGATACAAAGCAAAAATATTTCTCAGAATGATCATATATCAGTAAACGATTTCTCGTGGTGCGGTAAACCATTTGTCGTGCCACATAGACGGACGGAAGGGGGTCGGAAGCCCAGATTTTTATCATAAGACATGTTTTGATCGCTCATGTGGTACCGCAAACGATTTGTCATGCGACATACCGATTATGCCTATTTTAGAAAATATTTTCAAGCTGTTTTCATTCCGAGAAATATCTACAAAAGTTATACCAAGTTGAAGAATAGCTCATGTTAGATTAATACAATAAATATGGTCAATGGATTATTTTCAGATCAACCCATCGTCGTAATTGATATTCCATGTAACCCCCGTTCCACCCCATTGACATTTAAACTTGACCACAATCCCCCCCGTCCGCTACTCCCTATAAATAGCAGCCCACCTCCGCCACCACGAAAGCAGACGGCGGACCATCACGCCATGACTTGCGCTATTGTGGCAGCAATGGCGGGATCGCCAGTGTTCTCACCTTCACACGCGGGGCCGCTCTCCTGCAAGCCCTCCTCCGAAACCCTAACCCTAGCAATGGGCGAGATCTCTCCCTTGCCCTCGCCCTCCTCCCCCTTCCGCCCGCGCCCGCCGAAGCTCAACATCGGCCTCCGCAATAAAGCCGCCTCCTTTGCCCCCGACGACGCGTGCTCCACGAGCAGCTCCTCCGTCACGGTGCTGAAGAGGAAGCGGCCTGCGAGGATTCATATACCGGCGGTGCTGCCGGTATCGTGGGGGTCGGGGAAGGACGTGCTGGAGGAGGAGGGGGAGGGGTACTCGGTGTACTGCAAGAGGGGGAGGAAGAGGGAGCAGATGGAGGATCGCTATGCGGCAGTTGTAGACACCCACGGCAACTCTGGAATGGTATGTGATGTGGTTTTGATATGTCGATTGCTTAAAGATTCGATATTTGTTGGAATTTATGCGAAACTGGTCTTGAAATTGGGTGGTTGCGAGGCATGATTGGGAATTTGAATCTCTTTGCGGAATCTTCGGTTTTCGTAAATTGGAATGCTTTTTAGTGCCCTGCTCTGTTATATTTGCATCATTCGGGAATTGTTTTCGAGAAAAATAGGTTTGGGTATCTTGTTAAAGTTTGCCACGAGGATGCAGTTGATGTGAAAATCCATTTCGCTCGGGTTCTTTTGTTGGTTTTTTATATTATAACTGTTTAATTTTAACTACAATTAGTTTCTGATCCTAAACACACGATCTCGGGTGCCATTGAGATGACTTTGGAATGTGGACATTCACGAAAATAAACAACGGATTTATGTTATATAAAATTATGGCAGCAATCTGTACTGTTAGCAGAAGCCATAATAAAAAAATCTGAAGTGTTGGTATTGTTGTAACTTATTTCTCTCTGTAGTTATTTTGATAACTGATTTCTATGTGTATGGTTCAGGCATTTTTCGGCGTCTTTGATGGACATGGAGGACCAAAAGTTGCAGAGTATGTTTCAAAAAACCTTAAAAAACATGTGATGGATGGATTGGCAAAAGCACGAACTGGTGCAATTGAGGTTGAGGAAGCTGTCAAAATTGCTTACCATAGTATGGATTCTGATCTCTGTGAGCATGCACTTTCTGGTGGTGCTTGCAGTGTCACTGCATTGATTAAGAATGGAGAACTTATTGTGTCAAATGCTGGGGACTGTCGTGCCGTCATGAGCTTAGGAGGAACAGCTGAGGCAATTACATCCGATCACCGGCCTTCTCAACAGGATGAAAGGGAGAGAATCGAGCAGCTTGTGAGTGTACCTCTCAATGATCACCTGTCTATCGACAATTTTGTGTTTAAGATAACACAGCTAACTGGATAAGAAGATAATAACTTATGGAGGATTTCTATCTTGTTGCAGGGTGGCATTGTTGAGCGCTACCATGGTGTGTGGAGATTGCAGGGATCCTTAGCCGTTTCTCGGGGGTTTGGAGATGTCCATCTCAAGCAATGGGTCACGGCAGAGCCCGAAACACGAATTCTAAAGCTTAAACCAGATTGTGAGTTTTTAATCTTGGCATCGGATGGGCTCTGGGATAAGGTAACCAACCAGGAGGCAGTGGACATTGCTCGACCATTGTGCCTCAACAAGTCCGAATTACTGCTTCCTTGTAAAAGCCTCGTGGATCTATCAGTGTCGCGTGGCTCTGTTGACGACGTTAGTGTGATGATAATTCAGTTAAGACATTTCGGTAGCAACAGATTTTAGTTGTTGCAGTGGGCCTTTGATAATTGGTGACTGATTAGGAGTTGAGGCCATGGGTGCTGAAAGTTTTGCTCCTGCAAGCCCATGATTTGCAATATCCATTGCTGCACACTAACACCTGGTTAGGCCCATCTGTATATATATGCAGGAGTGGGGGGGGGGGGGGGCTTATCAGTTGCTGGTCACTAACACCAGATTAGGCATGTCTACTGCTGATTTTTTTGTACATAAGCAGGAATAGCTGTCCATTTTTTAATTAATATTATTTACCCCTTAGTTTGAATCAAAAGTTATCTTTACATGTTTCTATAGTGCTATTTCTTTGCAAATGCCCGAAGGATGGTATCTGATATGCATGTGCTTAGATGAAGCTACTTTCAAGGGATTCGGTGGAGGGGATACCCTGCTGTGAGCAAACGCTGTTGTGAGATGTGCAGTCCGCGGGAGACCTCAGAGAAGAAAGGGATTGGTTAAAGGTGTTTTTGCTTGAGTGGTTTTTGGCTTAGCATTCCCGCAGACGGGGGAACTCACAGCAGGCCATGTTGTGAGATCCTCGCCATTAAACAAGCAAAACCACTTTTGACGAATCCCTGTTAACTTTAGATCCCCCTGTGGACACATCAGGGAATCATCCCCTTCTGAGAATGAGATGGTCATGATCAAGAACTTTTCCTGATCTTGTGTTTTGAATTTTCAAAATGCCTTAAACAAATGTCCATTCTCTTCTCGTTTAGGAAATAATCAATCTTCTGATTAGGTTGACCCTCTCAAGTTGCAATTTGTTTTAATTTTAATTGAAGCAGAGTATTGATCAAGGAAGAAAACTATGCGAATGCGGCCGTTTCTTTTCAAACCCACGAGGTAGCAGTTGGTGTATACCGTTTTCTTTTGAAAAACTTTCTGTCCACTTTCTCTCTAATGGGATGGGTACCGATAATTCCAAACCCTAACACATTGATAAAGCCATAACTAAATACATGTGTGTCCTATATAGAATCAATCTTAAACTTAAACTTAACCAAATGTACGCAACATTTTTTACACAAAAAAAGTTAGGGGTGTTTGTTTGAGGAATAGCCTCAAAAATAATGGCGTTATTCTCCTCCCCTCCCACTTATTCCACCTTATCCGTATCCTTCCAGCCAAACAGGAATATTGTCTTATTCCAGCTTAATCCTCACCATCGTTTCTGTTTTTTCCCGACTTCCTCCTATGCCCAGCCCTTCTGCCCCGACCTGCTCCTCCTCCCCTGACTTTCTTCATGTTTGTCCTTTCCAGCCCCTCCTCCGTTCCGCAATGAGGCTCGAAAGCTTCTTTTTTTTTTACTTCAATTGCGCGGTCATTGCACAGCAAATTTTCTTATAGAAAGTAATCCCCCTTTCTTTTTTATAGTCTCCTGTGTTCTTATTCTAAGTATGCAAGGAGGTAAGGCATCTTAAAAAGGTATTGACACATCAACGTGTAATAATAACTTTAAACAACAATTGGTTTAACGAAAATATGAGATTCAAAGTCAAAAGAATCGAGTTAATAGAATTTTTTTCTAGTTAAATATTCTTCACAAATTATAAGTAACTTTCCCTGTAATTTTATTAGTGATAATAAACATTTTTTATAGGATGCAATAAAGGTATATTTTCCTTTTATCTTTTTGTGATATTTAGTAATATGCATAAGTTACTATAAAGTCCTTTTTTTGTTTTTAACTTGCCTATTTTTTTAAGAAAAAAGGCAAGTTCGTTCAAATAAAAAGCATCAGAAACATCTAGTACTGACATTTGAAGCAGAATTTAGAACATGACAGAATATATATAGTGCATCACCAAGACTTGAGAAAAGTTACATATGAAGTCCAGAATGGCTAAGATAACACAAAAAATCCAAGATAAGTTTCTTCTTCATCTCAAATTTCAGCAACTTTTGGAGCTATAGTCCATGTCAAAAACAATTCTTTCGCCTTTTCTAGAATGATATTTTCACTCGTGCTCGACTCGCTTAGTTGTTCTTCTTGGTACATGCTACAAGAATATTCAATATAACACAACAATTTTTTCAAAGAGAAAAAATGCCTTGTTTATTGACAAATTAATGGGAATTTATTTGATCTTCTCAGACCCCAGAGAAATATGATTTTCTCGAAATGTATTGCTTTGAATAATGGGAAGTTGAGTGATGAGTTATCTCATAATATCTTGATCATTATTTTGGAGAGCATGGAACTATTAACTCTCTTGAGATTTAAGATCCTCCATCCATTGTTTTCCTTAGGTCGACATACTTTATCACAAGCAACGACATGGCTTTGGTTATTTCGTTAGTCACCTTCGTTATTCTTTTGAGTAGAGATAATTGGTGGTCAAGATAGGATAATCTCCTTGCTACCAGTCCATCTTACCTACCCAATTTCTTCCAACCTCTAAATTCAAACCACGAAAAGTCGATTGTATGCATTTATAGTAAGATCCAAGATCATAAGAAAATCTTTAAGATGTCTAGTATGTTTTCAATGTACTCTTCCATATATTGGACAAAAAATAAGCTAGTCATCTGCAAATTGTATATTTGCGATCTCTTTATTAAATTGTGGTAAATAGAACCTTCAAATTAAAGTAGATGTTGCGAATTTGACTTGCATGTTGTTCAATAAAGTTGATGTATTATTAAAGGGAAAATGAGTATGCTCCCACACTTTTTTACGTATTTTTTTATTTTCTTGAAATGAAACCTAGTGGAATTTAGATCACAATATTCTATCATGATGTCATTTAAAATCCAACTTAATTCGAAACTTCTATCCCCTCCATCAAGACTGTCAAATTTTAAGGGTCTCAGAATTGCTGAAATCGACTTCTTCCAGATGGAAGTGTTAGGAACGTTTGTTTTACACAAAATTTGAAACACATATTTCACTTATTATTCTAAGTAAAACCCCGAGGTTTAATTTAAACAAATAAAAAAATTTTGCTGAAAGAAATGTGGGAGCATACTCTTATATGCTAACAGGGAGCATACTCATTTAATCCATTTATAAAAAGGATTGGTCATAATAGGCCACCTTGTCTGAGACCGCGTGAAGGTTTGAAGAACCTCATCGAGACTCGATTGATTTCATGGATATTGCAGGGGTATTTAATATAATTTCAATTAAGGTTATGACAATCCAAAAAAATAACCTTTGAGTATCATATATGTATTTATCATAGATCTTTATTTGTCCTAATGTAGTAGGTTCTTTGTGGAGACAACGCAAGAAGCCACTTAGTTGACCTAATGCAGTTGGTTCATGAAGTTTGTCCTAATCGCCGACCAATGTGTTTGAAAAAATTATGGGATAAATCCATTAAGGCATATTGTATTTGTCCTTTGAGATTTCTATTCATTGGTTCAATTAAAAGGAGCAACCAAATCATCCGGATACTTAATCTTGCTAATGATATTTGAGTCCATATCAAAAATAATGCTCGGGTGGAATTTGATCTTCTCAATATCTCATGAGTGAGCTCATATCTTCCGGTTCAGTAATGAACCTGTATGATCCCTTTGAGAGATCGTATTACTCATATGCCCTTATATGCACACCAGTGCACCGGTGTATAGACCTTGGTTAGGTCATCAACCTATTGGTCTGCCAAATGTACATACTTAGACATATAATAACGCATCTGTCTCTGGTCAGAGGATGCGTGCTTATATCGTGACAACATATGTTATAGGACTTTGGTTATCTCCATCTCGTTAAGTCAACTCTTTGACCTAACTAATCTGACACTTCCGAATCTCTATTCCTATGCAGAGGACCTGCATCAAGAGGTCAGTCAGATATCAGCCTAACTGAGAAAGGATTGCCATCTCCTACTCAGGCTGGAGATCATCTCTCAACAATCATTTGACGATGCTTGATGAGTCCTCAATCTAACTCATTAGATATTCATCCAAGCACCAGCCTCTATAATTCAATATTTGAATCAACAACTATATGATCATCAAGATGGCCATGGTACATAACCCTAATTGTACCAACGGACCTATTATGCAAATTATGTATTCTTCATTTAAGATCAGGGAATGATATTCACAATAACATTTATTGCATAATGGCTCACCTTGGGCTCGCATGTCTAACATTTTACTCATCCTTGGCTCAATTTCTTCTAAATGGTCATTAAGTTCAAATTGAGTCTCAACCCCCATATTTGTTATCCTTTGTACTTAATCTAGAATAGATCTTGACATGGAGGCAACATTAGTGGTTAGATTCTTTTGTATTTTTTTATTATTCTTGTTAGTGATATATACACAGTGGAAGTTGTTTTGGGTCATTCGGAGTTAGCATGAATGAGTTAAAAATCCGAGAAGTTAGGCTATTTACAGGTCAATTTTGGCTTGGATTTTTGGCTTTTTATTTTGTGCAGAAATTCGTGCTAAAATATAATTCTTATGAAAACATGCATGAATGCTAATTATGCAGAATAGATGCAGAAATGCTGTTGATTTTGAGGGATTTGAGCTTAATTAATGATATTTAGAGTGATGAATCTGAGATTCATCATCCCCCATACTTAAACCATGCTCGTCCATGAGCATCAAAAAGAAATACCATGAGGTGAAATGAGATTGGGTTCCATACCAAGACCATGTGCTGAAGGTAAAAATGAAACTAGAATCGACCTTTGGATTATTAGTGTAGCGGAACTTCTGTGAGACTTAGAATTTTAAAATCAACAATATTCAAGTTCTACACATCATTGTATCAGTTTCAGCTCAGAAGTCATCTTAGATCAATCCTCTTCCCAAAGCATACCCTATGAATATTGAACAATCGATTCATGTGTGTGAAAGGTTTTAGCTCTTCCCATCCAGAATGCCAGACTACCATGCTCTTCTCCTCTCCAATAACTCGTCCTCGGGGAGTCAGATATTTTCTTCTAAGGTTTGTCGTGCTGTGTTCACAATCGAATTGGAGGGAGAAGTTAGAAGAAGGAGAAAAGAACGAGAGGGTGGCCAGTGTAGTCACATCTCCTTGTGAAGCTGGCCAGTGTACCCGAGACTCCACCAAGATCTGTAGGTTTTCTTGAAGCTTGTACCTTTTTGATCAGATACTTATTTGGTAATGGATTCTTTGTATTTGGAATTTTTGGTGGTTCTGCTTGGATCTTGTTGTGCCCCTATGGATATAGAATCTTTTTGTTTCCGTACATTTTTTTGGTGTCTTAGAAAAAATTGTGTCCAGCCGTCCATCCCTTTTCCAAAGCTTTATTTCAACCCGTACTCTGGTCTTTAGATTTCCACGCTATCAAAAAAAAGTAACACAGTCTTCCAACATCCCTTCTGAGTTGAGCTAAGTGCATAATGCGAGAGTACAAATTAATTCCCTATTCCAGAGTTGTATCCAGAATGAAGAGACCAGGTTAGACACTAAGAGTCAAACGCTACACATTGTTATGTGGAACTCAAAGAATTAAGTCAAAGATCTGAAGCTGCTAAAATCCTACTTCTCGGTGAAGTTCCTCTGAAAATTAGGTGGATTAAGGTCAAGTCCAGACCACTCTCGATTTTTTCTCATAACTCAGTTCTGAACCAAAGGACTTTTCACAGATGCAAAGAAATGCGATGCTGGATGAAGTGCAGGTGTGTAAAATGCAGACATATTTTTTTGGATTTTTTATGCAAGGGATTTTTGATTTTTTTTTCTAATGCAAAAATGAATAAGAAGCCATTTTTTTCAAAATTTTTGTGTTAAACACAGTCAGGGTTAGTAGCAAAACTCTTTTTCTCTTTCTTTTTATTTGTTGTTGTTGTTTCTTTTTGTTTTTGTTGTTGTTGTTGTTGTTGTTTTTTCAAATTAATTACCCATCCTGTAAATACATATAAACTTACACGAAAGTACGAGATATGGGTAAAATATATACGAAGTATATATACGGACCCCCCTATACTTAGCGAGTGATGTGTCCTCAGAGCACAAGAAGCGTAAAGAAGACATAGCTCGGGCTAAGCGTAAGAGAGTGAAAAAAAAGAAAAGGAAAAAGATATACATAACCACCCCTCTATACTTAGACCGTGAATAGTCTAAGTATAGAGGAAGAGCAGGAAAAAAATGAAGTGATCGGGGTATGTGAATGAGGAGAGTATAAACAGATGGGCATCAGTTCCCCCTATACTTAGGCTCTGGTCAGCCTAAGTATAGAAGAAGGGTGGAAGTGAGGCGATCGGGAGATAGGAGGAGGATGATATATACATATGGCATCGGTCCCCCCTATACTTAGGCCTTGGCCTAGGTAGATGAAGAAGCTGTACAAGGAGACCGATGTGGTCGGGAGGGAGGATGGGTAGCTGATGATTAAGGTGGTTTTCGGCTGATCTTTTTGTGAGCCTGCGGTGGGAGATCGTAATGACGAGAAGGAGATGAAGCATATGATTCCCAACTATTATCAGTGTCATCCTCAGAAAAATCATGATGGATAGTAGATGAAGTGTATGAGTCAGATGAAAGGTAGACATCATCAGAGTTATCCTCAGAGGAATAGTATTTGAAAGTAGATACACTCCATATATTCATGTCTTTTTGTTTCTTTAGTTATTTCCTCAGAATTCGTTCCTTCTTGGGATCAAGCGGTTTGTCCTCGGATGAATATTCAGAAGCACCAGTCTCAGTCAGCTCATAAGAAATAACTCCAGTGTACTTGAAGAGGGCAGGAACATCAGCTTTGGATGAATAGTAGTTAGGAATGGGAGTTGTCCAACGAGAATCGAATTTTGGATCCTTGCGAAGATATGTCTTCAGAGCTGCCGAACAGACTTCACTCATGTAAATTACCTTTTCGGACCTGATGAGGGATCATCAGTTGATTCCTCTTCCGAAAGGTCAAAGGTGACTTTCTTTTTCTTATTTCGTGAAGGTGTTGGTTCACTTGAGTATCCAGATGAATAGCCATTGGAATTCTTCTCCTTAGTCGGTGTTTGGGCTGTGTGTTTGTTCTTAGTCTTTTGAATGTTGGTGCACTCTCGATTTGGGATGATTTGGTCAAGGTATTCAGAGAAGATTGCTCCAGGGTGCGACCATGCATATGTCTCAGGATCATAAAAGAATGATTTGTCTATTTTAAGATCCGTGAGAATTGAAAAACTGGGGAGAGTCTCTGCATGTTCGTTCTCAATTTATTTGACATTGGAGCATTCTTGTGTCAAGTTGATGTGATCCATGCAGTCAGAATAGGTTGACCCAGGGTGTGCCCATGCATAAGTCTCCGGATCATATGATTCATATACTCGATTCTCTATGGTGAGAGCACCTGGGAATGGACTGGGGGGGGGAGGGGGGGAGTGATGACCGCCCGAATGACTAAGGTAAAGGTGTAGAAAAATAGGTCGTTGCGACCTCAATCACTCGGACTAAGTCAATCAAGAAAAAGATCGAACCGCGAAATAGAAATAAAATCAATCAATCAAGGCAAGCGGTCCTAGCTATGGGATTAACATGGTATAGCTCCCAGGGTCGAACACAAGGAGCACGGGTTGGCCAAAGGCCTACGAAGTAGTCGAAATGAAATAAAATACAGAGAAAATATTTTTAGTGGTTTTTAATAATTTTTATATTTTTTTAGGATTTTAGAATATGAAGAAAATAAAAGAAGGCAAATATAAACACACTTTGGCAATTTATTTAACATACCAAAAATCAAGCAAAAATTCAAGAAAAATGGTTTTTATGTTTTTTAAGTTTTTAAGTGTTTTTGGTGAATTTTTTGATAATTTTCTAAGGTATATTTTATTTTCTAAAAATCAAACAGTGCTCAAAAGAAAGGGTACTGTCCAGCAAGGCCCAAAACCCAAAGATAAAATATCTAAGGATCTCAGAGGGCCCTGGAGGTAATTTTCCTGTATTCTAGAGAAAATAAGGAAAATTTGGGCACCAAAATTATTGTTTTTGGATTTTTAGATTATTTATTATAATTTTTAGGAGTTTTTAAGGGTTTTTAGATTTTTAGGGTTTTTAAGTGATGAAAAATAGCCAAAATTGGCTAGAAAATCAAACAACAAACAAAGAACAGTAGCTAATTTTTTTAGAATTTTTGGGGGTGATTTTATATTTTTTTGGTATTTTTAAACCTAGACAGTAGCTAAAAAGAAGGTTTTTGAATTTTTAAAAATAGCAAATGAAATCAAAAATGTCCTCAAAAATTCATAAAAATTCTACACCATGGCAGGAGCCATGTGTCAAATTTTCATCGAATTTGGAGGTGATTTGATATTTTATTCAAAAATAAAGGAGGGGCACTGTGCACAGGGACCAAAGTGCAAATACCCAAAGTTCTGGGGGGTCTGGTGCAAAATACCCAGCAAAACACGTGCCAAGCACGTGCCTGGGGCACTCAGGGACCCAAATGTAAGAAAAATAAGTTCCGAGGGCTTATTGGTAACAAGTACCAAAAGTCCAGGGGCTTATCTGCAAATATCCCAAAAAATATCGCACATGGGGAATTAAATCACGCACAGGGGCATAAATGCAAATAAAGAAAACTTTTCATTCAATCCAAAGCAACCAGAACTACAGGAATAATGTTGCAAATACACCAAATATACACGCGACGAAGCACGTGTCCACACAAACAGGGGCATAAATGCAAATATAAACAAGCGCGAGGTCCCAAGTGCAATTTACCCTACGTAAATAAAATGCATAAAATATTTACAGGACTGAAATTAAAAACACAAACTACGAGGGGGCCTAAGATAATTTACCCCTTTATTAAGTCGAGCCGATGGATGGACGCCACGTGGATAGATGGACGGCTGAAATGGGGTGGCGCCCAGGACTGGGTCCTCGACTGTGATCCGACGGTCCAGGTGCTGCCACGTTGCAGATCGAACGGTGGAGGGAAGACGAGGCTGAGCTGCGCTAGATCGACGGTGGAGATTGACCCTCGAATGGATCTGACGGTTGAAGCTGCTCCTCGAATGGACGATCGTGATTGAATCTGGAGCTCGGGGGTCAATCGGACGGCGGAGAAGGATGGTGGACGAACAGGGCTCCGGCGAACTTCGTCGGGCTCGTGAGTGCGCGATGGTCCTCCGGGGAGCCTTCTGAAGGTCAGGGAAGAATCGTGGACGGCTCCCGCGTCTATCGGTGGGCTCCGATGGTCAAGGCAAGCTCCAGGGAACTCGGACGGCGTCGGCGGAGCTGGGGCTCCTGGCTGAATAGTGAAGGGCCTCAGACAACCCTCGTTTCGACCTGAAAAGAACACCAGAAGACTCACGGGTCGAGGGCAAATTGCCTCGACCCAGTTAGGCGAAGTGGGGGTGGCTGGTGCGTCGGCACGACGAGCTCCGGCGAAGGTGGTCGGCGGAGGGGCTCGATTCCCAGATCCTGTGCGATCTGGGTTGGGCGAAGGGGTGAAGAAGATGCGGAGAGGTCTGGCGAAGATGATGGTCGGGTCGAAATGACAGATGGGATATCGGAGGTGGCTGGCGACGGCGGCGAAGCTACGCTACCAGTAAGCTAAGAATCGAAATCTATGCTAATCTACGGCCTAAGGGATCTACCTGGTTGGTCGGAGAGACTGGGGAAGAGCAGGGGGTGCTCCTGGTCGTAGCCTCAAGGGTCGTCTCGGCCCGAGGCTCGGTGCTCACGCTGGTGGCGGAGCAACGGCGGCGAAGAACGCCGGATCAGTGGTTTCGCCTCCTCGCCTCGCTGCAACAGGGGCGATCGCTTGCTGTCACTCTCGCGGTGCCTCTGGAGTTCACTGGGAAGAAGGGGAAGAGCCAAAGATGAGGCGCGGAGGCGGCGGAGGTGGTTCTATATATAGCTGCAGGCCCGATTAGGGTTGGGAGGTGACGGCTATGGAATGCGTGGATCTCACGGCGAAGGATCTGGCGAGGATGTCGGATGATCGGCGAAGGATCCGAGCGCGGGGTTTGCGTGGGCGACAAGCTGGAGGCGCGTGGAGAAAATGGCGAAGGCGGGGCGGCGCGCATCTTCTCAAAAAGGAAAGAGTCCGCGGGGGAGTTGACCGGGGTCAACATTCCCCGTGGACCAGTGGGATGCTGCCATGTGGACAAGATTTGACACTTAAAAATGAGGCAGCAAATGGCCGATTTTGCAAAAACTTTCAACATGAAATATTTTTCTTTTATTTTTTTTCTATTTTTTGGTGATTTTTAATTAATTTTTGGAAATAAGGATAAGGTATGTACATTATATAGCTATACATAGGTATATATACAATATATTTTTGTATTTTAATTTTGTAATTTTTATTTGATTTTTGTTTTGTTTCTTTTTATTTATTTTATTTACAATATATACAATAGAATATTTACAAAAAGTTTTGAAAATGAATGACTTTATCTACAAGGTGAAATCAGTAAAGGGTAATGATCTATGTACATGGTGAAAGGTTCTTTTTTGGATTTTTGACTTTTAAGTTTTTATTTTGTTTTTAATAGCTTCTAAATATATACAAAATATATACAAATATTTACCACAAATTTTTGGGTGAGGAAAATATATAACTTTATTTATTTACAAATATATACATGTGTGAGCCCCTATCTCCCTCTACTTGGCTTTTATGCGGTCAGGCCCATGCTGAGCCCTCCCTTGGGTTAGGTTGCTCAATATTTATTTTAAATATTTCCCTCTTTTTCTTGTTCATCTTTATTCTTTTATTTTTGCACAAAAACATGCTAATTATAAGTATTTACAAACATGCATGCTTTTGCTAATTGACCCTATTTACACATATCTACATGCATTTGCATAGGTTTTTGTAGCTAAAATGTAAGAATAAAGAGTGATGAATGGGTATTCATCACCCCCCTATACTAGACTTTGCTAGTCCCTTAGCAAACACTTATTTGAAAAAGAAGTGAAAAAGAAAGAAAGAAAAAGAAAAAAAGAATGTACATGGATCAAGGTTGATTATTAAACTTGCCTTTATTAAATTGAGGTATGGAGCTTAATCAGATCTTGGGATTATTAATGTGTCGGAACCTTATTTAGACTTAAGCCTAAAACCTAACAGCCTCTAAGTTCCACCAATCTATAACCAAGACTCCTCAATGCTCCAGATCAGAACAAGTCATCAATCACAAACCCTGAAGACCATGAATCTTTTCTTGTCCTGTGAAAGTGAGGTCTAAGCTCTCCACCTCAGAAATGGCAACTTGACAACCCTCCCCAACAAGGTAACTCTATGACCTCAATCTGGCCACTCTTTCCTCGAGGAGCGGGGTATTCCCTTCTAAGTTCAAGTACAACCGGCTCAAGAAGAGGGGGAAGAAGAGAATGGGTCAAGGCCAGTGTAGCCAAGTACCCTTGGGAGCCTGACCAGTGTAGCCAAGTCTCCCTGCTGCAATCTACAACAGGTGGATCATGAAATCAAGCTTTGCTTATTGCACTTATATACATACTCCGGTGGGATTATCATTTTCTCTCAGACCCACCACTTTTTTGGAGTTCTTTTCTTTTTGCACATTTTTTTTTTCGAGTGCATCTATACAACATGTACATGTGCAGCATATATACAAGGAGTTTTTCCTCTTGAGCCAGTAGACTATCCCTCTTTTGAAGCTTTATTGCAACCCACAACTCCCGTCGTTAGACCTCATGGCAACCAGACCAAGTTGAGACGCACTTCCTTCACTAAATGAAGAAGAGAGGTTCCGCCTAGAAGTACTACCCTCATATGCTACCCCAAGCCAAGGAAGACTGCCTCCTCACCACCTCATCCGTAGAGAGCTCGGTGCATAGTGCGGTTGTCCAAGTAAAGCCATAATCTATATGAGTCATGTGTTGTTGTTAAGTGCTCTACTTAGGCTCATTGAGATGACATGTGATCATAGCCTAGTGGACTCAAAGAATTAAGTCACCATGGACCTGAAAAGCCTTAAACCTAAGCCCTATAAGGTTCCTCTTAGAAATTAGGTGGATTAAGATCTTAATCAAGCTCCATTTCTCAATTTGATTCCAGGCTTAGTTTAAATGTCAACTATCATCCAGAAAAACTATATACATATGTGCAAAAATATGCTTATTTACACACTATTTTACAATCATGCAAAATTTTTGAAAAATGTTTTGAAATCATGAATAATGATGCATGAAGTGCAAGTTTTGCAAAAAGATATTTACACACATTTACACAAGATTTTTGCAAACTTTTGATTTTCAAAACATTTTGGAAAAATTTTATACTATATACATAATTTTGATACAAAAATATTTACACAATCTTTACACCAAAGGTTTTTGAAATCATTTTTACAAAAATACTTTGTACACTAGCTATTTATGTGCAAGGATAAAAGAGGTTTATGTACATGAAAATTTTTTAAATTTTTGTGATTTTTAGCCATTTTATTTATTAACACACTCACACAAAGTACGAGTTATGGCTAAAGTATATATGAAATATATACACACCCCCCTATACTTAGCTCGAACGATGTCCTCAGAGTCAAGAGCGATGAAGAAGACATAACTCGTGCTTGGTAGAGGGAAGTGCAAAGGAATGGATAAGTACAGAAATGAATAAATGAATAGAATAAGAGAGACTCGGTGGTTTCCCCCTGTACTTAGGATTAACTAATCCTAAGTATAGCAAGCTGTTCATGAAGGGAAATCCGAGTGAAGAATATACAGATTCTGCCCCCCCTATACTTAGGGTAAAATATCCCTAAGTATAGGCAGCAAAACAGGAGCAGAAAGAATGAAAAGAATACTCGCAGGTCCGACATTCCCCCCTATACTTAGGGTAAAGTACACCCTAAGTATAGCATAATCACAGGATGAGAAAAGGGATGTGAGACTAAAGAATAGAATGATATGGATAACTGGATCTATACAGGCGGAGGAACAGTGAAAATCAGGCGTGAGATGCAAAAGATGTGAGTCAAGAGACCACATCTCACGCAAAATGAATCGGGGCAACAATAACATCCCGCGGCTCATGATCTAGAAATGGCTTGAGCCGCTGGCCGTTCACTCGGAAGGTACTCTCAGAAGATAACTCAGATATATCAATGCTACCATTATCGTGTACCTTTCTGACCAAGTAAGGTCCCTTCCATTTGCTCTGTAGCTTCCCTGGAAATAATCTAAGCCTCGCATCAAACAGCCATACTCTCTGCCCAATCTCAAAATGCTTGTGGCTGATATGAGAATCATGCCACTCCTTCACTTTTTCCTTATAATGTAGGCTGCTTGAGAAAGCTGCATCTCTAAGCTCCTCCAGGGCAGCTAACTCTGCCCTCCTCTGGTCTCCTATACCATCTGGATCCATAAGAATATCTGTAACTGCCCAAAGTGACTTGTGCCTCAGCTCAACAGGTAGATGGCATGGCTTGTCATAAACGAGACGAAAGGGAGATGTGCCCAATGGAGTCTTGAAAGATGTCCGATATGCCCACAAGACCGAGTCCAAAAGCTGTGACCAATTCTTTCAGTCAGGGCGGACGACTTTCTGCAAAATATTCTTGATCTCCCTATTCGACACCTCGGCTAGACCATTCGTCTGTGGATGGTAAGGTGTGTCAACACGATGGTCTATACTGAACTCGCTAGCAAGGGCCTTCACCTGGTCGTTGATGAAATGAGACCCCCCATCAGAAATAAGAACTCGTGGAACCCCGAACCGCATGATGATGTGCTTCCTCAAAAATCTGCAAACTGTCCTCGCATCAGCGGCTCGGGCGGGAATAGCCTCAACCCAACGACTAACATAATCTACGGCCAACAGAATGTACTCAAATCCCTGACTCTTAGGGAATGGACCCATGAAATCGATGCCCCATGCGTCAAAAACCTCACAGAAGTGAATGGGCTGCATCGGCATCATATCACGCTGTCCACAAGTGCCCATCCTCTGACAGTCAATACACCTCTTCACGAACTCATCAGAGTCCTTGAAGAGTGTAGGCCACCACAAGCCGGATTGGAGCACTTTCTGTGCCGTTCTCTTCCCAGAATGATGTCCTCCTGCCTCAAGCTTGTGGCAGTAAGTGAGGACACTATGATGCTCCTCCTGAGGAATACACCGACGCCAGACGCTATCCCCTCCTTCGTGGTAAAGGATGGGATCCTCCCAGTGGTAGGACTTGGCCCTCGCAAGGAAGGTCTCACGCCTCTGCCTGGGCCAATCTTGTGGGACTTTCCCTGCAACGAGAAAGTTCACAATATCGGCATACCACGGGAGTGAGGCGATAGCAAGGATCGCCTCATCTGGGAAGGTGTCTCGAATGGGATCAATCTGCTCAGAATCCTCAGGCTGCTCTAATCGGGAGAGATGATCCGCCACCACATTCTTGACTCCAGGCTTATCCTTGATCTCAATGTCGAACTCCTGGAGTAGAAGGATCCATCTAGTCAATCTGGCTTTGGCATCCTTCTTTGCCATGAGGTATCTGATGGCGGTATGATCTGTAAACAAAGTCACTCTAGATCCAATGATATATGATCTGAACTTATCTAGGGCGAACACTACAGCTAGCATCTCCTTCTCTGTGACCGTATAATTCCGCTGGGCGGAATCCAATGTGCGGCTAGCGTAGTGTATGGCAAATGGTACTCCATCCCTCCTCTGTCCTAGCACGGCCCCTACAGCAAAATCAGAGGCGTCCGTCATGATCTCGAATGGGAGAGACCAATCGGGTGGCTGAAGGACAGGAGCCTCAATAACACACTGCTGGAGAGTCTCAAAGGACGAAAGACACTTGTCATCGACAAGGAACTCGGTGTCTTTCGTCAAGAGGTCAGTCAACGGTCGGGCAATCTTGCTGAAATCATGAATGAATCTCCTATAAAAACCAACGTGCCCCAGAAATGACCGTAGCTGCTTCAAATTGGACGGCGGTGCGAGTTTTCTAATGACGTCAACCTTGGCTGGATCAACCTCCATGCCCCTGTTGGAGATGATGTGGCCAAGCACCGTCCCTTGAGTCACCATGAAGTGACTCTTCTCCCAAGACAGAACCAAGCGGGTAGCAATACAACGATGGAGCACTCGGTCTAGGCAGTCAAGACAAGAATCGAATCCGTCGCCGTAAACCGAGAAGTCGTCCATGAAGACCTCCAAACACTCCCCTACCATTTCCGAAAAGATTGACAGCATGCATCTCTGAAAAGTCGCAGGGGCGTTGCATAGCCCAAATGGCATGCGTCGAAAGGCGTATGTACCGAAGGGACAGGTAAAGGTGGTCTTCTCCTGATCCTCAAGAGCGATGGCCACCTGATTGTAGCCCGAGTACCCATCCAGGAAGCAATAATGGCTCTTCCCTGCCAGTCTCTCTATGATCTGATCAATAAAAGGCAGGGGGAAATGGTCCTTCTTGGTGGCCTGGTTGAGTCTCCTGTAGTCAACGCAGACCCGCCAAGAGGTGGGTACTCGTGTAGCAATCTCCTCTCCCGACTCACTGATCACAGTCGTGATGCCCGTCTTCTTGGGCACCACATGCAAGGGGCTAACCCACTTGGAGTCGGAAATGGGATAAATAAAATCTGCACTCCACCATTTTGATATTTCCTTCATGACAACCTCTCTTAGGTTGGGGTTCAGTCGCCGCTGGAACTCACGTGACGGCTTTGCCCCTTCCTCGAGATAGATATGGTGGGAGCACAACGAGGGACTAATCCCATGGAGATCTGCTACGCTCCATCCAATTGCCTTGCGGTTCTTTTCAAGAACCCCCATCAGACGGGATTCTTGTTCTCCAGTCAGATCGGCGGAGATGATGACTGGGTACATCTCAGACTCTCCCGCAAGGAATCTATACTTCAGCGAAGTAGGGAGCGGCTTTAGCTCTGGACAGCTGGGTGCTGGAAAATCTGGCTTCTGAAGAAGATGTGTGTATGCTGACAATTCTGCCAAATCTGCATGGGAAAATGATAAAGAACTCTCACAAACTGGATCTGGAGAAGGCGGGTCCTCTGCATTGTCTCTGATTTGCTCTGCCTCTTCCTCCTCCTCATCTGTAGGCTCAGGTGGATCCAGGTCTAGCATCTGATCATCACAATCTGCCCAATCAGATTCTGAATCCGAGGGATCTGTATCAGCTGCGGTGGCCTCAGTACCACCGTCACTGAAAATTGTGTCGCGATCAAGGTCCGACTCTGCTGACTCAATAGTATCCTGAACCAGGGCTGTGCTCTCCAGACTATCCTCTGCTATCATCTCTGCATCAGCTGAATATGAGAGGATGGTCTGTGCTGCAGGATCTGCCCAAGCTGCCTCATCATCTGTGATCACAAAATCACAGTCCTGGTGTATGTCTGGCTCTGTATCTGTCAGCTGTTCTGAATCTGTACTGCCCTCTGAGCGGGATCTATCTCTGGCTTTGTGGTCCTTAACCGTCTCTATTTGTATACTCTCGCCCTGGACGCGAAAGAATACCTTCCCACTGTCATGGTCAGTCACCGCCTTGGCTGTGGCCAAAAACGAGCGACCGAGGATGATGGGGGAATCGGTCAACAAGTCAGGGGTCTCCATGTCCAGCACTACGAAGTCCACGGGGAATTGCAAACCCTGAATCGTGACGACAACGTCTCGCAACAACCCCTTTGGCCTCTTGACAGACCGATCAGCAAACTGAAGGTATGTCCTGCTCTGTCTAAGAGTGCCCAACTCTAAGTGGTCGAGAAGGGCTGCCGGAAGAAGGTTGATCGACGATCCGCTATCTAATAGAGTACGGTCGAACCTCTGCTCTCTAATCTGACATCTGACATACGGGGCTCCTAAATCTGGCCTCTTGGTCGGCAGATGGTTCTGGATCGCGTAACACGTGGCTTTTGTCAACACATGAATCTCTGCGGTGTTGTTCCTCTTCTTCCTCCTGACTGTGGTCCTGTCTCTCAAGGATCGCTGAAGAAGAGGGATGTGCTGCAAAGCCTCATGGAGGGTCAGCTGGATGTGAAATCGGTCTATCATGCTCTGGCTGAACTCCTCCTGCTCTCTCTTTTTTGGATCTTTTTCTCTTTTCTTCCCCTTCCCCAACTCAAGAGCTCTAGGAAAGGGGATCACAGGGTCCTTCTCAGATGAAGGACTAGGAATAGGCCTAGACGGTTCGATGACCGGATCCTCACATACATCATTCACCACAGTGGGATCAGAAGAAACTAAACCTTTTCCTTTATTCAAAATAGAGTTCTGAGATACATCCATACGAGGAAAGACAACATCTCTATCAGAATGAATATTGGTTGCCTTAGTACCACCTCTAGCTGGCTCTACAACTAGACGTCTTGCGGCCTCAGTACCGCGGACTGGCTCGGCTCTGCTGGTGGCGTCAGTACCACCTCCTCGATATGGTGAAACGGCGGCCTCAGTACCGCCGGTGGAATCAGCATCTCGGGTGGCATCAGTACCACCGTCATTATCATGTGCGGCATCAGTACCACTCTCCTCTTCCTCATCTGGCGCTCTAGATAGATCCTCGCGTTGTCGCTCAGATGAGACGCCGCCTGCTGGTCTTCTACCGCTCCTAAGTGTAACAAAATCAGCATCAAATAGATCCGACAACATATCATCAAATGAGTCACTAGGAGTGGTAGGCTCAGTGTGAACTACCTGCTCAGACTTCCTCTTCAAGTTATTCGGATTAGGCTCGATCTGTGCAGGGATGGCGGCCTTCCCTCTCATCAGGTCTCGCATCTCCTGGCGGAACTCGTCCATCTCCCGTCTAAATGTAGCCTGCTGCTCTGTGAAGATGCGGGCTAGATCATCCAAGGCGGGGCTCTCATGGGAGCCCGACGGGTTGCCTCTCTGGTAATGAGGCTGCTGGACCTGGTGCTGCTGCGGCTGAGAGGGGTAAGAGGAAGGATGCTGCTGCTGGTGAGCCTGCTGCTCACGTCTCCAAGTCTGTCCCTGCTGCTGGTAGGGACGAGGTACGAAGGATGATGGCTGGTATGCTGGGGGCTGCTGGTGATCTCTCTGCTGGGAGTACTGCCCTCCCTGACCGGCTGGCTGCTGTTGGGACTGGTTACCCCCATTCCCCCACCTGAATCTGGGATGGTCTCGTCGGATTCCAGGTTGAGGACGGTCATACCAAATCCCGTTGACATCCATCAACGGTTCCTCATCGTAAGGGGCTGGTGGAAGTACTCCTAGAGGCTGATCCGGCTGATATACCACCATCTGTAAGTCTGGAGATGGTGGTGACTGGTAAGAGGGCTGCTGCTGCTGGTACGGCTCCGCCTGTACAAGGTGAACTTGTCTAGGCTGCTGCAAGGAGCTGTAGCGCTGGGACGAGCTGCGGCTGCCGCCGGAATCGCCTCGCGACTGAAGACGGGGCTGAGAAGCCGTCTGTGCCTCTTGAAGACACAAGAGATGGGTCTTCATGTCGCTCAGAGTTTGTGCCATCTGCTCCATCTGAGTTATGCCCTGGCACTGCTTCTTCTCTATTATTTCCATGCGGTCCAATTTCTCGCTGATAATCCCCATGTCCGCAGCGGCCGACTCTGCCTGTGCGGCTGCAACTGTGGACGAACTGGATGGACCTGCATCAACCCGTGCTATCCGCTGGTACTGCACGGGTCCTGGCGGCTGCTGAGATCTCTGTGTGTACAACCGAGTCTGGGACATCACCATGTAATTTTCGGCCATCTCCTCGTAGATGGCCCAGACTTGGTTGTGGTCCTTGGCAAAGTAGGACCCGCCGCAAGAAGCATTCACCAGACCCTGAAGCTCTGGCGTCATCCCACTAAAGAAGCTCTGAACTAGGTTCGGCTTGGAAATGTCGTGGTGTGGGCATCTATCCAGAAGCTCTCTGAACCTCTCCCATGCCTCGTGAAACTGCTCGTTAGGGAGCATGGCGAAGTTGTTGATCAGGGCCCTCGCTGCATTCGTCCGCCCGAGTGGATAGTACTTGTTCAAGTACTCGGTGCGGAGCTGCTCCCAGGTGTAAACAAACTTCCCTAAATGCTTCAGCCAGGCGGCTGCTCTATCTGCCAGTGAAAAAGGGAAGGCCATCATCCGAATCGTATCCTGGTCCACATGACGGTCGTGGACAGTGCTGCAGATCATCAAAAACTCCTGGAGATGGAGGTGGGGCTCCTCAGTGGCAAGTCCGTGAAAATGAGGAAGCATCTGCAGGGTGTTCGGAGGGAACTTGAAATCCCCCACGATAGCAGGTACCACCACCCAATGGTGCATCAGTGTAGACCCGGGGTTGTGTAACTCCCGCATCGGTCTCGGTGGTCCCGCTGCGGCGGCGGCTGCCGCTGCGGCAGCCGCTGCTGCGGCTGCTGCCTCTGCATCAGCATCAGGAATGTCCTCATGCTCGCTCTGATCTCTCTCTTCTCTGAGTCGCTCCAACTCCCTTCTCATCTCAATCATGAAAGCTCCCTGATCGCGTAGCTGCTTCTGTACTGTCTCTAATGATGCGATCAGGGTGGAGTTGATCGCTCCCTGGTCTAGTACAAAATGTTCGGGTTGTCGGGATTGATCATCTGAACTGCCGGCTCCGGCCATAGTGACGTCTGCAAAATCAGATAAGCCCAACTCAGGTTCTGTTAAATCAATTCGTCTTTCCTCGGGCTCATGTCTCTCAGTAGCAAAAGAAAGGGGATCGAGGGAGAACAGGGTGGAATCGTACTCGGGCCCGGAGAGCTGGTCTCGACTCTCACGGGCCAACCTAGATGGTGAAGTAGACGCGCCTGAAAGCGGTGCAGCCAAAGGCTGCCTAAGAGATCGTCTACCCATCATCTTGATCTGGCGAGTTGGGCGGATGGGAGCTGGAGAAAATATGATCGCAAAGCAAACCCCCGGTTCACCAACGCAACACAATCTGAAGACCGTGAAAGCTCGGTCAATTTATCTTGTCAATTTTATTTGGTGAACACACAAAATATCAGAGCGCTTACGTAACCTGTTAGGATACCCGATGCTACTCCAACCGACTGGCCCGCACGGAAGAGTCGGTAGTCAGCTAGAAATAGCACCGGAGGGCTCTACCTAGGGTGCGGGTCACTCTCTCGCGCATCCAAACCATACAAGGAGGGGGTTGCTCTCCCCAAGACAAAATTTTTTAATGTGAGTGTCTTTTAGGGTCAATGGTGTTATCCAGTCCCATTTTTTTTGTTTTTCTTTTTAATTTTTTCAAAATAAATACAAGCGGCCTAACGAATTTTCCGATTCTCCTGATGATTAAGCCAAAAACAGAGGGAGAAGACGAAAAAGCCGATGCGCGAAGAAATCAATGATGCATGCAGAGAAAGAAATGCGTACCTTATCTCCAGCACTCTACATGCAAGTGATCCGCGCAGAATTTAAAGACAGAATTAAACTACCTAAATGGTGCAACGAGGAAAAACCGAGTCCTAGATGAGCAAATTTCTATCGCAAGAACCGTCTAACCGATCACGGTCCTCTAAGCCAAAGAGTCCGGTCTTGGCCCGTCCCTCCTCTGCCCGCCACAACGGGGGTAGGAGAAGCGCTTTGTGGGATGAGCTACGGCACGTAGGCCACGGAAGAAAATGAATCGGCTATTTTTATTAATGATTTTAGTAGGTCCAATTAACGTCCTATAGGATCAGGCAAGCAATTAAGTGTGGGGACCCTACTAATTACGGCACAAGCAAGAGAAATTCCTAAATCTAGGGGCTCGAGAAAAACCGCGTAAACACCGGAAAAGGCAGCTAGCTATCAAAACCGCAGAAAAAGCCGCGAAAATCCAAATGGGTCCCCCGAGCACACCGGTACTCGGCGAAACAGACCCGCTAAGTTACAAGTGTCCACAAATGACCAAGTTCTAAATTATTACAAACAATATTGTTCTCTCTAAAAAAATAAAATTCTTCTTCTTCCTCTCCCTGCTCTTCTTCCCATGCGGGTCCTCAAAAAAAATAAACTCCAAGTTGTCCACGCAGTACCTCGCACAAAAATCAAAGAGAGAGAGTGTCAGAAAACAATGATAATATAGAGAGACAATATGGAAAAATGACTACAAAGCCGTGCTCCCCGGCAACGGCGCCATTCTGATGACCGCCCGAATGACTAAGGTAAAGGTGTAGAAAAATAGGTCGTTGCGACCTCAATCACTCGGACTAAGTCAATCAAGAAAAAGATCGAACCACGAAATAGAAATAAAATCAATCAATCAAGGCAAGCGGTCCTAGCTATGGGATTAACCTGGTATAGCTCCCAGGGTCGAACACAAGGAGCACGGGTTGGCCAAAGGTCTACAAAGTAGTCGAAATGAAATAAAATACAGAGAAAATATTTTTAGTGGTTTTTAATAATTTTTATATTTTTTAGGATTTTAGAATATGAAGAAAATAAAAGAAGGCAAATATAAACACACTTTGGCAATTTATTTAACACACCAAAAATCAAGCAAAAATTCAAGAAAAATGGTTTTTATGTTTTTTAAGTTTTTAAGTGTTTTTGGTGAATTTTTTGATAATTTTCTAAGGTATATTTTATTTTCTAAAAATCAAACAGTGCTCAAAAGAAAGGGTACTGTCCAGCAAGGACCAAAACCCAAAGATAAAATATCTAAGGATCTCAGAGGGCCCTGGAGGTAATTTTCCTGTATTCTAGAGAAAATAAGGAAAATTTGGGCACCAAAATTATTGTTTTTGGATTTTTAGATTATTTATTATAATTTTTAGGAGTTTTTAAGGGTTTTTAGATTTTTAGGGTTTTTAAGTGATGAAAAATAGCCAAAATTGGCTAGAAAATCAAACAACAAACAAAGAACAGTAGCTAATTTTTTTAGAATTTTTGGGGGTGATTTTATATTTTTTTGGTATTTTTAAACCTAGACAGTAGCTAAAAAGAAGGTTTTTGAATTTTTAAAAATAGCAAATGAAATCAAAAATGTCCTCAAAAATTCATAAAAATTCTACACCATGGCAGGAGCCATGTGTCAAATTTTCATCGAATTTGGAGGTGATTTGATATTTTATTCAAAAATAAAGGAGGGGCACTGTGCACAGGGACCAAAGTGCAAATACCCAAAGTTCTGGGGGGTCTGGTACAAAATACCCAGCAAAACACGTGCCAAGCACGTGCCTGGGGCACTCAGGGACCCAAATGTAAGAAAAATAAGTTCCGAGGGCTTATTGGTAACAAGTACCAAAAGTCCAGGGGCTTATCTGCAAATATCCCAAAAAATATCGCACATGGGGAATTAAATCACGCACAGGGGCATAAATGCAAATAAAGAAAACTTTTCATTCAATCCAAAGCAACCAGAACTACAGGAATAATGTTGCAAATACACCAAATATACACGTGACGAAGCACGTGTCCACACAAACAGGGGCATAAATGCAAATATAAACAAGCGCGAGGTCCCAAGTGCAATTTACCCTACGTAAATAAAATGCATAAAATATTTACAGGACTGAAATTAAAAACACAAACTATGAGGGGGCCTAAGATAATTTACCCCTTTATTAAGTCGAGCCGATGGATGGACGCCACGTGGATAGATGGACGGCTGAAAAGGGGTGGCGCCCAGGGATGGGTCCTCGACTGTGATCCGACGGTCCAGGTGCTGCCATGTTGCAGATCGAACGGTGGAGGGAAGACGAGGCTGAGCTGCGCTAGATCGACGGTGGAGATTGACCCTCGAATGGATCTGACGGTTGAAGCTGCTCCTCGAATGGACGATCGTGATTGAATCTGGAGCTCGGGGGTCAATCGGACGGCGGAGAAGGATGGTGGACGAACAGGGCTCCGGCGAACTTCGCCGGGCTCGTGAGTGCGCGATGGTCCTCCGGGGAGCCTTCTGAAGGTCAGGGAAGAATCGTGGACGGCTCCCGCGTCTATCGGTAGGCTCCGATGGTCAAGGCAAGCTCCAGGGAACTCGGACGACGTCGGCGGAGCTGGGGCTCCTGGCTGAATAGTGAAGGGCCTCAGACAGCCCTCGTTTCGACCTGAAAAGAACACCAGAAGACTCACGGGTCGAGGGCAAATTGCCTCGACCCAGTTAGGCGAAGTGGGGGTGGCTGGTGCGTCGGCACGGCGAGCTCCGGCGAAGGTGGTCGACGGAGGGGCTCGATTCCCAGATCCTGTGCGATCTGGGTTGGGCGAAGGGGTGAAGAAGATGCGGAGAGGTCTGGCGAAGATGATGGTCGGGTCGGAATGACAGATGGGATATCGGAGGTGGCTGGCGACGGCGGCGAAGCTACGCTACCAGTAAGCTAAGAATCGAAATCTATGCTAATCTACGGCCTAAGGGATCTACCTGGTTGGTCGGAGAGACTGGGGAAGAGCAGGGGGTGCTCCTGGTCGTAGCCTCAAGGGTCGTCTCGGCCCGAGGCTCGGTGCTCACGCTGGTGGCGGAGCAACGGCGGCGAAGAACGCCGGATCAGTGGTTTCGCCTCCTCGCCTCGCTGCAACAGGGGCGATCGCTTGCTGTCACTCTCGCGGTGCCTCTGGAGTTCACTGGGAAGAAGGGGAAGAGCCAAAGATGAGGCGCGGAGGCGGCGGAGGTGGTTCTATATATAGCTGCAGGCCCGATTAGGGTTGGGAGGTGACGGCTATGGAATGCGTGGATCTCACGGCGAAGGATCTGGCGAGGATGTCGGATGATCGGCGAAGGATCCGGGCGCGGGGTTTGCGTGGGCGACAGGCTGGAGGCGCGTGGAGAAAATGGCGAAGGCGGGGCGGCGCGCATCTTCTCAAAAAGGAAAGAGTCTGCGGGGGAGTTGACCGGGGTCAACATTCCCCGTGGACCAGTGGGATGCTGCCATGTGGACAAGATTTGACACTTAAAAATGAGGCAGCAAATGGCCGATTTTGCAAAAACTTTCAACATGAAATATTTTTCTTTTATTTTTTTCTATTTTTTGGTGATTTTTAATTAATTTTTGGAAATAAGGATAAGGTATGTACATTATATAGCTATACATAGGTATATATACAATATATTTTTGTATTTTAATTTTGTAATTTTTATTTGATTTTTGTTTTGTTTCTTTTTATTTATTTTATTTACAATATATACAATAGAATATTTACAAAAAGTTTTGAAAATGAATGACTTTATCTACAAGGTGAAATAAGTAAAGGGTAATGATCTATGTACATGGTGAAAGGTTCTTTTTTGGATTTTTGATTTTTAAGTTTTTATTTTGTTTTTAATAGCTTCTAAATATATACAAAATATATACCAATATTTACCACAAATTTTTGGGTGAGGAAAATATATAACTTTATTTATTTACAAATATATACATGTGTGAGCCCCTATCTCCCTCTACTTGGCTTTTATGCGGTCAGGCCCATGCTGAGCCCTCCCTTGGGTTAGGTTGCTCAATATTTATTGTAAATATTTCCCTCTTTTTCTTTTTCATCTTTATTCTTTTATTTTTGCACAAAAACATGCTAATTATAAGTATTTACAAACATGCATGCTTTTGCTAATTGACCCTATTTACACATATCTACATGCATTTGCATAGGTTTTTGTAGCTAAAATGTAAGAATAAAGAGTGATGAATGGGTATTCATCAGGGAGGAGATTCTCTAAACCAATAGTCTCATCAACAACCGCTATTTTAGGTGTAGCAGCGGGGTAGGGCTCTTCTACCGCTTCATGGTTATGGCTGTCGGGGACTTCGTGGGTTGCCTCAAAAAATCGTGGTTCCTCAAAGATCGGGTCAGATCAAAGTGCTTCCAATGCTGTGAAATTGATTTCCCGAGTCTCACAATCAATAATTGCCTCAGTCAATGCTAAGAATGACTTTTCGAGAATAATTGGAGACTGGGTGAATTCTCCTTGATGCTTAATATCAATGATCATTAATTCTACCTTGAGCGGAGCACCTTGGAATGTCATGATGACAGAAATGATTCCTCTCAGCCGTTTTATCGATCTATCCGCCAAATGAACAATCTCTCGTATCTTCTTGATCGGTCCGAGTTTGAGTTAATGAAATACAGAGGTCGGGACGATATTGATTGGTGAATCGTCATCAATTCGAGCATGGGTGAAAATTATGTCTTTGATTGTACAGTCAAATCTAGGCAACCGCTTCACTATGCGACTCTTGATTTTTCTCCTCAACACCAAGGAGGAGGCCATTGCTAAGATATGTCTTTCAGTCTTTGTTCTAATCCTTCCTGACTTTTTGATCATTAATTTGTCCTTTACAAATCCTTTAAGGTCGGGGAAGTATTCAATGGCCTGTAGAAAGGGAAGTTTAAAAATCAATTTCTTTTCCAGTGCTTCCGTACAGCAGGATCCAAATTCTTCAGATCTTCTCCAATTTCAATTTTTATGTATTTTTTAATATTTTTGATTTTTTTGTGATTTTCAAATATTCTATTTTTTTTGTATTTTCTGTGTGGTGTGGTGATGTGGTGTATTCCTCAAATGAGCAGGGGCTTTGATGTTCAGTGTAAGAATCATAGGCATAATCATTTCTAGGAGAATAATATGCAGAAGTGATACTGTCAGAATCGTCCCTAGGTTCCTGAATATCTTCAAAATTTTCAACCTGAGATCCAATAGTTTTCTCATTCATTTTTATATCCGAGCTACCAGAGATTGATATTAATTGATCGGTAAATTTTCAAAATCTATCCTCCATTAAATCAAATCTCTTATTTATCCTCGAAATGTCATCCTCCAAAATCTTTTCATGACCAATCGTGGGAGCAGTCGTGTGTGTTTTTGTATTTGAGATTCAATAATTTTCTCTTCCATTTTCCTATATGTGCTAGGAGAGGAGTCTCTTGAAATATCCAATATATGATCATTATTTTTCTGAAAATATCTCCTCAATAATTATGGAAGGCGGTTGCTCATATGGTCCAGGTATGTGGAGTTGATCCGAATAGAGTTCAATCTTTGGATATGGTCTAGATATGCAAGAGGTCACGAATTTGATTCTCTGATCATGAGTGGTCGAACCTTGATATTGTGGAGTCAGCATATAGGGTTGATGTGTTTTTATGTGGTCAGTCCAATCCTCTGTATGAGTATCATGTTTGAAGAGGAGGTTGTCATGGTCAATCCAAGATGATAATTGTTCGTTTATGTTCAATGGGGGGGAAGATGGGAGATGTGAAGAAGTGTTGAGTTTGATCATATGATTATAATCTCCCGTGAATGATGGATTGACATTTACAGAATATGATGGATGAATTGTATGATCTAAGTAGAGTGGATTTATGTATGAAGAAGTAGAGACCTCAGTCGGTTGTTGGTTTGTCTGATCCGAATATAAAGGGTTGTCATTCATGAAGCAGATCGGATTTGTAGAGAGTGTTGGTGGTTGAGAGTCTCTTGTTGAAGTTGGAGGAGGTGTTTTGGGTCTAACCGATACGAATTCATTTTCATAGTATAGCACTGATGGATTCTCGAATAAATGTTCGGCCATTTTTGAAAGAGCTGAAAGGAATGATGGATTGGGTTGTTTGAGACGATTTGATTTTTATGATCTGGAAAAAGTTCCATGATGAGGTTTAAATCAATAAAAGAAGAGAGATGATTGCATGGGATAGTCAAGAGAAATTTTATCAAATGTTCGGCTTTTGATCTTCGATATCGGTTCACGCACATCAATGCAAAACAAATCAAACCATGGGTTCACCAACTTACACAATGAAGCCGTAAGAGTTCGGCTATTATCTTTTTAATTTTAGTTGGTGATAAATCAATCTTGGAAAAATTTAGCGAGCTGTTAGGTATCGAAATTTTCGTAATAACTGTCCCGAATTCTTACGACTAGTTGCACCTACTTTCAGCCAATATGGGAGTAAGTACGGACCGTAGAATGGCTACCCGTTACTTGAGGATGGAGCCTTACGCAGTGTCCTCTAAACCACCTACTCTCCTAAGGAAATCCGGACCGTTTACCGGCTACCCCTAGATACTTACTGAGAAGTAGCTAATCATTTTTGGTAAAATAAGTAGTCAATATAAAAATTCGGGTTTGAGCTCTAGCCTTAAGTGTCGTCTCTCGCTCACTCAGAAAAATAAAAGCATCCAAGGTCGGGGTTATTCTGCCGCAAAAATTCTTGATTTTATGGGTTATTTGAAGCCGGCTATAATTAACAGTCCCTATTTTAATTAGGTGATCACTGAAGAATTAAATTAGCACAAATGCACGTCTACCGTCCAGTCTCAATTTCCTTTAAAATTATATGATAAAACAAGAGGGAGAAATTCGAGAAAAGCTGATGCACATAAAAAACGATGATGTATGCTCAGTTAGAAGACTTACAGTGAATCCTCGCAATCTCCATGTGGGATGTAATATAGAAATTGAAAATTTAATCTAAATGAATGCAAGCCGATGAAAAACCGCATCTAGAAGAATGTTCTATTAGCGGGAAAGAATTGAGTTAAATTTGGCTAAATTGAATGATCTAATGTGCGTCTCAATTAATAGTGAAGTGTGGCCTACTTCCTACGAGTACAATCAAAAAATTAAAATGCTCTAAGAGTCGTATGTGCAGGTCTATCCTAATCACCACTCAAGTCGGATCCCACCCTCATCTGAGAGTGAAATAGACCACGGCGCACCATAGAAAGAGTTCAGAGTCTTTTTACACACGCGAGAGTCCAAACGGACACCACTATAAATGAGCAATTAATTACAGAAATTTAAAAGTTTGCAGAAATTAAAAACCTAGACTCTACACTCTCTCACGACTCGACTCGATCTTAATTTATTTGTGTTTTTTTCAGAAGTCGGTGAAGATGCGTCAGTTCCTGAAAAACCGCTCCACGTACGTCGGGTACCTCGCAATAAAAATAAGAGAGAGAATGTAAGAGAGTGACTCAAGAAATAAATCAAAAATAAAAGAAGAAAAATAAATGCTGAAAATAAATTAAAATAAATGCAGAGAAAAAAATGGAATTTACAATGAGAAATTCAGGGGTCAGACTACCCAAATGCGGAAAACCAAACGAAAATTTTCAAAATACAAAACTAAGCCATATTTTTTTTATTTTTATAAAATGAATTAATAAAGAAGCCAAAAATGGCTGACACGTAGCGGCTCCATGAGCTGCTACGTGTCAGCACCACAAAATTCGAAAATAAAATACTTTTAAAAAATACAAAAGAAATAGTAAATGGCCTCGGGTGGCCCTTGGCGGTGATGCTCCTGTTGAGGCTGGCATGCCGTTGACCGGCTGTAGGCGATCGTTGGCCGAGGAGATGGCCGGTGTTTCTCGAAGAGGATGATCGTGGGGCGTCGGTGCTGGTGGTCGGAGTCGTAGGCTCAACGGGAAAACCAAGAGCTGCAGCAGGTCGTCGGGGGTGGTGTACCGCGTCTGCAATGAGGGTCGTGGCCCTCGGATCTCGCCGGCGAGGGCCCTCCGGTGGAGCGCAAATCGGCAGATGGGTTTGTCGTCGGGCAACGGAGCTTCTTTTATAGGGTCGAGAATGGGCGGCCGGCGATGGAAATAATCGGGGCGACGGGGATTTGACTGGGGTTTGACTCGATGAGGGATTTGGGGGATATCAGATTTGAGTGGAGATCGGGGACGAGATTTGATTCGAGGCGAGATACGCGGAGGAGGCCTGGCCAGATCTGACGAGAGGGCGGCGTGTGGCGATTGGCGAAAGGAGTGGCGGAGAAATCGTGGAAGGGGGCGGTGCTTGATTGGGAAGGGGCTGGACGGAGAAGACGCACATGCGTCGTCCGATTGAGCGTGATCGGACGGTCCCTGTAGTGCCACGTGGCGAGCAAGGGGATAAAGGGAGCGGGGCACGTGCGTTGCACGTGCTTGGGAGGCACGTGCTTCGCACGTACGGGTTTTTTTTATTTCTATAAAATGAATAAATAAAGAAGCCAAAAATGGCTGACACATGGCAGCTCCAGGAGCTGCCTCGTGTCAGCACCACAAAATTCGAAAATAAAATACTTTTAAAAAATATAAAAGAAATAGTAAACAGCCTCGGATCGAAAAAGACTCTTCACAAAAATTACTCGTCTCGATGAGATCTACAACTTTCATGAAGACATCAAAACCAAAATCGATCAAATGCACAAAATGATGTTTTTGGGGTATCCCATGTACATAGAATACCTTGATTTTTGGGGTTGTAATTTTTATATCATTTTTAAACAAGATAAAAATTCAGAAAAAATATGGTAAAATCAGAGAAAAATATTTACACATTAATCTATTTTTTGTATTTTTATTAATTAAGAAAAAGAAGAAATAAAATAAAATATGAAAAAGACCAATTTTGTACAATCGGTTAGTGAAGACTCGGACCCAATTTGTTTCTTTGATTTCAAGCTCAGTTTGGATTTGGATTTTTATGCATTTTAATAAAACTTTCATCAAAGAAGACAGAAATAAAATAATAGGTCAAAAACCGCTAAAATACAAAATTTACAAAAGAGGCCAAAAATCCAACTTTCACATACGAGCTCCGAATCCCTTGAAGGTCTTGTTTTGAAGGTAATTGAATGTACATTAGTTCAAAAGTGAGTAGGATTAAAATGAACACTGGATGAGGAAGATATGAGGGTTTTAGTTCGGAAATCCTGAAACTAGGGTTTGGGTTTTTGGTCCATTTGTTTGGGTTAGTGATTTTTTTTATATTTTTTCTTTATTCTTGTTAGTGATATGTACATAGTGGAAGTGGTTTTGGGTCATTCGGAGTTAGCATGAATGAGTTAAAAATCCAGAAAGTTAGGCTATTTACAGGTCAATTTTGGCTTGGATTTTTGGCTTCTTATTTTGTGCAGAAATTCGTCCTAAAATGCAATTCTTATGAGAACATGCATGAATGCTAATTATGCAGAATAGATGCAGAAATGCTGTTGATTTTGAGGGATTTAAGCTTAATTAATGAGATTTAGAGTGATGAATCCGAGATTCATCAGTATTGGAGCACTGGGACTTCGGTCGTCGGCTTCCCGATCATCAGGTACCGACTTATCCTTCGGGCACTAAGAATGTGTCATCCTCCATAAATGATCTTACAACTTTGTGAAAACTTGTGTTTTTGTTAACAGGCGTCAACATATGATCACTACGACATGATTGCATTTTAATGGGTTGGTTTAGTATTCGAAGTAATGGGAAAGATTATATTATAGCATTTCTAATTTGAGTGGTTTATACGTATACATAGGTGGAGAAGACTCTACTTAACCTATGCAAATACATCCATTGTCCAGAAGGGTGACATCGGTCACACTGAGAAATAGATTACTCCACCGACCTAATGACTTGTGTACATGATGCATGAGAGACGTAAAGGACATTGATCATCTTTTTTTTACCTACTCGACCTCTAGAGGAATCTGGATGACGATCACTCTCATTGTGTCGCTACGGAGGACTCGGTTATATCAGGAGTTTGTCGGCGCATCGTGTAACGTTTAGGCATATCCATGAAAATCTAAGTTGTAGCCATTCCGTGGACAATTTACCTTGCAAGGAATGACATTATATTCCTAGGGGAAATTCTACGTTGAGAACATAATTAGAACACGCCAAAATACTTCAGGGTTCTTGATCTTTGTAATCATATTTTTAACCTATGAATATAAAACTTTTAGTGCTTGCGTAGCATTTTGCATCCCTTTTGGTAAAGAAAAGACAATTCGTATCTCATGGTCGGATAGAACAACATATCAGGTTCGCTTGATCATTCATCCAACGGCAGGGCTTTCGTGCAGTCATATAGCGGCATCCACGTAGAACTTGATGTGATATTGGGACTACAGGAAAATAATCCCAAAAAGACAGCATCACACGATGCTACTCATCGGACAGTCCCATCCGTTCCCGTCCGAACAACACGACGAATCGTACATAATCGACGGTTTAGTTTAAATTCCATGTAAATATATAAGAACTAGAGGCGCGGTGAATCCTGAAAATAGCTGATGTGCTGAATATGCGAACTTATCCACTTCAACCGAGCTTTACCCGTGTCGGAATCATGCACGCCATTGGCATATAGGTGATCTTACGCGTCGACCTCACACTCCGCTTCCCTCGGCTCTCTCCGCGTCTTCCCCAACGTGTCAGCTCATTCACCGCCTTCAAACACCTACAAATCTGCTCCCTTCGTCTTTTCATGATCGGCAACATTCGACTTGCGCACCATCACGCTCTCTTACGCGCCCACAGAAACCGCAGAGCCAATCAAATCACGAAGCCATGTCTTCTGAGCAGCAGAGGGCTGAGCTCGATGCCAGAGCCAGGCAGGGAGAGACCGTCGTCCCTGGTGGAACCGGTGGGAAGAGCCTCGAGGCCCAGGAGCACCTTGCTGAAGGTCTGCATGCCACCCTATTATCTGCGTGTTGCTCGAAATATTTCTAATATCTTAAATTGGTTTCGTGCATGATTGAACGAGCAGGGAGAAGCCGTGGAGGGCAGACGAGGAGGGAGCAGCTGGGGACGGAGGGCTACCAGGAGATGGGGCGCAAGGGAGGCCTCAGCACCACCGAGGAGTCCGGCGGGGAGAGGGCCGAGCGCGAGGGGGTCAACATAGACGAGAGAAAGTACAAGACCCGTTCCTCGTCGTAGGGGTTGGGTATACAAGTGTCTGTCGTGCCGGGTGTACTCTGTAACGTCTATCTAGACATAACTAGGGTTTATACTGGTAGGGATATAATGTAGTACGTAATGTAGTAGAAGTGTGATATCATATATATTATATATGTCTGTACTTGTCTAAGGGAGAGGGCAGTTTTAAATGTAAGTTTGTTTCCTTTAAGCTAATAGTCTTATAGCTGCGTTTCTGAAACATTGAAACTGCATGCCTGTGATGCCAAGTAGACATTCTTCGTTGGTTAATAATCACTCCTGAGAGTTTTGCTCTAAACTTTCTGACATCGAAAATAATTTGTGGATTTTGATGGTTGGGTTGGCACAACAGCTTGCAGCTCCTCTCCATGCCGACCTGATTAGGCAATCAATAACAAGCGATTTGTTACGATTAGCCGATCAAGTTTCTGCATTTCGGGTTGACCCGATTTATTACGATTAGCCGATCAAGTTTCTGCATTTCGGATTGATCATTTGCAGTTGCTATTTTACTTTTCTGGCATCCTCTGACTGCGCAAACTCTGTGTCCACTTCATATAGACGGGACAAAATATGGTCAAGCCTGGAGTATGACGTCCGTCAGTCTCAGATTTTCAAATTAGTATGGGCAGTTTGACGTTCTCAGTCCCTCTTGGAACATAAGTTTGTCCTTGAAGAATTTTTTTTGCTGGGTAAGAGTAAGCCTTCCTATTACAGTATAGGAAAAGGTATACAATTGGTCACCCCCAAGATATGGGTTACAACACCAAAAAGTACATACAAAAATGGGGGATTCTATTGGCTAATTGGGATTAGCCTGAATTGAAGATAGTCTAATTAAGTGCTCTACTCAGGGAGGAATCTGAGGGTAACAAAATCTCATGATACTTCAGTTGTCCTTGACTTGAGAGAAGGTGTTGATGATGTCTTCGATTGTGCGAGCAATAGGCGAACTACCATAGATGTCCATAAACGATTACGGTCGCGTCGTTAGATGTGCCACACCATAACTGCAAGTAACGTTGCAGAGGTGGATGCATCAAAAGCATAACTGCAAGTGACGGTCGCGTCGTTAGATGTGCCCCGGGGACGAATAAGCTCAAAAGCATCCACAAATGAGAAACCTCTTGACGAGTGGGTGCATCACCGTGGATGGCAACGCGCAAACAGGATTTAGATGGAGGCCTGGATCGATGCCCCAAAAGGAGCTAGCAGGGAGATATTTCATGCGTATATATCGACCCAAATAGAGGAGTCCGCAGATAAGAACCTCCACACCCAGGAGGCGATCATAGCATCACGGAGGGAGACGAAAGATTTCAAGCCCATTCCCCCCTCCCGCTTAGGAAGGTAGATGATACTCCAGGCGATGTCCTTGAAGAATTCTTACAAATCAATTGACAGAATCTTGACAAAAGCTTTGCAGGCACATCTCCCCCTCCCCCTCCATAAAAACCCGTCCACAATTGAGTTAGAAGTCCTAATTAAGTGTCCTAAGGGGTTCGGCAGAACTGTTATAGTTTTTTCTTCGAGAAAGGTCGCATTTAACTGCATCGTACATTATACTTGTCAACATTATACTCGTCACAACATCAGACAATTTTAGTAAATCATGAAATAAACAATTTTTTGTTGGGTATTTTCTAATTGTATAATAAAAATAAAAAATCAATAGTTACAAGAGGGTTAATTTATTTCTTTGAAGGAAAAAAGGGTGTCAAACCGTGAAGGTAGACACCCAAAAACTTTATAATCACAAGTTAGGTACAAGGTTATAAAGACCAAGACTCATATAGGAGTCTGGCATGCTCTATCAATACAACATCTTTCCCCACGAAAAATAGTTCCATTTCTTGCCAACCAAATTGCCCATAGAATAGTTGCTGCCCTCTGTTTCTCAGCCATTGTGCGAAAAATAGTTGTATATACGTTGTATATACTTTAGCCATAAGTCGTAGTTGTATATACTTTAGCCATAAGTCATACTTGTATATTTTCAATAATATGTCTGATTAATAAAAAAATAAAATACACATCGAGACGAACAACTTTCATGTTGGATAAAAAATCAAAAGAGATCATTTATACAAAAAGTATTTTTGGAGGTATTTTTAAGGGGTTAAAAACACCATTACCACCTCCTCCATCACCACCGTCAGCCCCACCACCTCCCATTACTCTGGTTCCACCACTACCATATCACTAAAGTCGACGGTTTGCTCATGCTCATGGGGCATCTCTTGATCCAGAGTATGATAACACATGGTTACAGTTACTTGTAGATGCTACCACACCTCCTATGGAGGAAAAATACTGCATACTTACAAGATCACCGTTTCTACGCTAACATCTTCTCGGACCTCCTCAGTGATGGTCACATCTCGAGGTAGAGGAGGATCTTCATAGTTTAGAGGATGAGGCACCGGTGGTAAATGACCAGTTTGTTCATGACAACCATGCACATATTATCACTGCAGGAAAATACGTGAATGATAAAAATGGAAGAAAGAAAGAATAAAATGAAAGGAATATACAAGACAAAAATCAGCCCAAGCATTAGATGCAGAAGACGTCAAAGTATCATCGTCTGATACCACATGAATGGAATCCCCAGCAACAACGTCATTTGATTTTTGCAAAAAAAAATGCATGATTTAATTTTAATGAAAAATATGAACATTGTGATGTGGGTGGTCGCAGTAAGGGTCATCGTAGCCATCTTTTTCCTAGTGTTGGCTAACTTGGCACAACTGTTTAGTAGAAGGTCCATATCAGTTGTGGAAAGCGCATACAGTTCAAGGGCTCTGCCCACATCACTCCATAATTCAAGGTCCCTGCCCATCTCGTCCCATACCTTATTAGAGAAGGCATAGTTATAGAAAATGTGACCATGGGTATTCGGACGCAGGACACACAGGTAACACTCCCGTTAGTCGCAAAGCTGTGTTTCGAGAGCTAAGCTATGTTTCGAGAGCTGATCAAGCATTAAGAGCCGGTCCATTATTTCACGTTAAAGCATGCAAGCATGTTTCGGTAGCACGTTATTGTTTCACAGGAGGTGAGCCCAAGCCAAGGAAAACAACCTTTGGGAGGCCGTCCAGGTTAGCCCATCAATCGTGGTGGTCGTTGCCAGTGCAGAGTGTCGAGAAAAGCTTCTTAGATGAGAGAGTCCCACTCACCCTTGGGCAATGAAAGAAGTCAGGATCCCTTAGATATCTGTCTCACATGTAAATTGCTCAGATTGAATTTTTAGCACTTAGGATATTACAGTACTAAGTTTGGAACATGGCCTCAAAGATGGAAATAAGAGAGCGTAGGCTTAGTCCCCCTTCATCCTTGGGCAGGAAAATCACATCCCATTTAATGTAATGTGTATCATATACCCAAAGGAAGTCCGCACATAGAGCATCGATTTTCTTAATCGCCCAACGAGGATGAGAATTCTAGAGGCCCAGAATAGGCACACTCGAGAAATAACTGATCTTAGCAATTGCAGCTGACCAACGAGGGTTAAGGACCTTGCTTTCCAACTGCAAAGCAAGGTCCTAACCTGATCAGTGAGCAACTTAGCAACCGATGACCTTCCCCTAGCAGGTGTTAGGGGAATTCTGAGGTACTTCACCAGGAGTGGATGATTTAGGAGACTAACCTCCAGACAAAGTTGAAAGTCTACAGAGGCGTACCTTGGTAAAATGAGTTTGCTCTTCCTCGTATTCATCGCAAGTCCGGACATTCCCTCAAATATAGCTAATATACGCCTGAGCTCCTTCAACGAGTTGGTAGTTTTTTTTTGCAAAAGAAGAGCAGGTCATCCGCGAAAATAAGGTGCGGGGGCACCTCTGCTCTCCTCACGTGGATGGGGACGAGGTTTCGTGGAGCACAGCTTTGTCAATCAGCAAAGAGAGGGAGTCCATTGCAATGTCGAAAAGCAACAGACTTAAGGGGCAACTCGCGGAGTCCTCTCGATGAAGAGAAATGGACGTTTGGGGAGCCATCGACAAGGACCAAGAACATTGGCGTGGAGATGCAATTCCTAATCCATCCGATCTATTTCTCATCTATACCTCTAATTTCAAGCTATCCAACAAGTAGGCATGGTCAAAAGAATTAAACGCTTTCGATAGGTCTATCTTGATACATGCTTTGGAAGAATTTGCCTTACGATCAAAACCGTGGACCACCTCCTGAGCCAACCTGATGCAGTCTCCCATGACCCTCCCCTTGATGAAAGCCATCTGATTCGGAGCTATCAAGAGAGGAATGACTACCGCCAACCTTGTTGCGAGGAGTTTCGAGAAGATTTTGTATAAAGCATTGCAGCATGAGATCGACCTAAAATCACTCAAATCTGAAGGCGTCTTAGCTTTAGCCATAAGGGTGAGGAATGTATGATTAACGTTACTAGGAATAGTCCCTCCATCAAAGAGGAAGCTCATAGCGGCAATCAGATCAAGTTTTATTAATTCCCCAATGCCTTTTGAAGAAGCCTGCACTGAAGCCGTCTAGCCTTGGCACTTTAGATGAATGAATTCTCTTAAGAGACTCTCAAATTTCTTTATCTGTAGAAAGCCACTGAGTGTTCATTGTTGAGAGAAGGATCTGAGGCTCCGAAGGCAACTCCCTCTCAGGCGGCAGGAGTGCTGGCGCAAGGAGGCCAACGAAGAATCTAACAACCTCAGAGGCTACCTCCACCTGGTTATCAAGGAGTTTTCTAGTTTCATCAAGGAGGTAAGGGATGGAGTTCTTAGCGTGCCACGTACAAGCCTCAAGAAGGAAGAACTTTGTGTTCCTATTTCCCAACCTAAGCCAATCCACCCGGTTTTTTTGTTTCCACATCGATTCGGCATCAGCTTCTAGTTTCTTAAAGAAGTCTTTGGCATCTCCCTCTAATTGAGCAAGAGTTGGATCAAGGGGATCCAGCGTGAGGGCATCGTTCAAGTGGCCTAGCACCCTCATTAAATCCCTATGGTCTTGCCTGACATCCCCAAGCCCTTAGTCCATACTTTAAGCGCTTCCTTGATGCCCCTTAACTTGCGCTGAAACTCATGGGAAGGAATGGACCAGGCGTAGGAAACCACATCTTCATAGCCATCATGCGATGCCCAGTAGTCGAAGCAACAAAAAGGCTTGCTCTGCGAAGGTGGAGTACAAAGTGCGGCAGTCATGTTGAGGTGGTTCGTGGAGGGGATAGGGGAGTACCTCATCTTGATAAGGGGAAGAGAAGTCCTCCAAGCAACATTCACTAACGCACGATGAAGGCGAGCCGCAATTCTTCCTAGCCCAAGAACTGAATTGGTCCAAGTCTAGTGGTTCCCAGAAGCTTCAAGGTCCTCTAGCCTAGCTCTATTGATGCAATCGTTAAACTCATTCAAAGAGACCGTGTTGGGTGGGCGTCCACCAGTCTTCTCATTGTGGTAACGCACCACATTGAAGTCCCCAATAACAAGACGAGGGGAGGTGGCTTTGTCATTGAAGCAGATGAGGTCCCTCCATAGGTCTCTCCTCGAAGAAGAGGGGTTTGATCCATATACAACCGATAGCAGAGGCCACCGGCATTCACGCAATTGAGGCTAACGACCTGGTCAGAAATGGCTAGTGGGCTACAATATCAACTTTCGGCTTTCCGCACCACATAGTCAGTACTATATCGTTCCGAAGGATAGCCCAACCATGGGGAACCAGGTTGGCAAAGCTACACCTGCTCTCACGTTGAATCTTGGTCTCTACAAGGCTGACAACTTTAGCGTTCAGCTTGAGGAGTTCTTGAAACCTTTTTTTGACCTTGCTTGACCAGTTCAAGCCCCTTGTGTTGCATATAGAGATCAGCATCATATAGGAGAAGGCAAGGTATGTATAATCACTGTACCTGATTGGTGGGCAATTGGGCCATGTGGAGCTTTAGGAAGCCCTTTCTTTTTCTTTCTGTGCGAGATCACTTTCCAATTGGGAATTTGGCGTACACAGGATTCCGGAGGGAGGTCTACTCGTTCTATCCAAGTTGCCCCAGAACTGCTACCTACTGGGGAGTTTGAGAAGCACAACTCATATCCATAGAAGGACAGTTCAAGTCCAGGGCACCCCAGATTGGTTGCGAACCTCCCACTTTCTTGGGTGGAAGAGAGGGGCGTTGGAGTATTGTTCTGGGCCTAATGGGGATGGCAGTAAACGGCGTATGCGCATGCGTCCTGGAAGCTTTTGTTGGGGAATGTGCAAGTCGGGGGAGGAGCTGCGTCTGGGACGAGCAGGGGATGCCCTCCGAAGCCATGCTTTAGGGATCAACGGGAAGAGCCTGGCTTTGGGCTACGATTTAGGGTTCGTTTGGTTGCAGGGTGGGTAGGGTTGGATTGGGTTGGGTGCGCTGGGTGAATAGTAAACTGTGAGGAGGGGGTATCCCTGTGAATAGTATCCAACCCAACCCTGCCCAACCCTGCAACCAAACGAATGCAGGCCAGCGCCCCCAGGAGGAGCTTCCCCATGACCGACGAGATGGGCCAAACCGATCGGGGATGGACCAACCCGGATGGAGCAATGATTGAGAGGGGATAGCATTAGATACCATGGCCAAAACGCATACAATGATCACACCTCTGTGGTTTCCATTCGAGCTCAACTCCAAGTTGGATGTGGCAGCCCGAGAAAAAGACAAGCGGAAGGGAAGCATGAATAATGGTCAAGGCTTTGATCGGAATGCAGCAGTGAGCAAAGACTTCTTCCTGACTCGAGGAAGTTGCAACGTCCATAAAGAGCGACGTGCCCAGAAGACTCGCAAGTTTGTTGAGAACAATAGCAGAAGAATGGCTCATGGGAACTCCAAGGAACCCGACCCAAAGAGGGATTTCGGAGAGAAGATTGTGCTCAAGGCAGGAGCCGTTAGCTTCCCAGTGCCTGAGGAAGATAAGATGACACTGGAAAGCCAGAGACCTCCGTCGAGCAGGCGCTGACATTCCACATCGGATGAGATCTGGAGATAGAAGAAAGACAACCATTTTCGAAAACATCTGAAATAAACAATTTTAGTAACCACAAAATAGAGGTTAAGGTACTCCGTACAACTAGCATTTAGTACAACTAGCTAATCTTTATGAATGATAAAGTGTTTATAGATTTAAAGCATATATGCAAAAAACAAACCATCGGAGGGTGTAAGAGTTCAGTAACACAAAAAATACAACATTCAGAGGAGAGTTTTGACGACAAAAGGGTTGTATTTCATTATTTTCCTTATAGCTAATGACGAGTGCGAGAGGGCAGATTGGCAGGGCTCCCTAAGTTGTCTCTGTAATATAAGATCCATAAGGTGGGCGAAGCAACAAGATGAGTAGGGAGAAGGTTGAAGGTTAAAGGGAACAATCACAAATTAGAGCAGCATCTTTAGTTATGATAGAGGGTGATTTAGATGTACCCTGAAACAACCTCGTACATCAATCCTTCCATATCAATCACCAGACTGGTGTACTTTTGGCGATTATATGCCAATGTGATTTTGAATTAAGAATTAATATGATTTTCAAATAAACAATGCAAGTTGGTCCTTGGTAGAGAAATTTGAGAAAGTGTAAACATATTTAATATAAATCAATAATTTAGAAGTATGTGTTCAAGGGTATCAGCCGCCTCGAGGCATAGGGGACACACAAATAAATGATTATATATATATATATATAATATTTGTTAATATAAATCTAGCAACATTGAAAATAAATCTATTATTGCATAATTATCAATTATTCTGACGCAAATAAAAGAAGAAAGAAGAAAAGAAAAAGAAATAAATTGAAGATTGTATATATAAAATAAATGATTGATCCTAACCCCAAGAGTATGTCGAATGTTGACCTAATCGACAACGAATAATGTATGGGGGAGATAGGTTCATCAACTTTTAAATATATCAAAAAAACCAAGTTCACGGTGTACATATTCATCTTATTCATTATGCACATTTAGTACAACTAGTTAATATTTATGGAGGATAACATGTTCAAAGTTTTAATGCATATAGATAATAAAACAAATCATCAGAGGGTATAAGAGTTCAGCAACACATAAACTTACAACATCCAAGGGAGAGCTTTGATGGCAGGAGGGCAACATTTCATTATTTTATTGATGGTTGACGATGAGTGCGAGGGTGTGGATTGACATGGTTCCCTATGTTGTCTTTGCAATATAAGATCCATAAGGCAGGTGAAGCAATGAGATGAGTAGGGGAGAAGTTCAAGGTTAAAGGAAACAATCACAAAGTAGAGCACCATCTTTAGCTATGACAGAGGGTGATTTAGATGTAACCTGAAACTGCCTCGCACATCAATCCTTCTACATCAATCACCCGATTGATGTACTTTTGGCGATTATATGCAAATGTGATTTTGAATGAGGAATTAAGTTATGATTTTCAAAAAAAACAATGCAAGTTGGTCCTTGATAGGGAATTTGAGAAAGTGTAAACACATTTAATGTAAATCGACGTTTTAGACGTATGTGTTTTATGTTTTCAGCCGCCTCAAGGCATAGAGAGCACCCATTTACCGAGGTGTTAGATAAGAAGCCAATTTCATCTTAAGTAAAGGGTTTATCATGGGCAATCAACCATGGGAAAAGGGAGACACACGGGTGAAAGAGTTTGGTCAAAATTATATATGGAATTTTGGGCATAATAAATTTCCTTTGTGACTCGTAAATGGTTTTGTCGGGGAAAAAGATCGAGTCTTCGTAGGGTGATGAATCACCAAGTCATCATATTTATTTTTTTCATTTTGGATGAATCCTTGCTAAAATACATATAAATAACAACTACTTCTCATTAATTAATGATGTAGTATCATTTGTTAATATAGCATAATTATCACTTATTCTGACCCAAATAAAAGGATAAAGAAGAAAAGAAAAAAGAAATAAATTGAAGGTTGTATATATAAAATAAATGCAGACTGATCCTGACCTCGAGAGTAGGTCAAATGTTGACCTAATCGACAAGGAATAAAGTAGGAAGAGATAGGTTCATTAACTTTAAATATCTCAGAAAAACCAAGTTCACACTATACATGTTCATCTTATTGATTATGCGCATATCTTGTACTATTTTATTTATCATTAATTCTTCAAATAAAATTATTTTCTTCATGAAAATTGTATATAAAAATGTGTTTTAAATAAGAAAAATATTTGCAAAATAAATCTTATATAGAATAAAAGGTACAACAAACATAAAAAGCCATAAAACTAGAACTGAAAGCTCAATATATACTTCATATGAACTCAAAATGAATCAAACTCACTTCCATTGAAGCTTTAAAATGAAAATGATTTCATGAAATTTGGAGTTAAGATGTGAAAGTCGACTTTTTACAGGAGTTGTCATACATGTACAGATCTACACTACAAGTATATATTCCATGTTTTATATTTTTGAACTTATTGTATTTTTAATATTTTATAATTTATATTTATTTATATAAAATGTTGATCAAAATAACAAAAATTTAAAATAACCAAAAAAATAATTGTATTTATTATATAGTTACAATATATCTATATTTGGATATATCAAACATTTATTAGTACCGTCAAATTAATCAAAAGTTAAAATAAAAACATATTTATAATCCTTTTATTATTGTTTAAATAAATAAAATATAAAATAGTGTGTATATTTGTAAAAATAAATAATTAAAAGTGTATATACTATGTTTATAAGTAATTTGTGCCTACAAATACTTGTATTTTAATAATTTAACTTTATAAAGTAATTCATTTAATTTACTAAAAATGACTAAAAAATTGTTATTAAAATATAAATATTTTTTTTATAATAATAAGTTTTTAATTTAAAACTATTTTATAATTTATTTTCAATTATTTCTATTTAATTTAATGTATTTATCGTTTATTATTGAATAAAATAATCTGTCCGTTGAATTGGGTCAACTACCCCCTCCACCTCCTTGATCCAAATCCTGCCACTGCTCTGACTCCTTCTCCCTTTTTTCTCTCTCGGATCACAAGTCCTTTCAACATGTTTTCTTCGCTCAATTTCTAATCTAATAACGTGGATCTACGCCTGATAAAAATTCATTCAACTAGACCTCGGTTCACGGGCCCCTCCTCATTTAACTTTCATCTCTTCTCTGCCTATAAAAATTGCTCCATGTGCGCCATTCGCCTCGGATCCATATTCTATTGAATTGCTCCCCCCGAAATCGAGAAAGAGAGAGCAATTGTGGTGACAGGGAATTGCTTCTCCGGTCTTGAACGCGAAGCGATTGATTTGGCATGATATGTGTCATCGGTGACCACCTAGAAACTGCGATCAGCCTCAACGGTCAATCCATCTCTGTCTGGAGGAAGAAACACCCTCTGATCTATACACTGTCATCACTAAAATTTAGCATTAATTCGGGTTATCTCTCTTCAATCTCGCTTGATTTTGGTCTTGTAACTAGAGTGTTCTTCTCCTCCAATCATCTCTATGGGAGACCAATCCCTTAGTTTGATCCAATTCTGATCTTCTATCCCCTTCACCCGATCATCGACACTTATCCATTCCCTTCCAGAACCCCCCAATAACATCAAATTTATCAATTTGAGGTCGATCCTCCTTCTCCAGCATCGCTCGAGGATCTCCACCTCCATTCCCTTTATTTTATTGCTAATAACCACATGCTGAGGGTGATAAGGCTTCGAACCTCTTAAGCATAACTTGCAGGACCTTGGATGCATTTTGGAACTTCAATCGAGCCATCAGAACCTCATTGCAGACAATTGAGGAGAAGCTCATCAGTATCTCTTCACAATGAGATCTGGAGCTTGAAACCACCTCGGATCGATATTGAATATTCTCGGAAACCGGTTGGAACCATCGTAGCGACGATTGGAGTTGGAACGAAAGAGATCTGGGAGTTTGAAGTTCATCTGGAGCGGTCTTCATGGGGTTCTTCCAACACAATCCAGATCTGTTAGATCAAGAACAACACCGATAGATTCAACCCAGACGTCAATTTGCTCCCAAATTCCAACTGTGTGATCAGATCATAGGGCTTGATCCGAGCTGTCAACCGCCCAAGCCTTCAACACGTGCAAGGCACACATCCTCGGTGAATTTTGCACACTTCCTCCCTTTTATTTCTTTTTATTTTCATTCGAATACTTCATAATGTATAAATGTTCAGAATAGTTACGAAAAATGTCCCTGTGAGTTTTTTTATTCACATTTGCGCCATTGTGAGAGGAACTCATCTGGTCCCTGCTGGAGAGGATTTTGTACCGTTCTGCTAACCAAACACAATTGGCAATCACTGTAGTGATCAACTGTCTCTTAATCAACAATTAACCCACAATTAAATTAAGAGATCAAATACGTGTAGTAGTTAAATTTATTATAACTCTACAAGTATATGTGTACAATGCAAGTGGTATAGAATGTCGAACTCAACGAGCAAAATGACAGGGCCGTTATTATTAATTATTGTTATTTAATAATAATGTACATATTTTTTTAGTTTTTTTCTTATTTTTATGTAAGTTTTAAATTATATTTTATTTTTAAAGATTTTAATTTATTATATATATTTTTAATTTAAATTTTATATTTATTTTTAAATTTTTAAATTTTCAATTTCTTTTTATTTTTAAAATTATATATATAATACAATCATTATAGATATTATATAAGTAATATGTATATAATAGATAATATAAATATACAGTTTTTTTATTTAAGTCAAAATATAATAAAAATAAAAAAATATGTTATTATTTTTCATATATTTTTCTCTATTTTTAGTGAATTTTGGAGAATTATGACTAATTTTTATGGAATTTTATCATTAATAAATGTACAAAATAGTGAACAGATTAATTATCTGAAATAGTTAAGGTTTAACAAATATAAATAAGTCCAAAAAATCTAAAACTATTTTTAATATATATATATATATAATGAAATTCACAAACAGAGAGATACATTTTGGATTTTTATATAATTTCTGCTAATTTTATAAGATTTTTAGGGTTTTGTGATTTTTAGATCTTCTATTTTCTAATATTTTGTGATTTTTGGGTATGTGTTGCAATATACTATAATACATATTATATAATTTCCTTTGGAATTTTTTGAAAATATTTTTTATTTTTTGGATTTTTATATTTAGACAGGGAGACATGTTTTATTTTTGGAAAATATAAAATAGCTTAAAATGTCAAAATAAAATTACGTGAGATTAAACACGATATCATGTACTTAACATAGCTTTCCTACAATTTTTATAGCAATAAAATATTTGATATGAACAATATACACAAATAAAAATGTTACAAATACATGACATATTTGTAATTAATTAGAAATTAAACTTCATTTCAGAATACGTCCTAGAAATATAAGGATATCTTTTTAAAATTTACAGTACCTCACGTGTTGCAACATGATGACACAAAAACCCGAGCAACTAAGGTAGAAGGTACAGAAAATAGGTCGTTGCGACCTCAGTCGCTCAGAACGTGTCAATCAAGAAAAATGAACCACAAATGAAGATAAATCAATGAAACACAGAGAAGTGATCCTGCTAGAGGATTAACCTGGTATAGCGACCAGGGTCGAACTCAAGGAGCACGGATTGGCCTTGCGGCCTACGAAGTAGTCAAAAATCCAAGAGAATACTTTTTAGTGTTTTTTTATTTGTTTTTACATTTTTTTGAATTTTTAATATGTGAAGAAAATAAAAGAAAGTAAATATCAACACACTTCTACAATTTATTTCACACACCAAAAATAAAGAAAAAATTCAAGAAAAATGGTTTTTATGTTTTTTAAGTTTTTAAGTGTTTTTGGTGAATTTTTGGTAATTTTCTTTGGTATATTTTTTTTCTAAAAATCAAAAAGTGAGAGAAAGACAGGGTACTGTCCAGCCAGACCCAAAACCCTTAAATAAAATATCTAAGGATCACAAAAGGCTCTGGAGGTAATTTTCCTATATTCTAAATAAAATAAGGAAAATTTGGGCACCAGAATTATTGTTTTTGGATTTTTAGATTATTTATTATAATTTTTGTAAGTTTTTAGGGGTTTTTCAATTTTTAGGGTTTTTACGCAATGAAAAATAGCCAAAATTGGCTAGAAAATCAAACAACACATTAACAACAGTAACTAAAATTTTTAGAATTTTTGGGGGTGATTTTATATTTTTTGTGATTTTTCAAGTTAAACAGTAGCAAAAATAGGGGTTTTTGAATTTTTAAAAATAGCAAATGAAATCAAAAATGTCCTCAAAAATTCATAAAAATTCTACACCATGGCAGGAGCCATGTGTCAAATTTTCATTGAATTTGGAGGTGATTTGATATTTTATTCAAAAATAAAGGAGGGGCACAGTGCACAGGGACCTAAGTGCAAATACCCAAAAGTTCTGGGGTCCTGGTGCAAAATACCCAAGAAATCACGCGCGAGGCGCGTGCCTGGGGCACTCAGGGACCTAAATGTAAGAAAAATAAGTTCCGAGGGCTTATTGGTAACAAGTACCAAAAGTCCAGGGGCTTATCTGCAAAATACCCAAAATAAAACGCACATGGGGAATTAAATCACGCACAGGGGCATAAATGCAAATAAAGAAAACTTTTTATTCAATCCGTAACATCCATGTCTAGAGGGCTTAAGTCGCAAATAACCCAAAATATCACGTGTCGATGCACGTGTCTCACACAAACAGGGGCATAAATGCAAATACTGAAAAGCTCGAGGTCTAATGTGCAAATAACCCAACGTAAACAAAATACTCAAAATATTTACAGGACTGAAATGTAACACAAAAAACTACGAGGGGGCCTAAGGTAATTTACCCCTTTTATTAAGTCGAACCGATGGATGAGCGCCACGTGGATAGATGGACGGCTGAGAAGGGGGTGGCGCCCAGGTCTCCGGTCCTCGACTGTGATCCGACGGTCCAGGTGCTGCCACGTTACAGATCGAACGGTGGGCGGACGACGAGGCTGAGCTGCGCTGGATCGACGGTGGAGATCGACCCTCGGATGGATCTGACGGTTGAAGCTGCTCCTCGAATGGACGTACGTGATTGGATCTGGAGCTCGGGGGTCAATCGGACGGCGGAGGAGGGTGATGGACGAACAGGGCTCCGGCGAACTTCCCCGGACTCGTGACGGCGCTGGTCTCCTCGTGGACGCTCGCTGAAGGTTGGAGAAGGAAGCTGCGATCCCTCCGCGTCTAATGGAGCCCTCCGATGGCCCAACCGATCCTCTGGGAGGTCCGGTGAAGTCGGCGGAGGTGGAGCAGCTGGTCCAAGTGGTCCAAGCCCTCAGATGGGCTTGGATAGACCTGCAAAGTATCCCAGCAAACTCGCAGGTCGAGGGCAAAGTGCCTCGACCCTGTTAGGCGTGGTGAAGGTGCATGGTGCGTCGGAATGGAGAGCTCCGGCGAAGGTGGTCGGCGGAGGAGCTCGATTCCCAGATCCTGTGCGATCTGGGTTGGGTGAATGGGTGAAGAAGATGCGGAGAAGTCTGGTGAAGATGATGGTCTGGTCGGAATGGCAGATGGGAGATCGGAGGTGGCTGGCGACGGCGGCGGAGCTACGCTACCAGTAAGCTAAAAATCGAAAGCTACACTAATCTACGGCCTAAGGAATCTACCTGGGTGATCGGAGAGACTGGGGAAGAGCAGGGGGTGCTCCTGGTCTTAGCCTCAAAGGTCGTCTCGGCCCGAGGCTCGGTGCTCACGCTAGTGGCGGAGCAACGGCGGCGACACACGCCGGATCAGTGGTTTCACCTCCTCGCCTCGCTGCAACAGGGGCGATCTCTTGCTGTCACTCTCACGGTGCCTCTGGAGTTCACTGGGAAGAAGGGGAAGGTCCAAAGATGAGGCGCGGAGGCGGCGGAGGTCGAGATATATATGGAGACAGGGCCGATTAGGGTTGGGTGGAGACGGCTATGGAAGGCGTGGATCCTTCGGCGAAGGATCTGGCGAGGATGTCGGATGATTGGCGAAGGATCCGGGCACGGGATTTGCGGAGGCGACAGGCTGGAGACGCGTGGAGAAATCGGCGAAGTCGGGTCGGGCGCGGGTCTCCCCAAAAGGAAAGAGTCCGCGGGGGAGTTGACCGGGGTCAACAATCCCCCGTGGACCATTCAGGAGCTGCCACGTATTTGATTTTTTTGTTTATTTATTTTAAGGCAGAAAATGGCCGAATTAAGAAAAACTTAAAACATGAAATATTTTTCTTTTATTTTTTTCTATTTTTTGGTGATTTTTAATTAATTTTTGGAAATAAGAATAAGGTATGTACATTATAGGTCTATACATAGGTATATGTACAAGATGTTTTTGTATTTTTAATTTTGTAATTTTTATTTGATTTTTGTTTTGTTTCTTTTTATTTATTTTATTTACAAAATATAATCTAGAATATTTACAAAAAGTTTTAGAAGTAAATAAATTTATTTACAAGGTGAAATAGCTAAGGAAGGTGGTATATGTACATGGTGAAAAGATTTTTTTTGGATTTTTGATTTTTAATTTTTATTTTGTTTTTAATAGCTTTTACAAAATATATACAAATATTTACAACATATTTTTGGGTGAGGAAAATATATAGTTTTATTTATTTACAAATATATACATATGTGAGCCCCTATCTCCCTCTACTTGGCTTTTATGCGGTCAGGCCCATGCTGAGCCCTCCCTTGGGTTAGGTTGCTCAATATTTATTCTAAATATTTCCCTCTTTTTCTTTTTACTCTTTATTCTTTTATTTTTGCACAAAAACATGCTAATTATCTATTTTTACAAAGATGCATGCTTTTGCTAATTAATCCTATTTGCACATATCTACATGCATTTGCATAAGTTTTTGTAGCTAAAATATAAGAATAAAGAGTGATGAATGGGTATTCATCACCCCCCTATACTATACTTTGCTAGTCCCTTAGCAAACACTTATTTGAAAAAGAAATGAAAAAGAAAGAAAAAGAAAAAGAAAAAGAGGATGTACATGGATCAAGATTGAATTATTAAACTTTCCTTCATTAAATTGAAATATGGAGCTCGATCAGATCTTTGGATTATTAATGTGTCGGAACCTTATTCAGACTTAAGCTTAAAACCTAACAGCCTCTAAGTTCCACTACTCTATAACCAAGACTCCTCAATGCTCCGGATCAGAACAAGTCATCAATCACAAACCCTTAAGACCATGAATCTTTTCTTGTCCTGTGAAAGTGAGGTCTAAGCTCTCCACCTCAGAAATGGCAACTTGACAACCCTCCCCAACAAGGTAACTCTATGACCTCAATCTGGCCACTCTTTCCTCGAGGAGCGGGGTATTCCCTTCTAAGTTCAAGTACAACCGGCTCAAGAAGAGGGGGAAGAAGAGAATGGGTCAAGGCCAGTGTAGCCGAGTACCCTTGGGAGCCTGACCAGTGTAGCCAAGTCTCCCTGCTGCAAGCTACAACAGGTGGATCATGAAACCAAGCTTTGCTTATTGCACTTATATACATACTCCGGTGGGATTATCATTTTCTCTCAGACCCACCACTTTTTTGGAGTTCTTTTCTTTTTGCATTTTTTTTTCGAGTGCATCTATACAACATGTATATGTGCAGCATATATACAAGGAGTTTTTCCTCTTGAGCCAGTAGACTATCCCTCTTTTGAAGCTTTATTGCAACCCACAACTCCCGTCGTTAGACCTCATGGCAACCAGACCAAGTTGAGACGCACTTCCTTCACTAAATGAAGAAGAGAGGTTCCGCCTAGAAGTACTACCCTCATATGCTACCCCAAGCTAAGGAAGACTGCCTCCTCACCACCTCATCCGTAGAGAGCTCGGTGCATAGTGCGGTTGTCCAAGTAAAGCCATAATCTATATGAGTCATGTGTTGTTGTTAAGTGCTCTACTTAGGCTCATTGAGATGACATGTGATCATAGCCTAATGGACTCAAAGAATTAAGTCACCATGGACCTGAAAAGCCTTAAACCTAAGCCCTGTAAGGTTCCTCTTAGAATTAGGTGGATTAAGATCTTAATCAAGCTCCATTTCTCAATTTGATTCCAGGCTAGTTTAAATATCAACTATCATCCAGAAAAACTATATACATATGTACAAAAAGATGCTTATTTACACAAATTTTACAACCATGCAAAATTTTTGAAAAATGTTTTGAAATCATGAGTGATGATGCATGAAGTGCAAGTTTTGCAAAAAGAAATTTACACACATTTACACAAGATTTTTGCAAACTTTTGAATTTCAAAACATTTTGGAAAAATTTTGTACTATATACATAGTTTTTATACAAAAATATTTACAAATTTTACACACAAAAAATTTTTGAAATCATTTTTACAAAAATAATTTGTACACTAGCTATGTATGTGCAAATAAAAGAAGATTATGTACATGAAAAGTACATGAAAATTTTTTAATTTTTGTGGTTTTTAGCCATTTTTATTTATTAACATACTCACACAAAGTACGAGTTATGGCTAAAGTATATATGAAATATATACACACCCCCCTATACTTAGCTCGAACGATGTCCTCAGAGTCAAGAGCGATGAAGAAGACATAACTCGTGCTATGTATAGGGAAGTGAAAAGAAAGGCTATACAAAAGGAGATGAAAAAGTCAAGAGGGACTCGGGTCTTCCCCCTATACTTAGGATCAAATAATCCTAAGTATAGCAGGCTGTACACAAAAGGGAAAACCGAGTGGATAATGTACAGGGTCTACCCCCCCTATACTTAGGGTAAGATATCCCTAAGTATAGGCAGCTAAACAAGGGTAGACAGAAACAAAAGAAATACCCGAAAGGTCTCACATCCCCCCTATACTTAGGGTAAAGTGCACCCTAAGTATAGCATAATCACAAGATGAAGGAGGGGATGTGGAACTAAAGAATGTGCTGATATGGACATCTGGATCTATATACAACGGAGGATCAGTAAAGCTCAGGCGTGAGATGCATTAGATGTGAGTCAAAGACCACATCTCACGCAAAATGAATAGGGGCAAGATCCACGACCCGCGGCTCATGATCTAAAAATGGCTTGAGCCGCTGGCCGTTCACTCGGAAGGTACTCTCAGAAGACAACTCAGATATATCGATGCTACCGTTGTCGTGTACCTTCCGAACCAGATAAGGTCCTTTCCATTTGCTCTGTAGCTTCCCTGGAAATAATCTAAGCCTCGCATCAAACAGCCATACTCTCTGTCCAATCTCAAAATGTTTGTGGCTGATATGTAAATCATGCCACTCCTTGACTCTCTCCTTGTAATGTAGGCTGCTTGAGAACGCTGCATCTCTAAGCTCCTCCAGGGCAGCTAGCTCTGCCCTCCTCTGGTCTCCTATACCATCAGGATCCATGAGAATATCTGTAACTGCCCAAAGTGACTTGTGCCTCAGCTCAACTGGTAGATGACAGGGCTTGCCATATACGAGGCGAAAGGGAGATGTGCCCAAAGGTGTCTTGAAAGACGTCCTATATGCCCACAAGACCGAGTCCAATAGCTGTGACCAATCCTTTCGGTCAGGGCGGACGACTTTCTGCAGAATAGTCTTGATCTCCCTATTCGACACCTCGGCTAGACCATTCGTCTGTGGATGGTATGGTGTAGCAACACGATGATCTATGCCGAACTCGCTAGCAAGTGCCTTCACCTGGTCGTTGATGAAGTGAGATCCCCCATCAGAAATAAGAACTCGTGGAACCCCGAACCGCGTGATGATATGCTTCCTCAAAAATCTGCAAACTGTCCTCGCATCAGCGGATCGGGCGGGGATAGCCTCCACCCAACGACTCACAAAATCCACGGCCAACAGAATGTACTCAAATCCCCGACTCTTAGGGAATGGACCCATGAAATCGATGCCCCATGCGTCAAAAATCTCACAGAAGTGAATGGGCTGCATCGGCATCATATCACGCTGTCCACAAGTGCCCATCCTCTGACAGTCAGTACACCTCTTCACGAACTCATCGGAGTCCTTGAAGAGGGTAGGCCACCACAAGCCGGATTGGAGCACTTTCTGTGCCGTTCTCCTCCCAGAATGATGTCCTCCCGCCTCAAGCTTGTGGCAGTAAGTGAGGACACTATGATGCTCCTCCTGAGGAATACACCGACGCCAGACGCTATCCCCTCCTTCGTGGTAAAGGATGGGATCCTCCCAGTGGTAGGACTTGGCCTTCGCAAGGAAGGTCTCACGCCTCTGCCTGGGCCAATCTTGTGGGACTTTCCCAGCAACGAGAAAGTTCACAATATCGGCATACCACGGGAGTGAGGCGATAGCAAGGATCGCCTCATCTGGAAAGGTATCTTGAATAGGATCAATCTGCTCAGAATCCTCAGGCTGCTCTAGTCGGGAAAGATGATCCGCCACCACATTCTTGATTCCAGGCTTATCCTTGATCTCAATATCGAACTCCTGGAGTAGAAGGATCCATCTAGTCAGTCTGGCCTTGGCATCCTTCTTTGCCATGAGGTACCTGATGGCGGTATGATCTGTAAACAAAGTCACTCTAGATCCAATGATATACGATCTGAACTTATCTAGGGCAAACACTACTGCTAGCATCTCCTTCTCCGTGACCGTATAATTCCGCTGGGCGGAATCCAATGTGCGGCTAGCATAGTGTATGGCAAATGGCACTCCATCCCTCCTCTGTCCCAGCACTGCCCCTACGGCGAAATCGGAGGCGTCCGTCATGATCTCGAATGGGAGAGACCAATCTGGTGGCTGAAGGACAGGAGCCTCAATAACACACTGCTGGAGAGTCTCAAAAGACGAAAGACACTTGTCATCGACAAGGAACTCGGTGTCTTTCGTCAAGAGGTCAGTCAACGGTCGGGCAATCTTGCTGAAATCATGAATGAATCTCCTATAAAAACCAACGTGCCCCAGAAATGACCGTAGCTGCTTCAAATTTGACGGCGGTGCGAGTTTTCTAATGACGTCAACCTTGGCCGGATCAACCTCCATGCCCCTGTTGGAGATGATGTGGCCAAGCACCGTCCCTTGAGTCACCATGAAGTGACTCTTCTCCCAAGACAGAACCAAACGGGTAGCAATACATCGCTGGAGCACTCGGTCTAGGCAGTCAAGACAGGAATCGAATCCGTCGCCGTAAACCGAGAAATCGTCCATGAAGACCTCCAAACACTCCCCCACCATGTCCGAAAAGATCGACAGCATGCATCTCTGAAAAGTCGCAGGGGCGTTGCATAGCCCAAATGGCATGCGTCGAAAGGCGTACGTACCAAAGGGACAGGTAAAGGTAGTCTTCTCCTGATCCTCAGGAGCGATGGCTACCTGATTGTAGCCCGAGTACCCATCCAGGAAGCAATAATGGCTCTTCCCTGCCAGTCTCTCTATGATCTGATCAATAAAAGGCAGGGGGAAATGGTCCTTCTTGGTGGCCTGGTTGAGTCTCCTGTAGTCAACGCAGACCCGCCAAGAGGTGGGTACTCGTGTAGCAATCTCCTCTCCCGACTCACTGATCACAGTCGTGATGCCCGTCTTCTTGGGCACCACATGCAAGGGGCTAACCCACTTGGAGTCGGAAATGGGATAAATAAAATCTGCACTCCACCATTTTGATATTTCCTTCATGACAACCTCTCTTAGGTTGGGGTTCAGTCGCCGCTGGAACTCACGCGATGGCTTTGCCCCTTCCTCGAGATAGATATGGTGGGAGCACAACGAGGGACTAATCCCGTGGAGATCTGCTACGCTCCATCCAATTGCCTTGCGGTTCTTTTCAAGAACCCCCATCAGACGGGATTCTTGTTCTCCAGTCAGATCGGCAGAGATGATGACCGGGTACATCTCAGACTCTCCCGCAAGGAATCGATACTTTAGCGAAGTAGGGAGCGGCTTTAGCTCTGGACAGCTGGGTGCTGGAAAATCTGGCTTCTGAAGAAGATGTGTGTATGCTGACAATTCTGCCAAATCTGCCTGGGAAAATGATAAAGAACTCTCACAAACTGGATCTGGAGAAGGCGGGTCCTCTGCATTGTCTCTGATCTGCTCTGCCTCTACCTCCTCCTCATCTGTAGGCTCAAGTGGATCCAGGTCTGGTATCTGATCATCACAATCTGCCCAATCAGATTCTGAATCCGAGGGATCTGTATCAACTGCGGTGGCATCAGTACCACCGTAGAGTAGGGTGGCCTCAGTACCACCATCACTGAAAATTGTGTCGCGATCAAGGTCCGACTCTGCTGACTCAATAGTATCCTCAACCGGGACTGTGCTCTCCAGACTATCCTCTGCTATCATCTCTGCATCAGCTGTATCTGAATATGAGAGGATGGTCTGTGCTGCAGGGTCTGCCCAAGCTGCCTCATCATCTGTGATCACAAAATCACAGTCCTGGTGTATGTCTGGCTCTGTATCTGTCAGATGTTCTGAATCTGTACTTCCCTCTGAGCGGGATCTATCTCTGGCTCTGTGATCCTTAACCGTCTCTATTTGTATACTCTCGCCCTGGACGCGAAAGAATACCTTCCCACTGTCATGGTCAGTCACCGCCTTGGCTGTGGCCAAGAACGAGCGACCGAGGATGATGGGGGAATCGGTCAACGAGTCAGGGGTCTCCATGTCCAGCACTACGAAGTCCACGGGGAATTGCAAACCCTGAATCGTGACGACAACGTCTCGCAACAACCCCTTTGGCCTCTTGACAGACCGATCAGCAAACTGAAGGTATGTCCTGCTCTGTCTAAGAGTGCCCAACTCTAAGTGGTCGAGAAGGGCTGCCGGAAGAAGGTTGATCGATGATCCGCTATCTAATAGAGTACGGTCGAACCTCTGCTCACTAATCTGACATCTGACATACGGAGCTCCTAAATCTGGCCTCTTGGTCGGCAGATGGTTCTGGATCGCGTAACACGTGGCTTTTGTCAACACATGAATCTCTGCGGTGTTGTTCCTCTTCTTCCTCCTGACTGTGGTCCTGTCTCTCAAGGATCGTTGAAAAAGAGGGATGTGCTGCAAAGCCTCATGGAGGGTCAGCTGGATGTGAAATCGGTCTATCATGCTCTGGCTGAACTCCTCCTGCTCTCTCTTTTTTGGATCTTTTTCTCTTTTCTTCCCCTTCCCCAACTCAAGGGCTCTAGGAAAGGGGATCACAGGGTCCTTCTCAGATGAAGGACTAGGAATAGGCCTAGACGGTTCGATGACCGGATCCTCACATACATCATTCACCACAGTGGGATCAGAAGAAACTAAACCTTTTCCTTTATTCAAAATAGGTTCCTGAGATACATTCATACGAGGAAAGACAACATCTCTATCAAAATGAATATTGGTGGCCTCAGTACCACCTCTAGCTGGCTCTACAACTAGACGTCTTGCGGCCTCAGTACCGCGGGCTGGCTCGGCTCTGCTGGTGGCGTCAGTACCACCTCCTCGATATGGTGAAGCGGCGGCCTCAGTACCGCCGGTGGAATCAGCATCTCGGGTGGCATCAGTACCACCGTCATCATGTGCGGCTTCAGTACCACTCTCCTCTTCCTCATCTGGCGCTCTGGATGGATCCTCGCGTTGTCGCTCAGATGAGGCGCCGCCTGCTGGTCTTCTACCGCTCCTAAGTGTAACAAAATCAGCATCAAATAGATCCGACGACATATCATCAAATGAGTCACTAGGAGTGATAGGCTCAGTGTGAACTACCTGCTCAGACTTCCTCTTCAAGCTATTCGGATTAGGCTCGATCTGTGCAGGGATGGCGGCCTTCCCTCTCATCAGGTCCCGCATCTCCTGGCGGAACTCGTCCATCTCCCGTCTAAATGTAGCCTGCTGCTCTGTGAAGATGCGGGCTAGATCATCCAAGGCGGGGCTCTCATGGGAGCCTGACGGGTTGCCTCTCTGGTAATGAGGCTGCTGGACCTGGTGCTGCTGCGGCTGAGAGGGGTAAAAGGAAGGATGCTGCTGCTGATGAGCTTGCTGCTCACGTCTCCAATTCTGTCCCTGCTGCTGGTAGGGACGAGGTACGAAGGATGATGGCTGGTGTGGCTGGTATGCTGGGGGCTGCTGGTGATCCCTCTGCTGGGAGTACTGCCCTCCCTGACCGGCTGGCTGCTGATGGGACTGGTTACCCCCATTCCCCCATCTGAATCCGGGATGGTCTCGTCGGATTCCAGGTTGAGGACGGTCATACCAAATCCCGTTGACATCCATCAACGGCTCTGCATCGAAGGGGTCTGGCGGCAGTATTGCCAGAGGCTGATCCGGCTGATATACCACCATATGTAAGTCTGGAGATGGTGGTGGCTGGTAAGAGGGCTGCTGCTGCTGGTATGGCTCCGCCTGTACAAGGTGAACTTGTCTAGGCTGCTGCAAGGAGCTGGAGCGCTGGAACGAGCTGCGGCTGCTGCCGGAATCGCCTCGCGACTGAAGACGGGGCTGAGAAGCCGTCTGTGCCTCCTGAAGACACAAGAGATGGGTCTTCATGTCGCTCAGAGTTTGTGCCATCTGCTCCATCTGAGTTATGCCCTGGCACTGCTTCTTCTCTATTATTTCCATGCGGTCCAACTTCTCACTGATAATCCCCATGTCCGCAGCGGCCGACTCTGCTTGTGCGGCTGCAACTGTGGACGAACTGGATGGACCTGCATCAACCCGTGCTATCCGCTGGTACTGCACGGGTCCTGGCGGCTGCTGAGATCTCTGTGTGTACAACCGAGTCTGGGACATCACCATGTAATTTTCGGCCATCTCCTCGTAAATGGCCCAGACTTGGTCGTGGTCCTTGGCAAAGTAGGACCCGCCGCAAGAAGCATTCACCAGACCCTGAAGCTCTGGCGTCATCCCACTAAAGAAGCTCTGAACTAGGTTCGGCTTGGAAATGTCGTGGTGTGGGCATCTATCCAGAAGCTCTCTGAACCTCTCCCATGCCTCGTGAAACTGCTCGTTAGGGAGCATGGAGAAGTTGTTGATCAGGGCCCTGGCTGCATTCGTCCGCCCGAGTGGATAGTACTTGTTCAAGTACTCGGTGCGGAGCTGCTCCCAGGTGTAAACAAACTTCCCTAAATGCTTCAGCCAGGCGGCTGCTCTATCTGCCAGTGAAAAAGGGAAGGCCATCATCCGAATCGTATCCTGGTCCACATGACGGTCGTGGACAGTGCTGCAGATCATCAAAAACTCCTGGAGATGGAGGTGGGGCTCCTCAGTGGCAAGTCCGTGAAAATGAGGAAGCATCTGCAGGGTGTTTGGAGGGAACTTGAAATCCCCCACGATAGCAGGTACCACCACCCAATGGTGCATCAGTGTAGATCCGGGGTTGTGTAACTCCCGCATCGGTCTCGGTGGTCCCGCTGCGGCGGCGGCTGCCGCTGCGGCAGCTGCCGCTGCGGCTGCTGCCTCTGCATCAGCATCAGGAATGTCCTCAGGCTCGCTCTGATCTCTCTCTTCTCTGAGTCGCTCCAACTCCCTTCTCATCTCAATCATGAAAGCTCCCTGATCGCGTAGCTGCTTCTGTACTGTCTCTAATGATGCGATCATGGTGGAGTTGATCGCTCCCTGGTCTAGTACAAAATGTTCGGGTTGGCGATCATCTGAACTGCCGGCTCCGGCCATAGTGACGTCTGCAAAATCGGATGAGCCCAATTCAGGTTCTGTCAAATCAATTCGTCTTTCCTCGGGCTCATGTCTCTCAGTAGCAAAAGAAAGAGGATCGAGGGGGAACAGGGTGGAATCGTACTCGGGCCCGGAGAGCTGGTCTCGACTCTCACGGGCCAACCTAGATGGTGAAGTAGACGCGCCTGAAAGCGGTGCAGCCAAAGGCTGCCTAAGAGATCGTCTACCCATCATCTTGATCTGGCGAGTTAGGCGGATGGGATCTGGAGAAAATATGATCGCAAAGCAAACCCCTGGTTCACCAACACAACACAATCTGAAGACCGTGAAAGCTCGGTCAATTTATCTTGTCAATTTTATTGGTGAACACACAAAATATCAGAGCGCTTACGTGACCTGTTAGGATACCGATGCTACTCCAACCGACTGGCCCGCACGGAAGAGTCGGTAGTCAGCTAGAAATAGCACCGGAGGGCTCTACCTAGGGTGCGGGTCACTCTCTCGCGCATCCAAACCATACAATGAGGGGGTTGCTCTCCCCAAGACAAATTTTTAATGTGAGTGTCTTTTAGGGTCAATAGTGTTATCCAGTCCCAATTTTTTTTTTGTTTTTTTTTCTTTTTAATTTTTTTTTTCAAAATAAATACAAGCGGCCTAACGAATTTTCCGATTCTCCTGATTATTAAGTCAAAAACGGGGGAAGAAGTCGAAAAAGCCGATGCACGAGAAATCAATGATGCATGCAAAGTCAGAAAAGCGTACCTGCCTCCAGCTCTCTACATGCAGAGTGATCCGCGCATAAAATAAAGACAGAAAAATAAACTAAGCTATATGATGCAACGGTAAAAAGCCGAGTCCTAAGACAAGCAACTTCTATTGATCGTGAAGAACAATAGTTAGTTAACCGAATCGAGTCCGGAGTCCGATCTTGGGAGTCACTCGGTGCCCGCCACAACGGGTCCTGCCAGCGCTGTATGTGACTCCTAACGGCACGTGGTCTCAAATCCAATTAAACTAACTTTTTTAGTGAATTTTAGTAAGGTCCAATTACATTCTATAGGAACAGATATTCTATTAAGTGTTGGCCTTAGAAATCTTACGTCACAACCAACAAAAATCCTATGTCTAGGGGCTCGAGCAAAAACCGCGAAAAACCCGGAAAATGACAGTAAGAAAGAAAAAGAAAAGCCGCGAGAAAACCGCGAAAAACCGCGAGGTCCTAATGGGTCCCCCGAGCACACCGGTACTCGGCGAAACAGACCCGCTAAGTTACAAGTGTCCACAAATGTCCAAGTTCTAAATTAATACAAACAATATTGTTCTCTCTTAGGAAATAAAATTCTTCTTCTCTCTCCCTGCTCTTCTTCCCGTGCGGGTCCTCAAAAATAAACTCCAAGTTGTCCACGCAGTACCTCGCACAAAAAAAAAGAGAGAGTGTCAGAAAACAATGAAAATATAAAGAGACAATATGGAAAAATGACTACAAAGCCGTGCTCCCCGGCAACGGCGCCATTCTGATGACACAAAAACCCGAGCAACTAAGGTAGAAGGTACAGAAAATAGGTCGTTGCGACCTCAGTCGCTCAGAACGTGTCAATCAAGAAAAATGAACCACAAATGAAGATAAATCAATGAAACACAGAGAAGTGGTCCTGCTAGAGGATTAACCTGGTATAGCGACCAGGGTCGAACTCAAGGAGCACGGATTGGCCTTGCGGCCTACGAAGTAGTCAAAAATCCAAGAGAGTACTTTTTAGTGTTTTTTTATTTGTTTTTACATTTTTTTGAATTTTTAATATGTGAAGAAAATAAAAGAAAGTAAATATCAACACACTTCTACAATTTATTTCACACACCAAAATAAAGCAAAAATTCAAGAAAAATGGTTTTTATGTTTTTTAAGTTTTTAAGTGTTTTTGGTGAATTTTTGGTAATTTTCTTTGGTATATTTTATTTTCTAAAAATCAAAAAGTGAGAGAAAGACAGGGTACTGTCCAGCCAGAACCAAAACCCTTAAATAAAATATCTAAGGATCACAAAAGGCTCTGGAGGTAATTTTCCTATATTCTAAATAAAATAAGGAAAATTTGGGCACCAGAATTATTGTTTTTGGATTTTTAGATTATTTATTATAATTTTTGTAAGTTTTTAGGGGTTTTTCAATTTTTAGGGTTTTTACGCAATGAAAAATAGCCAAAATTGGCTAGAAAATCAAACAACACACAAACAACAGTAACTAAAATTTTTAGAATTTTTGGGGGTGATTTTATATTTTTTTGTGATTTTTCAAGTTAAACAGTAGCAAAAATAGGGATTTTTGAATTTTTAAAAATAGCAAATGAAATCAAAAATGTCCTCAAAAATTCATAAAAATTCTACACCATGGCAGGAGCCATGTGTCAAATTTTCATCGAATTTGGAGGTGATTTGATATTTTATTCAAAAATAAAGGAGGGGCACAGTGCACAGGGACCTAAGTGCAAATACCCAAAAGTTCTGGGGTCCTGGTGCAAAATACCCAAGAAATCACGCGCGAGGCGCGTGCCTGGGGCACTCAGGGACCTAAATGTAAGAAAAATAAGTTCCGAGGGCTTATTGGTAACAAGTACCAAAAGTCCAGGGGCTTATCTGTAAAATACCCAAAATAAAACGCACATGGGGAATTAAATCACGCACAGGGGCATAAATGCAAATAAAGAAAACTTTTTATTCAATCCGTAACATCCAGGACTACAGGGCTTAAGTCGCAAATAACCCAAAATATCACGTGTCGATGCACGTGTCTCACACAAACAGGGGCATAAATGCAAATACTGAAAAGCTCGAGGTCTAATGTGCAAATAACCCAACGTAAACAAAATACTCAAAATATTTACAGGACTGAAATGTAACACAAAAAACTACGAGGGGGCCTAAGGTAATTTACCCCTTTTATTAAGTCGAACCGATGGATGAGCGCCACGTGGATAGATGGACGGCTGAGAAGGGGGTGGCGCCCAGGTCTCCGGTCCTCGACTGTGACCCGACGGTCCAGGTGCTGCCACGTTACAGATCGAACGGTGGGCGGACGACGAGGCTGAGCTGCGCTGGATCGACGGTGGAGATCGACCCTCGGATGGATCTGACGGTTGAAGCTGCTCCTCGAATGGACGTACGTGATTGGATCTGGAGCTCGGGGGTCAATCGGACGGCGGAGGAGGGTGATGGACGAACAGGGCTCCGGCGAACTTCCCCGGACTTGTGACGGCGCTGGTCTCCTCGTGGACGCTCGCTGAAGGTTGGAGAAGGAAGCTGCGATCCCTCCGCGTCTAATGGAGCCCTCCGATGGCCCAACCGATCCTCTGGGAGGTCCGGTGAAGTCGGCGGAGGTGGAGCAGCTGGTCCAAGTGGTCCAAGCCCTCAGATGGGCTTGGATAGACCTGCAAAGTATCCCAGCAAACTCGCGGGTCGAGGGCAAAGTGCCTCGACCCTGTTAGGCGTGGTGAAGGTGCATGGTGCGTCGGAATGGAGAGCTCCGGCGAAGGTGGTCGGCGGAGGAGCTCGATTCCCAGATCCTGTGCGATCTGGGTTGGGTGAATGGGTGAAGAAGATGCGGAGAAGTCTGGTGAAGATGATGGTCTGGTCGGAATGGCAGATGGGAGATCGGAGGTGGCTGGCGACGGCGGCGGAGCTACGCTACCAGTAAGCTAAAAATCGAAAGCTACACTAATCTACGACCTAAGGAATCTACCTGGGTGATCGGAGAGACTGGGGAAGAGCAGGGGGTGCTCCTGGTCTTAGCCTCAAAGGTCGTCTCGGCCCGAGGCTCGGTGCTCACGCTAGTGGCGGAGCAACGGCGGCGACACACGCCGGATCAGTGGTTTCACCTCCTCGCCTCGCTGCAACAGGGGCGATCGCTTGCTGTCACTCTCACGGTGCCTCTGGAGTTCACTGGGAAGAAGGGGAAGGTCCAAAGATGAGGCGCGGAGGCGGCGGAGGTCGAGATATATATGGAGACAGGGCCGATTAGGGTTGGGTGGAGACGGCTATGGAAGGCGTGGATCCTTCGGCGAAGGATCTGGCGAGGATGTCGGATGATTGGCGAAGGATCCGGGCACGGGATTTGCGGAGGCGACAGGCTGGAGACGCGTGGAGAAATCGGCGAAGTCGGGTCGGGCGCGGGTCTCCCCAAAAGGAAAGAGTCCGCGGGGGAGTTGACCGGGGTCAACAATCCCCCCTGGACCATTCAGGAGCTGCCACGTATTTGATTTTTTTGTTTATTTATTTTAAGGCAGAAAATGGCCGAATTAAGAAAAACTTAAAACATGAAATATTTTTCTTTTATTTTTTTTCTATTTTTTGGTGATTTTTGATTAATTTTTGGAAATAAGAATAAGGTATGTACATTATAGGTCTATACATAGGTATATGTACAAGATGTTTTTGTATTTTTAATTTTGTAATTTTTATTTGATTTTTGTTTTGTTTCTTTTTATTTATTTTATTTACAAAATATAATCTAGAATATTTACAAAAAGTTTTAGAAGTAAATAAATTTATTTACAAGGTGAAATAGCTAAGGAAGGTGGTATATGTACATGGTGAAAAGATTTTTTTTGGATTTTTGATTTTTAATTTTTATTTTGTTTTTAATAGCTTTTACAAAATATATACAAATATTTACAACATATTTTTGGGTGAGGAAAATATATAGTTTTATTTATTTACAAATATATACATATGTGAGCCCCTATCTCCCTCTACTTGGCTTTTATGCGGTCAGGCCCATGCTAAGCCCTCCCTTGGGTTAGGTTGCTCAATATTTATTCTAAATATTTCCCTCTTTTTCTTTTTACTCTTTATTCTTTTATTTTTGCACAAAAACATGCTAATTATCTATTTTTACAAAGATGCATGCTTTTGCTAATTAATCCTATTTGCACATATCTACATGCATTTGCATAAGTTTTTGTAGCTAAAATATAAGAATAAAGAGTGATGAATGGGTATTCATCACAACACGTGAGGAGGAAGGACTAAAGTGCAATATTATAGAAGTGTGAGGCCCAATTTGTATTTTTTCCTCAAAATATTACACATAATACAATTTTTACAAGACTAAATAATAATACAAAAGGTAGAGGGGGTTAGGTGGAAATTACCCCTATCCACGTGCAATCCAACATCGTTGATTAGATCACTTAAGGTTATCAACAGCTAAGGCGCACCGATACCACTTTGTAGATGACTGGCCCTGATTAGATGCTCGACACGATTAAACGGCTCATATTATGCACAATCGGACGATAGCTGGAGGACCTGGGCCCTTGTTTTTGATCTGACGGCTGTGAGCGTGCTTGGAAGAACTGAATAAGAACATGGCCTGGGTGAGCTTCAATAACATGTACCACCTTGCTCCGATGGTCTCTCACGTTGCAAATGGGTTCGTGATGATTCTGGAAGGGTCCCATAGCTACTATAGATTTCAAAATGGTCCATGCCTCATCGATAATGGCTTGAAGCTTCGATGAAGATCGGGCACCTGGAGGAGCTCGTGTTGGATTGATTGGCCTCCACATGAGGCTCATCGATGTTGAAACCTACACGTGATAAAAGGGTGACCAAGGGTGATGGGCCCTAGCCATTTACTGGGCAGAAAAGTTCGAGAAACGAGGTAGGGTGATGGATCTCCGATGAAGGGTAGTGGAAGGAGATGATGGACTTGATTATCAAGGAATCAAGGTAGTCAATGTGGCTCAGAAGGTGGAGAAGCATGTGGGAAAGAAGATGGGGTGGCTGCAGTGGTCAGACAATGGCCAAATGAGGTGGAACAGTGGCAGGATCCTAGTGCTCCAATGAACACAAACTTGGAAATCAAAGCTAAAACAACAGTAGAACATGAAATAAAATACGGAATTAAAATGTTGAATGAATTGTGGAAAGAAATCTAACCTAACTATGCTTCAACGGGTCATGAGGACCGAGAAGCACCAACATTAGAGTTAAGCTCTGGCGAAGGAGAATTGTGTCGATGCTCTTCCTCTCCACATCGTAAACTGATGAGATTACTCTCCTCTCACAAGGGTATACCTCAAACCAAGATTCTAGGGGGAAATAGTGCTCCAAGACATATCACCGTTCAAAAGGGGGTAGGACATTTTACTTTATAACACAGGCAGGGATGCGTAAAAAAATTGGGCTAGCAATCTGATCAATGTGTGATGCTAAGTGTATGGCGTGATGGAGGGGGCCTGCGTGTAGATATTTCGTGAAGGGATCGAGTTGCATAGAGCAGTGGATCATAGGGAAAAAATTGGTGAAGATGGATGGGAGGTGTGTCTGATAAACCAGGCCTAAGAGTGGGTACAATTGATTGGGGGGTCAACTAAGGCAAGTGCCTGATTAGTCCTCATAAGACGCATCAGGACAAAATAGAAATAAAATGAAAAGAAAATTTAAAATAAAATGTAAAATAATTTTATAAAATAAAAATAAAACATAAAAAAATATTTATTATTTTATAAACTATTTTTAGTGAATTTTAGTTATTTATACAACATTATTTGTAAGATGTTAATACTTACATGTATATCATAGGTATGTTTACCTATACTATATATATTATTTTTATATTATATTAATATACACATATTGTATTCACATATTTTATATATTTATAATATTATTTAATACATATTTACATATTTTTTATAATTTTATTATGTGTGTAAATAAATATGTGTATATATCTTATAGGTATCGTATACCTATATATTACAATGTGTTATTTATTTTTAGTGTATTTTAAATATTTTTATTTGTATTTATGTTTATAGCATATTTTATATAGTTACAAAGAATAAAATATATTAAGTTTATATATAGATACATAATACAATAGTACCCAAAAAGTTGGCTTTTGTATCTTACCTTTATTTTTAACGAAACTATCTTAATTAGATAGATAATATAATTTGGAATACAATAGAGGTGAGTTTGATTCAATTTGAGTTTATATGGAGAAGACGTTGATCTATGAAGTTCGGTTTGCGATTTTTTGATCTTTGTGTACAAGTGGTAACATGCACTATTTTTATTGGCTGTTATTTTTAAAATTTTTATATATTATTATGTACAAGCGTCATGAAAACATTACTGTTTGAGGTGTGTATAAGTGCAAATAAAATAGTGTAAAAATGAATATTTTCAATGTATAGAGATAGGTTTTAATGTACAGTATTTGGCCCGTATCTCCCCCTACTTTATTCCCTATAGACCTAGTCAATATTTATTTTTACAACATTATTTTTAAGAATGTTAATATTTACTTGTATATTCATAGATATATATACCTACAGTATATATATATATATTTAATTTTAATTTGTTTTTAAAATTTATTATATTATTTACATATTATTAAATACATCTTTCAGTTTTTTTGTATTTCAATAATTTTATTTACATCTATAAGTAAATACATGTATATATCTTATAGGTATAGTATACATATATATTATAATGTATTATTTATTTTAGGTTTATTTTGAATGTTTTATTTGTGCTTATATTTTTCTTAAGATGTTTTATATATCATATACAATTATTTGAAATATAAATAGAGTAAATATACAAAGAATAATATTAATATTATATACCGATACACAATACAATAATGTGCCTAAAAGCTATATTTTGTATCTTAGCTCCATTTTTTATGAAACCACCATCATTAGAAAGATAATTTAATTTGAAATATAAATAGAGGTGAGTTTGGTTCAATTTAAGTTTATATGGAGAAGATTTTGATCTGTGAAGTTCGGTTTGCGAATTTTTCATCCGTGTGTACACGTTTCTATGTGCATTATTTTTATTGACAATAATTTTCATAAGCTTCTATATATTAATATTTACAAGTTTCGTGTTGAAAGCTTTATTATTTGGAGTGTGTAAAATAAAGAATAAAATAGCATAAAAATGGTTACTTCTAGTTTATAGATTTAGAGTTTTATGTACAATATTTGACCCTTATCTCCCCCTACTTTATTCATGGTCGACCTAGTCAATATTGACTTGGTCTCTGAGTTTAGGGTCATTAAATATTTTTTATTCTTCATTTGTTTTTCTTTTCTTTATTCTTAATTTTGGATTTAAATACAGATAACTACACACTACTCACCTCAGATAAAGCCGAAATTGACACCAATGGTTGGAGCTGGGGAAGTCTTTCGATTTTGGCAGGACAACTGGACGGGAGATGGAGCTTTTTCAGATAGGTTCCCAAGGCTATTTGCGTTAGTAGCGAACATGAGTTGCTCTGTGGCTGATGTTGGTGCGTCGGGTTCGTGGGTCCCTCAATTCTTGTCTGGACTTTCGGATCGGCGGAAGGAGGATTTGGTTAGATTGCTCGCTGAGTTACCCTCACCTAGTTGTCTGTCATCAGGAAGGGACCATTTTGTTTGGGAGGGGGGCAAATTCTCAGTGAAGAAGGCATATGAAGTGTTCAGAGGAGGCACAGAGGTTCTGGACGCTGACTTGGTTCAAGACATGAAGATAATTTGGGCTTGCAACATCCCCTGCAGAGTGAAGATCTTTCTGTGGTGCCTTAGAAGGGGTAGACTATGTGATAAAGCAAGAAGGGCCAGGTTGTTTGGAATTCCAGACATCCATTGTGATAGATGTGGTGCGCAAACGGAGGATGCGGATCATTTATTCCTTACTTGCCCTTTGTCTGTGCAGGTATGGAAAGAGGTAGGGCCTCCGTGGGTCTCTCAGGTTGGAATGGCAGAATTTTGGGAATCTGTAAGGGACGTGGGGAAGAATTCGACGGATGACTGTGCACTTCCATTGACGACTCTGTGGGCCATTTGGGGAGGAAGAAATGAGTTAATTTTTAAAAATCACAGGTTTTATCCGGAAAATGTAATTTCATCCTGTCTTTCCCTTTATCGATTCTGGTCCACAAGGTAATGTATATTTTCTCCTTTTATTAATAAAAAGTTTTCTTGCGGTGACTCCCAACTTGGGATGTCACCCTCTTTTCCCTAAAAAAAAAAACTACACACTACTCACAGACTAATTATAGATGAATGTCAGATGTTAATTTGTACAAGTATGCTGTATTTATAGGTGTTTTGATAGGAATTTAAAGATAAAGTAGAAGAATAAAGGTAGATGAATGGCTATTCATCAACCCCCACGTGTTTGTAGTTTAATCACATTTTTCTTGGATTTTGCTATTGTGTTAATAAGTAATCATAATTTTTTTGATAATTACATTGATACCATGCAGATCACATGTACTTCCATGAGCATTCTGGTATAATTGCATATTCAACCTTGGATTTATTTGGGTGTTGATAATTGGCGTACTTTCCATAAATAGCAAGTAGGTCCCTCTTAATGTTGTGATTAATTTCATTATTGATTTTTCTTGGATTAAATAGTTAATCTGTTCTAAAAAATCCATAAAAATAAATAAGTACCAAATAATAATATCTAGCTCCTTTAGTTTTGTTTTGTAAATTTATTTTCATTTGCAATTTATAAAAATACAAACACATATTTAAATTCATTGTTTGGATTTTAAAATTTCATAAAAAATATAAAAGAGTTTAAAATGTTCTAAAAACATTAATGTAGATTTATTTTACTGTATTTTATCATGTATATAAAAATCAAATAAAGATACAATCATACAACACTAAAAATTTAAATGTTTACTAAAATTTATAAAAAAATGTATAAAACCACAGAAAAATCAGAAAATTGCATAACTAGACTTGTCTCAAAGCTTGATAAAAATTCTTTATGGCAAAATTAGTTTCCATATTATTTGATTTTGGTTTTTATTTTAAAAACCACAAAACTGTAGTCATTTTTGCTTTAGAATTGTTTTCAACTTTAAATCAACAAAAAATCCATAAAAATATAAAAACCACACAAATTAATAAAAATATTGAATAATACTTAAAACACAAAAACATGTCATTTATTTATTTTTGAGCATTTTTACATATTTTAAAAATAAAAAATCTTTTTTTTTCATTATATATATATCTTATTCATAAATTGATTTTGGAATATTTTAAAATATATAGAAATTTGTAAAATAAAAATGAATAAAAAATTTTAAATGAGAAAATATAGAAAAATAAAAATTAATTAAAAATATATTAAATTCATTAAATTCCATAAAAATCCTGAAATTCATTTAAACAAAAATTAAAAATTAGAAAAAGGAAACAAAAATTCTATATTAATTAGAAATGATTAATAACCCTTGTTTTTTGTTGCCTATTTGAGTTCGACCTTGGATGTTATACCAGGTTAAATAAAAAGCACATTCTTCTCTTAGAATAAATAATTTTTTTATTGAATCAGATTTGGGTTGCAATGATAAATTCACATTATCTTCACAATTAAAGCCCGAAGATTACTGCTTAATTATAAGGGGCTTTAGATGGATATCGTTGAGGATGGTTTTAGTTCTTGAATCTCAAGGATTGGACCTACTCTTTTTGAAAGGATTTTAAACCAATTTTATTCGCTGAAAGGGTTGACAGAGATTGGGATAGGGAAGAGTTTTTATTGCTCACAAGGGTCCTAAGGTCCGAGAATTGTTCTAGGGGGGTTGTGGTTAAAATTATCCAACCAAAGGAATGTCTCGCCTCCATTTTCCATCATTTTTCTCAAAGATCCTATGATGTTTGTCGATCCTTTCTTAATAGTGACAAAAGTGGGAGTTTCGATCATTAGATTTGATATTTAGGGAGATGGGTCTACTGTTATGGTATTCTGCTTTGATTAGTGAGGACCATTTTAGGCTTTTTATTTCTATGATCTTGATTCAGAATTTTGAGAATAGAGCATTGTTTAGCATTTCCATATTTTGGACCTAGCCATCGTTATCCAGCGATTGACAAATATATTCCATCAAGCATTGTGTTCGTTTCTAACTAGACATGTTCCATTTCAGAGGAAACGCCTTCGAATTATGTCAACGGAATTAATGACATATTTGGGGACTTTTATGGATGTAAGCATGTGGTTGACTTGGGGGATTATGAAGGAGTTTGGTAGTGCCACTCTGATGTGAGAGACAACATACGAGATTTCCATCCTTGTAGTTTCTTCTCAAATTTCTCAGTTAGCTATGTCCAATCTGTACGCTTGAGGGACTTAGGGACTAGATGTATACCTAAGTACGTAGGAGAAGGGAAATCCACCACCAGGCCAACCCAGGATGTAAGAATCCAACGATGATCCTCAGGGGTAAGGTTTAGCCCATGGATGGACGATTTTTCATTGTTAATGAACAAAACTCGAGAACATGGCTAATGGTCTTAGTGTGAATGTTAGGCAGTGTATCGCACTTTCATCAAACTTGATGATTAGGATATATTCAGCGAAGAGGATGTTAGTAATGTGTATATCCTCTTCTGATAACCAAAATCCATTGATTAGGTGATTCATGGCCAGAGCATTAGGTTTAGAATGTTGATGGTATTGATGAATAATAGGTGGAAAAATGGTCACCTTGGTAAACACCTCTGTTGGGTTTGAAAAAGCCAGATGTTAAGTTGTTTGTCTTAAGGGAGAGGGAAGTGGTCCTGAGGGTGGTCGAGACCAACTTTGGCAAGGTTTCAGGGTAACTCATCAAGGGTTTGAAGAATGACCGATCATTTGAATATATCGAAGGCCTTTTTAGGTCAATTTTGAGAACTAAGGTTTTGGTTCATTTCCTGTCCCAGTTCAAGAGAATTTTTGAGGTTAATGAGAAGGCATCGGAGGTCCCTCTGGAATTGAGAAGATGCATTAGAAGGAAGAGATGAGCTCCACGAGTTTGGGATCCCAACGACTTAGTGAGAACTTTGGAAATTATCCTAAGAGGGTGGTTAATAAGACTGATGAGGCGGTAGTTGGCGATATCATTTGGATTGTCGTTGTAAGACCCCTAAAAATTATTTCACTAAAACTCAGTTTCTTTCCTGATAGAATTTCCAAATTAGGCAAATGAGCACTCTATCTTTAAGTACTCGTCGAGACCTTTCCAACAAGCTCAAGAACATGGAAATCAGAGTTTTGTATATGAGAGTTATGTGTGAAATACGAATGGGATGCGGCTATTGGGTTCAGATCCAGATCCATTTTGATTCGACCCTGTATAAGGGGGGGAGCAATTGGGTTTGGTCAATCAGACCACTTCACCCATCGTTGGAGCTCCTCCCCTTCACCAGAGCTCCACCGGCGGGTACAATTTCCGACCACCAATCGAGGATACGAATACATTAACTCGAAGAGCATGATGCAAGGATCGTCGTGTACACGTCGGTGTTCCACGAAAAGTCGCGGAACTCTTGTTTCAGGCAAAGAAAATTCACGGAAGACCATTCCCGTATGTACAGTTTTATCCACCTCTTGTCGGACTTGCGAGCATTTCATACACAATAAGAAAAACATGATTTGGTGAGCACATAAGTGTGAGAATTGTACGAGCACATGTGCTCGCCACTTGTAGGCGAGCACCTTGCAAGCACACATCCTTGCCCATCTGCCTCACCCAATTAAATTTTCAACATGCGCTTTTAAATGGTTTGTGGAAATTTGGGGGCAAGCAACTTGGAGAGCACATGTGCTCGCACGCATCTGCTGAACAGAACACTAATGAGCTTCCTTTCCTTCATTCCTAACGAAACCAATCCCAAAATCCCTCATCCGACAATCTTTGAGTGACATCCCTCACCTTCGTAGACCATCATTTGCCTCCACTATGCGCTACTTCTTCTTCCATCAAGTATTTCGAGTACTCCTCTCTTGCTTATTTTGATTTAGTTGCATAATATGGATCTATTAATTATTTTAGGGTTTGTAATATTTTTTAGACTAGAACATCATACCTTGTTGTTAGAATTTCTTAACTTGTTGATTATACATCATACAATTATATTGATGTATGTTAGATGTTAGATTTGATTTTGTTAAGCTATTCTTTATGAAAATCAACATTTATGAAAGGTATATGATGAAATGCCTAAACCACTACCATTAGAAACAAAATGTTATTCGAATGTGTTAACTTGTAGATTGGATATTATATGATTATAATAAAATAAATTAGATTTTAGAATAGATTTTGTCAGGCTATTCTATATGCAAGTCAACATGTATGCAAGGTATATAGTATGCTAATGAAAAATTGAGAAATTTCATTGTTAAATAAGATGTGATAACCTATATGTATACTAAATACCCATATTTTTCTTGCTTTTTTAGGATTATATAGTAAGGATTTATTGTATATGTGCTTGAGTTTTATAAGTGTGTGTGTTTGTGTTGTTGTATGTGTGTTAATATATGCCTACATGTGTGTGTTAGTATGCGTAGAGAGAGAGATAGAAAGATTGTTAGTGAATGTAGAGTGCATTAATATAGTGTTGTTTCTTTGTAGTGCTTTTTTGTATAAGTTATGTATGTGTCAGTATGAGAGGGAAGGTGGGTGGGGAGATTACTTGTGTCAGATGTTTGTGTGTGTTATGTATGCATGCATGTGCATGTATCTTAAGGTGTGTTATAGTGTAAAGTGTAGTAGAGAGAGAGTGTGTGTATATTAGAGTATATATTAGTATATGTTAGAGAGTGTATTAGTTTAGTTTGCATGGAGCACATGCTTGTGAGAGGGAAGACACACTTCTCAGTGTGTTACATTTATTTTAGTGTGTAATATTTATTTGTGAAGTATTGATAAAATAGCATTAAATTTGGTGTTATTGATGAGACACCTAAGATTTCTACATGTGGAAGGCTGCCATGGATATACGTGTTAACTTAGTGTTTTTATCTTACTTTTTTGTATTACTTTGCATATGAACATGATTGTGAGGTGCTCATTTATTATCTTATTTTTCCTATTTTGTATATAGTAGGAGGAAGCTTTTGATAGAGTGGGAAACACTTTATTTTCTACTAAAAACCTCTCTATCTTTAGTTTATTAAGATTTCTACAATGAGTAGTCCTTTGTAATTGAATGTAAGCATACACACATTATGTAGACTCGTTTTTCAGACGTCAACTCTTCTATCACTAGGTATGCTCAATTAAATATTATTCTCCTACTTTTATCCATGTATATTCTAGTTTCAAACTTTAAATTAAATTTTATAGTTAAGTGATTAGGAACATGTTCGGACCCTTATAGATTATGGTGGGATCTAGTATGAAGAATTGTTTATGATAAGAAGATCAGGTACACATTTTTAGTTGTAAATATAGAGTTTTGAACATGCTTTTCAAAATTTCAAACTTTATGAATATGCATTATTTCCTCTTAGCTTCGTATTTTAACTTATGTGAATATGCAAAAGAAATCGATATCCAAAGAATACACTGCAAAGAAAATAATATGATGAGGAAGTTAAAGAAGAGAAGGACATGCCATATTAACAATAATGACATGATTTCTCCATAAGAGAAAAGCAAGAAGTGAAATGTAAATGATGTGTTTTTTATTTATAGCTTTACCATCTCTTTAATATGTTTTTAATAAAAAACTCTTGAAGCATTAGACATATATATAAATATGTATTCATATCTCTATTCTATCTACTACAAATGTTACGACAAAGATATTGCAACTGAGGAGACTTCCTTGGAAGGGTTAGAATCCCTATCAAATATATGTGTATTTCAATAGTATTCATAAGAGGTATTTTTGAAGATATCTTGAATTAGGTTTATCTTTTGGCACCTTTTTATGGTTATTCTTCATGAGTTAGTATTCTTTTTAAATTTCAAATGGAGTTGTAATTTAGATATGTTATTATTTTTATTTTTGAAAAGCTTGTTCCCTCCCAATTTCTTTAAAATTGCGAAGATTCAGGTTCATGCAAATGAACATGATCATGAGGATGAGCGTGATCGAGATGATGCATAAGGTAAACTCTTATGTAATTGGGTATTTTAAGTTAAATTTTATCATCTTACTTTGGTACATGCATTTCAAGTTTCAAGCTATTAATTTAATTTAATTTTAAGTCTATTAGGTACAAGGTACGATCTATATAAAATATGATAACAAGAAGATAAGGAGGATGCACTTATATAAACATAGGAGTGTAACGGAACGGGTCGAGCTGACCGGCGGAAGCATAAAACATTGAGTCATCCGACCGAACCGTTACCGATCTCTTGCATGGTATTCAATGAGCAGATAAAATAATCATTCTAGAAAAAAAGTCCATTACTCTATAGAGTTCCATTATTACATTCCAACAAGGAAAATGCGAAATGAACTACGAAATAGAATAACATAACAATGTTCCAGTGGGCATAAAGACATCCTTCCGTATATAATCCGTCAATGGTCTGTACCGGTTCAACTTCACGTGACAATAAGTCTGCTTGATCTGGAAATAATTCAATGCTCGTATTCACCTGAAAAAAACAACAACACATGTTATGAGCCTAACGCTCAGTATGTGCCGAGTTGGGGTCAAGCCAGCTAGCGCGGAAAAACAAGTCTCCCTAAGCTAACTTTACATCTTTAAAACATAACCTCTTCTATACAATCAGTTATCAATACAACTATACAATTTGCATAATTATCTTATTGCATATGAAACTGACTTGTTCTCACGTACCATCATTACGCGACTCATAATTTCACATAAACATGCATAAGAAAGGTATTCCTTGTGAAAACTTTCGTTAAAGCCATAATTACATATATACCCATAATGTTTGCCATATTTGCATATATGCCTTAACATTTTCATAATTTTCACTTATACCCTCAGAACTTTTCTGTAGTTGCATATATGCCCCGGAACAATCATAACACTTGCATAATGCCATTACTTGGCCATAGTTGCACACATGTGCCTTAGCAATTTCAGAAACTGTACACATACCATTGGTTTGTTTAGTGGTTAAAGTTGTCTTAATTGTTACTTCTTAATGGCTTTGGTGGCTTTGCTGGCTTTGGTGGCTTTACCGCTGGCACAAGCGGTCCGTACTTGACAGTGTAGCTACAACTGTAGAGGACTTATCTTTCGCCTCAATCGGTTCCTTGAACCATACGCCCCTTGCGGCGTTGCCCTTTGGGCTTACGATAATTGGACTCTAGAGGTGGCTCCCACCATTAGGTGTAGCACTTAGCTCCGTTTATCGTCATCATGCCATTATTCATATTATAAAAGTTGTAATTCTTTTAACTTCATTTCCTTTTCTATACAGTAATAGTTGATGTAGATAGTTCGGCTCCAATATTTTATTCAAAATTGTAGGATTTAGATAACTTCAATAGTCATTTTTTTTATTCAATGCACATCCAAAGTTTCCTTATTAGCAGTAACAATAGATCACTTAATTGTTGCCTACAAACTGTATCCAACTCCTTAATTTTGAGTAAGTCTAATATGCTTCTTTCCTTATGCTATTATAACTTTGGGGCTTTATTATTACGATTAACCAGCCTGTAAGTGATATCTACCTGGATATAAATATAAGATACCCCTTTTTCACCATACGTATGATATATAAGGCAAAACCATGACACTTACAACATATACCCAACATGATATTTATTGTTTCTGTAGTTTACATATCATATGGAACCAATAATATGGAACATGACCACTGGAGTAGTTCATGCTTATTATTAGGAGACGTACATGGACTTTAGGATTTAACATCATAATGATCATAGTAACAATCAAACAGGTGGATATCTTTATTCTTAAGGGCCGTCACAAGAGAAACAAGTATAATCATGTAATGACCGTGTCCCATTATAGTGATTATCCTTACTTGTGAAGATTTAAAATCTAAAATAGCATAAGTGAAAGGTCTCTACTGTTGGTAAATTTTTGATTCGAGTTGGATTTCGAAAAAGAGAATCTCTGTCAACCTCTATGAGCCGAACTTAATGAGAAGGGAAATTTAGCATACAAATTCTATGTTCATACGGAACAGTCAGGAGATTTAGCACCATTTTCATCAATTTATTAGCACCACTATTCATCATGAAGGAGGTTAGTCAATAAGATTTTGGCATAACATCAAATACCTATTTCAGGGTATGCACATGGAAAACATAAATATTACGAGTAATCCTCATAACCGAAAGAAAGTCTATAGATTTTACTGCATGGAAAGGCATTCATGTTTATCGTTAACCATCACAAAGAATCATCCATGTGACCTTATGAAATCAGATGTTTTGGCAACATAAAGATTGAAAGTGATCGTCAATCGTCCTTAAGGGTTCGACACATACCTCAAGTTGACGGATTCGTATCTACCGGATTGTTGTGCTTTCTTCTTGCTCCCGAACCCACGTTCTCCTCCACCAAGACGACGCCGACGTTCTCTGCGACGAGAACACTTCTCGGTGAGATCTCTCTCTCTCTCTAGCCCTTACTCTCTCTCCTCCTCTCTCTTTGAAAAACAAGTGACGGCTAGGGGAAAGATCTCTTGGCTTTTTAAGCCCCTAATTAGGCCAATCAATTGGCTAATAATAGCATTAATTTGGGGAATAAAATCCATGCTATTAATTGGGGGAAAAAAGGAAATATAGGTTGGAAATAAACGGGAAAAAAATCTCACTGTTACAATCTACCCTCCTTAAAAAAATTTCGTCCTCGAAATTTCTTAGTAAAGGATCATACCGAAAAGCTGCGGATGCTTCTTCCGCATTTCGCTCTCCAGCTCCCAGGTGGCTTCCTCCTTCTGATGATGCTGCCAGAGAACCTTGACCATCGGAACTATACGCCGATGAAGCTGATGGTCTCTACGATCAACTATGCGGACATGCTTCTCCTCAAAGGTGAGATTAGGCTGAACATCGAGAACCTCGTGCTCGATCACGTGTGAAGGGTCAGGAGTGTACCTTCTTAGCATAGATACATGGAATACATCATGTAGCTTCGAATATTGAGGTGGTAATGCAATACGATATGCCACCTCTCCAATTCGCTGTAAAACCTCGAAAGGTCCTATGTATCTAGGAGTAAGCTTCCCCTTTTTGCCGAATCGCAATACGCCCTTTGTCGGTGAAATCTTTAAAAATACGTGATCTCCAACTGCAAAACTCAACTCCCTTTGATGACGATTTGCATAAGACTCTGCCTATTTTGAGCTGCCAACAATCTCTTCTTGATTAGCTCAACACCTTTCTTGCTGATCTGGATTAGCTCCGGTCCCAAAATGTGCTTCTCACCCACATCACTCCAACATGAGGGTGATCTGCAAGGTCTCCCATACAATGCCTCGTAGGGAGCCATCTTGATGCTCGAATGATAACTGTTATTATAAGCAAACTCTACTAATGGAAGATGTCTATCCCAGCTGCCTGCAAAATCTAGAGCACAAGCTCTCAACATATCTTCCAGCGTCTGGATGGTCCTTTCTGACTGACCATCAGTCTGCAGGTGGAATGAAGTGCTGAACTTCAATTGAGTCCCCATAGCATCTTGGAAACTTTTCCACAAACGAGACGTGAATCTAGTGTCCCGATCTAACACAATTGATGTAGGAACGCCATGTAATCTGACGATTTCATTCACGTACAATTCAGCTAGGCTATCTGTCGATTGATCCAAGCGGATAGGTAAGAAGTGAGCCGACTTGGTCAATTGATCAACAATCACCCATATGGTGTCATAACGATGTTTCTTGGTCTTGGGTAGACCTGTAACAAAGTCCATCGTTATGTGCTCCCACTTTCATTCAGGTATCTCTAAGGGTTGAACAGGGCCTGCAGGTCTCTGATGTTCAATCTTGATCTGCTGACACACCAAACATTTTGAAACAAAAGTTGCAATGTCATTCTTCATCTTCAGCCACCAGAAATTTCGTTGCAGATCCTTGTACCTTTTTGTCGTACCTGGGTGGATGGTGTACATTGACCTGTGGGCTTCGTCGAGAATCTCCTGTCTCAACTCGACATCATTGGGAACCCATAATCTGTTTCGGTACCTTATAACTCCATCAATTCCAATTGCGAAATCGGAACCTTCTTTCTTGGATGCTTCTATCATTTTAGGAAGATCAACATCAATTTTCTGTGTTGCAGTGATCTTCCCAATGACCTCAGGTTGGATTCTAAGGCCTGCAAAAGATATCTTCCTCTCTTCACTGAAGAAAGGTTTCCAGTCTTCAAAATCTTTCATCATCTTCCACTGAAGTTTCAAGCTAGATAGCTTACCTTCCCACTTTCGACTTAATGCATCAGCAATGACGTTTGCTTTTCCAGGATGGTAATTAATGGAAAAGTCATAGTCTTTTAGGAACTCCAGCCAGCGTCGCTGCCTCAAATTAAGTTCCTTCTGAGAGAAAATATATTTGAGGCTCTTGTGATCACTGAGTACCTCAAACTGTTCACCATAAAGGGGGACGCCAAATTTTAAGAGCAAAGACTACCGCTGCTAACTCCAAATCATGAGTAGGGTAGTTTCTTTCTTGTGGTTTTAATTGTCGTGAGGCATAGGCAATGACTTTCTCATTCTGCATAAGGACACACCTGAGTCCTGTGCCTGATGCATCTGTATACACCACAAAGCCTCCACTGCCTGATGGTAAAGCTAAAATCGGAGCTGTGGTCAGTTTCTGCTTTAATTCCTGAAAACTTCGTTCACACTCCTCAGACCAAACAAACTTCACATCCTTTCGGGTGAGCTTCGTTAATGGTAGCGAGATCCTTGAAAAATTCTGGATGAATCGCCGATAGTAACCGGCCAAGCCAAGGAAACTACGGATCTCTGAAATATTTTTAGGCTGACTCCAATTCATCACAGCTTCTACCTTAGCTGGATCTACCTCAATACCATCCTTGGATACGACATGACCAAGGAATGCAACTTTATTCAGCCAAAAGTCACACTTAGAGAATTTTGCGTATAGCTGGTGTTGCCGCAGGGTTTCAAACACAATCTGCAGGTGCACTCGGTGCTGCTCCGGATCAGATGAATATATCAAAATGTCATCTACAAATACGATGACGAACTTGTCAAGGTATTCTCGGAATACCCTATTCATTAGCTCCATAAAAGCGGCAGGTGCGTTAGTAAGACCAAATGGCATGATCAAAAATTCATAATGGCCATACCTCGTTCTGAAAGCGGTCTTTGATATATCCCCCTCTTTTATACGGAGTTGATGGTAAGCCGTACGTAAATCAATTTTTGAGAAGATTGTTGCTCCTTGCAACTGATCAAATAAATCGTCGATGCGAGGTAGCAGGTACTTGTTTTTCACCGTTACTTTATTCAGACCTCGATAATCAATGCAAAGTCGGAGAGATCCATCTTTCTTTTTCACAAAGAGAACGGGTGCTCCCCATGGGGAAACACTGGGACGTAAAAATCCCTTATCCAGTTGTTCTTGTAACTGCTTCTTTAGCTCCTCAAGTTATGCAGGGGCCATTCTGTATGGAGCTTTAGATATCGGTGCCATCGCTGGAATAATGTCAATTGAGAAATCCACCTCTCTATGAGGAGGTAGTCCAGGAAGATCGTCTGGAAATACATCGGCATAATCTCGGACCACATCTAAATCTTCGAGACGTGCCTGCGATGATTCAGTGCTAATTATACTAGCTAGGTATACGGCGCAACCTTCGGCTAGTAGTTGGCTTGCTTGCAGAGAAGAGATAACCAATCGTCCGCTCTTACTAGTGCCTCGGACGACTATCTCCTTATGATGTGGTCTGCTCAAGACCCTTCTTTTCTCTACAATAAACTGCATCATAATTCTCCCATAACCAATCCATGCCCAAGATGACATCATAGGTTGTGATGGGCAGTAGGATCAAATTAGCAGTGAGGGAGTCTTCTCCTATCACAACCGGTATGTCCTTTAAATGCATACCCGTTGCTCTAATATCACCCATTGGTGAAGAAACGGTAAGTGTGTATGGAAGCTCAACAGCTTCAAAGTTCAGTTTTCTTGCAAAACTACTTGAAATAAATGAGTGTGTGGCTCCAGAATCAAAAAGGACATGGCATAAATGGCTTGCAATGAGAAGGGTACCTTCCACAGTTGTGTAAGCATCCTCTACATCCTCGCGCGTAAGGGCGAACACCCTTCCTGGTATCTTCTTCTTTTGCTCGAATGGTTTCCTCTGATCCTTGAGCTCTTTCTTGCAGTTTTAAATGAAATGACCCTTTTCTCCACACCTCAAGCAAGCTCCTGTCAATTTGTAGCACTCGCCTGTATGTCTTCTGTCACAATGCGGACATACACCCAATACATTTTTCTGGTTGGTTGGAGCATCATCAGTCCTTGTCTTCTTGACATTTATCGTATTGTGACGTCTCTTGTCATTGTAGCTTGGCTTGTGAGGGCGGTTTCGAGGGTTAACTTGCTGCGTCCTTCGATATGCTGCATCAATTTCTACACTTGCTGCAACGACATCAGATAGGGTCATGGGACCCCTAGTGAGTACTCTAAGGCTCAAACCGCCATTCAAACCTTCCACAAACTTCCTCGCTCGCTGCTTTTCATTTGCACATATTCCCTTGCCATATTTTTCCAGTTCCTGAAACCTTGCAGCATACTCGTGTACCGTCATGCTACCCTGGCGAAGATCTATGAACTCCTGGCGTTTAGCATCCCTAGCATGCTCAGGGATGTAACGCTCAGAAAAACGCTCCACAAAGTCATCCTAGCTGATGACTGAAGTCTCAGAAAAGTGAATTCCCTTGTAGGAAGTCCACCACTCCTTAGCACTATCTCGCAGACGAAAAGTACCAAAAATAACTTTCTTTTCTTCCGGACACTCAGTCGCTTCAAAAGCCATCTCCATCTCCCGTAGCCAGTGTTCGGCTTTCTCTGGCTCATGCTCACCTTTGAAGGTCGGTGGATCATGTTGGAGGAATGTTTTTAAAGTAAGTCCTCCAGAGCCTGATGGGCGAGTCTGCTGCTGCTGAGCCATCAATGCCATCAGCTCTAGCATCTGCCTCTGCATGCCCACAATGTTCTCCTGACTCGTCGACGACTCACGATCTCTGTTGGCTTCGATTGCACGATGAGGGGCCATCTGAATCAAACCCAACAGCGTCAATGAGTTACTGTGTGAGGCTAAGTCACTCTAAACGCCTAGATCTATATCCTTATAAAATGTGGATATCTTATGCCCAGAGGAACTCTAGCTTTGATACCATTTGTGACGTCCCGGACTTAGGTCTCCGGTCCGTTATCGAGGAAAACTGGCCCTGACAACTTGTTGGGTTTGAGCCCAAATGGACCCGTTGACAACACCCCAAAATGCTTAAGCCAAAGTTGTCAAGTAGTAATCCCCACCACTTATAAGTCATACCCACACTTCGTGAGTTTTAGGTATGGCACTATGTTTGGGGTTGGGGTGTTACAACCTCCCCTACTTATATTCGCAACGTCCTCGTTGCGACATGACCCATCACTTATTCTCAGTGATAGTGACGGTTGCACGCTCCGGGTAGCCATTTCCTCCAACCTCTTTGTCGGGGCGGCTCCACCTCTCGGGTAGCCCTTTCCACTATCAGAGAGAATTTGGCTCTGATACCATTTGTAACGGAACGGGTCGAGCTGACCGGCGGAAGCATAAAACATTGAGTCATCCGACCGAACCGTTACCGATCTCTTGCATGGTATTCAATGAGCAGATAAAATAATCATTCTAGAAAAAAGTCCATTACTCTATAGAGTTCCATTATTACATTCCAACAAGGAAATGCGAAATGAACTACGAAATAGAATAACATAACAATGTTCCAGTGGGCATAAAGACATCCTTTCGTAAATAATCCGTCAATGGTCTGTACCGGTTCAACTTCACGTGACAATAAGTCTGCTTGATCTGGAAATAATTCAATGCTCGTATTCCCCTGAAAAAAAAACAACAACACATGTTATGAGCCTAACGCTCAGTATGTGCCGAGTTGGGGTCAAGCCAGCTAGCGCGGAAAAACAAGTCTCCCTAAGCTATAAAACATAACCTCTTCTATACAATCAGTTATCAATACAACTATACAATTTGCATAATTATCTTATTGCATATGAAACTGACTTGTTCTCACGTACCATCATTACGCGACTCATAATTTCACATAAACATGCATAAGAAAGGTATTCCTTGTGAAAACTTTCGTTAAAGCCATAATTACATATATACCCATAATGTTTGCCATATTTGCATATATGCCTTAACATTTTCATAATTTTCACTTATACCCTCAGAACTTTTCTGTAGTTGCATATATGCCCCGGAACAATCATAACACTTGCATAATGCCATTACTTGGCCATAGTTGCACACATGTGCCTTAGCAATTTCAGAAACTGTACACATACCATTGGTTTGTTTAGTGGTTAAAGTTGTCTTAATTGTTACTTCTTAATGGCTTTGGTGGCTTTGCTGGCTTTGGTGGCTTTACCGCTGGCACAAGCGGTCCATACTTGACAGTGTAGCTACAACTGTAGAGGACTTATCTTTCGCCTCAATCGGTTCCTTGAACCATACGCCCCTTGCGGCGTTGCCCTTTGGGCTTACGATAATTGGACTCTAGAGGTGGCTCCCACCATTAGGTGTAGCACTTAGCTCCGTTTATCGTCATCATGCCATTATTCATATTATAAAAGTTGTAATTCTTTTAACTTCATTTCCTTTTCTATACAGTAATAGTTGATGTAGATAGTTCGGCTCCAATATTTTATTCAAAATTGTAGGATTTAGATAACTTCAATAGTCATTTTTTTATTCAATGCACATCCAAAGTTTCCTTATTAGCAGTAACAATAGATCACTTAATTGTTGCCTACAAACTGTATCCAACTCCTTAATTTTGAGTAAGTCTAATATGCTTCTTTCCTTATGCTATTATAACTTTGGGGCTTTATTATTACGATTAACCAGCCTGTAAGTGATATCTACCTGGATATAAATATAAGATACCCCTTTTTCACCATACGTATGATATATAAGGCAAAACCATGACACTTACAACATATACCCAACATGATATTTATTGTTTCTGTAGTTTACATATCATATGGAACCAATAATATGGAACATGACCACTGGAGTAGTTCATGCTTATTATTAGGAGACGTACATGGACTTTAGGATTTAACATCATAATGATCATAGTAACAATCAAACAGGTGGATATCTTTGTTCTTAAGGGCCGTCACAAGAGAAACAAGTATAATCATGTAATGACCGTGTCCCATTATAGTGATTATCCTTACTTGTGAAGATTTAAAATCTAAAATAGCATAAGTGAAAGGTCTCTACTGTTGGTAAATTTTTGATTCGAGTTGGATTTCGAAAAAGAGAATCTCTGTCAACCTCTATGAGCCGAACTTAATGAGAAGGGAAATTTAGCATACAAATTCTATGTTCATACGGAACAGTCAGGAGATTTAGCACCATTTTCATCAATTTATTAGCACCACTATTCATCATGAAGGAGGTTAGTCAATAAGATTTTGGCATAACATCAAATACCTATTTCAGGGTATGCACATGGAAAACATAAATATTACGAGTAATCCTCATAACCGAAAGAAAGTCTATAGATTTTACTGCATGGAAAGGCATTCATGTTTATCGTTAACCATCACAAAGAATCATCCATGTGACCTTATGAAATCAGATGTTTTGGCAACATAAAGATTGAAAGTGATCGTCAATCGTCCTTAAGGGTTCGACACATACCTCAAGTTGACGGATTCGTATCTACCGGATTGTTGTGCTTTCTTCTTGCTCCCGAACCCACGTTCTCCTCTACCAAGACGACGCCGACGTTCTCTGCGACGAGAACACTTCTCGGTGAGATCTCTCTCTCTCTCTAGCCCTTACTCTCTCTCCTCCTCTCTCTTTGAAAAATAAGTGACGGCTAGGGGAAAGATCTCTTGGCTTTTTAAGCCCCTAATTAGGCCAATCAATTGGCTAATAATAGCATTAATTTGGGGAATAAAATCCATGCTATTAATTGGGGGAAAAAAAGGAAATATAGGTTGGAAATAAATGGGAAAAAAATCTCACCGTTACAAGGAGTTTAGTGCATGTGATGATTTTTGCTATTGTATCATCATTCGTACTTTGTCTTCATGCATTTACTTTCATGATTTTGTAAGATGATTTATTGAAAATCCACTTCACTAAGTATATGAGGTTAGTGCATATGATAATTTTTTGCTATTGTATCATCATTCGTACTTTGTCTTCATGCATTTACTTTTATTATTTTACAAAATGATTTATTGAAAAACACTTCACTAAGTAGATGAGTTAGTATATGTAATGAGTTTTGCTACAGTATCATCACTCATACTTTGTCTTCATGTATTTACATTCATGATTTACAATTTGATTTATTGAGTACATGCATGTTCGGAGGTATTAGCCTTTTTATTGTTGAAAAACATGTTCACTTCCAATATTTCAAAATTGCTAGATTTTGGGTCCTTGCAAAAGAACATGATCGCGAGTATGAACATGATCATTTTTTAAAAGAGTATGAACATGATCATGAGCATGCAGAAGTCAAAACTTTACGTCATTAGGTATGCTTGGTTGAATTTTATCATCTTGCTTTGATACACATATATTCATATTTCAAACTATTAATTTAATTGTATTGAGAGTCGACTAGGTACAATGTCTGATCTATATAAAATCCTATAGGAAGATGATAAGGAGGATGCACTTCTCTAAACAGATGAGGTTAGTGCATGCGATGAGTTTTGCTATTGTATTATGATTCATACTCTTTCTTCATGTAGTTACTTTCTTGTTTTTGCAAGATGTTTTATTGAATACCTAGATGTTCATAATTACGGTGTTCTGACTTGTATTATTTACTTCATCTTCATTATCTAACATATACTTTCCTCACAAGGTATACATGAGGATTGAAATAAAGGAATTGAGTTGTTAACTAAATTTGCTTCTGGGTGCGCTCATGCATGTGAATGAACATATGTTTATATGAGGGAACATGTGTGTGGGTGTACATGAGAGAGAGTACGTATTTATGTATGAGATATGTGTTTGTGTGTAGTAGTATATGTATAAAAGTGTAAATAGGAGTATATGTGTGAATGTTTGCATATGTCTAAAAGTGTAAAAACTCAGACTAGGGGTACCAAGGTCCGATCCTGGAGGGTCTGCAGTGTCCGACAAGTCGGATCCGACAATCGTTGTATCAGTCGCTCTCTTGGCGCACAATACCCAATCCAAGCTGATCGACAATAATCAACCCACAATGATAATAAATCAATGTAAATGAGCGAGCTAAAATTTATTATAAACTCTACAAAATGTATGATAAACAGTAGAGGCCGAACCACAAAGAGCATTCGGAGTAGAGAAAAGCAAAATAAGGCTACTTAGGAAATTTTTAAGAATTTTTTATTATGAAGTATTTTAGTGAATTTTTATATTTTTTATTTTGCAATTTTTTTACTTTTTGATTTAAAATAATATATTATAATATAAACAATAATTAGATATATATACATATAAGTGTATGAGTTGTATATAGAAAAAAGATGTTTTTGGATCAAGATATGATAAAAACTAAAACTACCAAAATAAAATATTTTTTTGTTTTATAACTTTTTCTCTGTTTTTGGTGACTTTTTGGGTAACTGTTGAGGAATTTTAATTATTTTAAATAAGGAAATACACAAAATAAAATTAACAGAAAATGCAAGTGATTGAATTGGGCCTAATAAATATATATCAAGTCAGATTGTGCCCAAAATCAATTTTTCTAAATAGTAGATAATATAAAAGAAAATTCAATAACTTAAAACATATCTTTATGATTTTTTGTGATTTTATAAAATGTTTATGAGATTTTCTATGTTTTGCAATTTCTAGGTGTTTTACTTAATATTTTTCAAAAATACTTGTACAGAAGATGAAATATAATGATGTAAGACTACATGATTTTTTTGAAAATTTTCAAAATATTTTGTAATTTTCATGAATTTTAAAATGCTAAACATGAGAAAATGTAATGTTTTCAAATTTTTATGAATATAAAAATAATTTTAGTTACCTTACAAAAAATATATGTGATAAAATAGAGTTATATGCACTTATGATAATTTTCATATAATTTTTTGATGTAAAATTATATTTTTGATAATTAAAATGCAAGTACGAAATCAAATCAGCATTACATGGACTTATCTGTCGTTTCTAAGAAGTTACAGAGCATTTAATAACACACTCATAAAGTTCAGGAGTTTACATTCCATATTTGTGAAATTAAATACAATATCTGCCTAGTAGGAATATAAATGCAAATAATATAAATCACATGTTAGGACCAAATCAAAATAACAACACAGAGGGGGTCCAATGCAAAATCTCTGCCAATTCACACGCACATGCACGTGAGCTGACATGGTACTCGGCTAAAGTGCAAATATCTAAAAACTTCAGGTCCAAAGTGCAAATACTACAAAAATATTACAAATGCAAATGGAAGTTTGAATACTAAAATTTAAAAACAAAAAAAACGCAGAGTGAAGGGTGCAACATACCCCCAAGGCGTGTGGGTGCACGGCTACGATCGCTTCACTTAACCATGTGGCACGACGTCAACGGCAAATGACGCTTCGCTACTAAAGGGTTGAGATCCGAAGGCTCTAGTGCATCCAATCTAGTGGACGCTACTACGCCTGGCAATTGTTCTTCATCCAACGGGTCTGAGTTGATCTGAAAGAACAACTCAAAAACAGATGAACGTTGAACTTCGATCGAGCCTCCTGCACCAATAAGGCTGTACAACAATATGATTGTCCGTGGGAACAAGAGAGATTGTTGACAAAAAAAATACTGTATAGATATTCATCAAAGATAATATGTGTTCGTGGATGCTTAAACAGTTTTTGAATGTAAACTTGATAATGATATTTAATTATCTACATCTGTATTTACCGCATTGTTTCTGACATGACATTAGGATTTAAAAAATCGGACCAAACCGGCCAGTCGAACCGGTTGAACCGGGAACTGGCCCCGACCTGGCCGGTTCTTTGTAATTAATTTTAAAAAAATTAAAAATAAAAAACCGGGTCCGACCAGTGGTCGGACTGGGTTGACCCAGATGGTCGGACTGGGTTGACCCGGATTGACCCAGTTTTGATGATTTGGTAATTTTCAAAAGATAAAGGTTTAAATAATGAAATAATGGGGTTTTTATCATGTATACCCTTCTCAACTTCTGCGATATAAGGTATGTCCCTCTCTTTTTTGGAATATATGTTATGTCAATACTTTCTTAGAGTAAATTTTTTGAAACAACTATAAATAAATGATTACAATATTATATTATATTTAATTTTAGAAAATGCAACTAACTTTGTAGAGTTTTACTCGAAATAGGCAATCATGTTATTCTATTTAAAGATTTGAAATTTCTAACGATTATTTCATTGATATATAAATACATTCTTACATATATGTATCCGATTTTATTGGTTTAAGAAACCGGTTCAACCGGTCTGACCAGTATATTAAGCTCGGTCCAGTTTTTTCCGAGTCGATAAGAATGATGACGTCATGCTGATGTCATCACTGGTTCGGCCGGTTTGGACCAACGGTTCGACCCGATTGGACCAAACCGAAGACTGACCGGTTCAATGTCCGGTCTGGTTTTTAAAACCTTGATGACATCATTAAGAAAGATTGTTAAATTTCCGAAAAGTCAAACTACTACTTTCGATTTCTGATTTATTTCCATGCACGATGTAAGGCCAAACAATTTCAGACAGCTTAGTTCGATAAGTGACGAAGGCTATATATCTTCAAGGATAGCATCAAAATGACATTTTTTTAAGCAATGTAATTAAGAGAGTTCTAAGATCTTTTGCATTAATTGTGCTATATTTTCAGTACAATTAAGTTACCCGTGCAGTGTACGGTCCATGCACTAGTTACATTTAAGTGGGAAGGAATGGATGCCCAACCATGTTGGTTGTTTAGGGTCCAAATGTGATCAATTAGCCCATCCAACATAAACCCAAATTTTGAATTCTGTAAACAAATTTGATCCTTGATTACCTATAAGTCAAATTCACAGTTTCAACTAATGGTTCAATGATACTTCGACATATCATACAACTTCAATTCATTATTCTTAGATAAAAATATCCCAGATAAAAGTACCTCTTAAATAATTTTTTCCCAATCACAGTAGATATCCTATCATGTAAAAATTATGGATTCTTAGAGATTTTAATAAGGAAATTATATATCCATATATGGTGATTTAATATCAAATCAAATCCAATATTAGGGACATTGATAGCTATAATGATCCAACCGATATGTTGAAGATTGAACATGTTCAGTAATTAACTTGAATTTTTTCAGGTTAACCTCCAAATCATTTGCACTCAATTAGCTTTGTTATATGGTATTTAGTCCAATTAATATTCCTCCATTCTCAAGTAGATCTACTAAATTCCAATATATTGTATCATTCCATCATAATAAAAAGGTCATAGTATAAAACATATTTCAACTACATCAACCTCGTGTACCTGCAATTAGACTTGGCCAATGGGTCGGGGCCCGCCCGCCTAGCCTGCTTACGGGCCAGGCTTAGGCCCAGAGATTTCATCAACATGTCAGTCCGGCCAGCTCTTCAACCCGCCCATCAACTAGGCGGGCAGTGGACATGTGCCACAAACCTGACGCGGCTCAGACATATAAAAACATTGGTTTAAAAATTACATTTTAGATTCATTTAATGTAATATACTTTAAATTTTTGTTTTGCATCATCAATATTACATCATATTTTATAGTTTACATGCAAAGTAACACCTATTATGGTTACTTAGATTAGAAAGATTAGATGATGGTAAAAAAACTTAATTATTTATATAAATTAGATTAAAAAATTAAGAAAAAAATACATTACATTCGGTCCATGGGCTGGCCCGGATCTTGGACAAGGGGTTTTAGAACCCCGACCTGTTCGGCCTGGCCCGCACTTTGGTCATGTCTACTTGCAATACTCGTTCATTTTACGTATTGAAAAATATGGATAACTCATGGTATGTATTTCCACATTTTTAGTATCAATTCAAGGTTAAGCATAAGATCTCCCGTTTAACTCTATGACAATAATATTAGTCATATGGATATGATTTTCTTCTCTTCCTAGATTCAAGATCAATTATTAGGTATCATTGTCCATTGTTATTTGTATCCCCAATCAAACACATTCGATCATCAATTATTATACATCAGTTGTCATGATCTAACTCATTAGAATATCAGTTGTTTTGCATTTATCCAATGTGATCAAGGTGTGCAATCCTAATTGTACAAAGGAATTCAACCAATCTTGTAAATTCAGATGCACTTTATTACATATTTGCAATGATATAATTCAAAAACAAAACCATATAATGGATCGCTGGAGAGAAGAGTATATGCTCGAGAAAATGGTCTTGACAGGTGACGGAACTCGAAAGTATCCCCATTCAAGCAATGCAAGAGGAGAGCGATATGTATTCGACATCTCTGTTGTAGAAACATGCAAGAAGTCGAAGTGAGCACGATGTACTTTGTTAGAAGATGATGACGTACTCCTTGATACCAAGAGATGTATGGTACCGCATCAAGAGGCACAATGTTGAGTTGTATGCAGAGGCAGAGCCAGGATTTATTTATAGGTAGGGTCAATTATAAATAAATAAAAAATGTGTTGATATGCAAATAAATCAAAATGCTACTATGGAGTTCTATTATATAAATGATGGATCATGGCCAGGAGAACCATACACTAACTTACAGAAGATGTGCTTGATGATTTTTTATTACATGAAAATTCATCAATAATTATTTCTGTTTTGAATTTCTCTGCGATCTCCTTCTCGATGTAAAGAATCATAGAGTTGCTTCGGAGTCTTGTTTTTAGAAAGTTAAATTTTGCTACATCCTTAATTTATAAAATAAAGCATTTAATTTGTATAAATATTTCAAAAATTATTAGATAACCATATCAAGTAAGTATCAACATCCCCATCAGTGATCTACAGGTTCGCTTTCGGTTTGGGACCTTGCTATATTTTATGGGTTTTTTTCTTCTCGGTGCGTACTTTCGGTCAAGGCGAGGGCAAAAGGGCACTCTTAGTTTTTGGATGGGTTGGAGGGAAGCATGCATGTGTTTCTCCATTGGTGAGTCCGATAAGGAGTGATTTTATTGCGGGACACGCTGCACAGAAAGCTGCCTCGGCTAAAGTTGCTAAGCATGAGAAGGCATGTATTGACAATCAACATGTATTCATTCCTTTTGATTTTGACACCTTCGGATTTTTGGCTACTGAAGCAGTGGAGCTTCTCAAAAGGGCCCAAAGAATTATGCACAACAATGTCATGGTTCCCAGATCTATAGATTTTGTATTTCGAAGAATTGGATTTGCCATTCAAAAGTGATTGGTGGCGCAGCTTGTTGCACGTCTCCCATCTATCTCTCTGTAATAATCTAACTTTGATTATATTTTCCTTTAGTTTTAAAAAAGTCATAATTATCGACATCTCATTATCGTAGATACCAAAAAAGTGAAAATTTTGTGGAAAAAAATCAACAATTGTCTCCATTATATAGAAGATTATTCAGTATTATTTTATACATATCTAGTTATTATATCATTCAAACTTCTTGTGAACTAACATGTAAAAACTCATAGAAACATCTTATCTCCAACAAGATGCACAACACCCCTTTGATTTATTTCGATGGGGTCAGAAAGATCAATCCAAAAAGATGCATCGAAGAGATCTCGCGCTGATTAAAACACTTATTCTGATTTCTAGAGATTATGCCAGAGGGGTTATTCGAGTACCCGTAACGATGAAAACAGTCAGATACGGATACGAATATTGACAAATACGAAAATATATTACCATATCCTTAAAAACGAATACGAATATAAAACGAATATGAATCGGATACAAATAATAACATAAACATTTAATGGATTAACTAGAATATACATGTTTAGGATTGTTTACGGGTAAAATAGATATTCCATGTATAGTAATTTCACAACAATTATATCAATAATGGTGAGTGCAATCATAAAATTTTGTTACACGTAATTATAAATAAATATATTATTATACTTATTAACGAAAATGAATATACGAATATGAATGTGAATATTAACGAATGTCAAAGTGATAACCATATCCGCATCCATTTTTTAAAAAATACTTATATATATCAAAATATATATAAAACAAATACGGACGGGATACAAATATATTTACCTTCGTTTTAGTCCCTAGGTACCGAATGAGGAGTAGCATTTCTTGCCGTTACAAAAAGGCCACCGTGTTGCCACAATCCATCACATGCAATCAAGCAATCACTTGAACCAAATCTTAGCGACTAAAAAACCAAATCGCTTGGTGATCAAAAACAAAATCGAATCCCTCCTCGTGTCTGTGGTCCGGTGTCACATGTCACTAAATTTGTTAATCCATTCCACTTGCAACCAATCAAATGCCAAAAAAAACATAGACGAGTCCCACGAAGAAGTAACAAGTTGATTCCCTCTGGACGATGAACACGATACTCCGAATTTTAAATGGATTTAAATCTTATTACCACCCTTTATTTAGAAAAAGAAAAGGTTGCTATACGTCGTACATTATCATACCAAAAAAATCCACCAATCACAAGCAAGTGTACATCTTATACACTCTAATCAACTGTGAGATAGCAGAAAAGAAAAAAAAATAGATGAATAGACAGGAAGAACTAGTCCAATTGAATTTGGGTGTGTTGCGGCTCGACCGATTTAAGGCTCAGCTATCTCACAGACATGATTTTGGTGTAGAGGAGCTCGTTCCAGACATCGGGGAGGCCCGGCAGGCACCAGTGGAGGCAGTCGGCGTAGTTCTCAGGGTCGGCCTTCTCCTCGGACGTCAGCGGTTTCCCCTGCCGTAAGGTGTATACAGACGTATGCGCATCTTTGCGGTACTCGGACAGCTTGGTGATGTTCATGACGGATACAGGGGTCCTCATTGTGTGTGTCGCATTCAGAATTGCATTGAACATTCTCCGGTCGACGCCCACGTCCAGCGGCATGGTCGTGTTGAGGACGGGCTCGGTCTCCATGGCGCACCTGACCCCGTCCGAGTTGTTCCAGTCCGAGCTTCTGCGCTCATTCATGCAAACAATATCACACTTACATGCATCGGTGATCAGAAGCTAGCCCGCAACCGATAATCGATTTCGAGCATTAAACCGTATCCGCTCTGAATATAAGCTTTACAGATCGGGTACCACATTGTTATCTTTTAAAATTTAGAGTAAAATCTTGAAATTCGTTATATGATTAAGGAATTTTATGTAATTTGCTCACAATAATTTTAAGTGAGGCGATGAGATCTAGTTTATCATCCCACCGACTACCACGTCAGCTTACTGCAGATGCCGTAAATGATTGAGGTAAGTGGGCCCCAATGCATTAAATAGAAAAGTCCATGCAGCACATGTCTGGAATTTTAATTTTGGACACCAGACGTTATAAATTTATGGGTTAAATGTGGCTGCCCTTGGAGAGCTAACTTGGTTCTCCTGTCTAAATTTTCGTCCGACTTTTTAGTTTTTTGTTTTTAAATTTCTTCTGTAGACTTTCATCACTATATCCCTATATTATGTTATTAAAATTTCGTGTCAAATAGAGACTCCTATGGCATTCATCAAGACAGTTATTTTTTAACGGTAACATAATTGCTAAAAACGACCCGTCTGAATGAAGGTCGTATGAGTCTTTGTTTCGCACGAAATTTTAATGACATAATATAAGGATATATTGATGAAAATTCACGGAAGAAATTTTCATAAAAAAATAAACACACCCGACAAAATGGAACGGGGAAAAGCTAAGTTAGCTCCCGCGTGGAGGCAGCCCCATTTTACCCTAAATTTATGGATATTACTAAATATGATGCCGAAGACAAGTCCACATCGATGGGGAGAAAGGGGAGATTACTTGATGTGGAGCGGGGACGCACTGCTAAAGAACACGGACGTGTTCTCGGGGTCCACGTTCTGCTCCACCCACGCAGCCCATGTTCTCACCACCCGCTCGTACGCAATCGGCCTCTCGATCTCGTCGTACTCCGTCGATCCCTCATCGAACGATCCTCGTCTGCCCAAGTGGTCCGTCACTCACGTGGAACTAATCAATGAGTGGTAGGGTATGGGTATACGTTAATACTTACAAGACCTTCATCTTGACCGTATTCATCCACCAGACATACGTGTTGAAGACGAGGAAATCGACCCCTTTCCAGTGCACCCCGTGCTTCGAAATCGACTCGGGCATTATGATCCGATCAGTGATGCTATGTATACTGGGGTTATCTGAATTAGACTCGACTAGGAATGGAGCCCAGTAGAATTCCACGGTTGCATCGTAGTCCTGCAAGTAATTCATTGCTATTAAACTGATTGTAGATTTCGATGCACAAAGTAACAAAGATTCTTTACGTACAGATATACGGAACACGATGAGAGAACCATCCTTGTCGACGGACTTACTTCCCTGCGGAACTACGGATTGGATTAAGCAGACCATCGATTCCCATTGGTTTCGATGGAGCGAGTCGCCGACGAACATCAAGCGCTTCCCCCTTAACTTCTCCAGAAACGATTTGGCGTCGAATCTGGCATGGATTGCCTCTCATTAGCCATCCTTGTTGTCGTCAGATCATTTAAGTGGGTTCTATCTTATGTTACAGTTAATTGTAAGAATATTTGACATGAGTGTCAATGGATTGACTGACCTTGGTAGATGGCAATCTCGAGGCTGCCACCGCCACTTCTGGTACTTGTCGTCGGCGCGACCGTTGGCCATGCATGTCACCTGCGCCGACAAGAACTCGCATTCCTCCTCCCTGTATAGAGGCCGACTCTCGTCGTCCCAAACCCAGTTCCCCGTGAACACGTCGCAGTTCTCCGTCATTGCCGTCACCGACTCCTCCGCATGCTGCATCTCAATTCTCCCGCTGACAGCAGCAGGATCCTCCTCTCTGTTCTTGCTTGATCTGCTCCTACTCCTCTCGCCTACGCGAATACGTAACGAGAAGCCGGCGAGGGAAGCGAGATCTTCTCCGTAGAGGAAGGCGGCGAAGAGGAGCACGGAGAGGAGGAGAGCCATGATTGGGATGTTGGCCTTCTTCTTCATTGTGAATTGCCCAATTTCGTGCTGCTTCTAGATTTGCGGCTTTCCTACATGTGGTTGGTCCAATCCGACCACCGAAACCGCGATCTATTTGGAATTCGAGTGAAGCTGAAGCGACGCAGTGGGAGGAGAGTGAGGAGCAAAAGCAGAGGCAGGGGAGGGGATTTCAGCCAGGTTTGGATGGATTGAGATCCGACGGACGAGATTCTCCCCCGTCCGAATCCCAATGTGCAAACTATATACGAACGGTTTGGATTTGAGATTAGGATGAAATTATTTGCATAATTAGAAATTTAAAATTTGGATTGAAATGATACTAATAATTGGACATTATTATTAGTGGTGGGATCCAAATTCGGGTCCACGTTGTTCCCGATTAAGCTTGTGGAGAGTACAGGGGTGAATATATTAATGGTGACCATAAATGCATAGAATTGAATTTGGGGACAACTGTCTACTTTGCCATGCCATTTACGGATGCTCCGATCCGTTATCGTATTCGTTTTATACATATTTTAACATTCGTATTCGTATTCATTTTAAAATAGATGTGGATATGGATATCACTTTGACATTCACTAATATTCGTATTCGTATATTCGTTTTCGTACATAAGTATACTAATAAGTTTATTTATAACTATGTGTAACAAGATTTTATGATTACATTCACCATTGTTGATTTAGTTATTATAAAATTACTATATATGTTATATCTATGTTATGTGTAAACCATCCTAAACATGTATATTTTAGTTAATCTATTAAATGTTTATATTACTATTCGTATCTGATTCGTATTCGGTTTACATTCGTATTCGTTTTTAAGGATATGGTAACACTTTTTCACATTCGTCAATATTTGTATCCATATTCGTATTCGTATTTTAAAATGGACAAGGATATGATTATACCTATATCCGTATCCGATCGTTTTCATCCCTAATGCCATTGCCAACGTGAAATCAAATAATATAAACAAATGGAAGGTTTATCAGCCATTTGGCTAATGTTGGCTAATGTTTATAATCAGAAGAAAAGATAGATATATAAATCAAATAAAGAATTGTTCGACTTCAACTTTTAAAAGAAAGAAGTGATTCGCTTGTTATAATTCAATACATCATTCATGTGGATTCAAGATCCATAAATCATTTTTATTTGACCTCATTTTGATTGTATATATTTTGAGGTTGTGAGGGTTTTTTCTTGTACTTGTATTGTACATGATGTCCAATTTGTACATGTCCCTTTACTGGTTTATGGATAGAAGTTTGTAGAAAGAACTATTGTGGTAAGGTGTAATTGAGGAGGAGTTGTCATTATTTAAAGTAACTTGAACAACATAAACGATCGAGTACTTGGTCATCAAAGTCTTATTGTCAACTATCATTTTCCGATTCCACGCTTAGATGACATGCTTGATATGTTGTCTGATGCCAAATTATTTTCCAAGATGGATCTTTGGAAGACTAAAGAGGACATTTATATAATGAACATTCATGTCTTTGGTCTGTTTAATGCCCTTCTAACTCTCATGCGTACTATGAGACGTGTAACTGACCTTCATAGCAAAATTTGTGGGCATCAACTTTGCTCATATCTTGACATAGTGTATGACTAAAATCGATAATCTAACACACCTTTGTCAAGTTTTAGAGACTTTGAGAACCCAACAACTGTTTGTTTACCTAAAGAAGTGTTTTTTTATTTATGCTTTGGTTCTTTTTCTCGATTACATTATGTTGGTGCCTGACGGGTCGGGCGTCAGAATTAGGTCACTACAAATACAATAATATCAAACAACCATGTCTTTATGTATCACTTTTAATCACAAGATAATATATAAACAACCAAATCATAGGTGATGCATGGATCTAATGTGGAAACACAGTAAGAAACCATGATCAGAGTCTCCTACTCATTCCTACTCAGGTTTCATTCTAACCCAAATGGATCTTTCCACTAACCTCAGTTGATTATACGGGCAATCTAATTGTATTACAACTAGTTATTTGACGTGGACAACTTACAACCATATTGCAGTAATGCAAAAACATGTAACTTTAATATCAAAGTAAACATGCAAAATAATGCGAGGTAAATTAAGAATGATCATATAGAGCGAGGAGTGTGGTCATAAGAGAAATCGCAGAAATGCAGAGTTGTAGGCATGAAGAGTGGAGAAAAAAGTAGTTCTAAATTTATCTCATTGAGTATGGAGTTAAGAATAGAGAGAAGTGGAGTTGATGTTTGTTGTTGTATGTCTTGGGGTGAGGTCCAAGGTCCTATTTATAGTCCGTAGGTCTACATTGACATTGAGGCTAAAAAATAACCGCTGGTGAACAAAATCAAGAATGAAATAAACTTCAACAAAACAATCTTCAAAAACATTTGATCGTTCAGATGACAAAGTTGAATGATTAATTAACAAACTTTCATCAATCAAAAGCAACCACTATATATTAGTTGAACCAACTTTGAAATTTGACATCATATCAAAGATTTAATCGATCAGGAGTTAATTGACCAGTAAAAAAAGTTGAAAAAGCACACCTAATCTAAAAGATAACAAGGTCGTTGTATCGACCAGGTGGAATTGCCAGAAAATTTATTTATTTATTAACGTATATGTATAGTGAAAGTACGTAAGTGTCGACCTCATGGAGGCAAACTGTTACAAACTAGGGTAAAATTATAGAAAATTAAGGCTTTATTGGTTTTCTAATTTTTTATTTATTTTAGTTGATTGTCAGAATTTTGGTTTGATGTTTGTGAATTTTATATTTTTTTTTGATATTTTATTATACCTAAGAATTTAGGCATTTTGTAATTTTATATTTTGGTTTTTATTTTGTATTTTTTATGAGTTTCAAGTGTTTGATGATTTTTTTTATTTTTTAAATGATTTGTAATTTTATTTGGTTTTGAAAGTTGAAGATTAATTTTTATTTAAAAATAGTTTTTTATTTGTGATTTTAATAATAGAAAATTGAATAGAAATATTTTTATTTTATTTTTATTAGAAAGTAGGTGAAAATACCTTCGTAATGATATATTGTATGTATTGTTAGGATTTTTATTGAATTAGTTATGAAATCCTCGGTAGTTTACTTTAATGTTGTTTAATATATTTACAATCTTTTTTTCTGATTTTATTTATTTACATAAATAAATATGTACATGTATTATATAGGTGATGTTTACGTATTTATTTTAATACTTATTTAATTTAATGTAGTTTTAGGGCTTTTATTTTATGTTTAGTATTTAAATGCATTTTGAATAACATGTACAAGTATATAAAAAGATAAGGAAGCTAAAAATGTAAAGAATGAATATACTGAATATAATATACATGTATACAATATAACAGGGACCCAAAAGTCAACTTTTACATCTCAACTCCAAATTAAATAAAACCACCTTCATTAAGTAGATAATAAATTTTATGAACAATAAAGATAAGTATGGTCAATTTTGATTATATATGAAGGAGATACATGTTTGGGAATTTTTGTTTGCGGCATTTTGTTTTGAGTGTCTCAGGTGCACTATGTATTATTTTAGGGAATTACACTCATAACCTTGAGTAATTTTGTAATTACAATCATAACTATGCATAATCACGAATTACACCTAAGACTCTGAATAGTACTTACTCTTACAACCATAGTCTCGTGTTAACTTCCATCCGATTTCCTGTTAATATGATGGTATCCGTAAAGTATTTTACATTTATACCCAGTTCCCATTATTTGCGAAGGAGACCACTTCCCTTCCTTCTCCATCCTCCCCTTCATCCAGCCATCCTGCCACCTTATCGCCGACCTCCTCCCCTTCCTCCAGGCAGCCCGCCATCTCCTCTCCTTCCTCCAAGCAGCCCCCTGCCGCATCGCGTGCCGAACTCCTCCCCTTCCTACAGCTAGCCCCGCCACCACCCCGTCGCTGACCTCCTCCCCTTCCTCCAGCCAGCCCCTCGTCATGCCGCATGTCAAGATCCTCCCCTTCATCCTGCCCTGCCACCCCACCACCGAGCTCGTCCCCTTCCTCCAAGCAGCCCCCCTCATGCGTGCCGAGCTCCTCCCCTTCCTCCAGCCCGCTTCCTCGCGCGCCAAGTTCCTCCCTTTCCTCCATCCCATAATTTTGGTTAATCCTAGTCGTTAGATCGTGGATTGATTAGATTAACTTAGTCATATGGTTGAGTTAATGAACTAAACTAACGAAAGGTCATGGGTGTAAAACATGGCAATTTATTCAGGGTCTTGGGTGTAATTTGCATTATGTGGGTTATGATTATAATTACGAAATTACTCAGGGTTATGGGTGTAAATATCCCTTATTTTAATGTGAAATTATTTTTGTATTTTTCTTTATTTTTTTATGTACAAGTTTCATGTTGAAGGTTTTATTATTTGAAGTATAAAGTGGGATAATAAAATAGGGCCAAAACGCCATTTATTGATGAATAAAAAATAGGGGTTTTGAGTATTTTCTATACACGTTGTCCGCCCTATCTCCATCTACTTTATCCCTTGTCGATCAATTCATCATTATGATTGGGTCTTGGGGTTAGCGTTATTTAATATCTTTGACACTTCATTTCTTTTTATTTTATTTTCTTTTCCTTTATTCTTTTATTTCAAAATTAAGTACATGAATTTGTACAATATTTATATGGAAATTATTGAGTGTTGTTTGTACACAACAATTCTATATTCATGCATTTAGTTTGTGATTTAAGGTCAAAATGAACGAATAAAGGTGATGAAATAGAGATTCATCAAGCACTAATCGATCAACTAGATGCACCTGATCGATCAAGCTAATCAATGAACCCAATTCTCGATTGATCTACTAGATGCACATGATCGATCAAACTAATCCATGAACCCAAGTCTCTGATCAATCAACTGGTTTCTATGTTAATTTTTTCTCTATTTTGTTGTAAATCTCGTATTGATTCCTTTTCTATTAGACAATAATCATCTCCACGAAACATTCTTTATCTCCATGCCCCTAAGAAGTCGAAGAAAGGTCAATCTTTTGAGGAACATCCGTCTGTGTTTACCTTAGATTCCTCTACACGTATTCCTATCTCACATTGATGGCCTGTAGACCCATACTCTGGTATGTGTTCCGAGAACACTTTATCACTTACAGCTCAATCTTTGATCAAAACACTATCTGTACTTTCTTTAATCCATCCTTCTACCCTGGATCTCAAGACTTTCCTGTGGACTCCATCCTCTATCGAGGATTTCTATGTTTGCCTCGAGGATATTGGCGACATCTCAACTTACAGTCTCTCAGCAACTTTCAACTCACTCACTCTTGTGGTTGACAGTTCTGTGGTTAGTCACTTTCTTGATTGTCTTGACTTTGAACCAACCATTAGTGGCATTTTGGATCTTTTGGCGTAGAAGTTCATGAAACCTTGATTCCTTTGCATCACACTGCTGACCTTTCACTTCTAACTTCACCTTTCATGGAACCCCTTCTGCATTTCATGAACTGTGTCTTCTTCTGGAACTTAAGGAATAAGACCACAAACCTTACTCATGTCACCACCAACATGATAACCCTGATCAATCTTTAATTTTGTGAAATATTGTCGTTTTAATTGGCCTCATTTATTTCTTTTTTAGCTCAGCCTCCTATACACCACCTACTTTTAGGTGTCCTCGTCCTCCACATCCTACCCACTTTTCTATCTCCCCGATGACCTTGTCTGTGTCAGAAGGCTGAAGAAGTTCGGAATAGAGGTTATGCTATTTAGGGTTGATTCTAAAGAGGGGGACTAAACCCTAAACCCTAAACCCTGTCCTATCGACTCTTGTACCCCACTTCCATGGATTTGTCCCACCTCATGTTATCCCCTCTCCGTCTTACTTTGCCTATACTTAGGCTTACATGGATCGTCGGCTTCTCATGGTGATTAGTTCTCTCTGCATATTGCAATTGACGTTCACTCTCTGTACCTATATTTGATTCGAGAGGCTGCATATATGATGATGAACCATCATCTGAACATGTCTATGTCAGCAAATTACTATGCTCAATTTGTGAATGATCAATTCGAGGTCATTTACAAGCTTGCAGACCACGTTCAACGTTTTACAATAGCCACGAGCCTTCCTCTGTCGAGATCACACCCTAGGCATCCTCGTCGCCTCCTTGCTCCTCTTACTTGAGCACCTCCTCCTACTCTTGTCCGACTCTTATCTCGCCCTTTAGCTCCTGGTCTGTCCTCATCCAAAGGAAAGATGATCATGATGTTAGAGTATGAAGAAGAGGAAGAAGATGATACGATAAGTCTTAAGAATCTGGTACTCCTAGTACAGTTACAATCAAGGTTTTAAAAAGTGGACCGGACATTGAACCGGTCAATCTTCGATTTGGTCCAACCGGGTCGAACCGTCGGTCCAAACCGGTCGGACCGGTGATGACGTCATCATTCTTATCGACTCGGAAAAAACCATACCGGGCTTAATTTACAAGTCAGACCGGTCGAACAGATTTTATGAACCAATAAAACCGGATACATATGTGTAAGTATGTATTTATATATCAATGAAATAATCGTTAGAAATTTCAAATCTTTAAATAGAATAACATGATTGCCTATTTCGAGTAAAACTCTATAAAGTTAGTTGCATTTTCTAGAATTATATATGAATATAATATTGTAATTATTTATTTATAGTTGTTTTAAGAAAATTACTCTAAGAAATACATAACGTATATTCCAAAAAAGAGAGGGACATACCTTATATCGCAGAAGTTAAGAAGGGCATACATGATAAAAACCCCATTATTTCATTATTTAAACCTTTATTTTTTGAAAATTGCCAAACCATCAAAACTGGGTCAATCCGGGTCAACCCGATCCGACCATCCGGGTCAACCCGGTCCGACCATTGGTCGAACCCGATTTTTTATTTTTTAATTTTTTTGAAATTAATTACAAAGAACGGTCGAACCGACCGAGTCGGGGCTGGTTTCCGGTCCAACCGGTCCGGTTTTTTAAGCCCTGGTTACAGTTATGAAACTCACCGGCACATCGAAAAAGGGAAGCACGCTCGTTCGACACCTCATAGGATGATGATTATGATCCTAGTGATTAGATGTTTTCTAGTTTTTATGTCCTTTCTAGTTGTTCCTTGTTTCTTTCCTTTTCTGAATCTATGTAGGTAATGAAACATCCTTTGCGTTACAAACATTGTGTGTTAATTCCATCATTTGTACTGTGAGTACATCAAAAGATAGGATTAGTAAAGATATGATTTAAATTGTTTAACTATTGCAAATCTTGATTGTGTGGCTTGGAAAAAACTCTCTTACACCAAAGATTTTTCAGTGCACGTCCCTTTCCAGACACATTAGAGGATTGATAGAGCTAGATAAGGTGGATTTGCCTTACATCATTTACATCTAAGGGTTTTCTTTGTCCTTTCTTTCAAATTATGTAGTAAACCACGAGACGTGGTTTTTGTTTTTTATTTTTGTTTTTTGCATTTTTGTATATGGTAGGCTATGATCCAGTTCTCTTGCCATTTTTGTTCTTTGCCCATTCAAAGAAATCACTAGAACACAGGTAATGGAATGATCACACATCCTAAGAAAATAGTCTTCCTAATCAGAGCAAAGGCTCCTTAAGATCAACGGCGAAGATCCCCTGGCCGGCTCTTCCCTGAGCCCATGGTCAGTGACCCAAGTAGAAGCCTGGATTTGTGAGCTTATAGATAAAAATAGCCTTCCCTGGAGCAGCTTATAGATAAAAATAGCCTGACCTTTGGGCTCCTGCTATAGATAAAAACAGTGGAGTACCTCCTGACGTCGACGGCTAGTCAGTGGCTCTCCGGGCTTTTCTCGGAAAAAGAAATATGGGAATCCCTAAAAAGTATCCATTCTTCTAAAGCTCTAGGATCGGACAGGTTCAACGCAGTTTTCTTCAAAAGGCACTGGGCCTTATTAAAAAATGAGCTGGTGCTTGCTTTGGGCTTTCTATGTCACAGTGGGAATATCCCCATAGATGCCAACCATACTTTCCTCACTCTTGTGCCTAAGGTTGCGACGCCTTCCGACTTGGGTAATTTCAGGCCGATAGCTTGTTGCAACGTCTTATATAAAATCTTCTCGAAGCTCCTGGCTTCTAGGCTAGCAGCTGTCATACCACTTTTAGATGCTCCCGACCAGACGACTTTCATCAAAGGGAGGCAATGGGTGACTGCATTCGGCTAGCCCATGAGGTGGTCCACGGATTTGGGCACAAAGAAAATGTGCTCAAGGCTTATATAAAGATTGATCTTTCGAAGGCATTTGACTCAGTCAACCGTGCCTTTTTGTTGGATAGCTTGAAGCTTAGAGGGTTCGATGGGAAATGGATTGGCTATATCCGGAATTGCATCTGCACCCCTATGTTCTCGGTCCTTGTTGATGACTCGCCGTATGGCTATTTCTCCTCGTCGAGAGGGCTTCAACAAGGGGACCTACTTAGTCCACTCCTTTTCGTCATCACCATGGACTCCCTTTCTTTGTTGGTGGATAAAGTTGTGCTTCGGGACAGCTTCCTCCCCACCCGCATGGGGAGAGCCAAGGTGCCCTCGCACCTTATTTTTGCGAACAATCTTCTATTCTTTTAAAAAATCATCCTGCGCGATGAAGGAGGTCTGGAGCATTCTCACGATATTCGAGGGAATGTCTGGTCTAGCGATGAATGCCAAGAAGAGCAAGCTTATCTTGCCTAAGTTTGCCACCACGGATTTTCATCTTTGCTTGGAGGTGAGTTTTCTTAATCAACCCCTCCCGACGAAGTACCTAGGCATCCCCCTAACTCCGGCTAAGGGAAGGAAGGCTTCTGCGCAACTACTCACTGATCGGGTCAGGACCTTGCTTTGCGGCTGGAAAGCAAGGTCCTTAACTCTCGCTGCCCGGCTACAATTGCTTAAATCGGTTATCTCGGGCGTGTGCCTTTATTGGTCTTGGGACACTCATCCTCATAGGGACGATTAGGAAAGTGGATGCTCTTTGTGCGGACTTCCTCTAAGCATATGGACCGCATCATGTTAAGTGGGAGGCTGTTTGCTTGCCCAAGGAAGAAGGGGGTCTTGGACTGCGCTCTCTCTTATCCATTCGTGAGGCAATGGTGCTGACTTGGAGCTGGAAGGTCTTGAATGCTAAAAATCCAATCTGGGCTTCTTTCATGCAGGACAGATACCTTAGGGGTCGTGATATCTTTCATTGCACTAAGGCGTCAGGGGACTCTCTCGTATGGAGAACTATTCTTGACACCCGACCTCGGCTGGCTCTCGCCACTACTCCCATCATTGGTGGGTTGTCCGGGACGGCCTCGTATAGGTCATTTTCGTTCAAGGAAGCGTTTGATGTGATTAGGCTTAGGGTCGAGCTTGTGGCATGGGCTCCTCCTCTGTGGAATAACAAAGTGGTTTCGAAGCATGCATGCATGCTTTACCGGGCAATCCTGGACCGGCTCCCCACGCTCGATAGGCTCTCTAGGCATGGCCTCGCTACTAGCGGGGTGTTTTACTTGTGTGGCCAGCATTTTGAAACCCGTAATCATGTTTTTTACAACTGCCCCTTCTCTGTTGTTGTCGGGGCTGGGGTGGGAAATGCTCTAGAGCTGCAATCGATTGCGGCTACTGACCTAAGTATCATGCTGGACTGCTGTACAAAGTTAACCTGCGGCACAAAGAAGCTGACCGTGGTTGCTCTCGCTGCGACCACTTGGGTTCTGGGCTGAGTGTAATACAAGATGGACTTCCTCGCGAAGCACCTCCACCACCGATACGGTTAGAAGAATTATCAGCATTGTGACTGCTACTTTAAATTAATTACTGCCATGTTTTAAGATTCTGCTTCTTTGAGCTCTGTATGCGAACAGTGAGGATAAGCACGTTTGCGTCAGAGGAAAGGCCCAACTAAACGTGCTAATCCGTGTAGGCATTGCATCTGTCGCACAATCGCTCCAAGTACAGGTTGTCGCACAATCGCTACTACTGTGTCTGTGTATATCATCTTTAGTAACCGAGCTGAAACATTTTGCAGAACTTGGACCTGAAATCCACATCGATTACATGTCTTAAATGAGTATTTTGCGATTTAAACTGATTCCACGCAACAAATATTTAATATGAAATGTAAAAAGGTGATGATGTTCTCTATGCCAAAGAGATTGTTCTTTAAAAATCATCATTACTTATCCGCCCAGTTATCGTTATAAAAAGACAATTTATGATTGTCTTTATCTTTTTTTACGTGTAATATCCTGGGTGAGATCCAAATCTTTATAGAGGAAAATTAACATTGATAATTTATTGTTCTCGGATCAACCGAACATGTTGACAATCACCTAAAGTAATTAATGTTAAGTTATTAAGTAGTAATCTTTTACTCTTATAACACACTCTCACATTTACTGACCATTAGATAATAGTCTATGACTGGAGTATTACAACATCCCCCACTTAAATTCAAAATGTTCTCGTTAGGATATGACTCACTACTTATTTGAAGTCATAATGGTGGTTGCACAATCTTGATGGTTTTTTTCCTCCTATCTTGTTGTAGATGTGGTTAAACCTCTCGAATAGCCCTCTCCACTGTTAGAGAGAACCCAGACTGACACCATTTCTAACATCTTGGAATTGGAACAATGATGTTATTAAGGAATATGGACTGTTGAGAGGTATCAAATTAGGTTTTGCTTATCGTCATTAGACCCCTTAATCCTCTATATATAGAGAGGATTTAGGGTTAGGGTTTACATAGGGAATACTCCACTACAGGACAAATACCAATACTACCCTTATGCCTTCAACACTCCCCTTCAAGCTGGAGCATATAAGTCATACATGCTCAGCTTGTTACAACATTTCTCGAATTGGATCCTCGCTAATGGCTTTGTAAGTATATCTGCAGTCTGCTCTGTAGATGTAACACCCTATGTGCATAATTGTCCTTTTTGTATGAGATCTCTTGTGTAATGACAATCGATCTCCACATGTTTCGTGCGTTCATGAAACATGGGATTGTTTGCAATATATACTGCTGCTTGATTATCACATCTTAGTTCCATAATATCATTGGTCCTGACTTGGAGGTCAGTTAGTACGGACTTGACCCACACAAGTTCAGCTGCTGCTTGTGCCATGGCTCTATATTCGCTCTCAGCACTGGATCGTGACACCACCGCTTGCTTCTTGCTTTTCCATGTGATTAGGTTTCCCCCTAAATATGTGCAAAACCTTGTGGTGGATTTTCTATCTTGCAAGCATCCTCCATAGTCTGCATCAGAGTAGGCCACAAGGTTGAGGTTGCCGTCTTTGCGAAATAGTAATCCTTTCCCAGGAGACTACTTGATGTATCGAATGACCATCATGCATGCCTCAAAGTGATTACTAGTGGGAGAATCCATAAACTGGCTAAGTCTTCCAACTGCCATAGTGATATCGGGACGAGTAATAGTGAGATAAAACAATTTACCCACTAGGCGTCTGTATCTGCTAGCATCCTCTGGTGCCGCCCTTTAGGATCCATAGGGATATGTGCTGGCTTACACCCAAGCATCCCTGTTTTGGTTAATAGATCAGTGACATATTTTCGTTGAGACATTACCAACTCATGCCTTGATCTAGCTATCTCAATCCCCAAGAAATATCGTAAATGTCCCAAATCCTTAATCACGAACTGTTCTGCAAGCTGTATTTTTACTCTGGCAATTTCTTCATAGTCGTCTCCTGTAAGAATGATGACATCAACATATACTAGCATTGCTACTGTGCCTTTCGTAGTCCTCTTCGTGAACAAGGAATGATCAGAAGACAATCTTTTGAATCCAATCACATGTAACGCTTCTGACAGCTTGTGAAACCATGCTCGAGGACTTTGTTTCAATCCGTAAATTACCTTGCGTAGAAGACATACCTTCTGACATTCCCCTTGTCGCTCGAATCCAGGTGGTTGTTGCATATAGACCGCTTCATGAAGATCACCATATAGGAAGGCATTTTTGACATCTAGTTGATGTAATGGCCAATCTAGCTGAACGGCAACAGCAATAAGAATACGTACCACCGATAGACGAGCGACTGGAGAAAAGGTGACGAAGAAATCAATGCCATAGGTTTGGGTAAAATTTTTGGCCACCAAACGAGCCTTGTAGCGTGCAACGGAACCATCTGGGCTGTACTTGACAGTGAATACCCACTTGGAGCCAACGACATGGCTATTTACCGGCGAATCCACTAGTGTCCAGGTATTTCTGGACTCCAAAGCTGACATCTCTTCTTGCATTGCTTGAATCCAGTGGGGTTCCTGTAACGCATCAGTGTGGTTCTTTGGAATAACAGTATCTGAGACAGCCTGCGCAAAGTTCTTATAGGCCGAAGTAAGTTTGGCAAGAGATACTGCAGCATTGATCGGGTGTTTAGTCTGATAGATCGATGGACATTGTCGAGCTTGGCGACGTTGAGCTATAGGGAGGTCCACCTGATTCTCTGCAACTACATTATTTTCCACATCCTGAGTTGGGGAGCATACCTGAGGAGCTGCCACTGGCTCAGAAGGAGACGTAGGAGTTTAGGGAGTTGGAACCGATACCGGAAAGGTGATGTTTTCAACGGAAGGATTTGAGGATTGAAAATTTGTTGAGGGTGAGAAATAAGGTATGGACTCGAAGAAGGTAACATCAGCGCTTAAAAAATGTTTACGTGTCCGGGTGTCAAAGCATCAATATCCTTTCTGACTTGCAGCATACCCTAGAAAGATACATTTGACAGCACGTGCAGCAAGCTTGTCCCTGCCTAGTGCATGAATATGAACAAACGCAGTGCACCCAAAAACCCGTGGTTGGATAGGAAAGATGGGTTTTCCTGGAAAAAGAATCTCAATCCGTATTTGTTCTTTTAGAGTTGTAGATGGCAGTCTATTGATAAGAAAGGTCGCAGTTAAAACTGCATCTCCCAAATAGAGTGATGGGACATTATAGGCAAGGAGTAAGGTGCGTGTGGTGTCTAGGATATGACGGTGTTTACGTTCAGCAACACCGTTTTGTTGAGAAGTGTAGGGACAGGTGGTCTGGTGCACAATGCCTTGGTTAAGAAGCAGACTTTGCAAGTCATTGGAAAAGAACTCTTGTCCATTATCGGAGCGAAAGGTTTTGATAGTTTGTCCGAATTGAGTTTTGATTTTTGCGATGTACTGAATAATAAAGTTAGTAGCATCCGACTTGTTTTTCAAAAGGAATACCCATGCAACGCGAGAGAAATCATCGATGAGGACAAGATAATAACGATGACCTAGTCGATCAGGATACCAACTGGGTCCCCAAATATCCATGTGAACTAAATCAAAACTTTCAGTAGAGTGTTGGTTACCAGATGAGGGAAAAGTAGCTCGGTGATGTTTCCCAACTTGACAGGCCTCGCAGGTGATAGTTCTCATGGGGGGACTGACGACCGCCCGAGCGACAGAGGTAAAGGTACAGAAAATTAGGTCGTTGCGACCTCAATCACTCGGGCTGAGTCAGTCAAGAAAATCAATCACTCAAATCAGATAAAAACAAGCAAGCACAAGGAAGAGCGATCTAGCTATAGGATTAACCTGGTATAGCTCCCAGGGTCGAACACAAGGAGCACAGATTGGCCTTGCGGCCTACGATGTAGTCAAATTGAACTAAAACACAGAGAACATATTTTTGTGGTTTTTTAATGATTTTTGAAATTTTTTTATGTTTTCAAAATGTAAAGAAAATAAGAAAAGTCAAAACTAGGGACACTTCAACAATTTATTCAACAAACCAAAAATGATGCAAAAATTCCAGAAAATTGATTTTTATGTTTTAAATGTTTTTTACTGTTTTTGGTGAATTTTTGGAATTTTTCTAATGGGTAAATTATTTATTAAAAATCAAACAATGCAAAACAGAAGAGGTACTGTCCAGCAAGGCTTGAGACCCAAAAATAAAATATCTAGGAGTCTCACTAAGCCCTGGAGGTAATTTTCCTATAATCTATGAAGAATAAGGAAAATTTGGGCACCTTAATTATTGTTTTTGGATTTTTAAAATAATTATTGTAATTTTTATGAGTTTTTAGGGGTTTTTCAATTTTTAAGGTTTTTAAGTGATGAAAAGTCACCAAAAATGGCTGGAAAATCAAACAACCAGCAAACAACAAATCCTAATTTTTTTAGAATTTTTAAAGGTGATTTTATATTTTTTTGGTATTTTTAAAGTCAAACAGTGGCAAAATTATGTGTTTTTGAATTTTTAAAAATAATAAATGAAATCAAAAATGTCCCCAAAAATCATAGAAATTCCTACACCATGGCAGGAGCCATGTGTCAAAATCTCATTGGATTTGGAGGTCGTTTGATATTTTATTCAAAAATAAAGGTGGGGCACTGTGCACAGGGACCTAAGTGCAAATACCCAAAGATCTGGGGGCCTTGGTGCAAAATACCCAGCAAGTCACGCGCTTCGCGCGTGGCTGGGGCACACAGGGACCAAATTGCAATAAAAACCAAGTCCTAGGGCTATTTAATAACTCGTATCGAAAGCCCAGGGGTATGGTTGCAAAATTCCCAATAAATAACGCACATGCGCATAAACAATGCTCACAGGGGTATATATGCAATTATTCAAAAATATTCATGCATTCATTAACACTCCAGATCTACAGGACAAGATGTGTAAAAAGCCCAAAACACACGTGACGACGCACGTGTTCACACACACACAGGGGCATACATGCAATTAAAATAAAGCACAAGGTTCCAAATGCAAATAACCCTTCGTGAAAAAGTTTCTAAAAATGTTTACAGGACTAAACAGGAAATGAAAAACTAAGAGGGGGGCCTACGATATTTACCCCTTTATTTGGCGACGGTTGGATAGGCGCCACGTGGAAGATCGGATGGTGGCGATGAGCGGCGCCTTTGACCTTGAGAAGCTTCGCCTGATCGAACGATGGAGGGTCCGCCACGTGGGGATCGAACGGTCCGCGTGCGTGGTGGACGAACCCTCGGTGAATCAACGGCTGAGATCACGCTGTGGCTGATCTGACGATATCTGCTGCTCCCCGAACGAACGGTTGAGATCTGATCTGGAGCGCCACGGCTGATCTGACGGCTCTGGAAGATGGAGGAAGAACTGATGGCCGGCGAAGTTCGCCGGCCTCCTGCGTGCGCTCCGGTCCTCCTCTGCTGCGCCTAAAGGTCGGAGAAGATCCGGCGTGAGGTTGCGCAGCTGCTGCGGGTCTCCGATGCCTCGGCCGAGCCTTGGAAGGCTCAAGCGAGGTCGGAGGAGGAGAAGCTCCTGGGAAGATGTCGAGAAGCCTCAGACGGCCTCCTCTTGACCTGCAAAATAGTTCAGAAGCTTCGCGGGTCGAGGGCAAAGTGCCTCGACCCGGTTAGGCGGCGTGAAGGTGGTCGGTGAATCGGAATGACGAGCTCCGGCGAAGGTGGTCGGCGGAGGAGCTCGATTCCCAGATCCTGTGCGATCTGGGTTGTGTGGAGGGGTGAAGAAGGTGCGGAGAGGTCTGGCGGAGATGATAGCGGTGTCGGAATGGAAGATGGGTGATCGGAGGTGGCTGGCGACGGCGGCGGAGCTACGCGAACAGTAACCAAGAAATCGAAATCTACGCTATCCTACGGCCTAAGGATTCTACCTGGGTGGTCGGAGAGACTGGGGAAGAGCAGGGGGTGCTCTTGGTCGTAGCCTCGAGGGTCGTCTCGGCCCGAGGCTCGATGCTCGACGCGGTGGCGGATCAGCGGCGGCGAAGATCGCCGGATCAATGGATACGCCTCCTCACCTCACTGCAACAAGGGCAAAGGCTTGCTGTCACTCTCGCGATGCCGATGGAGGTCACTGGGAAGAAGGAGATGGTCCAAAGATGCGGCGCGGAGGCGGCGGAGGTCTGGATTTAAATGGTGACAGGGGCGTTTAGGGTTGAGGCTCGACGGCTAAGGAAGGCGTGGATTTGATGGCGGAGGATCCGGCGAGGGAGAGGGATGAACGGCGAAGAATCCGGGCGTGGGATATGCGTGGAAGACAGCCTGGAGACGCGTGGGAAATTCGGAGAAGGCGGGGTGGCGCGCCTCTTCCAGAAAAGGAAGGAGTCCGCGGGGGAGTTGACCGGGGTCAACATTCCCCCGTGGACCAATCAGGGGCGGCCACGTGTATCCGATTTTTATTTATTTATTTTAGGGTAGAAATAGGCCGAATTAAAGAAAACTCAAAACATGAAATATTTTTCTTTTATTTTTTTCTATTTTTTGGTGATTTTTATTTAATTTTTGGAAATAAAAATAGGGTATCTATATATATAGGTATATGTACACTATATGGGTTTTTATTTTTGATTTTTTATTTATTATTTTTATGTGTTTTTATGCTCATTTTGTATTTTATTTATTTACAACATGAAATATGGAATAAAAGAATATTTTTATTTTATTTTTATCACTTATATACAAGGGTGAAATAAATAGTTGTATACATTTATATACATGGTATTTATACAATGTATTTTTGTAGTTTTGATTTTGTAATTTTTATTTGATTTTTGTTTTGTTTCTTGTTATTTATTTTATTTACAAAATGTAACATAGAATATTTACAAAAAGTTTAGAAAACAATTGAATTTATTTACAAGGTTAAATAAATACAAGGGTGATGGTCTATACACATGGTGAAGGAAGAGTATTTTTGAATTTTTTGATTTTTATCTTTTTATTTTGTTTTTAATAGCTTTTACAAAATATATACAAAATATTTACAACATATTTTTGGGTGAGGAAAATATAAAGTTTTATTTACAGAAGTATATACACATGAGCTCCTATCTCCCTCTACTTTGGCTTTTATGCGGTCAGGCCCATGCTGAGCCCTCCCTTGGGTTAGGTTGCTCAATATTTATTCTAAATATTTCCCTCTTTTTTTCTTTTTTCTCTTTATTCTTTTTATTTTTGCACAAAAACATGCTAATTATAGGTTTTTACACAATGCATGCTTTTGGTAATTATTTGTATTTACACATATCTACATGTATTTGCAAAGGTTTTTGTAGCTAAAATAATAGAATAAAGAGTGATGAATGGGTATTCATCACCCCCTATGCTTTAACTTTGCTAGTCCCTTAGCAAACACTTATTTGAAAAAGAAGTGAAAAAGAAAGAAAAAGAAAAAGAAAAAGAAAAAGAGGATGTACATGGATCAAGGTTGACTTATTAAATTTTCCTTCATTAAATTGAAATATGGAGCTCGATCAGATCTTTGGATTATTAATGTGTCGGAACCTTATTTGGACTTAAGCCTAAAACTCAACAGCCTCCAAGTTCCACCAATCTATGGGCAAGACTCCTCAATAAACCAGATCAGAATAAGTCTACATACACAAACTCTAATGACCATGAATCTTTTCCTTGCGGTGTAGGTGATATGTGGCTCCCCACCTCAGAAGTAACAAAGAAACAACTTCCCTCAACCTGGTAACTCTAATGCCTCGGTCTAGCAACTCTTTCCTCGAGAAGCGGGGTATTCCCTTCTAAGTTCAAGTGCAACCGGCTCAAGGAGAGGGGGTAGAAGTATAGAGTTTTGGAAGCTTAGCCAGTGTAGCTAAGTCTCCCGCTGCAAGCTTCATGAGATGTAACATGATACCATAAGCTTTTGCTTTTCACTCCGGTGGGGTTATTAAATTTTCAATCCGACCCACCACTTTTTTGGAGTTCTTTTTGCATTTTTTTTTTCAAGACTTCTGTACACATATCTACATGGTGCAGCATATATAAGAAATTTCTCCTTGAGCCAGTAGACTATCCCTCTTTTGAAGCTTTATTGCAACCCACAGCTTCTGTCTTTAGCTTTCAACACCACTAGACCAAGTTGAGGTGCACTTCCTTCACTATAAGAAGAAGAGAGGTTCCGCCTAGAAGTACTACCCTCATATGCTACCCCAAGCCAAAGGAAACTGCCTCCTCACCACCTCATCCATGGAGAGCCATGTGTAAAGTGCAGGTGCAAGTGAAGCCATTGTCTCTGAGAGTCATGCGTGTGTTGTTAAGTGCTCTACTTAGGCTCATCAAGATGACATATGCTCATAGCCTAGTGGACTCAAAGAATTAAGTCCTTATGGACCTGAAAAGCCTTAACCCTAAGTCCTATAAGGTTCCTCTTGAAGTTAAGTGGATTAAGATCTTTTCAGGCTCCATTTCTCAATTTAATTCCAGGCTTAGTTTAAATGTCAACTCTCATCCAGGAAAAACTATATACATATATGTACACAAGATGCTATTCACAAATATTTTACAATCATGCAAAATTTTTTTAAAAAAAAATGTTTTGAAATCATGAATGAATGATGCATGAAGTGCAAGTTTTGCAAAATGATATTTACACACATTTACACAAGATTTTTGCAAACTTTTGATTTTCAAAACATTTTGGAAAAATTTTGTACTATATACATAATTTTGATACAAAATATTTACACAAGCTTTACACAAAAGATTTTTGAAATCATTTTTACAAAAATACTTTATACACTAGCTATGTATGTGCAAGAATAAAAGAGGTTTATGTACATGAAAAATTTTTAATTTTTGTGATTTTTAGCCATTTTATTTATTAACACACTCACACAAAGTACGGGTTATGGCTAAAGTATATATGAAATATATACACACCCCCCCTATACTTAGCTCGAACGATGTCCTCAGAGTGATCAAGAGCGATGAAGAAGACATAACTCGTGCTTAGTAAAAGGGAAGTGAAAAGGAATGGCTAAGTACAGGAACGAATAAATGAATAGAATGAGAGGAACTCGGTGGTTTCCCCCTATACTTAGGATTAACTAATCCTAAGTATAGAAAGCTGTTCATGAAGGGAAAGCCGAGTGAAGAAGAATATACAGAATCTGCCCCCCCTATACTTAGGGTAAAATATCCCTGAGTATAGGCAGCAAAAACAAGAGCAGAAAGAATGAAAAGAATACTCACAGGTCCGACATCCCCCCTATACTTAGGGTAAAGTACACCCTAAGTATAGCATAATCATAAGATGAAAGACGGGATGTGGGACTAAAGAATAGAATGATATGGACAACTGGATCTATACAGGCGGAGGAACAGTGAAAATCAGGCGTGAGATGTAAAAGATATGAGTCAAAAGACCACATCTCACGCAAAATGAATAGCAGCAATAATAACGTCCCGCGGCTCATGATCTAGAAATGGTTTAAGCCGCTGGCCGTTCACTCGGAAGGTATTCTCAGAAGATAACTCAGATATATCAATGCTACCGTTATCGTGTACCTTTCTGACCAGATAGGGTCCTTTCCATTTGCTCTGTAGCTTCCCTGGAAATAATCTAAGCCTTGCATCAAACAGCCATACTTTCTGTCCAATCTCAAAATGCTTGTAGCTGATATGAGAATCATGCCACTCTTTGACTTTCTCCTTATAATGTAGGCTGCTTGAGAAAGCTGCATCTCTAAGCTCTTCCAAGGCGGCTAACTCTGCCCTCCTCTGGTCTCCTATACCATCTGGATCCATAAGAATATCTGTGACTGCCCAAAGTGACTTGTGCCTCAGCTCGACAGGTAGATGGCATGGCTTGCCATAAACGAGGCGAAAGGGAGATGTACCCAATGGAGTCTTGAAAGACGTCCGATATGCCCACAAGACCGAGTCCAAAAGCTGTGACCAATTCTTTCGGTCAGGGCGGACGACTTTCTGCAAAATATTCTTGATCTCCCTATTCGACACTTCAGCTAGACCATTTGTCTGTGGATGGTATGGTGTAGCAACACGATGGTCTATGCCGAACTCGGTAGCAAGTGCCTTCACCTGGTCGTTGATGAAGTGAGACCCCCCATCAGAAATAAGAACTCGTGGAACCCCAAACCGCATGATGATGTGCTTCTTCAAAAATCTGCAAACTGTCTTTGCATCTGCGGCTCGGGCGGGGATAGCCTCAACCCAACGACTAACGTAATCTACGGCCAACAGAATGTACTCAAATCCCTGACTCTTAGGGAATGGACCCATGAAATCGATGCCCCATGCGTCAAAAACCTCACAGAAGTGAATGGGCTGCATTGGCATCATATCACGCTGTCCACAAGTGCCCATCCTCTGACAGTCAGTACACCTCTTCACGAACTCATCAGAGTCCTTGAAGAGTGTAGGCCACCACAAGCCGGATTGGAGCACTTTCTGTGCCGTTCTCCTCCCAGAATGATGTCCTCCTGCCTCAAGCTTGTGGCAGTAAGTGAGGACACTATGATGCTCCTCCTGAGGAATACACCGACGCCAGATGCTATCCCCTCCTTCGTGGTAAAGGATGGGATCCTCCCAGTGGTAGGACTTGGCCTTCGCAAAGAAGGTCTCAAGCTTCTGCCTGGGCCAATCTTGTGGGACTTTCCCAGCAACGAGAAAGTTCACAATATCAGCGTACCATGGGAGTGAGGCGATAGCAAGGATCGCCTCATCTGGGAAGGTATCACAAATGGGATCAATCTGCTCAGAATCCTCAGGCTGCTCTAGTCGGGATAAATGGTCCGCCACCACATTCTTGACTCCAGGCTTATCCTTGATCTCAATGTCGAACTCCTGGAGTAGAAGGATCCATCTAGTAAGTCTGGCCTTGGCATCCTTCTTTGACATGAGGTACCTGATGGCGGTGTGATCTGTGTACAAGGTCACTCGGGATCCAATGATATATGATCTGAATTTATCTAGGGCAAACACTACTGCTAGCATCTCCTTCTCTGTGACCGTATAATTCCGCTGGGCGGAATCCAATGTGCGGCTAGCATAGTGTATAGCAAATGGTACTCCATCCCTCCTCTGTCCCAGCACCGCCCCTACGGCAAAATCGGAGGCGTCCGTCATGATCTCGAATGGGAGAGACCAATCAGGCGGCTGAAGGACAGGAGCCTCAATAACACATTGCTGGAGAGTTTCAAAGGACGAAAGACACTTGTCATCAACAAGGAACTCGGTATCTTTCGTCAAGAGATCAGTCAACGGTCGGGCAATCTTGCTGAAATCGTGAATGAATCTCCTGTAAAAACCAACGTGCCCTAGAAATGACCGTAGCTGCTTCAGATTGGACGGCGGTGTGAGTTTTCTAATGACATCGACCTTGGCCGGATCAACCTCCATGCCTCTGTTGGAGATGATGTGGCCAAGCACCGTCCCTTGAGTCACCATGAAGTGACTCTTCTCCCAAGACAGAACTAAGCGGGTAGCAATGCATCGCTGGAGCACTCGGTCTAGGCAGTCAAGACAGGAATCGAAACCGTCGCCGTAAACCGAGAAGTCGTCCATGAAGACCTCTAAACACTCCCCTACCATGTCCGAAAATATTGACAGCATGCATCTCTGAAAAGTCGCAGGGGCGTTACATAGCCCGAATGGCATGCGTCGAAAAGCGTAGGTACCGAAGGGACAGGTAAAGGTAGTCTTCTCCTGATCCTCAGGAGCGATGGCCACCTGGTTGTAGCCCGAGTACCCATCTAGGAAGCAATAATGGCTCTTCCCTGCCAGTCTCTCAATGATCTGATCTATAAAGGGCAGGGGGAAATGGTCCTTCTTGGTGGCCTGGTTGAGTCTCCTGTAGTCAACGCAGACCCGCCAAGAGGTGGGTACTCGTGTAGCAATCTCCTCTCCCGACTCACTGATCACAGTAGTGATGCCCGTCTTCTTGGGCACCACATGCAAGGGGCTGACCCACTTGGAGTCGGAAATGGGATAAATAAAATCTGCACTCCACCATTTTGATATTTCCTTCATAACAACCTCTCTCAGGTTGGGGTTCAGTCGCCGCTGGAACTCACGCGACGGCTTTGCCCCTTCCTCAAGATAGATATGGTGGGAGCACAACGAGGGACTAATCCCATGGAGATCTGCTACGCTCCATCCAATTGCCTTGCGATTCTTTTCAAGAACCTCCATCAGACGGGATTCTTGTTCTCCAGTCAGATCGGCAGAGATGATGACTGGGTACATCTCAGACTCTCCCGCAAGGAATCGATACTTCAGCGAAGTAGGGAGCGGCTTTAGCTCTGGACAGGTGGGTGCTGGCAAATCTGGCTTCTGAAGAAGATGTGTGTATGCGGATAATTCTGCCAAATTTGCCTGGGAAAATGATAACGAACTCTCACAAGCGGGATCTGGAGAAGGCGGGTCCTCTTCATTGTCTCTGGTCTGCTCTGCCTCTACCTCCTCCTCATCTATAGGCTCAGGTGGATCCAGATCTGGCATCTGATCATCACAATCGGCCCAGTCAGATTCTGAATCCGAGGGATCTGTATCAACTGCGGTGGCATCAGTACCACCGGAGAACAAGGTGGCATCAGCACCACCATAGAGCAGGGTGGCCTCAGTACCACCATCACTGAAAATCGTGTCGCGATCAAGGTCCGACTCTGCTGACTCAATAGTATCCTGAACCAGGGCTGTGCTCTCCAGACTATCCTCTGCTATCAATTCTGCATCAACTGTATCTGAATATGAGAGGATGGTCTGTGCTGCAGGATCTGCCCAAACTGCCTCATCATCTGTGATCACAAAATCACAGTCCTGGTGGATGTCTGGTCCTGCGTCTGTCAGCTGTTCTGAATCTGTGCTGCCGCGTGAGCGGGATCTAGCTCTGGCTCTGTGGTCCTTAACCGTCTCTATCTGTATACTCTCGCCTTGGACGCGAAAGAATACCTTCCCACTGTCATGGTCAGTCACCGCTTTGGCTGTGGCCAAGAACGGGCGACCGAGGATAATGGGGGAATCGGTCAACGAGTCAGGGGTCTCCATGTCCAGCACTACGAAGTCCACGGGGAATTGCAAACCCTGAATCGTGACGACAACGTCTCGCAACAACCCCTTTGGCCTCTTGACAGACCGATCAGCAAACTGAAGGTATGTCCTGCTCTGTCTAAGAGTGCCCAACTCTAAGTGGTCGAGAAGGGCTGCCGGAAGAAGGTTGATCGACGATCCGCTATCTAAAAGAGTACGGTTGAACCTCTGCTCACTAATCTGACATCTGACATATGGGGCCCCTAAATCTGGCCTCTTAGTCGGCAGATGATTCTGGATCGCGTAACACGTGGCTTTGGTCAACACATGAATTTCTGCGGTCTTGTTCCTCTTCGTCCTTCTGACTGTGGTCTTATCTCTCAAGGATCGCTGAAGAAGAGGGATGTGTTGCAAAGCCTCATTGAGGGTCAGCTGGATGTGAAATCGGTCTATTATGCTCTGGCTGAACTCCTCCTGCTCTATCTTTTTTGGATCTTTTTCTTTTTTCTTCCCCTTCCCCAACTCAAGGGCTCTAGGGAAGGGGATCATAGGGTCCTTCTCAGATGAAGGACTAGGAATAGGCCTAGACGGTTCGATGACCGGATCCTCACAAACATCATTCACCACAGTGGGATCAGAAGAAACTAAACCTTTTCCTTTATTCAAATCAAAGTTCTGAGATACATTCATGCGAGGAAAGACAACATTTCTATCAGAATAAATGTTGGTGGCATCAGTACCACCTCTAGTTGGCTCCACAACTAGACGTCTTGCGGCCTCAGTACCGCGGGCTGGCTCGGCTCTGCTGGTGGCATCAGTACCACCTCCTCTATGTGGTGAAACGGCGGCCTCAGTACCGCCGGTGGAATCAGCATCTCGGGTGGCATTAGTACCACCGTTATCATGATGTGCGGCTTCAGTACCGCTCTCCTCCTCCTCATCTGGCGCTCTGGATAAATCCTCGCGTGGTCGCTCAGATGAGGCGCCGCCTGCTGGTCTTCTACCGCTCCTAAGTGTGACAAAATCAGCATCAAATAAATCCGAAGATGTATCATCAAATGGGTCACTAGGAGTGGCAAATTCAGTGTGAACTACCTGCTCAGATTTCCTCTTCAAGCTATTCGGATTCGGCTCGATCTGTGCAGGGATGGCGGCCTTCCCTCTCATCAGGTCCCGCATCTCCTGGCGGAACTCGTCCATCTCCCGTCTAAATGTAGCCTGCTGCTCTGTGAAGAGGCGGGCTAAATCATCCATGGCGGGGCTCTCATGGGAGCCCGACGGGTTGCCTCTCTGATAATGAGGCTGCTGGACCTGGTGCTGCTGTGGCTGAGAGGGGTAAGAGGAATGATGCTGCTGCTGGTGAGCCTGCTGCTCACGTCTCCAATTCTGTCCCTGCTGCTGATAGGGACGAGGTACGAAGGATGATGGCTGATGTGGCTGATATGCAGGGGGCTGCTGGTGATCTCTCTGCTGGGAGTACTGCCCTCCCTGACCGGCTGGCTGCTGTTGGGACTGGTTACCCCCATTCCCCCACCTGAATCCGGGATGGTCTCGTCGGATTCCAGGTTGAGGACGGTCATACCAAATCCCGTTGACATCCATCAACGGCTCAGCATCAAAGGGGTCTGGTGGCAGTGCTGCCAGAGGCTGATCCGGCTGATATACCACCATCTGTAAGTCTGGAGATGGTGGTGACTGGTAAGAGGGCTGCTGCTGCTGGTACGGCTCCGCCTGTACAAGGTGAACTTGTCTAGGCTGCTGCAAGGAGCTGGAGCGCTGGGACGAGCTGCGGCTGCCACCGGAATCGCCTCGCGACAGAAGACGGGGCTGAGGAGCCGTCTGTGCCTCCTGAAGACACAAGAGCTGGGTCTTCATGTCGCTCAGAGTTTGTGCCATTTGCTCCATCTGAGTTATGCCCTGGCACTGCTTCTTCTCTATTATTTCCATGCGGTCCAACTTCTCGCTGATAATCCCCATGTCCGCAGTGGCCGACTCTGCCTGTGCGGCCGCAACTGTGGACGAACTGGATGGACCTGCATCAACCCGTGCTATCCGCTGATACTGCACGGGTCCTGGCGGCTGCTGAGATCTCTGAGTGTACAACCGAGTCTGGGACATCACCATGTAATTTTCTGCCATCTCCTCGTAGATGGCCCAGACTTGGTTGTGGTCCTTGGCAAAGTAGGACCCGCCGCAAGAAGCATTCACCAGACCCTGAAGCTCTGGTGTCATCCCACTAAAGAAGCTCTGAACTAGATTCGGCTTCGAGATGTCGTGGTGTGGGCATCTATCCAGAAGCTCTCTGAACCTCTCCCATGCTTCGTGAAATTGCTCATTAGGGAGCATGGAGAAGTTGTTGATCAGGGCCCTCGCTGCATTCGTCCGCCCGAGTGGATAGTACTTGTTCAGGTACTCGGTGCGGAGCTGATCCCAGGTGTAAACAAACTTTCCTAGATGTTTCAGCCAGGCGGCTGCTCTATCTGCCAGTGAAAAAGGGAAGGCCATCATTCGAATCGTATCTTGGTCCACATGACGATCGTGGACAGTACTGCAGATCATCAAAAACTCCTGGAGATGGAGATGGGGTTCCTCAGTGGCAAGCCCGTGAAAATGAGGGAGCATCTGCAGGGTGTTCGGAGGGAACTTGAAATCCCCCACGATAGCAGGTACCACCACCCAATGATGCATCAGTGTAGATCCGGGGTTGTGTAGCTCCCGCATCGTTCTCGGTGGTCCTCCTCCGGCGGCGGCTGCCGCTGCGGCAGCTGCTGCTGCGGCTGCTGCCTCTGCATCAGCGTCAGGAATGTCCTCCGGCTCGCTCGGCTCGTCTCGCTCTCTTCGGAGTCGCTCCATCTCCCTTCTCATCTCAATCATAAAAGCCCCCTGATCGCGTAACTGCTGCTGAACCGTCTCTAATGATGCGATCAGGGTGGAGTTGATCGCCCCCTGGTCTAAGACGAAATGTTCGGGCTGGCGATCGTCTGAACTGCCGGCTCCGGCCATAGTGACGTCTGCAAAATCAGATGAGCCCAACTCAGGTTCTGTCAAATTAATTCGTCTTTCCTCGGGCTCATTTCTCTCAGTAGCAAAAGAAAGGGGATCGAGGGGGAACAGGGTGGAATCGAACTCGGGCCCGGAGAGCTGGTCTCGACTCTCACGGGCCAACCTAGATGATGAAGTAGCCGCGCCTGAAAGCGGTGCAGCCAGAGGCTGCCTAAGAGATCGTCTACCCATCATCTTGATCTGGCGAGTAAGGCGGATGAGATCTGGAGAAAATATGATCGCAAAGCAAACCCCTTGTTCACCAACTCAACACAATCTGAAGACCGTGAAAGCTCGGTCAATTTATCTTGTCAATTTTTATTTGGTGAACACACAAAATATCAGAGCGATTACGTGACCTGCTGGGATACCCGATACTCTCTCAACCGACTGTCCCGCACAGAATAGTCGGTAATCAGTCGAGATGAGCACCGGAGGGCTTTACCTAGTGTTCAGGTCACTCTCTCGCACAATCAAACCAAACAATGAGGGGGTTGCTCTCCCCAAGACAAATTTTTAATGTGAGTGTCTTTTAGGGTCAATAGTGTTATCCAGTCCCAATTTTTATTGTTTTTCTTTTTAATTTTTTTTTTCAAAAATAAAAACAAGCGGCTTAGCGATTTTTCCGATTCTCCTGATGATTAAGCCAAACACAGGGGGAGAAGACGAAAAAGCAGATGCGCGAGAAAATCAATGATGCATGCAGAGAAAGAAATGCGTACCTTGTCTCCAGCACTCTACATGCAAGTGATCCGCGCAGAATTTAAATACAGAATTAAACTACCTAAATGATGCAACGAGGAAAAACCGAGTCCTAGCTGAGCAATTTCTATTGATCGTGAAGAACAATAGTTAGCCAACGGAATCGAGTCCGGAGTCCGATCTTGGGAGTCACTCGGTGCCCGCCACAACGGGTCCTGCCAGCGCTGTATGTGACTCCTCACGGCACGTGGTCTCAAATCCAATTAAACTAACTTTTTCAGTGAATTTTATCAAGGTCCAATTACGTTCTATAGGAACAGATATTCTATTAAGTGTTGGGCCTTAGATATTTACGTCACAGTCAACAAAAATTCCTAAATCTAGGGGCTCGAGAAAAACCGCGTAAACACCGGAAAAGGCAGCTAGCTATCAAAACCACGATAAAAGCCGCGAAAATCCGAATGGGTCCCCCGAGCACACCGGTGCTCGGCGAAACAGACCCGCTAAGTTACAAGTGTCCACAGTTCAAAGTTTGAGTCCTAAATTATTACAAAAATATTGTTCTCTCTCTCTCTCAGAAATGAAAATCTCTTCTCCTCTCTCTCTTCCTCCTGTGCGGGTCCTCTAAATAGTAACTCCAAGCAGTCCAAGCAGTACCTCGCACAAAAATCAAAGAGAGAATGTCAGAAAACAATTATAATATAGAGAGACAAAAATAGAAGAATGAAAACTGACTACAAAGCCGTGCTCCCCGGCAACGGCGCCATTCTGACGACCGCCCGAGCGACAGAGGTAAAGGTACAGAAAATTAGGTCGTTGCGACCTCAATCACTCGGGCTGAGTCAGTCAAGAAAATCAATCACTCAAATCAGATAAAAACAAGCAAGCACAAGGAAGAGCGATCTAGCTATAGGATTAACCTGGTATAGCTCCCAGGGTCGAACACAAGGAGCACAGATTGGCCTTGCGGCCTACGATGTAGTCAAATTGAACTAAAACACAGAGAACATATTTTTGTGGTTTTTTAATGATTTTTGAAATTTTTTTATGTTTTCAAAATGTAAAGAAAATAAGAAAAGTCAAAACTAGGGACACTTCAACAATTTATTCAACAAACCAAAAATGATGCAAAAATTCCAGAAAATTGATTTTTATGTTTTAAATGTTTTTTACTGTTTTTGGTGAATTTTTGGAATTTTTCTAATGGGTAAATTATTTATTAAAAATCAAACAATGCAAAACAGAAGAGGTACTGTCCAGCAAGGCTTGAGACCCAAAAATAAAATATCTAGGAGTCTCACTAAGCCCTGGAGGTAATTTTCCTATAATCTATGAAGAATAAGGAAAATTTGGGCACCTTAATTATTGTTTTTGGATTTTTAAAATAATTATTGTAATTTTTATGAGTTTTTAGGGGTTTTTCAATTTTTAAGGTTTTTAAGTGATGAAAAGTCACCAAAAATGGCTGGAAAATCAAACAACCAGCAAACAACAAATCCTAATTTTTTTAGAATTTTTAAAGGTGATTTTATATTTTTTTGGTATTTTTAAAGTCAAACAGTGGCAAAATTATGTGTTTTTGAATTTTTAAAAATAATAAATGAAATCAAAAATGTCCCCAAAAATCATAGAAATTCCTACACCATGGCAGGAGCCATGTGTCAAAATCTCATTGGATTTGGAGGTCGTTTGATATTTTATTCAAAAATAAAGGTGGGGCACTGTGCACAGGGACCTAAGTGCAAATACCCAAAGATCTGGGGGCCTTGGTGCAAAATACCCAGCAAGTCACGCGCTTCGCGCGTGGCTGGGGCACACAGGGACCAAATTGCAATAAAAACCAAGTCCTAGGGCTATTTAATAACTCGTATCAAAAGCCCAGGGGTATGGTTGCAAAATTCCCAATAAATAACGCACATGCGCATAAACAATGCTCACAGGGGTATATATGCAATTATTCAAAAATATTCATGCATTCATTAACACTCCAGATCTACAGGACAAGATGTGTAAAAAGCCCAAAACACACGTGACGACGCACGTGTTCACACACACACAGGGGCATACATGCAATTAAAATAAAGCACAAGGTTCCAAATGCAAATAACCCTTCGTGAAAAAGTTTCTAAAAATGTTTACAGGACTAAACAGGAAATGAAAAACTAAGAGGGGGGCCTACGATATTTACCCCTTTATTTGGCGACGGTTGGATAGGCGCCACGTGGAAGATCGGATGGTGGCGATGAGCGGCGCCTTTGACCTTGAGAAGCTTCGCCTGATCGAACGATGGAGGGTCCGCCACGTGGGGATCGAACGGTCCGCGTGCGTGGTGGACGAACCCTCGGTGAATCAACGGCTGAGATCACGCTGTGGCTGATCTGACGATATCTGCTGCTCCCCGAACGAACGGTTGAGATCTGATCTGGAGCGCCACGGCTGATCTGACGGCTCTGGAAGATGGAGGAAGAACTGATGGCCGGCGAAGTTCGCCGGCCTCCTGCGTGCGCTCCGGTCCTCCTCTGCTGCGCCTAAAGGTCGGAGAAGATCCGGCGTGAGGTTGCGCAGCTGCTGCGGGTCTCCGATGCCTCGGCCGAGCCTTGGAAGGCTCAAGCGAGGTCGGAGGAGGAGAAGCTCCTGGGAAGATGTCGAGAAGCCTCAGACGGCCTCCTCTTGACCTGCAAAATAGTTCAGAAGCTTCGCGGGTCGAGGGCAAAGTGCCTCGACCCGGTTAGGCGGCGTGAAGGTGGTCGGTGAATCGGAATGACGAGCTCCGGCGAAGGTGGTCGGCGGAGGAGCTCGATTCCCAGATCCTGTGCGATCTGGGTTGTGTGGAGGGGTGAAGAAGGTGCGGAGAGGTCTGGCGGAGATGATAGCGGTGTCGGAATGGAAGATGGGTGATCGGAGGTGGCTGGCGACGGCGGCGGAGCTACGCGAACAGTAACCAAGAAATCGAAATCTACGCTATCCTACGGCCTAAGGATTCTACCTGGGTGGTCGGAGAGACTGGGGAAGAGCAGGGGGTGCTCTTGGTCGTAGCCTCGAGGGTCGTCTCGGCCCGAGGCTCGATGCTCGACGCGGTGGCGGAGCAGCGGCGGCGAAGATCGCCGGATCAATGGATACGCCTCCTCACCTCACTGCAACAAGGGCAAAGGCTTGCTGTCACTCTCGCGATGCCGATGGAGGTCACTGGGAAGAAGGAGATGGTCCAAAGATGCGGCGCGGAGGCGGCGGAGGTCTGGATTTAAATGGTGACAGGGGCGTTTAGGGTTGAGGCTCGACGGCTAAGGAAGGCGTGGATTTGATGGCGGAGGATCCGGCGAGGGAGAGGGATGAACGGCGAAGAATCCGGGCGTGGGATATGCGTGGAAGACAGCCTGGAGACGCGTGGGAAATTCGGAGAAGGCGGGGTGGCGCGCCTCTTCCAGAAAAGGAAGGAGTCCGCGGGGGAGTTGACCGGGGTCAACATTCCCCCGTGGACCAATCAGGGGCGGCCACGTGTATCCGATTTTTATTTATTTATTTTAGGGTAGAAATAGGCCGAATTAAAGAAAACTCAAAACATGAAATATTTTTCTTTTATTTTTTTCTATTTTTTGGTGATTTTTATTTAATTTTTGGAAATAAAAATAGGGTATCTATATATATAGGTATATGTACACTATATGGGTTTTTATTTTTGATTTTTTATTTATTATTTTTATGTGTTTTTATGCTCATTTTGTATTTTATTTATTTACAACATGAAATATGGAATAAAAGAATATTTTTATTTTATTTTTATCACTTATATACAAGGGTGAAATAAATAGTTGTATACATTTATATACATGGTATTTATACAATGTATTTTTGTAGTTTTGATTTTGTAATTTTTATTTGATTTTTGTTTTGTTTCTTGTTATTTATTTTATTTACAAAATGTAACATAGAATATTTACAAAAAGTTTTGAAAACAATTGAATTTATTTACAAGGTTAAATAAATACAAGGGTGATGGTCTATACACATGGTGAAGGAAGAGTATTTTTGAATTTTTTGATTTTTATCTTTTTATTTTGTTTTTAATAGCTTTTACAAAATATATACAAAATATTTACAACATATTTTTGGGTGAGGAAAATATAAAGTTTTATTTACAGAAGTATATACACATGAGCTCCTATCTCCCTCTACTTTGGCTTTTATGCGGTCAGGCCCATGCTGAGCCCTCCCTTGGGTTAGGTTGCTCAATATTTATTCTAAATATTTCCCTCTTTTTTTCTTTTTGCTCTTTATTCTTTTTATTTTTGCACAAAAACATGCTAATTATAGGTTTTTACACAATGCATGCTTTTGGTAATTATTTGTATTTACACATATCTACATGTATTTGCAAAGGTTTTTGTAGCTAAAATAATAGAATAAAGAGTGATGAATGGGTATTCATCAGGGACATTTGTGGGATAACTCGACACAATTTGTGGATTGACGGATGACCTAAACACTGATGCCAAAGAGTAGACTGGTTTACAGAAGTTTGTGAATAGGAGACCAGTGCAGACGGGTTGTCAAGGTGGTAGACGCCTACTTCTTCACGGTCCGTACCAATCGTCCTCCCAGTCAGTATGTCCTGAAAAACACAAGTAGAAGCGTCAAAGATTGCTTGGCAGCAAAGTTCTTTACATATCTGGCTGATCGAGAGTAAACTAGCGGGAAGTCTGGGACTAATAGAACATTATGCAGTTGAATCATAGGGGTAAGGTGCACAGCCCCAACTCCTGTAACTGGTGACGATCGTCCATCAGCAACTTGAACAGTCTTCCCTTTTTGGGATGTTCTGAGTTTCCGGAAGAGTCGAAGATTTCCACACAAGTGGGTGGAGGCCCCCGTATCAATAAGCCATTGTGAGTGTTTGTGATGGCTAGCTGAAGCAAAGACCGTATCTGTCTGGGCGATTGTAGCGATATCTCCGGAAGTGGTCGCCTCGTTAGGATTCATTTCTGATAGCCGCTGCATAAGATCTTCAAAATCCTTTCTTGTGATTTCGATCGAGCCTCCTTCAACAACTGTAGTCGTGACCCGAGCCGATGGTCTTGGACGTCCATGTTTGCTGTAGCATATATCTTCAGTGTGACCTAATTTATGACAGAAGGTGCACTGTATGTGTGATCGCCCTCATCCTTGCAGGTGACGACCGCGTCTTCTGCCTCGGTAGCTGCCTCTGAAATTCCGCCCGGATGCTGCGAGCATCGTTGTTTGACTCATAGAGTCTGGAAGAGGGGCCGATGCAGTCGGTAGTCGACACAATGTGTTGTATGCTTCCTCCATGGTTGGAAGAATAGGAGAGGTGATCATCTGATCCCAAGGGGCGGCAAAGTTCGGATCTAATCCACCAAGGAAGATCATAGTTGCCATATGTTGTCGATGTTGCCGTTGAGTGGGGCATGTGCAGAGAGGGGCACATACATTGTAGCTTGCAACCAGGGATTTGAGTGCGGAAAAATACTCCGATAGAGGGCGGCCATTCTGACGCATATGCATCAGATCATGAAATGATTGATACATTTTTGTAGAATTTTTATCTTGCCCGTAGGTGGCCAGCAAGGACTTCCACATATTGTGGGCACTTTCATAGTAGACTAACTCCTGAGCGATCATGTCAATAACACTAACCATGATCCACGAGCTAACCATGGCGTTGTCTTTAACCCATGTAGCATATTTTTCAACCTTATTAGTTGGCTCTTCTTCGAGGAGGATATGTTCTTTGTCGTATCCTTGAACAATCATCAGGAAAAGCCGGGACCACATGGAGTAGTTCGTGGCATCGAATTTTGGTATGGATCCGAAGGATGGCATTTTTGAATGACTGAAAAGCGAGAATGCGAGAGCCGCTAAATAGTGATCTGACAAGTCAGACTCACTGTCGCTGATGCGACTACTCTAGCCTCCTCGTTCTTCAACAATTAACCCACACAATTAATCAACGAATGAATATCAAGGATTAAAATTTATTATACCCTACTAAAGATGTACAATGGCAAGCAAGTAGGGGTCGAACTCAGGAAGCAAGGATGTAGAGCATAGATAGAAATCCAATCATAGGTCTAATACACAACTTAGCTAATCTAATTTCTTTTTTTGGGGGGGGGGGTTTAATTTTAATTTTTTTTAATTTTTAATTTTTAATTTTGTATTTTGATTTTTAATTTTCTAATTTTTATAATTTTATATTTTATATTTTTTTTAATTTTCTTTTTGGATATTGGAAGATAGCGACAAGGTAACAACAAGGGTGATAAACTATTTATAAAAATATGCAAAAATAACCAAAAATTCAGAAATAAAATGTTTTTGATATTTTTTAGGATTTTTTACTGTTTTTGTGATTTTTGGGAATTTTTCAAGGTGGTTTTGGTATTTTTAAAAACTGAAATAAAGGAAAACAATGGAAAATGTGTTGGCTGTGAGGAAAATGCAAATTAAAATTAGCAAACAACAATCAAAATTTTTCACACTATTTTTCAAATAAAGAGAACAAAATGAAGAACAAACGAGTTTGTGGTTTTTGGAGTTTTCTTTGATTTTATATATTTTTTTGAAGTTTTAGAGTGTTTTAAAATTTTTAGTGTTTTTCTTTTGAGATTTTTAATGATTTTTGGATTGACACTAAAATATGATAAAATAGACACTAGGGAATTTTTTTTGGAATTTTTGGAGGTATTTTAATATTTTTTAGTATTTTTTAGGCTAGACAGTGCTGAAACAACATGTTTTTGATTTTCAATAAATATAAAAATACAATAAAATTAAAAACTAAAAATATGGCGTAAAAGTAGAAGCAAACTGGAGCTTAAACCTATTTTTTTTAGAATTTTTGGCAATTAAAAGAGGCATGAGAAAAATAGGCTAAGCACACAAAAATCCTAAGCCTAGCAGGGGTATACTTGTAATTATAGAGACATCCAGGGGCTTAGCAGCAATTTTCATCAAAGAAGCACGCGTAGAACACGTGAAACACCATTCACAGGGGCATAATTGCAAATATCAAAAGCCAGCAGGGCATGCATGCAATATTTCCGAAAACATATTAGATTAACTACGCACAGGGATAAAATTGCAAATAACGAAAAGTTCAGGGCCAAAACTGCAAAATACCCAAAAGTCACGCGCCCCAATCACGTGAGGTGACGTGGCGTGGATCGAAGTGCAAATAGTGCAACTGTGAGGGTCTAAGTGCAAATATTACAAAACTTTTTAAACTTCAAACGAAAGTTACTAGACTAAAAAGTAAAAACAAAAATGCTTGGGCTGAAGATGCAAAATACCCAAGCTCCCGATCGTGCGGCCGATGGAGTTCCACTTGGACACGTGGCGAGCATCGAGCGGCTGATACCCCTTCATCCTGGACGGCTGAGATTAGATCATGGGTGGTCGATCCAACGGCGGGGAGCAACAGGCGATCGGACGGCTGGCGTCGCGTCTGGAGGTGGCGGCTGATCCAACGGCAGGGGGAGGTTCACGAAGAACACCTCCCCGACGAGGTTCGAGCGGTGATTGCGGCCACACACGGCCGCTCCGGCCCCCGGTTCAAGGGAAACAGGATCCTGGGGCCCTTCCGCGTCAACTGATGGCCTCCGGCGGGGCTGAGGAGGCGTGGAGTGGCCGGACGAGGAAGGCGACCTGGGCGGAGACGTCCGGAGTCGATGAAGGTCGATGGAGCCTTCTCTGGGGCTCGGACCTGCAGGGTTAAGTGCGCAAAAACCAGACAAGCAAAATGGTGGGGTCTGATGGGTTGAATGAGGCGGTTGGTGGTGCAGGCGAAGGGCTCCGGCGAGCGGCGGAGAGGGGAGCCCCAGCGACTCGATCTGAGCGAGATCGAGGTGAGATGATGGGTGGAGCGGATCGACAGAGTGAAGGGGAGAAGGATGGAGGTGATTTGGGCGGTGATGATCAACTGGAGTGACCGGGAATGGGAGGCGGAGCTCAGCTCTGCCGTGGTTTCGATCTACGATTCACGGCGAATGGACGAACGACAAGCAAAGCTGCTACTTATCTAACCTAATCTACGCTACAGCTACAAGAAAACGAAGAGAAAAGAGGAAGAGACTCACCAAAGGCGACGGGCTGTGAAGCTCAGCGGAGCTCCGGCGAGGGGTCGAATCACTTCGATTCTACACCAAATACCTTGAACCCAGGCTCGATTCGATGCCTGCTGTCACCAGGAGCACGAAGGACTCGGGGTTTGAGGGTGAAAATGGCGGAAGAAGGATTAGGTTCGAATCGAAGTTGGAGGTGCTCTTTTAAAGGGTTGACGGACGGTGGGGGAAGAACGAGGTCCAGCAGTGGCTACAGTGGCCCTTCGTCCAAGGTAACGCGAGGGCGGGCATGCCCATAGATCGAGGATCAAAAGTCGCGAAGGGCCTTTCATGCGTTGATGCAAGAGGGAGCCTCGAAAAAATGGAGAAAAGGGGTCAAACGCGACTCTGACAAGGGTTGCAGGGCTAGGACGACCAGTTGACCGAGGTCAACTGGGGCTTAAACCTGGTTGGTCCACGTGGACCAACCAGGAAAAATCCCTGATTATTGTTTAATTAATTCATTTAAAAATAGAAATAAGTCGAATTAAATAATAATTATAAAATGAAAAATATTCGTTATTTAATGTAGTATTTTAGTATGATTTTTAATTATTTTTTGAGGCTTATCTTTACAAGTTCACTTTTTAGACCTTTATAGGTATAATACCTATGTGTTTTAACATTTTATTTTTATTTTATGTATTTTAATGTTATTATTTTTCTTTAGTATTTTATAAAATTATAAAATACTTTTATCTACACAAATATATTTATATTCTAATTTTATGTTATGTTTTGTATATTTAATAAAATAGAAGTATATTCAATATAGGTATGAGCATAGATATAGGACCTATGTATCAAATATGTATGTGTTTTATTTTGAGTTTTATTTAGGTTTTTATTCCAATTTTAATGTACATAATTATTATAAGTAATATTTGCAAAATTATAAAAATATAAAATTACAAAATAATAAAAAAATAATAAATTGAATATTTTATTCAGAATAGGTATACAATGAGGGTTCAAAACTCAACTTTCAAACCGTAGCTCCGCCAAATGCGAAACCACCACCATCGGATAGACTATTTTATTCTATATACAATTAAAGGTGAGTATGCTGCATTTGGAGTTGTCAGTTGTGAGATACGGGTCTGGGAAGTTGGGATTCTGGATTTTTATTCAGATCATAACTTTCTATCTGTACATTATTTTTCAGTGAAATCAATTTTATATTTTTCTCTATTTAATTATCTACAACTTTCATGTACAAAGTTTCTTTATTTGATGAATAAAAAGTGGAACCAAAAATAGGTCCCAAAATGAATAAAGAGTGAATAGAATGTATAGGTATTTTATCTGTATTTCTGACCTTATCTCCCCTACTTTATTCCTTGTCGACCTATTCATCAAGATGCCTAGGTTTCGGGGGTTTTGGGTCATAAAATATTTACAATATTTTATTCTTTTTCTTCTCTTTATTTATTCTATAATTTTGGCTTTAATTACAGTATTTTATACACAAATAGGATGCACATGCATGAATGCTAAGATAATGATTTTAAGGGTATTTACAGGTATTTGCTAGGGTTTTTGATGCCAATATAATAGAATAAAGATGATGAAATGTGGATTCATCATCCCCCTATACTTTACCTTTGCTAGTCCCTAGCAAACACTTATGCAATAAGTGCAAAAAAGAAGAAGAAAGAAAAGAAAAAGAAGAAATGTGGATTTTATTTGATTATCAAACTTGTCTTCACAAAATCAAAGTTTGGAGCTTAAGTAGGACCTTTGGAATTTTAGTGTGGGAGGAACCTTAGTGAGAACCGTGTTTGAAATTCAACAGTCCTTGAGAATCCCAAAACTCTGTCCAAGTCTCCTCAATAGCCAGGTCAGAAATACTTCAACTCATACGCAAACTCTTACGACTATGAATCTGACTCGTACAGTGTAAGTGATGGTGGCTCTCCCCAACTAGAATGACAAAGAGACTGACTTCTCCTGCATGACAACCCAATGATTCCCCAATCCAATGACTCCATCCTCGAGGAGCGGGGTATTCCCTTCTAAGTTCAAGTGGCAACCAGCTCAAGAGGAGGGGGTGAAGAGAAGAATGGATGGTAGCCAGTGTAGCTACCTATCCTGGGATGCAAGACCAGTGTAGTCAAGTCATCCTGCTGCAGGCTCACATGATATGGCTTTGGAACTCAAGCTTGCTTATTGACTTTGTACATACTTGCAGGCTTTTTATTTTTGTACATGCCTGAACTTTTTTTTTTTTGAAATACTATTCACAGCAGCATTTACATAAGGAGTTTTTCCTCTTGAGCCAGTAGACTATCCCTCTTTTGAAGCTTTATCGCAACCCACAGCCTCCTGTCTTTAGACTTCCTAATCACTGGACGGGTTTGGGTGCACTTCCCTCCCTAGAGGAGGACAAATGTTTCCACTTGTGTGCGTCTCATACCGGTAAATCCAATCCCCTCACCACTCCAACTGAGTTGAGCCATGTGAAAGGTGCAAGTGTCCAAGTTAGGTCATTATCAACAAGAATCGTGTGTGTGCTCCGAAATACTCTACTTAGGCAGTCAAGAATCCATTGAACCAAGTCCCGTGATCCTCAAAGAATTAAGTCAACTAGACCTGAAGTACCTCAAACCCAGTTCCTATAAGGTTCCTGTTATTAGGTAGATTTAAGGTCCAATCAAGCTCCAATCTCCGGATTTTACTTAGACTTGTTCAACTATCAAACTCAACCCGAAGAATGCTAATGCTATGCAAATGATATGCAGAATGCAGAAAATATTTTTGTGATGCAATTTTCAAAGGTTTTTGAACTTTTTATGGATTTTTGAAAATATGATGCATGCATTCTTTTTGTATTTTTCAAAAAGATTTTTCAGATGTTTTTGGATTTTAATTTTGCAAATGTTTTTGGGATTTTTGGAAACAAAAAGATTTTGGCTAAAATCTAGGTTAAAACTATGTACACGGGAATGCTTCTTCGTATATACAAGAAGTGGATTTTAAGAATTTACAAGGGTAAGTGGTCAATTTTATACATATGGATATAGTGAATTTTGGTGTGGTGTATGTATTCCTCAAACTTATTTGACACAGATTTTTCAAACAATTTTTGAAAACTATAGTCCAAGATAATTTTTACAAACATTTTTGCAAACATGTACACACATTTGAAGATCATTTTGCAAAGGTTTTTCAAACAGTATATATAGATTTTTCACAATATTTTTGCAACCATTTTTCAAACCATTTGCAAATCATTTTTCAAACATTTTATTTCACACAAAGAAAAGAAATGTTACAAACCACACATTTTTACAAAGGTTGAAAACATGTAACAAAATATTTTCAAAATAGTTTTCAATAGATGTTCACAAAGATTTTCAAACTATTTTTCAAACATTTTGCAAAAAACATTTTTCACCCTGATTTATTAATCAGTAGATACAAAAAGAATTTGAGGAATAACCACATCTTTTTATTAAGACTTTTTAATGAATTTTAAAAAATTATTAGCCATATTATTAGGAAAATACAAAAGTACGAGTTATGGCTAAAGTATATACATAGTATATACGACCCCCCTATACTTAGCTTGAGATATGTCCTCATAGATCAGAGAGAAAAGAGAAGACATAACTCGTACTAAGTATAGACAAGCCTAAAGAATAAATAAAGGAATGGATGAACAAACTAATGAGAAGTTGACCGTCCCCCCTATACTTAGGATCAAATAATCCTAAGTATAGCAGACTGTACACAAAGCAGGGAGGGTCAAGGGTGGGAATGAACAGATCGTACTTAGATTGTCTCCCCCTATACTTAGGGTAAGATATCCCTAAGTATAGACAAGAAGAGGAGACAATGGAGAGGATCGAAAAGAATAGAATAACTCGAGGTGCACGCCCCCCTATACTTAGGAAAAAGTACGTCCTAAGTATGGAAAACTGTCTACAAGGGCGGCACCTTTTTGATAGATAAAGAAGATAGAATAGGAAAAGAAGAAAAGAAGAAAAGAAGAAAAGAGATGAGATCGGGTATGAACAACTCGGGATTCACATCCCCCCTATACTTAGGATAGAGTACATCCTAAGTGTAGCAGTGATGAAAGGGATGGCATCAATTCGGTAGAATAAGATAAAAGAAATTGAAAAGAAGAAAAGAAGAAAAGACGAACAGGGAAATCATTCAAATATGTTTTGATGTGCTTTGCCTTCCTCTGCCTCTTTCGAGATATTCAGCTCATCCTCATAGATTACTTGAATTGAGTCAACGACGGTCATGAATGTGTCATGTTCAAGGTATGGCTTCAGAAGCTGTCCATTGACTACAATAGGCTGTGTGTCAGCTGACAGATTGGATATCAATACACTTCCGTTGTCACGCACCTGCCTAACCATGAACGGCCCGGTCCATTTGCTCTTCAATTTGCCTGGAAAGATTTTTAATTTCGCATCGAACAACCATACCTTCTGACTTGGATCAAAGGACTTGTGGCGGATGTGCTTGTCATGCCATGTTTTGACCTTCTCCTTGTACATCAGGCTGTTGTCATATGCATAATCTCTGAATTCTAGTAATCTGTTCAGATCTAGTTTTCTGTTCTTTCCTGCTTGCTTGGAGTCCAAATTACAGATATTAATAGCCCCATAGAGATTTGTGAATAAGTTCTACGGGCAAATGACATGGCTTGCCATACACCAGGCGATAGGGAGACATTCCCAAGGGTGACTTGTACGCTGTTCTATAAGCCCAAAGAACGGAATCAAGCAGCTGAGACCAGTTCTTACGATCCGGACGCACAAGTTTCTGTAGACTTATCTTGATCTCCCTATTTGAACATTCAGCTAAGCCATTGGACTGCGGGTGGTAGGGTGAAGCAACACGATGCTCGATGCAGAATTCTTGGGTCAGCTTCTTCACCTCTCTATTTATGAAATGACTACCCCTGTCAGATACGTGCTATAATGTGATCTCTCAAGAATCGACAGACAGTCTACTGTCGGCGGCTCGGGCGGGAATAGCCTCCACCCATCGACTGACATAATCGACAGCAAGCAGAATATATTCATAACCCTGACTGTTGGGAAACGGGCCCATGAAGTCAATGCCCCATGCGTCAAAGACGTCTGAGATCTGAATGTATTTCAGAGGCATTGTGTCTCTCATTCCTATGGTTCCGCCCATCTTTTGGCAGTCAGTACAGCGTTTGACATACTCATCTGCATCTTTGAATAAGGAAGGCCACCAGAGGCCACTTTGAAGAACTTTTGCTGCCGTTCGTTTGCCTGAATGGTGTCCTCCAGAATCTTGATCATGACATAGAGCGAGGACACTTGGAACTTCCTCCTGAGGAATACACCTTCACCAGATGCAATCTGCTCCCTCACGAAACAGATATGGGTCTTCCCACTGGTAAAACTGGATTTTAGACAAAAATCTGTCTATTTTCAACTTAGGCCAGTCCTGTGGGATTTCTTGGCAACTAGATAATTCACAATGTCCGCATACCAAGGAAGTGAGGCGACAGACAGAATCGATTCATCTGGAAAGGTCTTTGTGATAGGCTGTAGGTTCAGCTCAGGAGACTCTGGTTCAGGAAGTCTTGACAGATGATCGGCCACTACATTCTTTACCCCAGGTTTATCTCTGATTTCCAAGTCAAACTACTGGAGGAGAAGGATCCACCGGATGAGACGTGGTTTGGCGTCCTTCTTCTGCTGTAAATACCGAATGGCCGAATGATCAGTGTAAATGATAACTTTGGACCCAAGGAGGTAAGATATGAACTTTTCCAAAGCAAAGACTATCGCTAGCAGCTCCTTTTCAGTGACCGTGTAATTTCTCTGGGCCTCATTGAACGTTCGGCTAGTGTAGTGAATCGCAAATGGCACATTATCTTTTCTCTGTCCCAGTACAGCCCCGATGGCATAATCTGACGCGTCGGTCATAATCTCGAAAGGCTGAGTCCATATCGGTGGCTGTAGGACAGGGGCCTGCGTGATGAGCTCTTTCAACTGATTAAAGGCAAGGAGAACACGGTCGTCTACAATGAATTCATTGTCCTTGCCGAGCAATTCAGTCAACGGTCTGGCCAGTTTGCTGAAATCTTTGATAAATCATCGGTAAAATCCGACATGGCCCAAGAATGACCGGACTTGCTTGATATTTGTAGGTGGCTCAAGTTTTGAAATTACATCCACCTTGGCTGGGTCAACCTCCATGCCACGTTTTGAAACAACGCGACCCAGCACAATTCCTTCGGTCACCATGAAATTGCTCTTCTCCCAGGAGAGCACATGATTTACTTCGCAGCACCTCCGTAGGACACGGTCTAGATAGTCCAGACATTGATCAAATGAATCCCCGTAGACCGAGAAATCGTCCATAAAGACCTCGAGAAAGCTGCCCACCATATCGGCAAAAACTGCAAGCATACACCTCTGAAATGTGGCTGGGGCGTTGCAAAGCCCGAACGGCATCCGTCTGAAGGCATACGTGCCAAAGGGACAGGTGAACGTGGTCTTCTCTTGGTCTTCAGGAGCAATAGCAACTTGATTATACCCAGAGTACCCATCCAAGAAACAGAAATATTCCTTCGCCACCAATCTCTCCAAGATCTGGTCGATGAAGGGTAGCGGAAAATGATCCTTCTTGGTAGCGAGATTGAGTCTTCTATAGTCTACGCATACTCACCACGAAGTCGGTCCTCTGGTTGCAATCTCCTCTCCTTTGTCATTTTTTACAATGGTGATCCCTGATTTCTTGGGCACTGATGACGCGACAAGCGACAGAGGTAAAGGTACAGAAAAATTAGGTCGTTGCGACCTCAGTCACTCAACCGAGTCAATCAAGAAAAATCAATCACTCAAATAAGATAAAACAAGCAAGCACACAATAGAGCGATCTAGCTATAGGATTAACCTGGTATAGCTCCCAGGGTCGAACACAAGGAGCACAGATTGGCCTTGCGGCCTACGATGTAGTCAGAATCCAAGAGAATCTTTTTTATGGTTTTTATTTGTTTTTGTAATTTTTTTGATTTTTTAAAAGATGAGAAAATGAGAGAAAGTAAATACAAGGCAACTTCAACAATTTATACAACACACAAAAATGAAGCAAAAATTCCAGAAAATTGGTTTTTAGGTTTTAAATGTTTTTTACTGTTTTTGGTGAATTTTGGGATTTTTCTAATGGGTAAATTATTTATTAAAAATCAAACAATGCAAAAAACCAAGGGGACTGTCCAGCAAGGCTTAAGACCCAAAAATAAAATAATTTTGGATCTCAAAAATCCCTAAAGGTAATTTTCCTATAATCTACAAAGAATAAGGAAAATTTAGGCACCCTAATTATTATTTTTGGATTTTTAATTTATTTATTATAATTTTTATGGGTTTTTAGGGGTTTTTCAATTTTTAAGGTTTTTTAAGTAATGAAAAGTAGCCAAAATTGGCTAGAAAATCAATCAACAAGCAAACAACAAATCCTAATTTTTTTAGAATTTTTAGTGGAGTTTTAATATTTTTTTGGTATTTTTAAAGTCAAACAGTGGCGAAAATAGGGGTTTTGAATTTTTAAAAATAATAAATGAAATCAAAAATGTCCCCAAAAATCATAGAAATTCCTACACCATGGCAGGAGCCATGTGTCAAAATTTCATTGGATTTGGAGGTCGTTTGATATTTTATTCAAAAAGAAAGGTGGGGCACTGTGCACAGGGACCTAAGTGCAAATACCCAAAAGTTCTGGGGTCCTGGTGCAAAATACCCAGCAACACACGTGCCAAGCACGTGCCTGGGGCACACAGGGACCTAAATGTAATAAAAATAAGTTCCAAGGACCAATTGATAACTCGTATCAAAAGTCCAGGGGCTTATATGCAATTTACCCAAAATAAAACGCACATGCGCATATAAAGTGCTCACAGGGGTATATATGCAAATAAACAAAACTTTCATTCAATGAATAACATCCAGAACTACAAGGGGGCTTATGCAAATATCCCAAAGTAACACGTGACGAAGCACGTGGTTCACTACTGGCGGGGGTATAAATGCAATTAAAATAAAGCGCAAGGTCCTTGATGCAAATAACCCAGAAAATAAACAACTTGACTTGAAAGTTACAGGACTAAAAAGAAATGAAACAAACAGAGGGGGGCCTACGATATTTACCCCTTTATTAATAGCGACGGCCTGATGTTGACGCGTGGCAGATCTGACGGTGGAGAACAAACGCGCCTTTAACTCTGAAGGCGCTGGCCTGATCCGACGGCTGGTGTGCGTCCACGTGGGTGATCGGACGGTGCAGATGCAACGTGGTTCTTCGAAGGAAACCAGACTCAGATCGGATGGTCGAGAGAGGTCCACGTGGATGATCAAGCGGTACTGGGCTACTGCGCCTCTCTCCTCGGCTGCGACGGTCCGGATGAGATCCTCAGATGGATCGACGGCTGCTGCTCCTCTACAGATCGACGGCTGGGATTAGAACTGGAGCGAGGGCTTCATCGGACGGCTCTGGAAGGTGGAGGAAGAACTCGACGCCGGCGAACTTCGCCGACGTCCTGCGTGAACTCCGGTCCTCCTCAGCTGCGCCTGAAGGTCGGAGAAGGTCCGGCGTGAAGTTGCGCAGCTGCTGCGGGTGGCCAAGGGCCCAACCGAGCCCTGGAGGGGCTCCGGCGAGGCCTAGTGGCTCGAAGCTCCTGGCTGAACTGTGAAGGAGGCTCAGACACCCCCTTTGGACCTGCAAAATGGTCAAGAAGCTTCGCGGGTCGAGGGCAAAGTGCCTCGACCCGGTTAGGTGGCGTGAAGGTGATCGGTGCGGTGGGGCGGAAGAGCTCCGGCGAGGCGACGGCGGTGGAGCTCGACTCCCAGATCCTGTGCGATCTGGGTTGTGCGAATGGGTGAAGAAGGTGCGCGGGGAGATGGCGAAGGTGAAGGTAGGGTCGGATGGTCGAGATGATACGCGAAGTGATCGGAATCGGAGATGTACGTCGGAGCTATGATTTGGGCGTAATCGGAAATTGGAAGAAATTAGAAGGAATTAAGGCTACCTGATGGATGCTGGAGACTGTGCTGGAGCGTGGCTATCTCCGGGTCGTAGCTTCGAAGGGCGTCAAGGCCTGAAGCTCGATGCTCAACGCCGGCGGCGGAGCAAGGACGGCGAAGTTCGCCGGATCGATGGATACGCTTCCTCGCCTCACTGCAACAAGGGCACAGCTTGCTGTCACTCTTGCGGAGCCGATGGAGGTCACTGGGAAGGAAGAGAAGGGCCAAAGATAGCGCGCGAAGGCGGCGGAGGTGCGAATATATAGAGTGACAGCGTCGACTAGGGTTGAGGCTCGACGGCTAAGGAAGGCGTGGATTTGATGGCGGAGGATCCGGCGAGGGAGAGGGATGAACGGCGAAGAATCCGGGCACGGGGGTTGAGTGGATGACAGCCTGGAGAAGCGTGGAAAATTCGGCGAAGGTGGGGCGGCGCGCGTCTTCCAGAATAGGAAAGAGTCCGCGGGGGAGTTGACCGGGGTCAACATTCCCCCGTGGACCAATCAGGAGCGGCCACGTGTGCCCGAATTTTATTTATTTATTTTAAGGCAGAAATAGGTCGAATTAAATAAAACTCAAAACATGAAATATTTTTCTTTTATTTTTTTCTATTTTTTGGTGATTTTTAATTAATTTTTGGAAATAAAAATAGGTTAGCTCTATATATAGGTATATGTACACTATATGGATTTTTATTTTTGATTTTTTATTTGTTCTTTTTATGTATTTTATGCTCATTTTGTATTTTATTTATTTACACAATAAAATATGGAATAAAAGAATATTTTTATTTTATTTTTATTACTTATATACAAGGTGAAATAAATGGTTGAATACATTTATACACATGGTATTTATACAATGTATTTTTGTATTTTCAATTTTGTAATTTTTATTTGATTTTTGTTTTGTTTCTTTTTATTTATTTTATTTACAAAATATGCCATAGAATATTCACAAAAAGTTTAGAAAATAAATGAATTTATTTATAGGGTTAAATAAATACAAAGGTGTGGTTTATGCACATGAGAAAAAGGGTATTTTTGAATTTTTGATTTTTATCTTTTTGTTTTGTTTTTAATAGCTTTTATAAAATATATACAAAATATTTACAACCTATTTTTGGGTGAGGAAAATATATAGTTTTATTTACAGAAGTATATACACATGTGAGCCCTATCTCCCTCTACTTGGCTTTTATGCGGCCAGGCCCATGCTGAGCCCTCCCTTGGGTTAGGTTGCTCAATATTTATTCTAAATATTTCCCTCTTTTTCTTTTTGCTCTTTATTCTTTTATTTTGTGCACAAAAACATGCTAATTATAGGTTTTTACACAATGCATGCTTCTGGTAATTATTTGTATTTACACATATCTACCTGTATTTGCAAAGGTTTTTGTAGCTAAAATAATAGAATAAAGAA